>OY829326.1:18547207-19759481 GCA_963691655.1 Toxonevra muliebris
TTGTGTGTGGATGTATGTATGTGCTTTTTTTTTAAAGGAAACTAAGCAAATTTTTTTTTCTCATTTTCATTCATTGATTTATATACGTAAAGATTACTTTTTCTATAAACTACTTGTTGTCATATGATTTTTTATTTTTCAAATATGTTTTTAATGTTTAATTTTACTTATATAGGCACTTTCAGCAATTATTAATTTTTGTTCATATATATATATATATATATATATTTATAAATTTATATAAATGAAAATATTTGAGAAATAAAAAGCAAAGTAAAAGAAGAAACATTTGTATTTTTTGTTTTGTTTTTTCTTTATATACAAGACGACTGCATTTTAGTATATTTTGTATGAATTATATGGGTAGAGGGGAGGAAAAAACATGAAAACCAGAAAATTTTTTTTTTTTTTAGTTATTAAATTTTCATGTCCATTGCTACTTAAAGGAAATAATTTCATCACAGTCTTCAAGCTCATAAAAACATACACACACTCAATTCATGTTACAAAAAAAAAATTAATAAATTAAAAATCATATGAAATTAGAAGAGTTCGTTATCATTTCATTGACAATTTGCAAACATTTGACTTTAAAGATTTTAATTTAAGTATATTTCATGGTAGTCATTTATGAAGGTATCAAGGGGTGGTGTATGTGAGTCTCTTTAAATGCTGTTGCTATTTAAACAGAGTTAATGCTATTCTAGAAACTATATGCAATAAATTCTCAATTTAAATTTTGGATTGGCAAAAACCCATAATTTAATACAACATGCAGTCAGAGCAATTTTTGCATAAAAGGAATTATATAAAGTTATTGTTTAAATTCGGGAACTGCAAAAATTACAATATTTCATATTGAACTTGATTTCGTCTTAAACGAACTCCCCTGTAGTTTTTAGACCAATGTGCAAATAGGATCAATTCCGGTTTTTGTAATCAATTTTCTTAATGGTATACTATATCCTTAGGGCTTTCATCCTGAAATTATATGCTTAATCAATTTTAAGCAGTTATCTATTTAAGTTGCGGATTTTGATTGTAATTACGTGAAGAGTAGATTAGAAAATTTTTCTTTATTTTTATTAATTTAACCGACCATGTGCTAACTGCGATATCCCGCCAACAAATCAGACACTGATTGACTTACCTCTTCCAATGTTAGAAGCGTAATTTACACAGATAACTTTTCAGATATTTGACAAGTGCCTCTACCGAATAATAGAAGTTATTTAAGAAGGAAACTTATTTGGGAAGGTCGGGGTTGGTGACATGGTCTGATTTGGAACAATTCGCCTACATATTCAACACAAAATATACACAATTTTTTAAATAGAGCTCGAAACATTTTTTAGCTCACCAATATACATGTGAAAAGTTTTGAGTTTTAAAGCTTCAATCAAAGCTTCTAATGCTAAACCAGTTATTTAAAAAAAAATTTCAGAAAACATCCAAATTAATTTTAGAATATTTCAAATTAGTGTCAGAATATTTCTAATCATTTTCAGAATATTTCAAATTATTTTAAGACTAATCTCAGAATATTAAAAAAAAAAAAAAATAGATTTCAGAATATTTCAAATTAAATTCAGAATTTTTCAAATTAATTTCAAATCGATTTCAGAAGATTCCAAAATAATCGTATAATTCCAGAATATTGCAAATTAACTTCAAGAAATACCAAATTTATTTCAGAAAATTTCAACTTAGTTTCAGAATATTCCATTTAAACTTCAAAATATTTTATTCCAATTGGATTCAGACAATCTCAATATATTTTAATTGTACTCCAAAATAACCAAATTTACAGTAAATTCAAATTATTCCAGATGCACTTTAGAAAATTTCAAATGTAATTCACAAAAACAATCTTAATTATTAAAAGTTATATTTAAAGAGCAAATTGATATCGAATTAAAATATTCTGAAGTACATTTGGTTATTCTAATTTCTAAAGTGTAAATGAAATTTGCTGAAATCTATTTGGTATTTTCTGAAATAGTAGTGTAAAAGGTGTGGTATTTTTTTTAAATCAATTGAGTTTTTTCGATAATATTGGATGAATAATCGCCTGTAACGTAATATTTGATACTAATCTTATTAAAATTAAAAAAAAACAATTTTAGTGTTTTTTTGGGGGGGTTTCTTTAATTTTAGAATTCACTTAAAAACAAAACTTTTGTGATTATACGCTCAAATTAAAAAAAAAAAAGAAAAGAGTTTTCATTTTTCTATGTTTTTATATGGCTAAATATAGAATATATAGATATATTCAAATATCGACTTTTAGGTATAATGAAAATTAAAACTGCATTTTGATGATCGAAATTGATCGAAACTGAAATTTAGAAAATGTCAGACAGACAAACCCTTTTTCTCAGTCAAAAACAAATACCAATGAAAGTTTCAAAAAAAAAGTTCCAAAACTAAACCTAACAAAAAAAAAAAAATATTAAATATATGATACACAAATAATTATTATCATTAGTTTAAAGTTTTATCTTCTTACTATATAGTAACATGTATGTATTTGATGCTATATAATATGCATATTATATAATGCTAAACTATAATTTATTTTCGTTATTGTTAGAAGATTTATTAGGTACATTTACAAAAACAAAAAAAAAAACGAAATTCATTTCATTTAATTTCTATTTAAATATTGGCTTCACTTATCTAAATCCATTGTTATGTTTTGTTTGTTTTGTTGTTTTGGTTTTTCTTTTTTGTTTTTCTTCTGCTCATAGATGAATTCACATACTCAATATTTAATTGTTTAATCTATACTTAATATTAATAAATTAACTTAAGTTTAGTTCTTCTTCACTCTAATACAAATACAACTTACAAAGCCTATTGTGTATTTATTAATATAGTAGGTAGATATACTATAGCATAGATGATTTTGTTCCATTTTGTTTTTTATTTTAGAAAATGTACAACTACAATTTTTCTTTTTATTGTTTATTTACATTTATTGTATTTATGTGTGTATTTAAAAGTTCCACATATATGTATGTACATTAAAATAAAGTAGAAGTAGAGAAATGAAATTTGAAAATAAGTTTGAAAAAAAAAAATATTTTTGTGTCTTTGTATTTGTAGTTTCAAAAAATGTATTTATTAGAAGATAATAAAGGTAATAGAACAGAAATTCATAATGTTTGTAATCTTTTGTTTTATACATTTTATAATTTTAAAATCACTTTTCCTAATTGTAGATTTCTTAGTTGTTTTGTTTGTATTCTTCTCACATCTTCATCACTATAGTATATATTAACTACAACATATACAGGTGTAAGATTAAGGTTATCTTGTTTTTGCATTATTTTATTTGCCATTTCAAATAAAATTACAATATGCATATACATACATATATATATTTGATGATAAACATGTTTATATGTTATATATATACAGATATATATAGACTTAAATATAAATTAACACAAGAGTAGAGATAGATGTCTTTACAATGTTATGCTGGTTGTCAGTACACAAATAAATATAAATAAAGAGAAAAACAATAAGAACTAAATGTGAGATGGGGAGCGAAGTTCGGTTGATAATCTATTTGTCGATAATAAAGTTCTAGTGAAATTTATAGCAACGCCCAAATTGTAGTAACATTGAACATTTACATTTGAAATTTCAATTTTAATTGCCAGCTACAATTTAGTATAAGATAAGTCTACGTGAAAGTATGCCAAAGCAGCATATCGGCAATAAAATTAGCACAATTTAAATAGTATTTGGACGAACTAGCACACACCTGTTGCATTTTCTTTTAGTCGTAAACGTGCGGTGTTGTCGTTAATTTCTACTTCGTTTAATAATTCAAAATTCGTTCGTTAACATTGTCAATACCTCCTCAATGGCAGGCTAGCTACAATCCCGATTGGCATTATCACTAGTTAAATCTACCCTGCTTCCGCGCGTTTGCAAATAAAAGAAAATCCAACACTCCCCAATTTAATTAACGGCAACAAATTAAAAAAAAAAACAAAGAAAAATAAATGTATCGCCATTGCAGTTTTCATTTTTTGTGTTTGTTTGTTGTTGCTATTGGAAATACAAATGAAAATGAGCTTGGCAAAGATTGTTTAGAATCTTAGAAATAATCAAATTATATATAAAGATTTAAGAAGAGGGGTTTTTCTTGTTGTTGTTGTTATGGCACATTATTAATATACTTTTGTTTTTGTTTGTATTTTTATATACGTATGTATTGTTTTGATTTTTAGTATTAGTTTTTAACATCATATGGACGTGTAGCTTTGTGTTGTGTTCATTTTCTTTAACGTTTTCCGCAATAGCTGAGCAAAAAAAGTATTTAAGCAAATAAAATTTAGTAAGAATTGAAATTGAAAGAAATATAACGAAATTATAAGAATTCAATATGCTAATTGTTTTTGTGTGTAAATTTATTTAACATTTTGTTTTTCTTCTTTTCTTTTGACATTTCCAAATGATGTGTGGATGTGTGTGGTGTGTATGTACGAGTGTTCGCGAGTGTTTGTTTATGTTGTCGAGTGAAACCATTAAACTGAGAGAAGTATTTTCTTGTGTTTTTGAAGAAATGCATTTTCAAAGAGATTTTTGTTTTGGTTTTTTTTTTTTTTTTTTTTTTTTTGTTTCGTGAGCTTAACATAAATACAAAGTTTTCCCGTTTTCTTTTGCTAATCAAAAAAACTGCACACGTATTATGAAAGCTAATTTGAAAATGAAAATAAAATTAAGAAACGTCGGTGTGTGCAGTCAAAGTTTTTCTTTCACGAGTTATACAAATAAAAAATCGAATTAAAACAAAATTAAAATAGAAGAAAAAAATCAAACAAAATTCATTATCATCCGCTGCAATGGACAAAATTCTGTTTTCATATCATTTTCGTTTTTTCTAAATACTAACAATTTCTATGAATTTCTTGTGTGTGTGTGTTTTTTTTTTTTTTCTTTTCCATTTCTTAATAATTTTGCATTACCATATTCATAAAACATAGTGAATATTTCATCAATTAATTTCATATTTTCCTATATATTCACTGTAACATACCTAACTACAATTCAATTTTTTTAGTTATTTATATATAAGTAATATATAAATGTATATACATGTGTGTATATATATATTCAGTAATATTTACTCTAAACATTAGATACATATACACATACAAAGATATCATAAACACGTGTATGCGCATGTATTATGTATTATGAAAAAAATACGCATACTTTCTTTGTATATATGTATAGATTGATACATATACATTTATCTTCCTATGTATATATGCTTATATATATATGCATTGAATATTTCCTCTTTCTATACATAAACTAATAATAGTAATAATATTTAAACTGGTCCTTGTTTATACATTCTTCTGTCGCACAGGCATTTTCATTTCGTTCGCATATAGAGAAACTAAAAACTACGAAATTAAAATTTGTGATTAGAACGAATTCGGGGAAGTTTCACTCTTCACGTCTTCACTTTTGTGTACTCACCTTTGCTGCCATTTCGCTGATGTCCAATAATAATATGTTATGAACTTTAACAACTTTTATATACACTCGTATGTAGTATATCGTATCGAAGAAATGATCGTAGTAGCAGTAGTAGTTATATTAGTGTAATAATTATAGTTTTTTGTTGTTGTTTAGCAGTAATAATAATAATTATCGTAGTAATTGTGATAGTAGTAATTATAAATAGCAGTATGTTGTAGTCTCGAGTTAAAAAGTTAGTACTTTTGTATTATTACTTTTTCAATTTATAAAACTAACAAACATTTCGCAGGGGATGAGGATGACGATGCGATGCGATGGTGCCCTGCAAACGATTTCGTTCCATTTGTTTTTTAGCTTATCACTTCTTAAGCAGCATTAGTTTTAAAAATCAATTCTCATATTTCTTCTTACAATTTCAATTCATGAACGATTTCTACTAAATTATTTAATTGTTATTATTTCGTCCTGCTTTACGCCCGCTGCTGCTACTTTCACTTGTATCATGTCTTTCGCGAATATTCTTTTCTTTAGCATCAGTGCGATTGCGTGTCGATCCCGTTGTCGTTGTTGCTGATGTTGTATTTGTTGCTGAGTTTGTCGTACTACTGATATTACTACTACACCCTCCGCCACTACCACCACCGCCACCACTACTACTATTGCTGTTTGAGCTCTGACGATTTTCACGTGCAGCATCTAAATAAAACAAAAGTAAATTAGAAATTTGGAATGCATTTACAGATTTATAATGCGTGTTGTCTTCTTTCTTCTCACCTTTATCTTTGGAGACTTCTGAGCGTAATGTCACCACATTTCCGCCACTACTACTATTCACAGCACCATAATTGTTATTAGCATTTCCACTACCGCCACCACTACCTCCAGCAGCAGCAATATTTGCTTGACTCGAAGTCGAGGCCATACGTTTCTCTACCTGCACAGCTGAGCCTGATTTTTCGTTGGGTTTTTCAGCAGTTGTCGCCGCCGATGAAGCAGCAACAATATTTTCATTATTCTTAGCAGCCTCAATTTTGTTTGTAGTTATTGGAGAAGCATTACCCGGGGTGATTGCATTATCTGTCTTACTGACACCAACACTACCACCACCAGCACTACCGCTATTATCTGTAGCAGTAGCAGCGGTAGAAACAGCAGCCGCACGCTCTTTATGATGTTGTGCTACCTGAGCGTAGCTTAATCGCGAGTTATTTAATACTGCTGCTGCAGCGGCAGCGCCTGTTGCTGCAGCAATGTTTTCAATAGATGTTGAGTTGGTTGATGTGGAGACATTCTTTTGCTTTATAGCATCCTTTGGCATAGATTCTTTTTTGGCCAGCAGCGCAGCAACTGCTGGTGGCTTTTTATGATTGCTTAATGTACAATCTGCAACGTTAATTGTCATCGTGGCAACACTGTATTCAGCGGCTAGTACCGCTGACGCTGACGCAGGCGCTGGCCCTGCAGCAGCAGTTGCAGTAGATGATAAAGTCATTGCTTTCGTATTGCTACGTTCGTTGATGGTATCACCACTGCTGCTGCTTGTGGTCTGCTGTTGTTTGCTGTTATTGTTGCTACTGCTGCTGCTGCTACTATTGGTATCAACATGCTGCAGTTGTTCCTCAGTCTTGTTAATATGTTTTTCATGGGTGCTGCTAATGTTGCTGCTTTTATTATCGGTAAATGCTGCAGCAGAAGTTGCTGCTACTGCTGCTGCTGCATTATTGCTAATTTTGTTGTTGGTTTGTTGTGTTAAACACTTTATCACAGTGGAAGAGTTAGAATTAGAGTTTATCTTATTTGTCGTCTTATTGTTGTTGTTTGGTTTTGTCGATAATGTTGATATAGTCGTCGTTGCTTCTTCAGCGCCGACACCGGCGCCTACATTCTCGATAGTGGCCGTGGTGGGCGTAGGGCTTATTGTAACAACACTGCGTTGCTGTTGGTGCTGATAATTTTGTTTGTTCGTGTGGGCGGAATCTTTTCGCGATTTATTGTTCTTGTTATTATTTACGCTGCCGCCGCCACCACGAACCACGTCTGCAAGACGGTTTTCCGACCAGCTACTGCCGCTGTTGCTGCTACTAATGCCAGCGCCAGTGCCACCGCTGCCACCGCCAAAGCCAGTCATGTTATTTGTGGATGATAAGGAACTATTATTTTGCTGTTGTAAGGCGTTTGAGCTTTGTTGGTGATAGTTTTGCTGTTGCTGCTGCTGTTGATTGTTTGGCGTCTTTTGAAGGTGATCGCCACCAGCAGTGCTTTGGCTAGTATTGGCAGATGGTGTAGCGTTTGTGGCATCATTAGCACTTGTGTGCTGCTGCTGTTGTTGCTGATGATGATGATAATGCGTTTGCTGTTGGTGGTTTTGCGTGTTGGCAGTTTGTTTACTAGTAGCTATTACAGATGCTACATTAGCTACGTTCGACGAGGAAACATTTGGTGTTGATGAGGTTGACGATGATGCTGCTGCTGCCGAGGACGATGCTGCTGTTGCAGATAAGAAAGTTATGATTTATTGAATATGAACACATTTGCACGTATAATCATTGATTCGACTTACCTGGCAATGGTGGAAATGCAGCCGCTTCCAAATCAAATTGTGGCGGCTGAGCAGGTGCAATATTTTGTTGTTGCTGTTGTTGCTGCTGTTGGCTATGATGGTGCCCATGTGGATGGCCACCACCGCTTCGATCGTTGCCGCTACCACTGATACCAGATCCACCAAGTGAGCCGTTGCCGCCGCTAATGCCGCCACCTCCACCACCGCCATTGCTGCCACCACCTCCACCGCTACTACCAGCACCGTCATGACGATGATGATGGTAGGGATGGTGGGTGCTGGAAGGGTGATGTGAGGACGTGTGGTGTTGTTGCGACGGCGCGTTATGGCTATGGCTGTGATGGTGCGATGTCGACGAAGACGATGAATGTTGCGAATGATGGTGTGAAGAGCCACCACCGCCACTATTGTAATGGGGATTATAGTTGTTCCCTTTGTATCCGCCACGGTGCTGTTGCTGCGGCTGCGACTGCTCGTCACGATGTGAGCTATAACCACCACCACCACCACCGTGATGACCATCGCCGCCACGATTCGAATGGTGGTGCCCTCCGCCTGAGCTGTTGCCCCCTACAGATGATTGCGACGAAGCATTATTGTTGTTCGATGAAGATGCTACCGATGATGCTGACGCAGCCGTGGCTGCCGCTGCCGACGATGACTGCTGCTGTTGTGCGTGATGTGACGCACTGTACTGCTGCTGCGGAGTAGAGGAGGATTGAATGAGTATTTTTACTTTTTGAGAAATCGGATTTGTTGGAGTTGCTGTTGTAGTAGCATTATTTAGATTTATATTGATATTAGTAGTTGATGTGGATGTTGTTGCCACGGTAGCACTATTCAAATGCAGTGTTGCATTTGAGTTCAAACTCGAATTGATATTGATGTTGTTGTTAGTAGTAGAAGTAGTAGCAGTATTATTATTAGTAGTAGTGGTAATAGTAGTAGAATTGTTAGTAGGAGAGTTAATAAATTTACTATAATTGCTGTTATTCAGGAAGCTATTGGTGGACATTTTTTGGACTATTTGATTTGGATTTTGGTTATGGTTTTGAATCTGACTTTGACTTTGATTGAGAAGCCTGTATGAATTTGAGTTTGAGGTGCCGCTGGTGCCGATGGCTGTGATGACGGTGGTGGTGGGGTTGCTAGTAACTGAATGCACTTGTCCAGTACAGCTGCCGCCTCCTCCTCCGCTCACGTTGCCTACGCATCCAATGGTGCTCCCTCCTCCTACTCCACCTACCCCCACAATCCCACCGCCCAATCCAACCATACCTCCACCTCCAAGTCCACCACCCCCACTGTGGACAAATGTGCTACTAGTCGTATAAAACGTTGATATACTGACCCCTCCGCCGCTGCTTCCCATGCCGCCGCCGCCTCCTCCGCCACCACCCATACGATTGCTGGGGGAATAGGTCATGCCATTGCCATCATCGTCTCGTCTGCGACGTCGATGACGGGACGCCTGTGTCCAATGTGGTGGCTCTTTTCCCGCTCCGCCTCCACCACCTCCACCACCAACAGAAGTGGCCAATGATGATGACGAGCTGGAAATATTACTACGACTATGCTGTTGCTGCTGATGCGAGTGTGATGGCTGTTGTTGTTGCACATCAACAACAATAACATCATCTTGAAGATCTCCAATATGTTGTTGTTGATGTTGTTGTTGATGCTGCTGCTGTTGCTGTTGTTGATGGTGTTGATGGTGATGATGTTGCACCGACACAGTTGGTGTCGTATGTGCATAGGAAGCATGTTGCATAGATCCTACCGCTGCTACTGTCTGTGCACTAGTGGAAGGCATCTGAAAATGTAAGAGGGTTGCGCTGTTACTGTTCGATTGCTGCTGCTGCTGTTGTGAATGATTATGTGCTGTAGCTGCCGACTGCGAACTATAGTGATGATGTGTGTTGACATACGATTTGTCCATAGTCTTAGGTATTCCACCTAAATGTAACGAAATAAGAAAGAAAAAAAAAACACACAGAAATATCAGTACAGGGTACATACAATATCAGCCAATGAATACTTACCCGTATTGTTTTTAATATTCGAATAATATCTGGACGCATTACTACTTGATGGTTGTTGTTGCTGCTGCTGACCTGTTGTCGATTGCGTTTGCATTTGATGTTGAGCTTGCTGTTGTTGATGAGGATCGACAACTGGCACCACCAACCCGCCACCTACACTGCTCAAAGCGATTATATTGTTGGCGCTAGTTAATTGTGGCTGCTGCTGTTGTTGAATCTGTTGTTGTGTATTGTTATTGCGTGGTTTACTTCTATGTCCACCACTTGATCCGCCACCGCCACTACCAGAATTATTAGCATTACGGTGGCCACTGTATCTCCCACCACCACTGTTCTGCTGCTTTGTTGTGGTAAGTGGAGCAGCAGCTGTAGGCGGCGGAGCTGTTGTTGCATATGCAGCGGGTACGGCTTGCGGTGCAAGACCATTGGCAGTGAAAACATGCCAATCTTGACCATGTGCTGTGCTAGCGGCTGCTGCTACAGCGGCAGCAGCCGCTGGTGGCCAAGGAGAAGCAACGAGGCCAGGATAAAACTGATTTTGCTGGAATGGCTGCAATGAAAGCGAGGGGAAAACAATACTTCAAGAATATATGATCAAAAAAGCAACAAATAAAAATATCTTACAATCAAATGTACTTGTCCGTTGTAAGGAACGGGCGGTTGAGACATGGCTGCACCATTGGCAGCATACACAAAACGTTGCGGTGCTGCAGTATAAGCAACAGCACCGGCAGCAGCTGCATTTGGATCGTATACAGCTGCCGGTGGCGATGTCAGACGGAAGCCATTTTTTAGTGCTGGCACTGTAGCTATCGGTAGGCGATGAATAAAAGGCTTTGCCTTCATTCGTGCCATAATCGGCTTACCCTGTGAGAAGAGATAATTCATTTATTTACATATATTACATACTGATGACGTAATACAAATATTACGCCACCCTTGATTTGCTTGTTCAGTGCCAAACGATTATTTACTTTCTCAGTTTTAAATCAAAAAAGGTTAAATGAGAAGGATTTATTGTAAAATCAAATGGATTTTTTGGGTTGAACTAAACAAATTTTGGCTCAATTCATCGATGGCGATGGTGTTTAATTTGAAAACATAACCTCTTAATAACTACATCAAAACACTCACGTGAAATTCCTTGACATCTTCCCGCAAATATTTAAAAGCTGCTTGCGCATCATCATCAGACTCAAAAGTAATGTACCACGAATTGTTACCTGCGAATTCACACGATATCACACGTGGGCAGTTTTCATTATTGAAAATATTCTGAAAATCACATTTGCAAATTCCATTATCATTGATTGTAAGTATATTTTGTTGATGGCAAATGGAGCAAATAAGCCACAATTAGTTACCTTAACTTCTTCAAGTGGAGTTTTTTCGGATATTTCCCGCAATATGATAATGCAACGTTTGTGATTCGGACGAACTCGAAGGCCATCTTCATCTACTTGCACATTTGGTGATTCCCTAAGCACATCCGTTATCAATTGGAGGTTTTTACTTAGCTTTCTCACAAGATTAAAATTGGCCACAGTCCATATGGGAACATATTGATCACTGTCCATTTGGGACACCAGATACGTGTCGTTTGCGAGATTTTCTCTGTAAAATGAAGAAGCAATAGATACACAACAAATTGAAGGTGACGGAAGACTTCCACTTTCTCCTCTAACCCGTATTTCTTATTTTACCATAAACAAAGATTTACCTTGAAAAGTAGTATTCCAGTTGAGTTGCAAGCATTTGTTTTAATTGTTCCAATGGTATGTCTGAGCTGCTTCCATTATTGATGTTGCTATTGCTGGTGCCACTGCTGTTGCTTGTAGTACTGATAACTTGGTGTTGTTGTTGTTGTTGTTGCTGATGATGGTGATGATGCTGTTGCTGTTGTGGTCCATTGACGGCTGTTGTAGCTACAACAACGTGATGTTGCGTTGCTCCCGCATGCGGATTATGTGTTACGCTTGTTCCTGTTGGAGCCATTTGCTCAACGGCAACTAAATTCGCTCCAGCACCTGACAACTCCTCTTGACTATAACAGACAACAGTGCCGTCTTGGGCAATCGCGCCGTTCATGACGGCAGCGGCGTATTCGCTGTTATCGATCGTTGTGGTAGTTTGCACGGCGGCAGACCCACCGATTGTTCCGGCGGTAGCAACGGCAATCTGTTGTGGCGCTTGATGATGCGCGTATTGTATGTGTTGTTGCTGCTGCTGATGTAATTGTGGTGGCTGCTGTGATTGAGATTGCACCTGTGTTTGTTGTTGAACCGTTTGTAGCGTTGGTTGTTGCGTATGGGCGGCGGTGTGGGTGTGAGCGTGCGAATGAGTATGGGGATGCTGTATTTGTATTTGCTGATGTTGTGTTGGTGGCGGTGGTGCCACTTGTAAAGCCTGTGGATGCGGCGCTTGAGGGGCTGTGGTCGCTATAAGAGGGATGTGTTGTGCTGCCGGAGCTGCCAGTTGTGTTGTCGGACCGTAAATGTTAGTTGCTAACATTGCCGTTTCCACAGGAACATTCGTATACACGGTGGTGGCAACAGGTGGTTGTAGCTTAACGGCGTCTCCATTCATGTAAACATATCCGCCTGCAAATATATCGAAACAAAATACATTATTAAAACTGAAAACTTATAATGTTCAATAAAAAAATTAGATTAAGTAAAAAAGCATCAGTGAGCAATGTTAAATTATAATTAAACTAAAGTAAATATTTTAAATATGTTTTGATCTATATACTATATACTGTATACTTAGATTACATTTCTATCAAATATTTCTCCAATACGAATATATTTTAAACATTTGACTCGATTCTAATTTCCATACCCTTTGTTCTTAATTGTAAGACTGACTATTTTAAGTTCTTATTCCTTGTCCGGTTTTCTCTCTGGACTACATTCTTTAAAAAAAAGTTTGTCTCAAAACTTTTGTAGTCTAGAAATAATTTTTCTGGAATTGCGCTTGCATTCAAATGTGGTTAAAATGAGGGAAAAGTTTTAATTTCGCATTTCTGTTTTGCGATTTTCTCTTGATTCGATATCTGTTATCATTAAAAGTATCGAGCAAAAGTAAAGAAACTACTCAAAAGTTTATAAAAAAGTATCGATATCAACTCGTTTCGAGCGAGCATGTTGGCGCCCGGCTATCGATTATCTCGAATTACTCTCATGTAAGTCTGCTTGCTTTCACACACACCGATTTTTGACAGATTTTCTGTTTGTTGGCGAAGGAGGGGAAACGAAAGTGAACGAGTCAAAATCGGCTGTACCAACAATTTTATAACGATTTTTTATGTTGGCCTTTTACAAGTTTTGCAAATCTGTTCCACTCATGTAAAACGAATAACAAAAACTAAACGCAATGAACGACGGTTGGAACAATGCATTTTCGATTGTGACGAGCCGTGTAAACACATGTTCGTCCAACATCTACAATCCAAGAAGCCGTAACTACACACTTTATTTTTTTTACAGAAGGAGCAAAAAATGGATTTAAAAGCAATTTTTTCTAATCTTGCTTAAAAATACTAATTTATGAAGGAAAATTTTTTTTTTTAATACTTTTCAAGTTTGTTTGTTACGGCCTTTTGGATTTGTTTTTCTAAAACAAAAAGCCGTAACTACAATCAAAAATTGTTCGCATAAAATTAAACATATTATATAAGACTTAATTGAAGAATTAGCAAGTGTTTTTAGTAAATTCATGGATAAAAGTTTTTTTATTTATATTATTTTAACAAAAAATAGTTCATTATAATTCTATCATACTGTTTCGCAATTTTTTTTAATAACAAAGTTTAACAAAAAATACACTCTTAAAAAATGACAAAAAATCAAAGCTCACTTAGTTACTTTAAAAGATTCAAATATTTTGTACCCTTTTTCATTCAAGTGTCGTAACTACACACTTATTTGCTTTATTAAATTCATGTACTTGTACCCGAGGGGAAAGGAAGCGCTCCAAAAAAGAGCTTTTTACCTACAATGGAGAGCTCCTTTGCCAACACTAAGCGTTCTCTCTTTATAGTACAGCTCATATACTTTTTACATTGCATGTCATAGGATGTAAGCGCTAACATCAAGCTTCCTGAAAGCGCTGAAAGAGTTCTCCTAGGAAACGCAAAAGGAGCGCTTTTGGAAAGCCTTTTGGGAAGAACAATTTTGTGTGGTCTTTAATTTTTTTATTAACTACATATACTACATACATTTATAATTTTTATTTATTTGCATATACATACATATGTATATGCAAATACAACAAAAATAACACCTAAAGTTATGGCTCACCAAATATTGGTGAAACACAAAAATGTACCCAAAAATACAAAATCAACTGATATTTCCTTTCATATCAACCATATGAGAATTACAAAGTAAAAAAATCATTCACTATTTTTTTCTATTCGTTTGAATGCTTCCCCTAGCATTCCGTGGAAGCGCTCTTTCGCATACTTGAAAGCGCTTTCAGGAAGCTATATGTCAACGCTTTCTACTAGCTTCCACGAGAGCGCTATCAAAGAGCTTTTTTGGATAGCGGTCCGAATTTTCCCGTTGGGTAGGTACGACATTTTGGATTTCGTTAATAAAACCGCTATTTTTGGATGTAGAAGTTTAACATTTTGCAGGGACATGTAGTTTGGACTAGTGCATCATAATTAATCAAAAAGTCGATTTTGAAAAATTTGTGAAGTTACGGCTTTTTGGATTTTAGATGACGATATATTTCATGACGGGAAATTAGTTATTTTTTAAATTTATTTTTCATATTTTTAAATATCCCACTCATAGTTCCCTAATAATTTCCTGTAGCCTAGCAAGACTATTGTGTCGAACAACAGTTTAGACTACGACTGGCAAGTATTTACTCGTACCGATGTAGCATTAAGGAGCAGAATATTAAACTAAGAAATGTTTTATTTTGTTTCACGTACTAGAATTATTTAACAAATTTCATAATGAAATTTGTCATAGAAACAGCTGAACACGTACTATACCAATGTCCAGCTGCCGCAAGGCGTAGATCGCTGCACAAACAATCAACAATGGTCACAAAAAAAAGTTGATAAATTTAACTCTGTATATCATGGCAGAAGAATTAAGAATGTAGATGCATTTTGACAAGTAAGAGGAACTTTGACAATTGGGAAATCTTTTCTCTTAATACTATTCTTCTTTTTGCAACAGAGTTGTGTTTTCATAGTGAAATTTTTAAGTGAGAATTTATAAGAAAATAATTGCATAGTATTGCTTGTACATAGGGAGAATTAGTTGCTGCTTTTTATATTATTTTTTAACACTTAACATGTTCAAGGTATTTGCTAATAAAGAAAACAAATTTAAATAACATTATTTGTACTTTTTTTATTATAAATAAAATTTAGAATTTAGTACTAAGTAATAAAAGTAGTATTACTGATCTACTACTAACTGGCTCTTTTGTTCCCATTTCAAAAAATGCATCTCTAAAATTTTCCTCTTACTTGTCAAAAATTCAAAATGGCTACTTTTTGAAAAAATGCATCTACTCCTCAATACTTCTACCATGTCTGGATACAACATTTTTGACGAAAGGGAGAAGCTATTCCGTCGAGTTACTGTAAAAAAAACTTAGGTAAACGGCTTTTTTCGATAGCAAAAGGTGTTTTTGAGCTTCAAAAATTGGCTGAATGAGATTTTTTCATTTAGTTCGACTTTATTGCAATATCGTTAAAATCTTGAGAATATAAAATGAATGCTTCGTGAGTAATGGTAAAAAAAAAGTGCGAAAAATCAAACTTCAAAAATTTCAACCAGATGTGATTTCTATGGTGTGTTAATATTTATTTATTTTTGGGGCTCATAGCTACAACTTTCACGAAGACAGAGTTAAAAAACCGGCAGAGTTACTTTGAAACCGGAGCTAAAGAATACTTTCGAATGATATAAGCTGGATTTCATCCATTTTTATGTGTTGCACAGTGTAATAATAATAATCTTATATGCCAAAAAACAAGTATTATATATAAGCGTTATCTATACATCTATACATTTATTAGTGTAACTACAATTTTATTCCAGAACATCCAGAAGTGCTACGATATCATATTATATATCAATTTAAAGAGCTTGACAAAATCAGATTTAAAATCGGTTAAGCCAATTTCAAAATATTATCGGAAGTTTTTCAGAATTGGCTCATTGAACAAAGTATTGCACTGATCGTTGTAAAAATCATTGCTTAAGCGAGAGTAAATAACAAATGAGAGAGAGAAGACATGAGTAACGGCATCTCTCAGAATTATCTAACGAATTATCTGCATACACAAATAACAAAACACCAACGAGTAGTTTAGTTCTCTTTTGATATTTGTTTTTTCATAAAGAGATTTCTTGGGCAAAACAAAAAGCCCCAGTTACGGGGGCCTTACCGACTAGTATTTATTATTTCTTTGAAAGAATAAAAACTAAAATAGCAATTTATAGTAATCAGGCATATTATGCCACCACAACTTCGAAGGGGTTCAGGTGATTTTTTGCAATGAGCCCTCTATATCCTACGGCCGTGATATCCCTTTGTTAGTAACAAACTAGATCTGGTCTGTTCGCGTATTTTCCCAGTAAAACCTTGCAGTGAGAAAGTAAAAGATTGAAACCAAAAATCTCGCAAATAGACAAATAGCAGAAAAAGTACGTGAACAGAAAACTACTAAAAATTTGCAAGTAAGCAGCTGATCGATTATTTTGTCAGCTACTACAGGTAGGCCTCGCTTAACACGTCCTTCTTATAGTACGGCTTCGCTCTAACACGTTTCACTTTTTGCGACATATTTTCATTTAAAACGGAAAAACCTCGATCTAACACGGTTTCAGAAAAAAAAATTTTTTCTCACTATACTGTTTGGTTTATATGTATATGCACATTTACATACATTAGACTGCACATAAAAAAATTGGTGAAATTTTTTGAGTGCATTTCACGGAAAAGTGTTCACATGGCTTCATTTATACATCCTAAAATTTTCACGAAAAAGTATTGATACTTAAAGGTCGCTAGGCTCGGTTCTTTGTCTCGAAAATACATTTTTTAACGGTTGAAGAAAAGATCCTTTCTAGAAGCACCAGGAGCACTGGGAAATTTCTTTTGTCCTCTGTTATATAAAATAAAAATGCCCCAATTTGAGGTGATCTCGAAATAACATCGAAACTCATTTTTATTAACAACAAACGCACTAAAATTAACAAATCACCCTTCTTGTTGAGGTTAAGATTTTTGACAGTTCTTTTTTTTTGGGCAACTGAAAATTCTTGCAAACACAATTTTTACTAGTATAGAAACTTGCTGCTACTTTTCTATTCCTCACTTTTTTTTTGAGTACGAAAATACTTTACCAGTAGAAAATTGCAACAATTTTTTTTTTGCGAGTGAACAGAACTACTCTAACGGCTTTCCTCCTAAGTCTAAACTTTTAGGCAAATACATATGGCAAGAAAAGCAACCAACTGCAAAGCATAAATAGTTCAAACTGCTACACCATCAATTCATATTTAAAACTGAGTAAGCTGTATTTGATTTATATATTAATATGCAATTTTGAGTAGTTGACAAAATACTAATGATTTTCACTGAATGGGCATGCAGCATGTCGATTTTTAGGGTGTGAAGTTTGCGGGGTAGAGAAACATGCACGGTTGCTGATTTTGCTGCATCATTTTGACATTTCTCTTTTATCTATTCCATATTTTTGCTTTATTCTTATTCTGATTTTGCAAAAAGTTAACATACGGTAGAAAACAGCCTACAATTTTAATTGAGATTTTATGAAAATTAATTGAAGCCTGTACTACAAATTATAAAAAGCAATGTGAAAAGAATAAAGATTTAATAAGCACCTTGCAAATACAAAAAAAAAAAACTAATTCTTTGTAATTCGCAGTTCAATAAAAGTCACTGTTCTAGTCAATAAAACGATTAAACGTTAAAAAAAAATTCAGGCAGATATACTGATTAGTGTCAACGTATAATAGCACGTAAGATTTAGTAGCATGTTCAAAGAAGATTTGAGATAGTTGCAGCATTAGAACATACAGTGTGTAATAGCGGTCCATTTTGGCAAATTCATATTGCAACGATATGCAAACCAACTTTTTTTTATTCATTAACAGACGATGCCCACTGCAAAGAATAAAAATAATGAATACACATGCAATAGACAAATGTCATATAAGAAAAATTAAGTGCAAATATGAGACGAGACGAAACGAAACGAAACTAGGAAATGCAAAAACGCCAAAGAATTGGTATTTCAATGAAATGATGTTGTTGTTGGAGCTGCATAGTATTTTCATGTGAACAACACGAAACGAAACGTATTGTAACCAAGATGAATGTAAATAGCAATTACTTAAAAATAAAAAACGAAAACACATGGATCCATTAAACTAAAAAAACATCTAAAAATTTACACCGATTTTCTTTGCAAACCTAGTAAAGAAAAATTTATATTCATAAAAATCAAATGTAGATACTAATCATGGAAAAATCATTACATTCGTTGTCAGTTTGAGTGAATCTTCTATCTACTACGTAATAATGCAAGTTCGTCGGTTAGGTTTTTCCCCATTTTTGTGTGCTTCCCACCTTATTTTCCTCCTCCAATATTCGTCGTGTGAAAGTACATACCCAAATAGTAATCCATTTTGTGGTCGTATTTGGAATTTTTAAATTCCACTTTCTGCTGCTTCTGTCCACACGACGAACTCAGCGCGCACACACACACACACTTGTAAATTAATTAGAAAATTTAATTTTCTTCACCTTTTATTTTTTTTTTATACAATTTTTTGGTTAAAATTTTTTTCGCTTGTTCACTTTTTCACCGTCATTGGTTTTGTTCGTCGTCGTTGTCGTAGTCGTTGAATGACTTAATTTCTGTTCTTTTTTTCAATAGCTATTCTTACTACTTCTTTCTTTCCATTTTTATTTCTTAATTTTTTCGCAAAAATATGCACACACTTCAGCAAAATATGTAGAAAGAGAAATTGAACATTTTCTTTCTTCTTGATTAAAAATTTTCTTTCGCCAAATATTTTCACTTTTATCTTCTGCAGTTTTTAACTTTGATTTCAAAAAGTAAATCACAAATCAACACAGCAGCTTTTTAGATTTGTTCACTAATTCTGTATTCTTTAAATGGAGAATATATTTTCTTTCATTTTATGAAAAAATTTGACATATCATCATTAAATAAGTCAGTCGCCCTCGTTTCATTTATAGGAACAATGGAATAATACGAATGAAATGGCATGACATGAAACGGATAAAAGTGTTGCCAATTCAATGAAATGAACGAACACATGTAAAATAGCAGTGTTGCTTATTTTAAATAGTCCCAAATAGAAATAAAAAGGACTGTGGAATGAAATTCGCTTTTACAGCGGCTCAAATTTTAAAATAAACCGCATTTATTTTAGAAGTGTATTCACGCACGGCTATGACCAACTTTCTTTTGAGATTTCAAGGCTCTCTTCCAACGTATATTTTTAGAAAGAAAAGATATATACTCGTTATAAGCCTCTTCTTTTTCTTTCCAAAAAATGGGATGACTTATTTATTCTTGCCTACCACACAACCAAAGCATTTCTTTAAACTGTCCCTTTTTTACACAGCAAGTTTTCTTGTCGGCAAGTATCCAATTCTCTTTTGGCCTTGCCACTTGCTTTTCCACACAGCAAGATTTCTTGGACAATTCTGAATTCCGCTTTTACTTTGTCTCATTCGTGTCGTGAAAACTTTTTGCTGAGAATTTATTGTTAAAAATAAATAAAAGAAAAGTAAAATCAGGTTATTGAACAAAAATAAAGATAAGAAAACTAAAATTTTATTTGCAAAATATTTCTTTTTTTCCAATAAGAAGCCAAAATCAATGCGCAAACATCTTAAGTAGTCAAAAACAGAACAGCACAAAAGAAATCTCGCCAGTAAGAGCAATTCTGTATCCATTTCCTCTTGTTTTTCCTCTCTTGCCTACAAACTCGAACTGCCGACAAGAAAACGTACCGAGTGGGAAAGGGAAATATGCCTCACACCAATTTCGTGGATCTACGCTTCAAGCAAATCGGGTAATATGCACTTTGAATAAGCTTCCACAACACACATTGTTTGGCTTTTTCCTTTTTCTTTTCAAACAATATTTTTTTCAAAAAATAACTATAAATATTTTTAAATAACTACCAAAACCTCCATTTTATGCAAAAGTAATTCTTTTGTCTGATGGATTTTGGTTCAAAAATTTGCAGCGTATAATTTCATTTTTTCCTTTAAGACGCGTGTGCCATTGTTATTAAAACAATATATTTTTCAATTATAAGTTATCTAAAAACTAAAAAATGTAATATAAAATTGTTCCTCACTTGTATGGTAAGTTTTGTTACGATACGTTACAACCAGGGAGGAGAGGTTAAAATTAGTTAAAATTTGCGTTACGTAATATGTGAACAGCTCCTAAGCCTGCAGCAAAGGAAATATCGATATATAACAAGTACCAATTGTATTATACCAGACGAGATATTATTCTTAAGAAAATAAGCAGTCAAATTATTATTTTGATTTCTTTAAAGTCCTAGATAAATATGATAATTATAGGGGAAAAAATTACAATACATTACTTTTTCATTGCACTATCTGTTGCTAGTTTTGCTTCATTTTTGTCGCCCATATTTTTACTTTTTTTTACATTTTTTTGTTTTTGGAATATAAATGATGCTTTACAGTATACAATTAATGAAATGTATGAATCATAACAACAAGAACGCGAATAAAATAATTAATAGAAAAATGCATTTAATGATATATAACGAAAGCCTTTTAAGATCAGAGTCAGAAAAAAGCTCATAGTAATTATATAGAAAATATTTTACATCACAATTAATAAAATATTATTGTACAATAAGATTAAGATAGAAAGAAAAGCAAGATATGCAGCAAAAGGATTGTTATGCTATTACAAGTAATTATTATGGTTAATGTAGGATAAGGATTGGGGTGACACATAACCATTTCTAGGAAATGTACACACTTACCACCAATATCCATTCCACATACAACGTTTTCTGCTACGAAGGAATAAATGATGAAGCCTTGTTTGTGAAAAGACAAGCTTTCCACACTTCGTATGTAAAGAAATCACAATTTGTATTATAATGAAAATAGTTTTTAATTATTTTGTTTGTCTTAAATGTTCACACTTATTCTTGCTGCATTATTATTATCTATTTTTTCTTTTTCTTCTGTGTAGCTTCTCTTGTGTGTAATTGTCAGTCAGTCGTTGGATTGAAAAGTTCTGTGTTTTGTTTGATTTTTAACAATTCCTTCAAAACATATACATACATACATATTGATTAGTATTAATGGATAATGAATACAGAATCGGAATAAGACAAATATTATCAACTAATATCAATAAAATTTCCTACGACATCAATTCATAGTAATACGGGAAGAAACATAACGATATTGTCAAATCACATTTGCTCTTATCAAAATATCCTGTTTTAGAATGAAATCAGTTTCGAAATGATAGTTATTTTGAAATAAGCTGATATGGATTCCAGCTTAACCCTCTAGTTCCCAAGCCCGCCTCTAGACGGCCTTCACCAAAAGGGATGGAATTGCTACCATAAAAGTTTTCTGTTGCTACAATTTATCATATCGTTTAGGAAATTTCCCAAGCTTTTAAAAAATGCATCAATTATGAGCTGTGTTGCGTATTACTGACGTTAGCGACAATCAAAGTCAAAAATTTGTGGAAAATTGGAAAATTAGTTATTTTGATTGTATTTGAGATAAAAGTGAAAAAATAAAAAAAAAATACTTCCCGTCATACTATCCAGATAAAAAATCTAGCTATGGATAGCTGAGAATTTTTTATATAAAATATTTAATTACTTACAACAAATTGATAAAAAGGTCCTTCAACAACAAATAATTTTAGGCGTTCAAACTTACCCACTTCATAAAACCACGTCCATTAGTTTTTTTTTTTTAGGTTTTTAAGTCAGTTTTGATTTTTATGCAAATATTAATCAATTCTGATTTTTTTTATCAATCAAAAATTTGGGAATTAGAGGGTTACGATTTTTCTTTGCATTTGTGAGTTGCTACGAATCCGTAACTGATACGACGGATTTTAGGATCCCACTTAGAAAAGATAAGTTTTTTAAATATGAGAATCTTTATTTTAAAAGCAGATTTTTTAAGTTGTTTTGCGGTGAGCACTGTAACTCACTTAAAACGAGATTTTGATTCTCGAAAAATCGTTGAAAGTTCCAAGTACAATGAAATTTATTATAAATTTTGGTATCATGTATCAAGTGAAGCTCGAAGAAATATTTTTCAGGGAAACCATAAAAAAAAATGTTTTTGCTTATCTATGGATGCATCTACAAATTTATTTTATGGAACATAATGTCATTTTAATAAATATGCATTCATAGGTAATCAAAACAAAAATATATTTTTATCGTTTCCTTAAAATTTTAAGTTGTGCCCTTTTTTGAGTCGCTATTTTCTAAATAAAAATTCAATTTTTTTATTATTTCTGATTTTTGGAAAACAAAATGGTGTCAAAAGTTGCAAAACAAAAGTTTTTAATTTTTCTTTCTCGTAAACTTGAATGGAAAAACGTTTGAATGAATTACAAAAGTCTTACTCTTGTACCGTATATTACTTAAACCGATCGCAGTGTCATGCAATAATGATGAGTTCACATAAAGAAAAAAAAAGGTTGTATGTGGCTCTCAGAAAGAATTTTTAAGACTAAATTAATAAATTAATTAATTCCGATTTTTCTTTAATGAGTACTATAGGAAAAAAGATAACTAATTTCGGAAGAGTTACCTTCCGAAATATATTTGATATTTCCAAAACTTGGAGTAAAAACAAATTAATGAGCGTAGCCGATCCCAAAAATGCACTAATAATAGTGCGAAAAGCAATAATTTGACAACACTGAGTCACAGCCAGACAGGGCACAGTCTCACTCGTACTGGTAATTATTCTTTTATGATGTTCGTTCTTGTGACATTTATTTTTGTTCTTGTTTTATATAATTTTTGAGTTTCTGTTGTGAATTAAATACAATTCCTGGCAAAATTACAACAGAAGATGTAGTAAGCAAAACTGTCTTCTTTTACTACTCTTTTCAGTGAATGTTATACTATGTTCCCTTTGAGCCGAAATTGCATAGTTTCAGCAAATGGTTTCGATTATGGTTTCGTTTGACTGTTTGACATTGGTTATTTCTTGTTGTAAAATGTCAACGGCTAATATAATTATTGTTAAATATTTCGGTCTTAAAATTTGAATCAAAATAATAAATGAAATAAAAATTCAGGGTCGCATTCAATTTTTGCTCGGTTTCGAATGCCGTTTTGTTGAAACCACCTCATTTCCGTGGTTTCGTTTGACATATTTTTATATGCCGAAATTGAGGTACTTGCTATAGTGCAAGGGAAGTATTCCAGGGAGTATTTCAAATTAAAAACAAAATTAAATAAAAAATTTAAGTTAAATGTAAATTTAAACTATGTCAAATTACCACTTACAGTATTTCACTACACGAATGTCGGAAAAATTAAGAGCAGAATGACTCAAAAGATCTCTGTGTGGAAAAGCAAGTGGAACACTAAAAAAATAATACAATATTTTTCTTTCGACAAAGTCGCCTAGTGTAAAAGTGGACTAAACAAAAACAAACTAGATTTTACGAAATCGCGGGTGAAGTGAAACTTCTCAGGAACTCACGTGTCCACGCGTTTTATAAGAGTCTCGTTACTATTCTGTAAACATAAAATTGAGCACATTACACTGTGCAACAATTTTAGTGTCATGGAATCTAACGGAGATCGGTAGTACTGATCTAAAGTAACAAAACTCTAAGAGGATTTTATATGTTATAGCCTTTCAAAGTTGAGCTGTTTTAGTGTATTTTTCAATTCTGTTTTTTGTTTATAATAAAATCAAAAATTTGAAAACCCAAACTTTATTAAATTCTATATATTTTTGTTAATAGTATTATTGCTTATTTTTAACAAAAGTCATGTAATGGATAGTTTAAACTTCTTAATATGGAAAATTCTATATCATTTAAAAGCGAGTTAATTTTGCAAGCCCCTTTTAGAGTTTTGTTACTCTAGACCAGTACAATCGACCTGTGTTGGTCGCTCCTCCGTTAGAAAAATGTGTTGCACAGCGTTATAGCGTTTGTGTTCAAACATCGTTATTGTTGTGTTTTATTTTTGTATTCTATTACTTGTGTACTTTGTGATATACTCTGTTTTTTACGTTTTTTATATTCCCTCATGCAAACGCCCTCATATTTTGTAGTTCTTTTCCTTTTTCCATTTTTACTCAATGCAAAAACACAAACAAAACACGATGGAAAAATCAACACGAATGAAAAAAAACAACAGCACAAACTTGTGCATACTTTTAGGATTGAATGAAATTACGCGTAACATTTCGGTTTCATTCCCAACACTAAGCATTCTCGAGTGCGCCATAAGAAGTTTCCCTTCACAAAAAGACTTTCTGAAAGAAATTACGAAAATTTACAAAATTTAAGCCTCAATTCAAAAGCATTCTGAACTCTGAGGAAATAAGTCTAAAATTCGCCTATTTTTACCAATATCTCATTCCCCCGAAAATCAGGATATTCTATAACACTGTTTCCGAATGCACTTTTTTGAGTAGTGTTATATTTTCAAACTGGGTCCTGATCAAACATTTTTTTCTTGATTACAAGAACTACCAAATATGATATAAATTACAATCAACATAAATACAAACTACCTAATTGTTTTTTAAATACAAATAATAAAAACAAAAAAAATTAAATTATAAAATAAATTTACACCATTACTCACAGAGCGTTTCAATTATTTTGTTCGTTCCAATTCAGTCGCGTTTTATCAAAAATTTTGAAAATGTTCTCTTCAAACAAAATAACGTGCAAGAGAAATGTACAACAAAATAAAAAAGAATACAGCAGACGTCGCCGATGGTATATATATATTTTATTTCTTTATTTTAATCACTTATTCGCTTTTACGTACAGTCAATCACCGTTTCTTAATGATGTAATTTTATAAGATGTATATTTTTTCTTCACACGATAACATATTGTTAATTACATTTCATAAATAACTTATCCGATTTTTTGCAAAAACAAAAACAAAATACGTTCTCAATTATTGACTGGCGATAATTCCAAAACCACTTGTTCTGCTTTTTGGCATTGAAGAAAAACGTAGGTCCGATATAAAACGAAATAAAATCTCACAATCCACCACCACGATTACGTTCCAAAGAAAAAAATGTGAAATTTTTGGAAAAAACACAAACTTGTGAATAAATTAAAATTAAATTGTATCTATATATATCGATTAATCAGGTCCAATTTATTTTGTTAATAACTATTTTAATTTCACTTAATCCATTATTTCGTTTAGACTTTGAGAAATCTTTTTCGTTTTTTTCTTTTTTTTTTTTGAATAGCCAAAAAATGTGCCTCGTTGAAACAAAAGCCGCTCCGTTTCGTTTTCACTGCATTTAAACAGTACTTACGACGGACGACGACGCACAATGCAAATTTATCCGAATTTTATTTTTTGGCTTCGTTCTTTGTTCGAATGAAACACTTGTTTTATAGTGTTTTCTTTTTCAATTCGTTTCACACAAAAATTCGAATATCATCAACAACGCTTTTACAACGCCTAAGTGTGAAAGAGATCACACTATACCCGCGTCCGCACACACTCACTCGCACACAAGCCAAACTGTCAAAAGTTATACAAGCACTTTATTAATACACGATTTCAACGTCGGCAACCCCTCGTTTTTTCTTGTGTAAATGACTTTCTTTTTAGGTTCAAACCACTTATATTCTTTATGCTTGCGACTTATTTTTAACAATAACGGATTGGAATTGCATTAAATTGTTGCACAGTAATCACTAAATATTATGTTTCGATTTATTTTTAACTGATTTGCAAATTTAAAAGACTGCAAACTGATGCGACTGTTCCAAACGCTAAGACGAATGAAGAAGACAAGATAATACCCAAGCACTGTTGCCAGATCTAAAAAAACCATACAGTACCATGAAAACCAACCATGGCTTGGTATTAAAGCGTACTTACTTATTAAAAAAATTTTATTCATGTTTTTATTCAGTCTATGAATTACAGACTATGACAAAGATTACACAAATTAAACAAATTTTAACAATCAGTATCAATTTTAATCAATGGTGTTACAACTTTGGCATTTAAACCGGAATCCAGGATGTTTTCTGAAGTCCCGTAAACCCAGGGATTAGGGCACCGGATCCCTGGATTTTTACTTTTTAATTTTAAATATAAAAACTTAAATTTTTTATACTATAGAGCTTATTTAAAGTGGTACACACACAGACATTGAGGAGGTATATTGTTTAGATGAAGAAGAAAGTGAATGTTTGGAAAGTTAATTTAAAAAAGCAATTGGAAATTGCGGCAGCTAAAACATAAAAAAGGTAATAGATTTATTTTTTCTATTCGTGAATTATATTTATTCACACAATATCAGTGGATGTGAAATGCTCGGCTTAAGCCCTCCATGAGCTGTTGTACCTTAAAAGAAAAAATTTATTATCTTTATAAAGGGAGTTTTTCAGAGCTTATGAATTCCAAAAGGGATTCAGTCGGTGAAACACTAACTACCTACCACCGCTGGATATCAAATTACACATCTGTCTAGCTTTTACCTGACCTTTATATAAAAAGTTATACTGGCACTCAAAGAGATTAAAACCAAAAAAAAAACAATTGTTGTTCTTATAATTATATAAATAGTAAATTTTTAGTTTTATTTTAAGTTGGTTTCAAGTTCTTGTTGCTCAAATGACAAAAAAAAAACATAAGTGCAACGAACAAATACTTCATCTCAAAACAATATAATACTCAAAATAATACATAAATCTTCATATAAATAGCACGCTTTACTCCGAATAGCATGTAGCTATGATCCTATGATGGTTTCATAGAGTGATACAAATAGTTCTAAGTTTATACCTATAAGAAATTGTTATTTATATGTACTCGAATTGTAACTGAAGTCTCAGTAAAATGAATTAAATTATAAAGTGACATAAAACACATAAACCTATAGTAATGGCCATGGTATTGACTTTAATGGAAAGAAAATTTGAAGCCATTAGTGTTTCAATATGATATCGGGCATAAAGGCGCAGTGGCTGGCTCGAATAAAGCGCAATCTGAGAGGTCAATTTTAATTGGTCAGAGAAATTATTCTAGAGGTGTTCACATGATCGTGCAGCATAATTCACTAGTCCATTACTCGAAATTATCAATCATTATTATAATATCAATAAATTTATTGTGTCCCTCGTTGTATGGTATCTTCTGCCGTCTTGTTGGTATATTGATGTAGTTCATTTAACTTTTAATGCAGTGTTTTTAATTTTTCTTTATATTTACGTTATGGATTTTAATTTCTCATTGGCTTTTTTTTTTTTTGTTGAAGTTGATAAAAATTTGGTCTATGATTTCTATTTAATTTGTAATCGCTTACTATACCTTACACATACCTATGTACTCATAATTTTGTACTTTAATTTTTAAAATACACCACTTCACTTCTGACTAACAGAGTTACAAAACATCCCATCCAGAAACACATACGAAACCAAAATCCTATTTCAGAAAATGTCACACAAATGTACAATACACCGAGCAAATTATTTGGTGTCAAAGCGAAAGTTTGAAACGAAAAATGGTTATTTCTTAATTTTGTATGTAAAAGAGTAATAACTCTAACGTTATATATTTCATTGTGAAAATATTTTATAAACGTACTAAACGTACCTATGCTGGTTTGCAGTTTAAACGGCGAAATAGAAAGAAGGCTTTTGATTTCATACAATCGTCTGACAACTGGAATTTTGTCGATCGACAAGCCCATACACTATGCGATTTCTTATACCATTAGAATAAATAATAATAAGAGCATAACCACGGCAGAAGAATGGCAATCTCTGTCTAATGGCAGGGCTCTTAGTATAAAGTAACGAGTACTAAGAACAAACAATATTTCTATGGCGACATTCGCACATCACTAGCTACACATGCTATCAAAAAATTTCTTTACACGTGTGTTACCGCTGGAAGTGTTTGCTAAATATCAATCGATTTTAAAATTTAATAAAAATGGTGAAAATACAAAAACCAACTCCAAAAACTCTTATTAAAGATAATATCAAAAATAAATCGTCTGGCAAAGTACATAAATTAAAAAAGAACAACGATGGAAAAGCCACTGAAAGTAAAGTGTCTAAGGTAATTGAAAAAGTCAAGCCGGAGAAGAAAGTAGTGGCTGCAACTGAAAAAGGAAAAGAATTGCTTGCTGAGAAAAAGGACGCTAAGAAAAATAATAAGGAAGCCAATGAATCCGCAAAGGGGAAGAACAAAAAGCAGAAACAAAACAAAAGTGTTCAGTCGGCCAAAGCAAAACCTTTAGTGTTGGCGCCGGCAGAATCTCCTAAGCCGACTCAACCCGTTGCTGTATCAAGTGATAAAAATAAGAAGACAGAAAAGGTTGGCGGTGCCATTGCAGGCAAAGGGAAAGGGAAAAAGCAGAAACAAAAGTCAAAAAAAGCAGAAGCAAAAACAAGCGATGGATCAAATAAAACCCAGGAGCCACTTACAAAAATGCAAAAGAAGAAGGCCTCCAAAAAGGCATACAAGAAGCAACAAATTAAAAATAAACTAGCTGGCAAGCAGAAAAAACCAAAGCCTCAACCAACTGAGACTTTCGCCCCAGTACCTTATGACGAGGATAATTTTAATACTATCGTAAATACTGCGAACGTGAAGAAAATTGCTGAAGCATTGAAGACGCAAGTGGAAAAAGAAGTAACTGAAAAAAAGACATCAATTTTCAGTGATTATCGTTATTTCCTTAACGTGGCCAGCTTTAAAATACCGAGCTGTCCAAAACGCGTAGTAAAGCTGTAAGTACAAATTGAGTTTACTCAACTAAAGAAATAAATAAATAAATGCTACATGCATCGATTAAATTGCAGTAATCTTAAGCATTCTCTTGTCGACAAGGATGATGATGTTGTTATAGTTGTACCCGATTTGAAACGTGGTGCCAAAGTTGACTACGAACCTACAATTCAGCATTATGAAGATTTGTTCCGTGAGGCTGGTATTGAAGGCATAAAAATCATGCCCTTCAATCAATTGCGCACCGAATGCAACACATTCGAAGCTGTACGAAAATTTGGCAACACCTACGACTATTTTCTGTGTGATGGCCGCCTAGTAGGACAAATTGTGGGCTTCTGTGGCAAGGTAATTTTTGAGAATGCATGTTCTTAATTGTCTAAAAAATGTATACCTTTTATGTTTCAGGTTTTCCAAAAGCCCCGTAACACTTTCCATGCTGTGCGCATGGAAAACACTAAAAATCTCAAAAACGAGATTGAAAAAGCTCTGCATCGCACTGCTTATAAACAATTGCACAAGGGTGATCTTATTTCGATACCTGTAGGCAATCACAAGTATACCATGGATCAGCTGTCTGAAAATGTAGAACACGTTGTTTCACAACTTAAAAATATTTATCCTGGCGGTTTGGGTAATGTGCGTAACATGTACTTAAAGATTGATATTGTTGGTACAACATCATTGCCAGTTTATGTTAGCACAGCTCAGGCACCAACTGATACTCCTTATGTGGTGGGACCTCGTGAGCAGCGTATGCTGAAACTGAAGAAGAATGCAAACGATGTGTTATCCAATTTCAATATTACTAAGGACGCAGACATTGTTAAGCTGACAAAGAAGCAAGTTGAACGTAAGCGTAAATATAAAGAAGTTCGTGCTGCACTTTTAGCTGAAGATGACAGTGCTACAGAAAAGCCTAAAGAAAATGCTGATGAAGAAGAAAGAGAAGACATTGCAGTGCCAACGAAAAAGTCAAAAAAAGAGAAAAACGCTAAAGTGGAGAAAGTAGTTCAAAAGAAAGGGAAGATAGTGCAGCCACCATCTGAATCGGAAGAAGAAGTAGAAGAATGCTCGTCCCGTGCGAGTGACAGCAATGAGAGTGAAGAGGAAAGCGATTAAAATTGCGTTGTGCCCAATATTTTTAAGTTTTCTCTATACAATTTCTTATAGTTTGGAAAAATATTCAATTATAGTTTTTTTTTTATAATATAAATTTCTACATAACAAACTGTACTAATCTGATGTAAACAAAGTTGATTTGTTTTAATGTGCAGTCATGCTGTTCTCACCTTAAGCTTTTTAGTTTTGGAAATTAAATATATTCCCCGTTATTAAGTCTTACATTATTATTTCCTTTTTTTTTTTAAATGTGCAGAGCTCTGAATATATTAAAAATAATTTTATAACAAGATGAATTTCAAAAGTAAGTATATTTCTTTCCTTCATCTGAATGTTCTTTCAGCGATTGCATTGGATCGAAGAATTTTTCCTAAATTTGGGAATGTATCACTACTCAAAAACTCCATTATTTTTTTTTAAATTTATATAAAATCAGATTGTCAGAATTGCAACAAATTTAATATTATTAACCCTTCTGTTAAGAAAAAATAACACTTGTGATATTAAGGCTTCTAAATTATTAATAAGTTTAATACTGTTTACATACTTATATATAAGTATATATTCACTATGTGGGCCCAAGGCCGAATTTGAACAGCGAAGTGAAACGATTTTCATTGGCAATTTTTACTCTTGGAGATTTGCCATTACCAGCCAAGGTGTGGTGCCGTGTAGAAAATTTGTTTATTTTTTAACGTGCCAAGATATAAAAACTGAGCAAACTTACAAATGTTAAGAAGAGGTTCAGTTCTGAAATGGGAAACATTGGTTAAGTAAATGTGGTAACTCCTAAGTAATAAGTTGAAATGGTATGAAAGAAAATTCAAAAGAAAATTACCAAATTCTGTACATTTCATTAAAACATCATTTGGAAGAATTTTTGTGTCAACATCGGGCAATAGCCACGACTACCTGCTATATAAGTGATATCTTCAAGGAATAATAATAAAAAGAAATATTAGTACAGGTCCACAGATCAACGACGTCCAGCTAGTTTTTGGTTCTTTTTGGGCACGAAACATGCCTATTATAATTTTTGTGACTATAATTTTGAATTTCTCTAAGTTGTAAGCTGCTGTAGTCTGTTAAGTCATATATGGTCAGTTGTAGCTCGGCAAATTGGAACGGGATTGCTATTTCGAAGCTTCTAAATCACGGAGTTGAATACCTTAGTTCTTAGTAGTTTGTGATATTTTATTTCCCGACAAAAATAAATCAATTCTCATTCTTTCAATAATTCAAAACACATCTGTCTACTATAATTGACCATAATTAAAGTGTTATCCCATATTTTTTGGAGAAGCGGTTTTTTCGTAGTTTCCCGTTAGAATTACTTTCCCAGTTTATTTAAATGGAATATTGAGTAAAAAATTTTAAACGAGTTTCAAAATACTCAAACATGAAAAGTATCAAGTGTAAGTTTGCTTTTATATAAAGAAACTTGTTTCTCGAAACTGTAAAAATGTGTTGGAAAAGATGAGGTTAGACAAAAAGAGTATTTGCGCCTCTTGTCATCACATTTGACACAAGTTTCCTTGTCTAAAAGCAGACTAATTAACAAAATTAACATTTATTCAGTTTTGCATATAACACGTTATTCCATTGAAAAAACTATAAAAAGATAGATACATAAATAGTTTATCAGTTTAATTAATTTTTTTCTTTTCAATGGTAATACAAATTTTATTTAAATCAAAACTTGAAAAACAAAAAAATGCTATGTATCAACGATGTTGAAAATTTTTGTCGTCTGCAAAATTTTTCTCTACTTTCACTTTTGTTACTTCACGCTTCAGCTTTACATTCTGTTCCTCACTTCATCAATTAATTAAAAATATGATTGTGTGTGTCTATAATTACAATAAGCAAGAGCTTCAGAGTTGGACATTTTTCGTCGTTTGCTCCGCTACATTCTCTGCTTCAACGGCATCCTTCACGCTTCACTTTTTATTTCAACTTTTAGTTTTGTATCACCCTCTGCTTAGCGTTTGACATGCCACTACTTAATCAGCTGATCGACAGCAACGTTGCTATTATTTGAATGCTTATGTTCCAATTGCCAATATAAACTCTTTGGTTTTTGACAAACGAATGACAAGAATAACTTCAGAGGGAAGGAATCAGAATAATTTTTTTTTTGTTCTTGTGTGTATTTCGTGGAAAGCATAATATTTTTTAATTAAATTCGCATAGTTTTAGATTTATTAATTATTCAAATATAAAATTAGCAAAAGCGTTAATCAAATAACTACTTACAATTACAACGCGACTAAACAAACCCTAGAAAATGTATTAAAAATGCGAGTGAGAAAAGCAAGAGCAGCAACAAGAAGGCAGCAAAAAACCCAATTGCTGCAGACAGAAAAGAAACTAATAATATAAAAATTTAATTTCATTTTATGAAATTGTGTGCAAAAACAGAATAAATAATTGTATACCGACTAGAAAAAGAATTTTTCAACAAAAAGGTGAAGGTAGTGAAGAGGCGCAGCCGAATGCAACAACAATATCAGATTGCTCTCTGCTGGCGCTGCTGTGCTATATCGTGTCTTTATAAAAATGTTTGCTAAATAATAAATTAGAACAATATTCTAGATAAAAATTACAATTTCCTAAACAGTGTTTATTCAGAAAAAGATTCTTAAAGTACTGTGAAGCTTACACTAAAACATTTTTAGAGTTATCTTCAACATTATTGATATTTCCAAAAAACAAAAAAGAAACCTTAAAGAAATACAATCCCCACCACCATCACTACCCCACATAACGCCACATCACGCGCTGTCAGTCACAAATTGTTACCACCGCCTCCCGCCTCACAAACCGCCGACGCTCTATTTAATTGAAATTATAAACGTCAAATATCTACACTTCGAAATTCCTTTGTGTGGTGACACACAAAACATTTGGACAATTCCACTGCGTGATAATTTTGTTGTTGCTGTTTTGCTTTTGCTGCTCTCACTTAATCATCATTATTAACAACGCGCCGCAACGCTGCTCTAGCTCCAAGCATTGGAGAATTTGCTTTATATAGGAAAGACTACAACAAACAAAAATGCCGAAAATTTATATGAAGAAACCTTTGGCGGGCATGGTCATAAGAAATCGGAGTACTATTAAGGATGTTGTCATCACGGTAAGTTCCTTTATCTTTAGCTAAATTAGCTTTGATTACCACCCGCATACCAGTTGCATTAAGCTTTTGGCTTTACCCTCAGATATTAATTAACATATGATATAGATATATGCAGGCACAAAACATACTACATATGTATGAGCATTAGTTTATTTTAAATTTTAAATTAAGTAATTGTAAATTTAGGCATACATGAAGTCATGCATGAAACTCTTTGAAATTCTTAGCCTTTGGCTGGCTCAATTTAACGGCCTGCCATCAAATAGCTGCCTGCTCTATTGATTAGTTTGCATTCAATTTCTTTTAGGTTGTGCGCGTTGTTCGTTCTCGTCTTTAATGTTGTGCGCATGATTCGCATGAAGATACATGCGCATAAACAAACGATTTCAATAAAGGTAATAACTAACTATAGGACGTTTTTAAAATGTTCAAGTAATATTTTATTTCTTAAGAAATCAACTCATTCGAAATTTATAAAAATATCAAAGAAAACATTAAAGTTTGCTCATGCCTAAAATACAATGAAAAACCTTCTATAAAGTTTCTTCTTGCTGCTTATAAATACATACATATATGTACATCTATTCGACTGTTATAGCTTGATATATATGTTGTTTATAGTTTGTTAAATACACATGCTCATGGTGTTTTATGTAGTTCACATAGTAATTACTTATACCAAATCTCTATAGTCATTTCACATTGGCACCAGTTGTTGCCGAAGCGTTGTTTCCCCATAAAAAATGAAAAAACGAAATAAAAAGGATGCAAATAATATTTTAATCAGTAGCAGCAAGTTTGAAAAAAAAACAAGAGAGCACAAAACATTTGCCTCAGCGGCAACTGATGCCAGTGTGAAATGGACCTTAGCGACTACGTTTTTCTGTGAGTGAGAGATCTTAACCCTCAAGGTTGAAATAATAATAAAACAAACACCAGAATTTTTGTTCCCAGTTAACATTGATGAAAGAAAAATGATTATGAAGTCCATTTTTTTGATTAGTTTTGGAGTTTAGCAGTTAGGTGAGAAAAACGAAAGGCTGCCCTGATGCGGCTAAGCCAAAAAATAAAGATATATGTGGGTAATTCACAAGGTGTCTTATTTGGTGTTGTATTCTCTCATTTTTCATAAATTCTCATTTTTCATACAAAATTATACGAAATTAGTATAATGAGGTATATGAGGTCACTTAGAAATATTTTTTTTTAGATTTTTTTATATTATTATAAAAAACAATCGTGTGATCGCAGTAAGTGCAAACTGACCACAAATTGTGTGTTTATTCTTTCTTCAAGTCTACCAATTAATTAAAAAAATAAATAAATTTGCACTTGTCCATTAATTAAATTAAAATAACATAAAAACAAAGAAATAATGGACATACAAATTCTGGTAAAATGGTTTCATAGTTAGAATTTTCGGTTTATAAAAGCAAATTTTAAAGTTGTTCGGTTTATAAAATATTGGAATAAAAAACAAACCCCACACTCGCTGTCACCTCATTCCATGCTGAGTATCGGGATGGAATCTCCCTGTATAATACACATATTTTATATAATTGCAACCATTTTGTTTGAGTTTTTAAAATATTACAATCAATGCTAACACAATTTATACCCAAGACTAGAAAAATCATGCAGTTACTCATTTAAGTATATTTTCTATATAGGAAAATAGTTGTTGCTGGTGTTACATACTCACATTTGGTATTAGCTATAATGAAAATCATATATAGTAGATGTTCAGGCAAAATCTTTTAAGTGCATTTGCAGGTTGATATATACACGTTATCATCAAAGATTTAATTTAGGACGTCATTTATATTTTAAAAGTTAATATGAATCCAAGCAAATATATTAATTTGGTCTAAGCGATTTCTGTTTGAACACCCACGATATGTAAGTTACATAAATACAATAAATAGCCAGTAGGAAATCATAAACATCAAAATTAACATTTTAAAATATATTTTATGGGCTAGGTGTTTTAACTATATCGATATTTTGATTGCTTTAATTTAATGTTATTCTGACAAAATTTTGTATATATAACTCTAATAAATAAAAAATGAAAGTCATGAATGCCCTTAAAATACTCAATAAAAATACATGGCCATTATATAAATTTTGAATGCATCTCCATCAAAAGTGTGAAGTCTCCGAAACCACTAAACCCTGGATTTATTTAATTACCTAGTATTGTTACCGTAGCTGCTTTTTTTCAATTTAAATGTCCTCATTTATTGCCCAGTAAAGCTCCCCAGTCGTAAAGCTTTTAGATTCTGATATTTTTTAAACAAACATTTTAAATAATGATTTTTTAGTATTTCCTACTGGGCATAAAATTTACATATCGCTGGCTTAGTTTGTTAAAATCCTAACATACAATTTTTCAATATCGAGTTTTTCATGGATTATGATAAAGCGTGCCCACTTTCATCTGTACCAAAGATTTTGGAGACACACCGAAAACTTACGGCCTGTTCTTTTAGTTTAAATTACAAATTCTGGAAATAGTACCCAAATATCAAAATATTTTTTGCGTCTCCTGTAAAATTTAAAAAATGTATGTTAGCGCTTTAGCAAATTAAGATAGCGATATAAGTATTGTATTATTGTCGCGTCGTTATAATAAGTTTTAAAATACTTTGTTTTTCTTTATCATAACTATTGTTCTAGTACATTCATAAACAAAATATACTATTTATCTGTGACGCAATTTTGTTAGAAATTAATTTCATTGACATGCATCTCGATGACACATTTCTATACTATAATATAAATAATGCTCTTTGTTAATAATTTAAAATGAATTTCTTTAAATATGACATTATCAAACTATATTTTAAAAATTCTTGAGGTTAGGGTAAAAATGTGCTCATGTTCAAGTGTCGTCGTTGTAAAAAAAAAAAAAACAAATTCAGGCAATTCAAAAAGATAAAGAAATCTATAAGTCATGCGATAAAACAGCAGAGGTGTCGTGCCATACACATATATGTATATTTGCTTGAGTATTTTAAATTGTTGATAAAAATAAAAGTTAATGACATGTATACGTTTTAGTTAACAATTAAACGATTTGCATGCAGTTAAATAACTTTAAATAATTACCTGAAGTTACTTATGTACGTTATCAGTCTGGTTTATTTCGTTAATAAAAGTACAATAGCAGTTAAATAAATATTTAATTCATAAGATACATATGTATTAAGATTTTCATACGCAGACTAACCGACACGTAAAAAAAAAACGCTACACTAAAACTTCTAAAGTGTTTTGACTTTTTGAGTTGAGTTGTCTTTGTATTGGACATCACTTAAAATTACTTAGTATTTAGCAATTGAAGTGCGATTATTTTCTTGCGCTAACCCTAGAAATTTCCGCGATCGACGCCATTATGTATGTTCTTAATAGCAATGAATTATAATTTACATATGTATATAAACTTTTAACTCTTCTATTGCTTACTTTTATTTATGTTTATCAGCAAATTCACTATTACTCATTGACCTTGATAATTTTTATATTTTTTAAACTGACCAACTCTCATTTTCGTTTCCTCGTGAATTGAGTTTTAAATGAATATTAATTTTGCTGTTGGCATTTTAATCTTCTCATCTTTTTTTATCTTCTTTTTCTTCTTCTGTATGCTTAAATGCTTTCGTTTTTATTTTAATGTGTATTTTATCTTATGTGCTACTGGTATTTTGTTTTACGTTATAATTTTGTGTGTTGTTTTTAAGAGCGAGCATGACAAAAGTTTATTTACTAAATAAAAAGCAGATCATGACTATATACAGGGTGTTTCAGTGGCAATGTGTTAAATTTATATGGTGTGTTGATGGGTTTATTTCATGCAAATAATTTTTAAAGCTTCTCATAGAAAAATGTGTATATTTCGACTTGTTAGAAAGATATTATTTAGAGATTTCGGAATTTGTATAATATTTATCCCAAACTATTAACTTTCTTAAGCTATAGCTGGCCAAATTTAAAAACTGATGAAAATAATGAGTAAATATTGCATATTACCTCATCTTTCTCAAAATTTCACGTAATAAAATCATTCAACCAGACCTATTCTCTATTAAAAAACAAAACAGAATTTCTATAAAGACGTAAGCTTGAAAACTTATGAGCTTGTTTTCGGGAACACATCTTTCCTCAAACGTGTAAATCGGTAGTTTGATCGGAGCTCCATTTTACTATTAATATCAGAATTTATTTTCAAGCATTTTTTGTAATTACAATAAAAAATTGTAATAAAGTTAAAAAATTAAACAATATGTATGTAAAAAAAACAATATACAGTTTTTAAAAAATCATGAAACTTGATACAAGTTTGAAACGAACTAGATCTGTTTTTTAAAAAGTCGTTCGCCATTTTGAATTTCTGTTTACAGATTTGGATTGAGCGACCCAAAAAGCCCCAGAGTAACAAGTTTCAAACGAATTAGAATAATTTTCAAACATTTGTCCGTCATCTTGGATTTTGAAATTCTGTTTACTGATTCGGATCCCACCAAAAATCCCCGAGTAACAAGTTTTAGATGAATTAGAAAATTTTTTTTAGAAAGTCGTTTGCCGTACTGTTGCCGGCCGGAGTAGTCACTATAGTGGCCACTTTATATATTGACGTTTGTGTTTACCGAATAGACTTCATATTAATAAAAATTTTCACTTAAAAAAATTTTAAATTTCTTTGGATAATTGCCGGGCCTCTAAAGGTTAAATTAAAGCTAAAATCTTTCTGCTGTTTCTAAAGTTAATCCCGAAATATTAATATAAAATGTGTAGTAAATATTTTGCAGTGCAGGATTGAATCGTTAAGGATCGTAGTTTTTTAGATAATATATCTTTTTTCTTCTCTGATTTAAATTGTTTTAAAAATATGTTTTGAAACAATCAAGCGTGTGTTATATACATATGGTTAAATTGATTATAATCGAAGAAATGGTCGAAATTTATTTAGTTCATGAATTTGTTTATTTCATTCTAATTTATTTATTTTTTTTGCTTATTGAAAGGCAATGACTTTTGTCAAATGTGAATAATATATTGAAAATTTGAACGTGTGTTGAACGTTTTTATATCATTTTCTTTTTATAGTATTGACCATTAGTTATTGATTACTTGTTACCTACTATTTGTGTAACTATGTATTTAACTTTGCAATTGTGTGTTGAATCTTAATAGACAAATAGATTTTTTGTAGTTGATTTTTGAGTTAAATAAAAACAAATTAAAATAAATGGTAATTAGCATCTGATATTCACAACCTAACTTCATGTATTTTTTGTTTATTTTATACCTACAAAATGGGATGGTTTTTATATCAATCATTTTTTTTTTACCAAAACGAATCTCAGTTAAATAAATTTTCATGTTTATAAATATTGCGTGCAAGTGCAATATTAATATCAAATATTTTTACATATAAATATATGTATGTATATTGAAACATATGTTTGTATGTGTATACAATTAAACAAACATAAACCACTCCAACCAAAAATTTGTATAATTCACTATGTTTTCTTTACACTTCCACTCTCTGCTTCTCAAAGGCATCAAAATTTTATTAGTTACTTAGGTGAATTAGGCGCTAAATAATAATGATGAATGTGTCACTTTCGTTACAGGCTTATGAGGAGCATTTATTTATTACTAATGGGGCATAAAATAATAATGTGAACATTTTCAATTAAGAATAGTATTTATTTGGTGTTTATTTATGAGTTTTTTAACCTGATTTCTTATTAAATATAAATAGTTATCATGATTTACTTTCTTTGTAATATTTGTTATGTCAGGGGGTTTTTTTATGGTTTCGTAGAAAATAATTACGGCTCAGTGCAGAATTTATTCAGAATTTTGATTTCAAGTTAGAAAATCAAAATTTGATTTCAAAATATAGCTTGATGTGGGATCCTCAGCTTTTTCCTGTAGATATTTTTGATATGCCTCTATATTCATATAAACATAACCTAAAACAGTGACTTTATTTCACACGGTACTCTGGAAGCGTAGTATTTAAGGTTTCTATAAAGTATAATTTGTAAACTCATCTGGCAATTCTATTATAACTAGTTTAGATTAAGTTAAGAAGCTGTCCAGACACCCACAGCGATGTGGCAATCTGTTATCACTTACTGGTTTTACCATTGCCTACCTCTCTTAATCACTCAACATCGATAGTGAATATAAGAAGGTTATAAAATTAATCACCAGGCCAAGATGGGAATCGAACCGGCAACCTCTCGAGTGAGAGTCAAGTGCACTACCCACTAGACAATCGAGGTCGGTAACTAATGCTAGTGATGAGCAAAACAGTGATTTGTCAAAAGGGGTGGCAGAAGTGATTGTGATTTGTGAATCACTGTGATTTTCAATAGTGACTGTGCCACTGCTTCCTTACATCAGCGCGTTCCAGTTTTTTTTTTTAACGATTTTATATACCTGTTGTTGCCAAGATTAAATCAGGCTCATTTTGGTTTTTAAGTGCAATGCTTAACTTTTTATTTCTCCTACAGTGAAAGAGAATACAAATTCACTATAAAACGAATGTGAAAAGGAATGAAATGAAAATAATTGTCAACTTGATAAGAACTGAAATCACTGGGAGCTGTTTTTGGAACTCTTTAGCCACTGTAGTGATTAGTGATTTCCCGGACGAAATAACGACCATTACTAACTAATGCTATCCAGTATACTTTTTCGGTAAAAGGATACTCCTTTTTTTCAATCTAGATCATTTTAGAATTCTGTCCTTTTTTTTTTTTGTCGTTTTTCGGTCTTCTTCGACAGGAAACGAAGCAAGTACTACCATTCGTAATGCCTACATCAGCGATGAGCACACTTTCAATTCCCATAACCCGCGTGTATAAGCAGCAAAATGTTGGTTGCGCGACACCGACACATGTTATTAGGTTACTATAAGCTTCTTTCGTGTGGATATCGATTGTGGACGTTCGGCTGTTGCTTTGTTCTCATTTCGGCGAAGCAAATCAAATCAGTTGCTGTTCAGCACTTCTTGAAGCGAGACTTCACTGCGCAATTTTTTCGTTTTTCTTCGTTCTTCTCTGCTTCATACACAAGCGCAATATATTTTTTTTTCTTTTTTGCGTTCGTTGGATGGCGGAAATCTTTATAGATACCGCAGAACTCCTGTTTTACGGTTATGTCTGATTCCTACCGACTAAAACCATCCCTTGGTCTCCTCCCTCTCTCCCCGCGGGACTACCAGTACGATCTAGTAGTTCAGTTCTCGATCTGTTCCTACTGTTCTGTTCTCTCTCTTTCAGTTGCGCGTAGCTTGATCATAATCCGTGCGGCCACTGTGCAAGTCGTCTTCCATTTTCCCACCGATTCGCACATCTGTGTGGTAATATTTTCCAGTGTTGGTATCCTGCCAAAGGCTTGCTTCAACATCGCCCTCTCGTTTTTGAAGCGTGCGCACTGAAATACCACATATCTCGGGTTTTCATTTTCATTCGGACATGTTGGACAGTATGGGTTATCGTCATGTCCGAATCTATGCAGGTACTCCTTAAAGCACCCATGGCCGCTTAGCAGCTGCGTGATGTAAAAATCTACATCCCCGTGCCTCCGTTGACACCACTTCGCAATGTCGGGAATCAGTGTAAACGTCCATCGCCCTTTTGTGGAGCACTCCCAGCGCTGCTTCCCGTAGGTCTTTCTCCTGCTTTATTATACGGCCTCTTGAGCTCTGTCGCATGTATGTTTATGGACAGCTTTCCCGTGATGACACATATCGCGTCTTGCGGTACTGTTCGGAAAGCACTGGACACCCTCAATGCGCTTAGCCTTTGGACGGCTAGCGCCTCCTTGATGTGCGGATTCTTTACACCTGCCTAAATGGGTGCCGCATATAACAGTACAGAGTCCATCACGGTGGACAAAAGCTGCCTTCTGCTCGCGCGTGGCCCTCCAACGTTTGGCATTATGCGCGTTAGTGCGCCGTTTATTTTCGCCGCTTTGCTGCTGACCGCTACAAGATGGTCCTTAAAAGACATTCTAGTATCTATGAGCACTCCTAATTATCGGATGTGAGGTTGAAATATTATGGTCTGCTCTCCACAAGCGCAATATGTTTTTTTTTTTGGATGCGCCCTGGAGGTAAGGAATCTTCATAGATACCAATAGTTCGTACTATTGGCGCAATATGTGTGTGCCGATCACTGGTCTACATTAAACGCATCAATTCACTAAGAACAACGACTCCTGTTCTACACACGCATAATATTTTGTTGTTCGCTCAATAAAAACCGGAGAAAAGCTCTCTAAGTGGAATGCCCATCAAACGTCTACTGTTGAATATTGTGTGGAGATCTTCCAATATATGCACGCTCAGCAAGTTGCGTATATTGAATTTTTGAAAATCGTTAAATTTGTTATTTGCTATTTTCCCGGCTCTTCAGCTCCGGTTGAACGTGTGTTCTGCTCTGCAAGTGTCGTCGCTCAGATCCATTTTGACTATTAGAATCAATTTGGAATATTCGTGCATCGACTTCTATAACAGTCTCATATTTCTAGTCGGCGAAAAGTACGATTTAAAGCGATTAGCCTTCCGAATAAGTCCGCCTGCAATGTAGATGAATTATAAAAATTAGAATTGATTTTATTTGCATTTTCAAATCGATTTCATTTCAAATCGGCACAAATACTTGTACTGTTTTTCTCTGTCCTTTTTTCTAAAAATGAAATATCCTTTAGTCCCAAATTTGAAGTTGGTAGCATTAATCATAACAAACTTTTTAGTACTTTAGTTTGATTTTGTTTAATTTTCTAATATTAATAGATTTCACTTGCTCGCTTTTCTTAGTTAGAGCGAGTTAAACTTAGCGCATTATAATAGTAGTTTAATAAATGTAATATTTTTGAATGTGAATGTGACAATCACACACTCCATAACATATCTAGCAATAAAAACGTCAAATTGATTAGTGTGTCTGTTTCAAATTTATCACGGGTGGTAGAAGTTGAAACATGGCCTGATTGAAAATGGTTTTAGAATATGATGAAGTATAATAACAACGTGTACTTTGCCATTATTGCTACTATTTTAAATTACAATTTACTAACATATATACAACAAATACTTAGTTAATGGGTTTTCGTAAAATTGCAAAAGGTCATTTATTTTTATGAACAGAGAAATTGCTTGTTGTTATTAGTTCATCGCCTTCAATTTTAAAGTAAGAGAACAATAACATTCACAGGAGGCAGCATCATAATTAATTATAAGTTCGTTGTAGTCTTTTTTTTAAGACTGTGACCCTAGAGAATTTTACATACCGCTCCGTCTACTTTTTTATGCAAAGACTAGCATTCCGAATTTTGAGGTGATATGTAATGCATTATTTGTAAAATGAAGGCTGTATTAATAATTTTTGAGATTTTAAACTTTTTCTAAACTCCAATTTCTTTTTCAACTATTTTAAAGGATTTAAAGCATTTCTACATTATTAGACTGATTTGAAATTGAAGGGTTGTAAGTCTGAAGAGTCTAAGCGCCAAATTTTTTTTGGAGAAAATAAATTTGTTCGCACATATTTATCAAGCCTAATATGATTGTAAGGAGTTTTTATGTCTTATCTATTAAAAAAATAACAAAAATACGAGAATATTTGCTTGGGGTCGAAATCCAATACTAATTGCAGCCGCTTCATTTATATATTTTGTTATATCTCCGTTCAATATTTAGACCCTTTAGACTTTCATCCCCTCAATTGTTAATTAAAAATTATGCAAAGAAAATATGAGTATTTTAAAAATATTGCCGCCTACTTTTAGGTGAGATTTTTTTAGTACTGGTACTTGAAATTTTATAACTTATCGGTACAGTGTGGCCAACTCAGCGCTTTTCCCGCTGATATTAGTGCTTTTTGAAAATTAAAACGCGGAAAAAATGGATTTAGCGCTCAGCGCGTTTTTTTCAATTTAAAATATCTTCGAAAAATCGAAGAAATTTTCTTTGAATAAATAGAAGTATCAGATGTGTGCCTGTGTTAGTGAAAAAGTTTAAATGTATTGAGTTTCCTCGCACTTTTATAAAGAAAAAAATTTAACGCTTTTTTTATGAAAATACGCGTTTTATTCTTCATTTTAACGGATTTTGAAAAGCAAAAGTTGGCCACACTGTTTATCTTCATTTGATTTACTTCTTCAGAAATTTCCCCTGTTATAGCAACACTATGAAAAAATTTCCCTTTTTTTTTTTTTTTTTTTTTGAACGAGATATTCTTTTCATTCATAACTTTTTTACAGCGCATTGAGCGCAAACTCCGAAAATAGGAAATTATAGAATGAAGAACTAACAAATTCAGAAAAAATAACAAAAGCTTTTTGAGAATTTTCATTGCATACCTACAATATATTGAAGCTTATTTATCGCAATTGCCGGGTGCATTTGTACTTGAAATGAACTCAGCAACGCCGTCGCAGAGTAAAAATGAGGCACCAACAATAAAGCATGAGTGGGCTGAATGGGAGATACATATGAAAAAGAGAAATTTGACTCTCATTTCTGTTGTGGTAGGTTAAAGCTTTTTCTTACTTAGTAACTTTCTCTTCCTTTTTACATATTTTCATTTTCATTATGAGTTTTATTTTCATTTTCTACTCTGAAGAGTATAGGAGGAGGTCGGGGAAGCTCAAGAATAGTAGGCATAATGGAAGTTTGTATGCGAATTTTTTATGTTAAGTCTTTGTTTGCTGGTGTTGACATTTGCATACATATATGGTTCATGGGTATTTGGGCCAAAATGTTGTTGCTATTATTGGTGAAAGTAAAGAAATGCGCATACATATAATTTGTTTGTGTGTGGATTTCCTGTTTGAAAGAAATCAATGTATGACAGTGAAAGTAGAAAAAAGCTTTCAAAGGAAAATTGGGAATTTTGAAACAGAAATTTCTACTTGTTGTTGTTGTTAGTAAACATTCGCATAAATTATTATATAATTTTTTTTTTAAAGAAAATCTGATGGTTCTTACTTTTTATATATTATTAAATGTTCTGAGCATAAAACAAGTTTTTTATATTAATACATCAATATACAAAAAAGCTCGCTTCTTTTAAATTTCCTTATTTGAAGCAAATAATTTCCCTTTTTTTTAGAGTGTTTTGATATTTTGATTCCTATCTCAATTTTTCTCAATTACCATATTCGCATCCCTTTGCACAATGAGCACACACTTTGATGTTGTTGCCGCGATTGAGTTTTTGTTGTTGATATTTGCTAACGTTATTGGCAAGTAGTGCCAAAGTGTATAGGTACAATATTTTTTGGCTTTTAGCCAATAATACCATTACCATTTCAAGATACTTGTGAAAAAAAAAAATAATAATAAAAGCTCATTTGGGAAGAATATTTTGAAGCTTTGTTCAAAACTGAAAGGAAATAATTCACCCAGACACTTCTTCTTCCAGATGAAAACTACAACGTGTGCAAACGCGACGAACGAACGTACGAACGTGTAATTGCGGCGCCGATGATTCTTTTTTTCTATTGGAAATTAATTTCTTTATTATTATTATTATTTTGTTTTGCGACAACAAAATAATTGATTAAAAAAACAAAACAACTGTTAGTGCTGAAGTTTATTCGTTATTTGTTATTTCTTGTTAGTTTGCAATGGTGCTAAAATTATGGTACGCGAAATTGATAAATTCCTACGAATATTAATAGTTTTTTGTTGAAAGTTTTAATTTAGAAATGTGCAAATGTAAGTTGAAACAAAAATAATATAACTAAATCAAATCAACAAAAAAGTGAAAATTTTATGAAAAAATTTTTTGCAAAGGAGAAGAAAAAATATTGAAAAATACTCAATTTAATGGTACAATAGTGAAATATCTAAAGCTTTGCAAAAGTGTTTTTTTTTTCATGAATTCATGTACCTATACATACTATGTGTTTGACAATATTCGCATAATCATGTGAGTGTGTGTGTGTGCTGCATACATTTTCAGTATCTCGAAAAAAGATACGAGAAACAAACGAAAAAAGTAGCAAATGTCCTTCAAAATAATACAATAACTTTTCAATTAACATTAACAACAAAAGCATAAATATCGATAAATTGATATGCATACCTATGTATAGAAACATTTCAAATGAAAGTCATTCTAATAAACAAATTGATTGTGTGATATATATATATATATATATATAAATATAAATATATGCACATTGTATATTTATAAGTAATATATACATATGCATACATAAATGCTTATGACTACACAAGTACATCTGCACTGGAGCACCAACACAAATCTACGCACTATCACACATAACCAACCACCGTATGTGGGCAATTATGTACTTGCGGCTGTCGTCACATTCTATTCAAATACTATTGTGTGGCCTCTGTATTTTATCATTATTCCCTTTCATGAAATAAGGTCCTTTATCAACCTTACAGTACATTGCTGAACGTACATTCCTATTTATAAAGAATATTATTTTTCTTTTTATATTATTATTGGTATCTTATAATTCATTGTTAAACTAATTGTAGGTAATTTGCTCGTTTGAGTATTTTATGAATGGAATGGAAAATCCATTAGGATATAAATATTTATGTATGGATGTATACATGTGTTGCGTATGACATTTCTTCGAAATTTCTTTATATATTTTTCTCAAGAACAGCTTTATTGTTAATTTGGCAATTCCCAAAAGTATATAATGTATGTAAATACATTGAATTTGTTCATTCACCTTTTTTTTAATATGTAATTTATTTATAGATATAGTACACTAGTAGGGTTTGTCATCCTATGCGTATGAGTGACATTTAATTCGATTTAAATACATGGTGATGAGAACTGTCACCGTAAATGAATTTTTAATTGAGGATAAATTTAAAAAAAATAAGGGTATGTTATTTAGCTGGAAAAGTGCATATTCGCTGAACTGGTTTCATCTGAAGCTGAAACATACATGACTTGCTCGGGAATCAGTTGTATTAGAATAATTGGGATAAATGCAATCAAAGAACCCCTCACCATTAATTCAAAAAACCTAAAAATTGGCATATGGATATGGGACAAAGAATCAATCGTATAAGTATAAAATATATTGATTTTTCAATGCAATTTAAAGAACGTGCAAATTTTTGTTTCGTGTTTAATGTCATGACCTTTTTGTGGTGATAAAGCACGTGTAGCTAGCAAAGCATAAGAAGGAATTTAAAAATAAACCTTTTTGCAAAGTAAAGCCTGTAAAAAATATTCTACAATTTGAATTCGAGTTTTTGAGTATTCTGCACACAAATTTTTTCCCCTTTTTATTTCTTAGCAATTGATACGACTGAATAGCTATTTTTAACATGGGATTTGACTTAGGACTAAGATATTTTTTGAGAACCATCAGTAAGACTGAAAAATTTCTTTCTGATTAAAAAATAGGAAGAATTTTTAGATTTAAGTAAATTTAATGTAGGAATATGCGGGCATTAACAAAAGTTCGCCAAGTTATTGATATTTTATTAGTTTTAAAATATAAAAAGTTTATATAAAATTTCAACAATACCGTTAAGAATGAAGACAAAAAATTATTGATCGACCTAAATTGACAGAAATCCCACCGCCAACACACAAACAGCTAAAAACTCAATTTGGCATTCTTTACGGGTTTTATCATCTACTTAAGTCAGCGCATATTTTTCACGAATGTCATAATGCTTTTGAAATGAATATGACAACCATTGTTATGGTTTCCAAATGGTTTGAAAGACTTCAAACTGAACATTTTTCTGCGGAGGGCGACCTTCATGAAGGCCGCATAAAATTTTTCAGCGGCACTACAAATGTGCCTTAGAGAAGAATAAAGTTGATGAAGATTCAAAATATGTATAGCTGTTGAACCGGGTTTGAATGCCATGGCTGTTTCCTGAATATTAGAAAATCATTTGGGATATACGAACAAATATGCTTGACGGGCTTCATGAATTTTGACGAATTTGCTTAATACTTTCTTACAAAATTTCAGTTTTATAATGTCGTAACAGTTAATTGTAGTTGTTGCAGCTTCTTTGAACGGTTCTCGGTCAATGTGAATAATAATTCCGGAGCGGAGCGGAAAACTAAACAGTAGTCCATGGCAGTGCCAACTTAGCCTGGAGGCGAGTGAGCCAACCGCCTTAGTTATTTAAATTTTCGTGGAAATTACTCTGGCCCTATTTTATTTCATTGAAGTCCATATTTGATCAATAAAAATGCCAATACCTTGAGTTTTTCTTCACCCATTTTACTTCTTAGGTTACGTTGGAGTGGCTGTCGAGAGACACACTTAAGCCTGAACGGCCACATTGTACTTCTTAAATAACACAGGCCGACAAATTTTTTACCCATAAACCAGACTATACTTATCCTTACGATTTTGACGCGCTGAATTCGAATCTCGATTTCGAGATATCCTAACCTAAAAGTGCAAAAAATACCGTTTTTGCTCATTTTTAAGGTTATGTAGCACGGCCGATCCTATTTTCTTTCAAAAATTATTGATAGCATCTCAAAAGAACTAGTCTTCCTCTTCAAAATAACGTTGAGTTTGCTCAAATATCTTCTTTTTTTCGCTGAAAAAAGATCGGGTCCGTTGGGATTAAAAAAAAAAGAAAAAATATAAAAATTTTAACAAAAGTTAATTTAAGATCTATGCTTGATGTTGCACAAAAGATTGCCCTTTTTAATTGTCTCTAGCTATCAAAGCCTTTTTTTTTTTTTTTTTTTTTTTTTGTTAAAAACATATATCTACTACCAAAATTATTTCACTAGTTTCACTCTTCTCTAATGTACACATCTTTAACGTATCAATAAATTTCATGGGGATATATTAAGAAATAATAAAAAAAAATAGTTTATATTTATAGATTGTAAAAAGAAAAGGAGAAACAACTGAATACGAATTGATGTAAACCATCACTAGCACAAGTTTATAAATAGATTTAAGTAAATGCAAAAGTAATGTGCACATGCACATTACATTACATCAATTTCTAAGCTCAATATTAGCTGATAATCGGCTAAAATATTGTCATATCCACATGAGTACATAAAAAGCCTTTAGGTTTTAGTTTTACTTGGGCTGGACATAAGAATTTAGCTTAACATAAATCACAAATGCGCAAACTATTATTTTTCGATTCGATTTCAGTTTCGGTTTCCCTAAACAAAATAGTTCCATATTTTTTTTTGGTATTAGGGCGTACCGGACAAGCAATAGACATAGACAAATTTGTTGTCGAACTCTGACCAACTTTGCCTAATAAAGTATTGCAAAAATGAGCTTTAACCCCCCTCCCAACACCCCTTTTCTTTGCTTGTCAACAAAAAAAAAAAAAAAAAAAAAAATATGTATATATTTCAACGTACATGATTAAACAAATGCAAGCACGCAAAATTTTCACACATGTTTCTTCTTACATGAATTTAATCTTAAACAATTTTTCGTGATTTCTTTCCCAGACTAAATAAATGCATGTTTTTAATGTGAGTCGAGTAAATGAAATTCTTTGTCATCTATATACATATTCTGCATACATACAAACGTACACACATACAATGTGTACATATGAATATGCACGTAATAATACTAATTTAAACAACAACAAAATATTACTCATACGTTCTGTTGTATTAATTTAAGTATTGAGTAGAACTGACATGTGAAAATCCGATCCGTTCATATGCAAAAATGATTAACGCTAGAAAACAAAAAATTTAAGAAAATTGAATTTGAAAAGATGTTTTATCATCACATACACATATGTACATACACTTTCCATACAAAATGAATTCTAATTTTTGTCAGTTGAAATTTTCTTTCATTAGAGTTATTTTTCTCATATAAAAAGTTGACCCTCTAATTTGAACAATTTTGAAAAGTGAACTTAATCACTTTGGCCTTTGAGCGGTTTCATATGGCGCAAAATATTTAAGTAGATACTAATTGTAACGAATATGAACATAAATAACTTGCAAACGTTCTTCTTTGCAGCACGTGTTAAAGATTTTCTACTTTTTAATAATAAAAGTTCGATGAACTTTTTATCTGCGAACAAATTTCATAAACAAACATTTTCGCATAAATTTTCTTTGCATAATTCTTACATTTAACATCATAAGCATTTTCTTCTCTTGCAAAACGGATAAAAACTGAGTTGAATGGTACGAATTTTTAAGGTTAATGACATTCAGTTGTTCGGGTACATAAACATTAGCAGCCAAAGCATTCAGTAATTAATTACTACTTCCCACTGGAAATGATTTTCTTCAAAATCAGGTCGGAAACTAGTCTTATCGAGAGATCAAAATATATACATATATATAGTATCATACTTTTTATATGTACAGTGAAAGTTAAAACTGTTCACAAGAAATGAAATTGTTTCTGCATGATTAATGCAGAAGTTGCTGTTGAGATAAATAAAGGGAAAGTGTTTCGCAAATCGCTCAAAAACGTATGAAAATTTAAAATCTTTATCAAAACTTTTAAACTTTGAGTCTTGAGTCACTAATTTAATTAATCTGATTTGAAAAATGTTTTTTTTTTTTTTTTTTTTTATTCATGGCCAAATGTATGAAAATTTCATCGGTATCATCGGTAAGAGGGGAGGGGTAGGGAAGAGAGGTAAAACCTAAATATCGAAGTTCCAAAAGTTAAAAAATTGTATGGAGTTACATAAGGGAAGTGCGTGTAAGTTGAGCATAGTTTTATCTGACCTCAAAAAAGTAGATCGGTGGAAATACTGCTTACCTTTGACTTCATCTTCATGGCTTAATCTGAGAAAACCATTATCTCACAATGCAATGTAAGTTAAAGTATCGTTGCGAGTCATGAAAAATGCATGGATTTTGGGAAGTTTTTTTACGTTTTAACGTATTATCAATAAAAGTAAAGGGCATAGCCGGGTTTCCATGTCAAAAATGGCGCCAAACCGAATCAAGTTTCGCATGAACCCTTTTGAAGTACTTAATTTAAGAATGATTTGGCTAAATTTTTATACCGTTATCTGCAGTTTTTAATGAGTAATGGCGGATTTTGTAAATTTCATATTTCGCATTTTTTAGCCCAACTATTCATAGGAAAAATCTGAAAAAATTCACAGTGATTCTTTGGTTTAACAGGGCTAAAAGAAAAAAAATAATTGCCAACCAATGAAAATTTGTTTGTACATTTCCTTAACATATTTTATTTGAAATGAAAACGTCTTTTACCCCCCCCTCTACTCTATTTATGTAGAAAATCTTTGAATTAATCTCCCTTTTCTCAAATGATGTAAAAAGTAAAAGTTCAAATTAAAGTTTTCTCCACTGATATAAAGGAATGCAGTATGTATGTAACTATAGTAAATTCATTTATAAAATGTGTATGTATGTGTATACCTCTGTATTAGAATGTTGCGTCATGTGGCGCAGCAATATCATTTGCCATCATCGTACATCACATGACATCACACTGCCCTGTAAAATTGCATGTTAGAATATCAATTTAGCCAATATTGCATGTGCATATTTTACAATGCTATGGTCGGGTTTCTTGATTTTTGTTGTTGTTATTTTTTGTATTTTTTGACAATTCTTACATTTGGCAAATGTGCCAAAACGACATTTCTTTTTTGTAATTACATGCATTTATTCACGTAATGTATGCAAATTTAATATGGGAAAAATATTTTAGTTGTTTTTTGTTTTTGCTGTTCTCTAACATATTACTGCATTCTATGTACTTTTTGAGGTAAAGATTGTACTAAACGAATATAGTTACATAGTTATAGAAAAAAAATTCAAAAAAAGCTTAAATTGTTTACACATAACATTTTTAAGGTTAGACATGTAATGAAATTTATGAGTTTGTAATCAATTTTTGGCAAGGTCTTCTTTAACTACCTACAGTAGCGATCAAAAGTAATAAGAAAACAAAAATTGTATTGCGGAAGGAAGGTGTGAAATAAGAAAGATCTTGAAAGCGGTTTATAGTTGGAACAACTAAAAACCAATATTAGTTTTAATAAAAAATATAAGCAAGAAAACGCCAAACGCAAATAATGAATTTGAAATTTTAAACTATAAACATTTGTATTGTTATTACTAAATGATTATAAAATCCTGACAATGCTCCGTCAAAATTTAAATTCACGCCTTGAGGATAGCGATCCACCGATCATGATCATATTTACTTATGAATATTTTCCCACAATATACAATTTTATGTATTTAACACCATTCAATCGGAATTAAATGATTACTTTATATTTGAAGTAGTCTTTTTGTATTTGGCTGAGGTATCATGCAGACTCCAGATATTTCATTCTTTTCATATGCATATTCCAAACGACTAAAGACTGTGACTCCATTTATTAATGAATTTCAGAAATTTGACATATTTATTTAAAAAACGAAAAACGTTGAATAATTACACTGTGCCACAAAATTGAGGTTTTTCCATTGGACTGGCGATTTGACAAATTTTTTAAAACTTAAAATTTTACAAACTTTATCTGAGAAATGTATGAAATTTGACTTCTTGATGTTATTTTTCCAAGAATGAGTGGGTGGAGGGTGTTTTGATGTTCCAGGGCCCCCCATACTTTTTGATAAGCAAACTTTTTCCGAAGCACCCTGCAATACTTTTATCATTCCTTTGGCCTGTATGCAATAGTCTTCTAAGCTGTTCTTCAAAAACTCCCAAAATTGGGGATATGGAGCTTAAATGGAAGATTCTTGTGTTAAAAAAAAATGTGCTTCTTTTTTCTACTAAACAACTTCTCTATAGATACCAACAACGATAAGACATAAATTAATAATGTCCTGGAACAGTCTTAATAAAGTCATTTACATGATTTCATATACCGTTATCGCGAAAACCTGACGTGATGAAACAAAATGGTCTTCAGATTCGAGTTCAGCGACCCCAAATTACTCAAAACTATATGTCAAATAGCCAGTCCAATTTTGGCTGTTGCACAGTATTATTTATTTGACACAAAGAACTTTAAGAATTATTGTGATCGCAATTTTTAATTTAAATCACAGTAAATGAGAATTTAGTCCTTTCACGAACAAACTCAAATCACTGGATATTTCTGTTTATTTTTATTTTTGCCAATTAGTGTATTTTTCTAAACAAATATAACATTTTTCAAATATATTTTTTTTCGAAATGAACTAACAATGAAAAAACTAAAAAATTTTGTACGAGCACACATTGATCCAAATAGCTGCCCAAAATGTGAAAATTTTATTTTCTTCTCTTGTTTTTTAGGAGCCGCCCAGCATTCCGAGGCGTATATTAAGGCAGGTCTAACAACAGACTTGTAAATTTAACCCTTGAGAGTGTGTGAGATTTTTTTTGTCACACAGGACTCTTGACACAGCACGCCATTTTTGCCAACCACATTGAATTCGGTGTGAGACTTCTCGTTCGAATAGGCCATCACTGGAAACATGTGAACCTAGGTACTTAAAATTTTCCGCCTGTTTAACGATGTCATTGCCGATTTTTATCTCAGTGTTGTTGGTGTTCGTTCCAAAGCCAAATTTAACATATTCCGTTTTTGAGCGTCTGATCTTTAGTCCGTTTGTTTCGAGTACCATAACCCACGCAGGGAGGTTTCTTTGCAAGGCTTCTGCGTCTTCTGACTGTAGGGCTACGTCATCAGCGTATAAGAGGGTCCATGGGATATGGTCTTGAATGTCGCGCGTAAAATAATCAATAACTATATTAAAAAGCAGCGGGCTTAATGCTGATCCTTGATGTACGCCGACTTTAACTTAACACTCTTCGGATAAACCGCATATAGATTTCACTCGAGTTGTTGCTTGCAGATACGTATCTTGCACCAAACGAAAAAGGCTTTCTGATACATATTTGCCAGACCACTTCTCTTGGTACTCTATCAAATGCCTTTTCAAGATCGATGTAAATGCTATGCAGACACTTTTTATTATGGCGATATTTTTCGATAAGGGTTCGTAGAGTATGAATAGCTTCAATTGTGGTTTTTCCGCTCACAAAACCGAACTGATTGTCGCTGATAGTGGCAACTTCTCTGATCCGAGTATTCAGAACTCTTTCCCAGATTTTAAGGCAATGCGACATCAGTTTTATGCCACAGTAGTTTGCGCAGTTCCTCACATCACCCTTATTTTTGTAAAAGGGGATAAGATAGCTATTCCGCCATGACGCTGGAATGCCGTCGTGGATTACTTTGTTGAAAAGTAGAGTCAGCCATAATATGCCTTCATCCCGCAGAAGCTTGAAAACCTCGGTTGGTATTTGGTCGGGGCCTATAGCCTTATTGTTTTTTATTTGCAATAAAGCTGCCGACATTTCTTCGTTAGTGATTTTGTATATGGGGCCAGTGGTTGGATCTAGTAGTTTCAGTTGCTTGCGGGGGAATTCTACGTTGGATATCCTAGCCATCGTCTTTTTATATCACCGCCATTGGTTAACATTTTATCTTCTTTGTCCTTGATAAATTTGACGGTGGTTATATCTTGTGTATTTTTGTTTCGTGTTTTTGCAAACTCAAAGATCGTTTTGGCTCCATCTTTACTATCCAGATCTTCGTAAAATTTATTTGTGGCTGCTTCTTTAGCTTTTGATACTGCAACTTTGGATTGTGATTTTGATGCTCTATATGCTTGGTGGTCTTCAGTTACCTTTGATTTTTGCCACTTTTTGTAGGCCACCTTTTTTGATTTTATTGTTGCTTGTACTTCGCTGTTCCACCACCAGGTCTCTTTTTTGATCTTCAGCGGCCCTTTGAATACTCCCAAGTGCTTTGTTGCTTCCGTAATGCAGAAATTCTCGAAATAGTTCCATGCTTCTTGTACACTTTTTTGTTCCCAGTTGGTGTTTGCAAGAAGGTGTCTCAGTCTTTTCGCTAAGGCGGCCCCTTTAGAACCTTTGATTTCACGCCATTTAATAGTCGGATTTTGTTTGACGTTTTGTTTCCAGTCGACCCGCATATCTGCCACCAATATTTAAAATGTTTTAAGAGTACACGGTCGCACAATATGAAATCGATTTGTGAGGCTGAATTGGCAAACTACGTGTACGTGATAAGATGTTCATCGCGTTTGGCGAAAAAGCTATAAACGATCGCCATTTCATACGTTTGGGCAACATCAAGTATTTCTATACCTTGGGTGTTTCTCGTTCCATATGCAGACCACCACGAATAGTCTCATATTGGTCATTTGTGGCCATGTGGCTATGTGGCCATCAAGGTCACCGCACAAAAGTTTTCCTTCATCTAGAGGAAGACTAATAAGATATTCTTCAAGGTCTTCCCAAAATTTTAATTTTGTTAGGCTATCACAACCAATTTGGGGTTCAAAAACGGGCACGATGTTAAGACATGAGCTGCTATCGGCTGCAATTTTTAATGACATTAGCCGATCTGATATTCTTGATACAGACACTACTCTTTGTGCACGGGAATGAAAAAGACTAACAGCTTTATGTCGAATCCGAACGGCAAAGTTGAAAGCTTTTCAAAGTTAACCAAGAGGTGGTGCCGTATAGAAAAACTTGTATTTTTTATTTCTGATTTTTCACTATGCCGAGCATTGAAACCGGGCACCCCTTAGTAGTCTCAACCACTAGAGTACAGTGATCAATTTAATTTACAAAAACTTAATAAAATTGTCGGTCGATTAGTTCATATTTCGTGAATTTTCGAATGCAAATTTTTTTCTTTTTGATATTTCTTTCTCTTCTGAAAACATGAAAGTTGTAAAATGTTCCGAAGAGAGTTCAAACATGATATTTTGATTTTAAAATGTCCTAGTGGTCATTATGGACATTTTATTTTAAATATATACATTTGTTGTTTTTTTTTTGTTTATAGACGAACTCTAGTTTAGTTAGAGTTCTTCAAAATATGTGGTTAAGAAAATAAAATTTTTAGATAGAACACATATGCCCCAAGGGAAAATACTAATGCCAATGATTTATGTAGCTACATATAAGAAAATGATTACAATCTTTTATGCATATGGCGATTTTAATTTTAATGTGCAGTGTGCCTTTTATTTTTTAAATTATGCATTTCTTGCTATAAACTGTCTAGAAACTTTTGACACCCTAAAAAAATAACTAAACATGTACATAAATACTTTAAATAGGTCATATCGCAATGGCCAATTATTTTTGTTGCTTGTAATTTGAAATTTATGCCAATTTTAAATCAATGAAAAGTAATAATATATGTATGTAAGTATGTAACACACTATTACCAAAACTTCGCATGACGGGCGGGCGACCTTGCACTTGGACAACAGCTTATTGTATTAACATGTGCCACGCCATTGATATGCATGGAAAACTTACATTCGGCTGCAATGTTCAATAGTGAGAAAATTTGAAATAGTTTATATTTTTAGCCAACCAGTTAAGGATTTTCTTTTGAGTTTTCTTCAACGAATTGCGATTACTTTTACATTACTTGAAATTGCTGCATATTAGAACACCAAGTAAACGTATGTTATAATATTTATTTAAATATAAAAATTAAATAACAAAACTTCATAGTTTTCACTGTAACATGCTTAAGTTTTTCACGAAACGATTTTTTTTTCAGATTTGAATATAATCACATACATGAAAATGTTAGAGTTGACTGTTTTTTTTTCCGACGGGCTCATTACTATTTATTTTTAATTTAATATGAATCATCAGTGATAGATATTGTGCATGCAAATGTCCCGAAAATATTGATGAGCACCTGGGACATGAGATTGGGAATTATGAAGATTTTAAAGCTAAGAAGCACTTGCAGTTAAAAGAGGTTGGTTGAGATTTTTTAATCTGTGCACGTTGGAAGTGGGCAATATACAATAATCTTTTAACCCTTCGATAACTGATAAGGTCCCTAGGTACCTATGACATTTTCAACGAAGCGGTATTTCAATACAGCCTCAGCTTACGTGACTTCTATAAATGTGATGTTTAGAAAGAATTAAAATCGGCTCATCACGATTCTGTGAAATTTTCATCATAATTCTCCGCTTGAAGTCATTTATGTCGTCGATGGCCGATAAGGTCCGCAGAGAGACCTAGTATGAACTTCCATGCCGCGAATAATCGAATAAACAACGCAAGACTGCTTATATTTGTTTTGTTTGTAGAACCCCTGTGTGTGTTGAGCATTCCACAGTTCTGAAGAAATGTGATACTTGCAGCACAACAGACGCACGGGTCGCCGAAGCAGAATAAAGAAACTAAATACAATATTTTTTATAATTTTATTCTCTTTGCCTGTCTGTAACTTAACTTTTTGCCATTTTATCTTCACACAAATTATGCAACACTACAGCAAACATCTTTGAAAAAATAACAATTATACGCATCACACGCTATGTTAACCCTAGAAGGACATGCTTCGTCGAATTGACGACGCATGTTTACGATTTACAATTTTTCTTTCTAAGTAAGCATTGATAAACATTTAATTTATGAATAAATGTTATTTAAAAAAAGGTTTTCTATATGATAAATTAACCAAATAATGGGAAACAATCAACTTTCAAATTTATAGGCGTATAGATCACTTTGAATATTGCCTTCGTCGTTTCGACGAAGCATGACCTTTCCGTATAAAAAATGTGCATATTCTTCTAGGGTTAATAGAGAATGTGGGCCTCACTTTTTCGACCAAACGGCAATTTTTCTGATATTCGATAAAAACCGAAACTGAAATTTCCGACAATAATTTTAAATATTTCTTAAACTATAATTATACTTATACCATTTCGGGTTAATTTTTATGTTTTGTTTTAAAAATTCCCTGTGTGAACTTACTGTATATAACGGTCAGAAGAATTTTGAAGTTGACTTGAGGAGCGATATTGATAGCGAGATTTGAAATTTTTCAGCGCTAACAGTTTATTTTCGGGGGTCCGAAGGAATAACCAAATTTCATATCTGACTTTTTATACCAGGCTTTCAAAAACGAAAAAAACTTTTAATTTTTCACTTATGACCTTGATTTACGTGGTTAGCTTTTCGTTCATAATAATGGTTCATTGTTGCAGTGCTTAGTGAGCGAAATTTGAAAATAAATTAAACTATTTTTCAAAGCAAGGATGTTGTACAGAAAAATATTTGTATATCTGTTAATGATGGGTTAGAAATATAAACCGCATTATATACGCATTTTTAATGCGCAATTGTAGTATAAAATTCATTAAAACAAGAAGAATGTTTTGGGCCTAATATTTGGAATAATTAAAATAGTAGCACACCTTATGAGCGAGTGTGACCTTGCACACCCAAAAATTGTTATTGTGCGTGCTCAATGTGAAAAGTTTGTAAAATTTAGAAAGAGGATTATTTAAATATTGTCTTAATTATACATTTGAGTTTAGCTACTACAGATATTAATGCGAGAAAATAAAATATATGAATTAAATTTACCTACTTCCACAATTTTTTATTATTTTTTTTTTCGCTACATTAAGGTGGTATTCCGGTTTTAGAGATTGAAAAAATCTTAGTATTTTACTATTACTACGTTTATATCAACTCGCTTTCAATGGTGTCTGTCTGTCTGTTTGTTCGAGAGGAATTTTACAATCGATTTTAAACTAACTTCCCGATAAGCTAGAGACTTGAAACTTTAAACATAATTCAGAACTGGATGACTATGCAATATGAAATATCTAAAATATATATAAATATAATATAATATAAAATACTAGCATTTATTTATTTATATAAACAATAATTATAATACAGCATACTTTCAGGCTGGTATGAAAGTTTGACAGGTACTACATCACTCCATTTAAAATATTTATGGTTTGACAGACACTCTAATTACGTAGTGGGTGTATAGATATGAAGTGCAGCTTCAACTAACAGATGGCATAGCTGTTATGTATGGTTGGTTTATGTCGAGGAATTTTAGTGAGTATGGAAATACTTGCATGATTTAAAACAACAAACGTAAGTCGCATACAATAGGAAATTCATGGTTGAATAGTTCACCTAATTCGCTAGCAATTTTATCTCTATCCATATGCGTTTCACGTTTTCGTTTTAAATCATTATTTTGGATCCCTGTTTTCAACCAATAAAATCGGAATCTCTCCTTAAAAAAACTTATATTTATTTCAATAATTCGTATATACATAAAATATTTTCTGGACCCTTATTGCACTTGAACTATTAGCAACTCAATTGATACTATATAACTTCTATAGCATCCGAGAACTTCCGTTTTTGATTTTGTTTATTTTTTTCTTTATTTCAATAAGCCTTGGTTGCCTGTTTTTATCATATCCTGTTGAATTAGCTCCATGTGCTTACCCAAGTGGATACCTAAGTGTAAAATGCTTTAGCTAACGATAGTCAGAAATATTTACACACTTTTTTTTTTTTTTTTTTGTTTTTGCTTATCGCTGCCCATACACATGTAAACATGTACATTCTTAAATTTTCTTACATTTATATGAATGTTGAGAGCGATGTAATGTCATAAGTTACTGCAATTATTCTCAATTAGCGTTTGTTTGTGAAATTATTTAAAATTTGTGGGAATCTGCTATGAAAAATTATTACATTCAAATGAGAATTTTTATGATTACAAGCAAGAAAACTAGCGCATAAAAAAATACTATACAAATTCCATATCACGCACGCACACACACACACACACCCAGGCTTTTCTATTGTTCTAAATTTTATTTAATTTCTTAACATTTTTAGCAGGACGTGACATTGAAATATATGTAAATTAAACAAAAATATGCGAAACTAAAGATAATTAGCAAGACTTTAGTTTAACTCGCCATATAGAAAAGTTGGGCCGGTTTTACACGTTCGTTGTTTTACACAATGTCCGTTGTTCGTTATTTCTTGTTCGTGATTCAACGAAGGTGGAATAGAAAAACGTGGCAATGCACCAACTAAGAGCAGCAAGTGTTAGAAATCAAAGTGAGCTTGATGTTTTGTCTTGTTCCGACATACTTTAAACGAACAACGTGTGTGTAAATGCCTTCTTCATGTTCGTTGTTCTGCGTGCGCAGCAACGAATGTGTAAATCCAGCTTTAGAATACCAATTCTGTACATACAATCCGTTGAGTGCCAAGGCCGAGCTTTTCGGATTAATTCATGTTGTGCATGAGAATAATTTATATGCAAGTTCTTACATTTTTATGTATACGTACTCCAATTTCAGATGGGTAATTTTTCTTTTTTCCTTTTTTTTTTTTAAATTTTTTTATTTGAAATTGGGTAATTTTCCGCTATTCGCGTCGCTATCATATGTTGCCAACATCTTTCTTTGCATTTTTTGCGATTATTTTCAGTCTGTTTGTTCATTCATTCTTGCGTTTGTTTATTTATTGTATTTTGTAAGCTTTTTGTTTTGTTTTTCTGATATTGCTCATTTTTCATTTCAATTTTCGTATTGTGTTCATGTCACCGTGCTCGCCGTGCTACAACAACTTCGCTGCTAAGTAGAAAACTTGGCATTCTGTTTCAGTTTTTTACTTGTCTGCTAGTGATATGGACGTTAAATTTTCATCGTTTTTAGTTTGTTTAGATTTTGTGTACGCGATGATTTTAGATTTTTAAGCAAAATGTGAAATGCTGTGCTTTGTTTATTTATTATAAATATATATTTTATTATTCCTCGTTTTTCCTTTTTATTCTACAACATTATCTCATATTATATTTTTGTTGGCATTTGTCAAAATTCAAAACACAAAATATTTTTATAAATGAATAATTTCATAATTATTTGAGAAAAAAAAGTTATTGCAGTTTTGTTTTCATATTGCAAGTGAAAATTTGTTGACTCACACTGTCGAAATACAACACGTGGCTGATTTTCAAAATTCTAAACTAAACAAAATAAATATTTGTTTATCGTGAAAATTTCGTTAAAACTAAACCCTAAAACTCAAAAACAAAAGTGAAAACAAAATAATTACAAAGTATGTTCAAACAACGAAATCTAATCAGGGATTGCTCAATTACTGTGCGCGTATGTGTTGTGTGTGTGATGTGCATATATGCTAAAATGTGCGTGGGGAGTGTTTTGTTGAATGTATGTGGATGGGCGTATGTGCCTTAAATCATGCCGATTTAATAAAAGATACATATTTATTTAAAAGAAAAACATTGCGTACATCTAGGCGCTTCAATGATATTAATATTGCCAAATGTTGTTAAGACGCGAAACCATTTAATCATAAAATCAATTTTTAAAAAAATTCGCTTGGAGTCCTCAAAAAGCTAATTAGCCCAAATTGTTCTTCCCATTAAACCAAACAACTTTTCTACAGATCATAGCATAGTTTCCATGATATTTGGCAGTTTAAAGTTAATTTATGAGTTGTCTGAAGTGTAATAATGTACCACCCAATTAAAGAAAGACGAAATAGAAAACTTTCAGGGAGTAGTGAAACTTTCGGCCGTTTTAGCCGCAATTAAAAATTAAGTGGTGCCAGAATTTTTGACCAAAACCGACAAAGCCAAACACTAGTCAGGAGAGTAAGTTACAAATTTAGCTTTGGCTAATGTCTGGTTTCTCATTTGTACTAAATTTTATATAAATTTTGATAGCAAATGTATTAAACTTGATGCCCATACATAGATACAGTCGTCGACAAAGAAAAACCACTCATTAAAATTAAACTTACATATATATGGTTTTATATTAAAAAGGCGCTGAGAAAATAATCAGGACCTTCGTGTGAAAATAATATATTTGTATGTAGAGATGGGAGTAGAAAAATGAAATAAAAAATTAGTTGGAGCTAAAATCTGCAAAAACTGTACACAAGTCGATTGGAAAACGAGGCCAAATTAGACTTGTTTCAGACCTTAAGTCAAAAATTTATGATTGAGGATAAATGTGTATTACCGACTATAAAGTATTCTTCTAATGTCAAGGTATGTGAAGCGATTAGAATATTTAGAGTTAGTCTCTCTAATCAGAAGAACCAGTAAATGCAGAAAAATGGAAATAAGTTACTTATGTGGCTCAATTAATTTAAAGTTTTGAAACGATATTGTTTCTTGCTATTAGAAAATTCAATATAGCTTTCAACCATTTTAGGCAATCAAAATCAAAATCCGTGCCCATACTGACATACATGGTCCCACCACTTCGGACGGTAATAGTGGCGCCATCTTACATCCAAAATCCAAACCACAATATGGGTTTCGTAGATTGCAGCTTTCTATATCGATGCACATGTTTAACGGTATTAAAAAAAGCCAGCCGTCAAAAGTTATTGCAATTTTTATGCGAAAAATACGTTTTTCACATAAAAATAAAATGAACATTTTTGATTTTCTATATAGCGAAGATATTATTTCTATAAATTTTACACTAAATAACTGGTATAAATTTCAATTTTTTGTTATTTTTCTCAATAAAGTGATTTCTATTTTACTTGATACTACCCAACGAACCATATATGGCCCACTAGGTAATTTCAGATTTTAACACTTGTAATTAAGATTTTGAAAAAGTCATAGAAAAAAAGTTGTTCAGAATGAAGAATGCTATTCCTTAATTTTTTTTTAACAAAATGTTGGCCAGGGAAGAGTTAAGCATGTCTTCTTATTCAGAGAAATATCTCGATTCTATCAAAGACTGCTGACATAAGTGTAAATACGTAAGGGAAAAGCAAAGTCCAAAGTGGACACCTAAAAAAAAAGGTGTGAGGTTGGCCCGGGTCATTACGGAACTTGAATACATTTGAAACAAAAAATTTAAATAAATTATCGATCTGTAGGCTTGTTATTCTGGCAGATAGTAGATTTAAAAATTTTTATTAAAAAAAAATAACATAATGGTGGACTCCTAAATTTTTTTTTCAAAAATAGCGTTTTTTGTTGAAAATCGGTGTGAAAAATAAAAAATAATGATTAAAAATAATTTTACTACCGTCGAGAGCCATTGGCATGCAGAATAAGGTATTAATTTCAGCCCACTGGATTCGATAGAATTCTTTCAGACTCCTGGGCCGATGATCAAAAAAACGTTGTTTCGAGAAAAACGCTTTGAAAGTTTTAACAACAAATAAATAATTTTAACAACAGGCGCTCTCGACTATGTACTAAAACTTCGTTAATATTTTTAATTTTGGGCTGAAACTCTATATATTATACTTTCAAATAATCGATTTTTTTTAAACCCGAACACATGTTTTAAAGCGATTTTTTGGTTTTTGTCAACGACTGTATCTATGCATATATCGGACAAAGTAAGTTTAGATTTAGAGACTGAACTATACTCCAGTTTTTCTTTGCTGGTTCTTTCAGAATCTTTCAAAATTTATTGTTCATACGTTATTCTATTTCCTACTGGGTATATGAATGTACACATAATTGTACATATAAAAGGTTTCATATTCTTTTTGGGTTTCATGCAACACCTACAGTCCTTGTTGTGTCCTTGTAAATTACAAACATGCAAATATTTTGTTTTTGTTAGTTTTGTGCGGCATGCCCTTAATATTAATATACATACATACTTACATACATACTTTTGTATGTATGCTAGTGGTAGAACAATATTTCATTTCTTCGATATTACTAATTTCGTAGGTTTTTTCGTTTTTATTATTTATTTTTTATATTCAAACATATACGGCCTACGATTTTAATTCAATTCAATTTCATTTTAAAACTTTTGCCAATTCAGTTTTTTCGCTTTCTTGTAATACCATTCACGGTGTGTCTATTTTCTTATTATAAAGTTTGCATACTTTTAGGCTTGAAGTTTGAAGTATGAATAAATTCGTAGTATATTGTACATTCGTGATAGATGGTGAGCAGGAGCAATCTTTTTTTTATATTGTACATACATACATACATACATACATACATATATTAATTCTGCCGATAATAGGTCAATATTGACAAATAACTTTGCGGGATTTTAATTCATTATAAAATATATATTCTTGTCAAATGTAAGAAAAAAAACATCAATAAATTTTATGGTAAAGTTCTTCCAAATTATTTTTACCATATTTAGCACTTAAGATTATTTTTTTCGTTTAATTTATGAAATTCTCAATAGAAATCTCAAAATTTCAATTATGATTAATGGATATCACAATTTTCAATGGTGACCTGAATTAATGTTTAATTTTAGTCCTTTATTCAGACCTACTCTGTTTTTCTACTGGGAGAACAACAACAAGTGAGCTACTTACGAAGCATTAAATGGCTTCAATAGACCATATATTCCCTGGAGGTTGAAATGTACTTGATATTTAGGTATCAAATTTACTCGTAAATGTTTATTGTCGAGTTGACGCTTATTTTTAAATAAATACGTTTTGTGTCTTTGAATATAGTGGTGAAGAAAAATTTGTTGTTATGTTAACGCATGATTTTAGGATTATTAATTTGGATATTGCGTGTTGGTTGCAAGTACATAATTCTAGTAGTATCGAAGTATTGAAGCCATTGTAAATAGTTGATTCATTGAAAACAAATGAAGGGCGAATGAAAACATATTCACTGAAAAGTGTTAAGATCTAAAAATACCAATAGTTAAGTGCTATTTGCACAAAGTAAATACGAGCCCCCATACCTTCAAGCCAGAAAAAACTTTCACAACTTTTTAAAGCTACAATGTATACACAAAATATGATAACTTTAATGTAATTATTGTTTGCAGAATTGGAAATATTTGCGAATTGCATACATAAATATATTTATAAAAAAAAAATTAGCAAAAAATACTAAAGTTTAAAAAAAAATTAATACAAATAAAGAATAAATAAAATTCTGGAAAGTGCCTACATCAAAAAAGAAAACTTAAAAAGGAAAAGAGTGAATGATGCTGCTGCAAATAAATGATAACAATAAAACCGCAGATAAATCAAATTCTAGAAAATACAAACAAACACAAATAGTAGTCTCTACATAATCCAAGCAAAAAAAAAAAAAAACAAATAAAAAATTAAATCATAAAAATCAATAATTCTTGGCCGCCTGCTACATGCGTACCGGAAACGGAAACATAGCTTCTTATACGAACTGTGATTGCTTAATAAAACAAATAGAAATTAATACATGTATATATTATAATAAAGTTCCCATGAATGAGTTGGATTTAAACTGCAAACTAATAGTGTGATAAATTAAAATGAAATAAACGATTCTGTGCAATTAAGAAAAGTAATGCAAAAAAGAAAAACTCAAATTTAAGAAAAATTAACAAATACCCAAACCAAAGGCTGCTTTAGTACTTTAGAGAATTACTGTATTATTTACTACACATAAATACAAATCTGCTACTACTTCCACTACTGCTACAAACAAAACTATTACCCCCATACAAAAAACGAAAATCAAAAACATTACTTGTTTGTTTGCATTTAGTAGTGTAAAACACTCGAATCAAACTTATTTAATTTTTCACACCTCACCATCACGATATGAGCACGACGAACATGACAAATTTTTGCGAAATAACAATGTCCAACGATGATGATCCGGCCACAGTATCTTGTCAAGATGATGGTGACACTAGTTTTGAAATCGATGAGCCCGATGATGAAGAAATTATTGGTGATCTGCATATTGTTAATAAGCATGTAAATGATACTGTATCGGCCACGTTAGCAAGCATCACAGATGCCGTTGTAAGCCATTGCAATCATCATAGAATTGTCGATATTAGCACAGCTGCTACTTCACTTGGCACTTTATATGCTCCCTGTAAATTATGTTATAAAAATTTACGTTCCTATGCAGTTCCACATATTGCCATCAAAGACGATGATCCCGGTGGTACACATTCGGATTCGTCAGAATCATTATCAACATCTGCATCGTCAACTGTATCACATACCGCATCGTCGACACCAACAACAGCTGACGTTGCTGATGTGGCCGCATCGGTAGTTGTTTCACCTTATACACAAAAAATAAAGCGACTATCTTCGGTGTTGCATCGACAGCAACAACACGAATTACGTTCCACTAAAACATTGACACCACAAAATCCTCAATTGAATGTCGCAATAGGTGGTGCTGTTGCTGTTGCAACATCATCGATTGCCGATGATAATCTATCATGTTCAATTGCCACAACAACAACTGACATCGATGTATTGGATAATATTGCATCAACTAGTACGATTAATAATAATATTACTGTAGAACATCCAGCAGCAGCTTTTCGACAAAACGATTTGGTGATGCATAATAACACCGTTGATGCCTCAATTCCCAGCCATGCTAGAACACTCTCTTCATCGTCTTATCGATCTAATAATTCTCTACATCCTTCGCAACATCATCCATCACTGCCATCTGTGCAGCCGTTAAAACCGAAGCTACGCATTTACGATTGGTTACGATGGATTTGTATAAATTTTAAGGTGATTGATTTATTATTTTATATTCTAAATTACGTCTTTTTGTGGGCGTATTCTGCCGAAAGTGAAACGTTTCCAATCATTTGTTTCACTAGCGGATTCAGAGTGGAGAAGGGGTCTAACGCGAAACCGGTGTTTTTCAGCCCATGAATCGCGATTCCCAAAAAGACATGCAGTTTTCGTAAAATAAAAAGTTTTAATGCTTTTGCAGTCCTTAGCGGATTCAAGGGGAGAGGAGAAGAAGGGGGAGCTATTTCTAAAATTCCCCCCTGGGATCCGCTAGAGGCTTGAATGATCTTTTTTTTCGATTCATATGATATAACCTAATAACATAACCTAATCGGCTCTTTTTTCTTAAGGGGTTAGTCTGGTAGAATCAAGTTTTTTTTTTGATTTTGTTTTCAAAGCAAAATATTTTCGTAAGTTTTAATATTTTCATAAACAGTATTGAAGGTATAAAACTAATGGAAAATGTCGCCTGAACAGAGCCCTGCTTAAATCTGGTTGATAAACTTGAGCCAACTGAAGATTTGTTTTTAGTGCTATTATGGCACGTTGACCCATTGAGAGCCAAGGTTGAGTTTTAAAACACACAGTTGGGCATCCATTCTGAATAATCTCCATAAACATAGTACTTGCTCGCTGCAACAGATTGTTCACATTTGTAATTTTATGAAAATTAAACGGCAGCAGCAACAAATCTGTAATAACTTTGCGCTTAATGCTAAACGTTTTATATGGAAATTGCCGGCATAATTTTTAAGTACTTTTACGTATACATATTTATAAATATGAATTTTATTATTTTCTAAAAATAACTTGCTAGTAAATATATGTATCTACAGTGCTGATTGAAATAATAGGTTACGTACAGCTCCGGTCAATGAAATAGCAGTGACGAGTGAAAAATATTTCATATCACGCAAATAATATTTTTTAGTTTTATATTTATATAATGTTAAGATATGAATAAAAGCTTGAAAGAAACAACTTTGCTTCTATGATCTAAGTTCCAACACTCTACCACTGATTTCCATCAGCTCAATAACGTGATCTTAAATTCAGTAAAAGAAAGTAAGACGTAGTGGTCTTTTTGTGTCTTCAAAAGAATTAATCAGGACAATGCCCTCATTCAAAAAATCATTCACTCATCGTTGTGAAAGTAGCGTTATACTGTTATATCCAAATAAATGATATCTTTGCAAAGGAAGTGCTGAAGAACACCATGTGGCTGTATGCAGAAGAGAGTTTGCCGGTTAGTAGCACTTTCAACACGATAATGATCCCAAGTACTCTCCAAAACAGTTAAGTCTTGGTTAAGTCGTGAGAAAGTGTCGGTGTTGTCTTAAGCTTATCATTTCCCTGATATCATTCTGATGTATAATTTGTTAGCTACACAAACTTTTCAAAATAAAACGAAACGCCATTCGAAGGCGATTTCAATAGAAATATGTAGAGAAATGATAGATTCTATGCCTCGTGGTATTATCACTATCCATCCAGGATTTAGTGTATACTAAGTAAAATGAATTGATTTTTTGAACAGTATTATTTTAACATAACGAGACCAGAATCCGGGACTCCATAAAAAAATGTCTAAATTTGAAAAAGTTGTAAAAATCCGGACTGGAATAATGACAAAAAATCCGGGACGTGCGAAAATCAGACTTGAAATACGGAACTCTCCCAGACAATCCAGGAAGCCTGGTTACGTTAAGAGTTTTAATAAATTTATTTACGTTCATGAATTCATTTTGGATTCATTTTGATTTTTTATCTTTAAAAAAAAATAATTATTATGTTTTCATATGCAATTCACAGTATTTTGCAACAAATACTATACACATTATTTTTACATCACGTATTTTAAATAACACTATGCAACAATTTTAAGGTTAATGTCTTGGGACAAGCCCCAATCCCTTTTTGCCCCACTACGTCACAATTTTTTTTTACAGTGGTTTGAAATTTTAATTTTTTGGTCAAAAATCGAATTAAACAATGAGAAAAATCATATACAAAATTTTGTTTAAGGTGGTTCTTGTCTTGGACGACCTATATTAAAATTTTCCGAGGAATATTTCCTTAAAACATTTTAACCCTCTAACTCCCACCAGTATTAGTCATTTTAGGCCTTTTTCTTAAAAAGTCCTTAAAAATTAATTTTAAGTGGAGGCCAAGGGTTAAAACCTTCCAGAAAAATATTTTCCGGAAAATTTCACTGAGGGTCACCGAAGACAAGTAGCCTCTAGGAGTTAAAGTTAACACATAAAAAAACGAAATTGAGTGTTAAGAAATTTATTTGTAAGCTTATATTGCAAAGTGCGATATTATGTATGATTAGTAACATCCTTTATAATGGATAAATTTTAATAAATTTTGTTATATTAAATTAAATATCAATAAATTTTGTTATATCTGCGCCCATTTCACGCTATCCCATCGCAGATAAGGTTGTTTCAGCACTGAACTAATATTAGTGTACGAAAAGTAGCCTCTACTTGTCTTCGGTGACCCTCAGTGAAATTTTCCGGAAAATATTTTTCTGGAAGGTTTTAACCCTTGGCCTCCCCTTAAACCTAGATTTTAAAAAGTTTTTAATAAAATTACCAAAATTATCCATACTGGTGGGGGTTAGAGGGTTAAAATGTTCTATGGAAGTATTCCTCGGAAAATTTTAATACAGGTCGTCCAAAACAAGAACCACCTTAAACAAAATGTTGTAAATGATTTTTCCCATTGTTTGATTCGATTTTTGACCAAAAAATTAAAATTTCAAACCACTGTAAAAAAAAATTGTGACGTAGAGGAGCAAAAAGGGATTGAGGCTTTTGTTACTGAGGTCAAATACTATTGTTGAGATTGTTTTGGTTTTGTCCCGAAAATAGGTGTTGCACTGTGTAATAAATAAATTTATTTTAAAGTTTAGTCCCTTAATTTGACATTTTTTTTGCCCTAAACATTCTATTTTGTCCATGTTACCTATTATTTTGACCAGCACTGTACATTCAATTGTTATGACAAATTTAATTCAGTCATATGAATAAATTTAGTTTAGGCAGAATTTCTGAATGTAGATATATATAAAAAAATGCGACCAATGACATTATTTTCAAATTAAATTCAATTAAACTAAACCATATACCTTCATATTTAGTTCAAAGCTACTTTCTCAATAGTTAGTTTAACCTTTCTAAGTATGTGGATATTCATACATATATAGTTCATTCATATAAATATGTATGTATTTGTTGTTTATTAACATATGCAACTGGTACCAACGATATTATATACAGACTTATTTATATATTACTCCTTTTTACTCGACATTAATCTACTTTACATTGAATTTTTCATTACAGAGTTCTGGGATTGGAGAGCCAAGTGTTTACCATGCATTGGTTGTGATATTTTTAGAATTTTTTGCTTGGGGTCTTTTAACAATGCCCGTAATACAAGTGAGTTGAAATGAAATAATTCACATACTATATTTTTACTTATGTATATTCAAAATTTTATTCACAGGTTCTTAATCAAACATTTCCCGATCACACTTTCCTAATGAATGGTCTAGTTATGGGTATTAAGGGTATTCTTTCATTCCTGAGCGCTCCGCTAATCGGTGCATTATCCGATATTTGGGGTAGGAAATTTTTCCTTCTTATTACAGTATTTTTCACATGTGCTCCCATACCGCTAATGACAATAAACACATGGTGGTTCTTTGCAATGATCTCAATTAGTGGCGTATTTGCGGTTACATTTTCGGTCGTGTTTGCATATGTGGCCGATGTGACAACGGTCGAGGAGCGATCACGTGCGTATGGTTTAGTGTCTGCCACATTTGCAGCAAGTTTGGTGAGTATTTATTATAAATTCTTTTTCCACTTATATTTCACTCTCTTTTTAAACTAAACATCATGCATTAATACTCTTCCAAGTGTTCTGGAAAGCAAAACAAACAAACAAAATTGTCTTTCTAGTTCCAGCAAATAAAAAATTTTATTTTTAATGAACTTTTATTGTTCTTAGTATACAACATAAGTTTCGAAAATCCAGAAATAAGTTTTGCTTCTTGTTCCAATTGCAGAAATATATTTGAAAATTCTTTTCCACAGTAAACTTTCGAGAAAAATTCAACTTATTCCATGATAGAATATAAATATGAGTAATTTTTTTTTATTCAAAGCATAAAAGGTTGGGAACATTCTCCGAAAGAAACAACGAGAAAACATAAGTTGTCGTCCAAGATAGTAAAAAATATTAAAAGTTATATATTTCCATTATCTGTCAATCGGGTCTTCTACTTGGGACTTACTTTCCCTTTCTTTGGCATGCATGAATAAATAGATGCAATGGGTGTAGCCACCCAAAAGCCGCGCTTGTGTAATAATTTTTAACTGAAAATTTGTGTGAATATTCCTTTTCTTTTTTACAAAACTTGTGCTCCGGTGTTTTATTTTCTTACAGACAAAAGCGACAGGTTCTACCTTGTTCTAATTATCCTTAATTTGTTTCTACTTAGCTTGAGCCATTTTATGTTTAGGGTTCCCAATTAGTAGCGTTGAGTGTCGTAACTTTTTGGATCTGGACCCAGTAATAAGTTAAAATCATCAATCATATTTTAATAATGTTAGTGACTGATTATGTAGTTACACTTTAATTTTCCTAAAAACTTTAATTGTCCCTTTAGTTAAAATAAAATTTCTTTTTTCGACAGGTGATTTCACCTGCTCTGGGTGCAGTTCTTATGGAAATGTATAGTGATACATTGGTGGTTGCCCTTGCTACCGCCATTGCTGTTCTCGATGTTTTCTTCATATTAGTTGCTGTGCCTGAAAGTTTGCCGGAAAAGGTGCGTCCAACATCGTGGGGTGCACCAATTAGCTGGGAACAGGCTGATCCATTTGCCGTATGTTTTATTACATGAATAAAAATTCAATGCACTGACAATTTCTCTACTTACAATATTTTTGCAGGCTTTACGCAAAGTTGGCTCTGACCATACCATACTAATGCAATGCGTTACCGTGCTATTGTCTTACTTGCCTGAGGCTGGACAGTATTCATGTATTTTTGTGTATTTAAAATTAAAAATGGGCTTCAATGCAATGGAAGTGGCAATTTTTATAGCTGTTGTGGGAATTTTAAGTATAAGTGTACAAGTGACTTTAGGTTATTTAATGCGGTAAGTTTTCAATGCAGTTTAATATTTTATATTGTAATTCAAAAGTAATCTGAAATTAATTGTTGGGTTTCTTTTATTGCAGTGCGCTTGGTGCTAAGAATACAATTATTTTAGGGCTAATATTAGAAATGTTTCAATTACTGTGGTATGGTTTCGGGAGTCAGGCATGGTAACTATCAATTAAAATCAAATATAAATTATTTATTTTATGTTAAAAAAAAAAATAAATTTTAGGATGATGTGGGCAGCTGGTATATTGGCCGCTCTCGGGTCAATAACATATCCGGCGATAAGCGCTTTCGTTTCAATACATTCAACTGCTGATAGACAAGGTATGCAAAGTTACCTAAGTCCTTCAATTTTAATACATAATCGTATTTACATTAGGTCGTGAATCGTTTTTCAGTTTTTCTTTCTTTTTTATTTCGGAAAAGAAAATCGAACCCGAGTTGTGGCTATGTAATCTATAAGCAGAATTTCGCTATCGGTTCATGTTTTTGAGTGGAAACGAGCTAAGAATTCTACCACTTTTTTCTTAAAAACTGAATGAGCTATGAAAATTATTTATAGAAAGACAAAAACTGAAAAACCAACAATCCTTTTGCACATACACTTCAATGCTTTTCTATTTACTCATTGTTTGTTATATTCCCTAGGTGCTGTTCAGGGTATGGTCACTGGTATGCGTGGCCTTTGCAATGGTCTTGGACCAGCAATGTTTGGTGTTATTTTCTATTTATTTAATGTCGACTTGAACGCTGAACAAATTAATATTGTGGGTGCAAATCCTGATGTCACTCAACATAAGTCCGAATCTACTGCAAAGTATGCGCAATTAATGCCTGGACCACCATTCGTATTTGGTGCTCTAATGGTAATTTTAGCCATTTTAGTAGCTATATACATACCAGAGAGTCATAGTGAAATAAACCTAAGCAGAGCACCAAGTGAAAAAAAACGTAAGATATTTTATTGAATTTTAACTATTTGAGCTGTGGATTAATGGAAATTTTTGAACGAAAAAAAAAAAAAAATTGTATTAGAATCGGTTATTCCGCATTCTGATTGATCAAAAATCTCGATTAACCACGCTGTCTCAATGTATTTTTAAATCTATCTAATGTGTTAATATTGTTTTCAGGGGTATCCGTTGATGTACAATATGAAATCGAAAGTGGTCAAAAGTCTTCAAGTCCACTGTCACCGCTAATGCGTTCCGATTCATTGGCGCAACTGTAGTAGTACTATTTTAGCTACGAAGCAATTGTTTAATCTGATTGTTTAAATACAAAGATGGGAAAGGAAGAATTGCATGAAACCACAAGAAGAATAGCATAAGATAATATTTAACGCCTAATTACCTACTATGAATTTATTTATAAAATGAAATTGTAAATTTTATGTTGTTGTTCCACTACTAAATAGTAAATTTTAATGATTATGCTGTTTTTGTATGCAAACTGAAAATTAGTTTTATATTATTTTTAAAAATAATTCATTTACGTCTCAAAAAGTAAAAAATATGTATATGTATACATTAGATACCTACTATAAGAACTTATTTTTCTAGAAAAGAGAAACACACACCAAACAAAAACGAACATTTGATGAGTGCATATTTATTCACATGTTGTCTGCTTGCAGACTTGTTCATTACTTCTTAATACTTCTACCTTCCAGCATTTCTCAGAATTATCTTTCAAAAACTTTCTTGCCTTTGATTTCTTTCATTCGTTATAGTGCTTAAAATTAATTTGTTTTTTTGCTTTTTTTTTTTTTTGTATATTGTTTAAACATTTCCTAAGATATATAGACAATAAGCTAAGCTAATTTATTTCAAATAGCAAATATTGTTGTAAAAATTAAATAGATTTTTAAAGAAAAACAAAAAAGAAAGAAAAAAAATTTGAATGCTTTATATTTTATTAGGAACTTAATTGATTCCTTTCTTTCAAATAATCGAAAAATCTTACATTTATATGAGGCAATAGATATTTTGTGATAAATTGAAGAAGATTGTTTAAAATAGATTTTATTCATATCTGGCCCGGTGGCTACCATAACCATGAATTGTGTTGTTTTAAGAAAAATCCAATTAAATATTTGAACTTCTTCGAAACTCCATATATTCGACTGCAAAGCCAAAAAAAAGGAAATAATGAATTAATCTTAGACCGATATTAAATTTCGTGGCATAAATAATTCAAAATTGGCAAGAAGCAAACTCATGACTCTCTGGGTGGCAGCCACTCGCCAGCATCATCTTGTTGTACATCATTTAAGTTTCGCAACATATTTATTCAAAAAACTTTAAAATGGTAATGCCCTAACAATGAAGCATTTAATGTCTCGTAACTAGGAATATTTCGCTATTTCCAGGTATCGAAACGTGTGCTCATATTGCTGATAACTTGTATCCAATGACAATGACCAATGAATAGTTTATATGCATTTTATAATAAATTCAATTTCATAATTCTGATTAGATATCTAAATATCTCAATTGGTTATCTGTTTAGCTCCAATTTACATATCTTTCGCTTTTGATGTGAAAGTTTAAGTATTTGCTTGTAAACATATTGCGAGGTTAAATGCCACTCCCTACAGAGGATTTTACCACTGTACTATTTTATACAGTTTATGAGTATGTGTATGCGAATGCTAAAGTTACTTTCCGTTAAGTGGTTGTAAAAACATTTTGGTCACATTCATCCTAATTTTTTTTTTTAATTTGAAATATTGTAGTTTGTATAACTATGTATATGTTATCATATTTGTGTTTGTTTTTTATTAAATATTTGCAATGCAACAGCTAAATAAGCACACACAACTATATTTTAAATTTTATGAACTGCCACGTTAAATTATCGAAACGCAAAACATTACCATTACCAACTCATCTGCAATGCTTTATAATTTTGAGTTAGCGGCACATCTATAAATTTTCTGCGTAAATTTACCTTTACAGAAATTTTAATCACCGTATAAATATTTAAACATTGCTCAGAGCGAAAATTTTTCCAGTGTTTTCATCCAGGATTGTAATTGAATTTATTAGAATCTCTGGTTGAATGTATGAAAGCTTCACAGCTATGTACGTGTTCTGCAAGACGAAACCGACTCTGGGAAAATATAGATGTCTCGTCCACGTTTCTGGTTTCGTTGTTATTCTGTTAAAGGCAATGTGTGGCCAGCACACCTGCTAATAACATAACAAATTACGCACGCAATCGGCGGAAAAATTACGCTAGAACCCGCCAAATTACTAGTGAAAATACAAAAAAAAGAATTGTTTTCGGGGGTTTTTCGTTTAATTTTACCACTTGACAGCATTAAAAAATTGTAAGTCTAGCGGGGAAAAGCAGCGATTTTCAGTCACGTATTCAAGGATAATGCGCCGCAATTCTGTTTACACCATAATCCATAAGCGCAAAATTACTCTGTATGACGCTATGCTCATCAAACATACCGAAATTTTTCAATAATGATTGAAATAAAGATTGCACATTTCGCTGTAAAAAAATTTTACGTTCTGCACATCTGCGACAAAGTAATAGTTCGATGATAATCTTTAAAGTAACTCTAACGTCATTTTCACTGACAAAATCCCTAAAAAAATTTTGTGGTATTGGGTTACAATCCCGAAAATCCATTTTCTTGAAAAACTAATATCCCGAAATGACACTTGCCCGAAAGCCATAACCCCGAACGCCAGAATCCCGAATTCGTAAAGATTTTTTCATATACCCAGAGTATATACAATTTTTCAATAATTTGTATTTAGAACCCACTTTAAATTACCCACTTTTTCTAAATAACTGTAGTGATTAAAGTAGAGTGTTTCAATACAAATACAGTAAACCTTAGGTAATTGCGTCTACAAAAGTACCCAAGCAATTTGAGCAATTTCAGAAAATTACGAATTTGAAGATCAAAAATTTAGAGATGCTAAAACCGGAAAACGCAATTAAGAGGGGCCAATTGACCGGGTATCACTGTATGTGTACATGACCTACATATACAATATACATATGTATATTATGGTCTATGTGATCGATTCTCGGCTTGGGTATGTTTCTATCTTGCTTTCTCTCTTCCTTTCTTTCTTTCTTGGGACGTTGGTACAATATATCTTATAGGTCGCAGTGCCTGACTTTCGAGTCGTCCTTCCTTCAATGTGAGCTTTCAAATTGTGAGATCTTGACTCCAAATTTTATATATTGGTCTTTTTGTACTGGAACCCATATACATACATATATCAACTCATATCTTGAATAAAATCCTGGAAATCCCGAATAAATTCATTATTCGGGATTGTGGCATTTCGGGCAAATGGCATTTCAGGATAGTAGCTTTCCGGCAAGTGGCTTTTCGGGATTATGGATTTTTGGGATTGGTTATCCGGGCTTTTGGAATTCGGGATTTTGTACCCAACCCCATTGGAGGACAAGTTTAGTGAGAGCAAGCTTCAGCAATGCACAATTTCAAAGTAGAGAATAGAATTAAGTTTGCGCAAATGCACTACGTGTTTCAGTCATATGGAACATTACGTTCTGAAACTCAAGAACGTTATAATTCGACTTGCAATAATTATTGAATGGATAGTGTATAGCAGCGATTCTCAAGCTTTTTTTCGCATTCAGACCTAAAAAAAAACTGTGCTTTGTGAACTTTTTGTCCACTAAAACTGTAGTGTAATAATAAATACCGATAAACATGCAACAGATTGTAAAATGTAAAAAATGTGCGAAAATACAGATTTTTAATTAAATTCAACTATGGCCTATTTTCTTTAATAACATCAAAAATGTCTAGGTAAAAAAACTGATTTTTTTTCATAGAATTATTTTCTAAGTGAAAACCTCAATTTCCCAAAATTCATTTACGTGGGGATTAAACATTTTTGATTTTTATAGACACGTGTCATCTGTTTGTGAGCGGGTTAGAATCAGACCTAAGTATATAGTTTTTTTTAAGTATTTGTATGAACAATATTCAGCTGCACTGAAACTATCCAATATTACTATATTTTGATAAAAAAAAAAACAATATCACAATATCAACAAATTTCGTTGTATACTATAGTATTTAGCTCAACAGAAAACAACCAAAGGTATGCAAATATCTAGGTATATAAAAACTATTATATAAAAAGTGGATTGCTTAGCTCTGATTCTTTATCCGCTTATATGTTGTAGCTTGCTTATTGGTTGTATTTTATTTTTAAATAAATATGTGTATTCATGCAAGTATGTTCATTGTAAATAATTAATTTTACTTTGGTACTACAATATACATATGTATATCGTGGGGTGGCCGCCAGAGTCACGAATGTGTGAAAACACAAATTAAGTAATCGAACTGGTACATAAATTGGCACATTTGTGAAAAGAAGATTTGCAATTACAAACTCAAACATGGTATGGCAAACTCGCGATTTAGTGGATTTTAGATTGTGTGGCTCATTTAACTCAAAAGCGGTGAAAATAGTTACCCACTTGATCTGGTGCTGGCACCACCCGACGACACATATTGGCCGAAAATCCAAAAATGCTGACCAAAACTCATTTTTTGTATATATATGAAATTTTAGCAAAAGTATTTTTATTCGAATTTTTTCTTGGCGTTTCAAAGTCAACCGAAAAATTCACAATTTTGGTCAAACTTTGAACACTTGTATTGTTAAACCCAGATACGAATGGGATTGCAACATTTTTTTGTATAGCACTAAGTCCTAGTTTTAGTATTTAAGAAAGAAAGAAATTAAAAAACAAAATCTTAGTACTAAATATATTTAAAAAATAATTATTTTATTAATGAAAAAAGTTGGTTTTGCGCCTCATAACGCTACTTCGAGATTGTACAAATCTTTTACAAGAGACTTCAACGAAATTGAAATAAACGGAAAATATTGCGCCTTTTTGAAATATTCTATTTTGAAAATGTAAAAATGTATTTTTTTTTATCTGTAGTGAATATTTTATTAGAGCGGTTAACCATCTGGTCCAACATTTATATTACCTACATACTTACATATAATTGTTGTTGTGCCAGCAGAAATATTTTGCATTTGCAATAAAGCAAGACCTTATGCATCAGATCGTGAACTTCGCTATTGTATTTTTCAATTTTGTATTTATTTTTATGTACTTTTATATTTTCGGGTATGCTGATTTAAAATGTGATAAGAACAATACATTTAAAAATCAAAATGGTCGACAAAATCTTTACTTTTAACATGGAAATTTCATTTAAAAAATATATTATGAACAAAATATAATCTTTGTCTGGTACCTTTATCTTTATTAATTCTCCGAATTGTATCCGCCATATTAGAGGTGTTACTTTGTTTTTGAAAAATTTAAAATGCCTTTCATGTTAGATCCATTATTTTGTTTTATCCTTAAATCAAGTTTAAATTCGTTTTCAGCGACCTTAAAGCCATGGCAAAATATAAAATTTTACGATAATGCAATATCATCCATAATTTATGGCCAGCTTTTTTGGATTTCTGACCACAATGCGACATGCTGTCTGTACTTTTTATTATTTTACTTGTATATGTTTCACATAGCTACTGTATTTTTTCAATGTAAAATTAAAACTATTAAAATTATAATGATTTTTAAAAACACACAAACAATTAAAACGTATATAATAAAATGAAAAATATAACAAAGAAAGCGAAACCAAATTGTAAAATGTTAATAATATTTAATTGTTATACATAATCCCAATAACCATTTGAGAAGGTTTTCAATTTTGGCTTTTATATAATTATAAATAAAACTCTCAATGTGAGAAATCTATTAATCTATTTTTTTAATCTGAACTGTATTTTTACGATATGAAAGGGGCATGAAAAATAAAACATACAGGAAAGAGTGAACAGAGAAACAGTGGATAATTTAACTGAGAGGAAACTGAAGGCTGGCTATTCATATTTTTAAGTTTTCTATTTTATAGGAATCATCATGAACGAATCGTAGTACATCATGTGATTGTTGAAACTTAATCAAAATATATATCGATTGTTTTCTGAAAGACTGTCGTAATCAAGTGAGAAGAGTATTTGCCGTTGCTCCTTGAGTCCTAATGAGTGGTAGTTCATTGGAAACTTTAAACACGATATTCTCAAAAAGTTATTTTTTTTTTCCACTTATGACAGTTTTGCAGAAAACGAGTGATGCTCCAGAGCAGCGATGCCAACTTGCAGGGAATTTCACTCGGTGTGGGGAATCGGGGAATGAACTGTTTTTTACGGGGAATTTGAAGTCGTTCAGCTTTCAGTAATTAAAGTCTGTAGAATATTTTTTGTCAAATTCTATATAATGTAAAACGTTTAACTTATAAAATAATTCATATTTTGGGTCTTAAATTCTTCAACAAAACAGTCGCGCGGTGCTTCGACATCTCTTTCGGCTGTTCAGAAAGGCTTAGCTATGCCTTCGTCCAGCACCGCCTGATTAATAACTTTTAGTCATTGCTGATTAATCTGTAAACTTACAAATTACGGTTAGCCATCATAAAGAAGATGAAGTATATTTTATATGTTAAAACCTATAGTCAAAACTTTGAATCCGTTTATTTTCAAAATAAAGTTTTTGCCATTTTTTATTTGAGTCAAAAGAAATCCCATGAAAATTTTGATATCCAAAAGTGGGCTGAAGCTTATTTGTTAAGAATTCCGGAGTCAGAAAGTACGTTTCTATTAATCTACCAATCCCCTGAAAATTGGTTAAGTTTTGGGCAGAGAGAGTTCAGGGTCGCCTTAAAATAACACTCACTGAGATCAATTTCGTTTTTGTAAAATGTTTATATGGAAAGTGAGTGTAGGGGAATTCGATCGAAAATCGGGGAGTTTCTCGAAGGTTATCGGGGAGAGAGAAAAAATGAGTTGGCATCCCTACTCCAGAGTCATGAACGGAAATCGCTGGAGCCGAAATATTTTGGGTATCATCAGAAAATAAACCTAGGTTTATTTTTAAAGAGGTAACAGCAACAACTTATTTTCGTGAGAGTCATATGTAAGTTGTATTCAAAGAAAAGTACTGCAAAAGTGACATATGCATAGCTTTTATGAGCTGATTTTGTAGAAATTTTGTCCACCATAGTTTTTTGGGCTCTATATAGATAAAAAAATATTCCAAAGTTGGCTCTGGAGCAAAAGTTAGTAAAAGTAAAAGGAATAGTTTAAAAAAAGTGTTAGCTATTCTGTATTTACCTCCTCTTCATTAAAAATCGCTAACATGATCAGGATTACAAAATCTATCACGCATACATATGGCATATCTGCGGGTCACCTCTCCGATTTGGTTGAAAATGCTGGCATGATTTCGATCTTTTAAAAAAAAATTCGATTTGAATGAAATGATATTAAGTTCTGATCTATGTAAAATTGGCCAAATGGACGTCATTGTACCTCCTATACAAATGTAAAATTTTTGAAAGATTGCATCAAAAGAAATGTAAAGAAAATCAAACCAAATTCAGCACACATCATTCGAATAGCCATATAGTAACTTTAGCTAAAATTTTCAACATCGGGCAATAACCATGCCTTTTTTGTTCTGCTTTAATGGCACAACAAACTATTGAGGTCCTAGACTGAGCTTTTCGCTTCCATTCATGTTGCATGAGCTTTATTTGTACTTAAATTGAAGGGACTTTCAGTTTTTTGGTGAATCCGAACAGCGAAGTGAAACGTTTTTCTTATGTAATTTTTACTCTTGGAGGTTCGCCATTGCCAACCAAGAGATGGTGCCGTGTAGAAAAATTTATATTTTTGATTTTTGACCGTGCTGAACATCGAACCCTGGCGCCCTGGGTTGGAGTCTCGCATACTAACCACTATGCCCACTGCAACCATGCCTACCTCTCACACCAGTGATTTATTAGAAGGTCAATATCAAACGGCATTGAAAATATTATTACGAATCCAACAAAATGTGGTATACTAAGTTAAGCTGATAAACAAAATATTACATGTAAAAACCAAACTGGATAATCACCATGACCATTTATCGTTCAAGCATGGAGAAAGTTTAATCGGAACATCGTAAGTCAGTAAACTGTACCTTTAGTTGAAATATAACTCCGATCGATATAAACAAAAGCGTATGTTTTCAACCTCCAAAAGACCTACCTGCATTCGCCCCTGTATTACAGGAATACAACACGAAATCCAATATTTAATACAAAATTTAAATTTGGGTATTTTTGTTCCGCTAGTTGTGAGTAATTTTTATTTAAGAAACTAACTTAAATTGTTGTCAAAGTGGACTTAAATTGTTATATAAATAAATTGTAAACAAAAGAGAATATTACATAAATATTAGAAAACTCAAATATCAAATAAACTTGTGCTGAATATAAATGAATTTTCGTTATTTACTATTATCTAGCGATGTATCAAGGTGTTCAAGCAAAAGTTACTAAGTAAATCATAAATGATTTGTTGGATTGGATCCGAAATAATTCAAATCACGTTCAGACCTACATTTTTGTCGATACAGCTATATATTTGTACAATATTCTGTGGGCATAATGAATTTGGACAATGTTAATAGCTCACCACTAATTTCATTCTGATGTAGACACATTGTAAGGGAGTGTTCCCGGGTATGAGACGGGTTTTGTTTTTGTGCCATAAATTGTCACTATTTAAACCAAATCGGATGTTTTATATACTATCGGAAAGGTAATAAAAATACGCAATTTTCAAAAAAGTATAATGATTCCGTTGGCACGCAAAATGTTATGACCAATTTTGTGAGGATGTGTATTTTTGCCAAAAAAAAAATTTGTACCCGGGTATGAGACTCCTACGAAAATCAACTAAAAATTGGAAAATATGAAGTTAAAACTTCATAGCTATTTATGAACATAAACTTATTTATTCTGTGGGCCTTCAGTGCCTTGGTTAACATGGATATAAATACTAAAAAATTGGTACCACTAGTTAAGTGGTGTCTCATACCCGGTGATATGCTGCGTCTCATACCCGGAAAACAATGATGCCATTTTGCGAATAACACAAAAAACTAAATTGTGTATTAACGAACACAAGGTAGAAGTGAAACTTCTTGTGAACTAAACGAAACACAAGCAAATAACAAGCAAATGAAATTTTTCAATCGCTAAATTTTTTACTTCATTGGCTTATGTTTTTTAATCTCATTTGCTTGTGTTTCGTTTAGTTCACAAGAAGTTTCACTTCTGCCTTGTTTTCGTTAATACACAACCAATTTTTTTTTTTTTTGGATTAATGCTGGAACAAAAATTTAAACTCTGTACCGGTAATGTCGATGACAATTGTAGACGAACTCTTTTTGTGTGCGACATCTTTCTGTAATTTCTTGCACATTTGCGCCATCTGTATGTGAAATGTATAACTGTCATAAACTTTAAGATGGCGACGCTACACATTGTTCTTTTCTGCCATAGGCGTGTGTGTGTAATTAATATGTTATATTGAATTAAAACTATTTATGAATCGTTTATTATATAGTTTGCTCGTGAATTCAGTTACGGAATATTGATATTTAGCCCCTCATGCACATTGCTCGACAAAATTATGTCGCATTGCAAACTTACGCGCGACGTCACATCCGGTTGGTTTTACTCTAGGACAAGAGAAAAGAAGTTTCACTTCAAAAATTGTTTCCAACCATATATTGGCATAGTCCAAAAGTGGATCGCAAAATATACGAAAAACACTAAATGCTAATGCATTACACTCATCTTTTTCAATTAATTCACTCGAAAATATATCACTTTGAAAAAAATCAAAAAAAGGTTTCGTGATCGATTTTCACATACGATGTTTGCAGCTGATACATGCAATAGATCTATTCTCTCCGGTGTTACACCGTTTTTGGTACAGTATCTTAACTTTCTCAAAGACTTCCTATGAGATGAAGGAATCGGGGAAGTTCCCCAATCTCAATTCTGGAAATCTGGCAATGGGTTGTCTAAAACGTTTTTAGGGTATGTATTCAGACGAGCCCTGGCAAGAGATGGATAATGGCAGAGTAATTGAGAGGGAAACTGCTTCTCTTCCATACTTTTGTGTGTTGTGTGGGATATAGAGTCTGGCCGCATGTTCCCCTATTGTGCAATGTCCTGTGAAACATGTTTTCTTTACCATTTTTCAATATTTGCGAATATTATATTGAATGGTACAATAAAAAAACCGATATTTTACAACTATACATACAACATTTGTTGTAGACATAGTGAAAATATTCATTTCTACTGATTACGCCTGCGTAATGTCTAAAACATGTCTTCCCAATTCATCGGCTAATTTTGTGGCCTGGAATGCCTTATAATGTGGTAAGGTAGATAACTTTCTACAGTAAATAATTAATTCGAAGGAAATTAAGTCTGAGAGATGATCTTTAATAGCAGCTTACGTGTTTGTGAATATAGTACAGAACAAAGATCACTATCCTAGTCTAATTTTTTGAATTTGGCTCTATCATTTGCAGGCTCCTCTGATTGCCTGAAGCCTGGCCTAAAAACACCGGTTTAACCCATAATTCAGCAATATTGAGGTATCCTAAGTAGGTTCACATGCCAAATTCCACCTACCTAAATTTATAAATTAGACTTTAAAATCAAATTTAATTCTAATTTATGAAAAGAAAAAATAAAGAAGGCTATTTGGTTTAATCAACCGTTGTGTCTTTTGAACTTCCAATTTCACTCAGCATTTAATGGAAAATTCTTTTGGTTAAGGCCTTGGAAACCTTGGCTAAGATAAAATCGGAAAAATTTTCAAAACATCATTTGTGGCAAATGTAACTCAATTTACATTAATTCGTCGTAAATACATTTCAAATTTATGCAAAAGAAATTTAAAAATTCAACGAAGCAACATAAGATGTAGGGTGAATTTTGCTATGTGACCGTAAAATTATTTCACAGCCTGTCACAAAGTTTTGGGAATCGCTGGCATAATTTTTGACATGACCTAATCAAAACAGAATTTTGAAAAGAATTTAAAGTCAAATTTGAAAATTTGTTTTTCCCCCCATTTACTATTTCCTTATATACAAAAGTCGCTATTGACATATGTAGATAAGATTATCCAAAATTTATTATTTTGTTTATTAAAAGAGACAACGGCAAAAACATTAATGCAAATAAAGACTTGAGTATGCTGCATGAATATATTATCAGGTAATAAAGCTTTGATTTTCAATTAATTTGATTAAATATTATTTGTATGTCTTTTTACATGTGTTTTTAATGAGGTGAAATGAATTGAAAACTGCGTATGGGACTTGCATTCACTGAAAACACCTTACCCGCCCGAGTCAGCCCATGTCCTGGAAGTATCACTAAGAGTTATGTAGGGGGATGGAGTAGTGCTTTCATATAATTAGTAGCCTTCTGACTTCTTAGTGATTTTAACCATCTGAGTTTAATCTGTATCGTGGGAATTGTAATGTTTGTCTAGTTCTAAGCATTCTGCGGCCTTAAAATTTCGTTTATTAAGTTCTGCATATCGTTCCTAATACTCTGCTTGCCATACATATGTTGTAACAACTCGTGCCAGTGTTATTAAATGCCGGGAGTTTTTAAAATAATTGTGCCATGTCGTGTGAGCTTTTAGCACATTTCGGGCGTTCATTCACTGTCTCTCCTTTGATTCTTGCCATATAACAGTTTAGGTTGCGATACTAGCCGAATTTTAACTACGTCATCAGAGCGTCAAATTGTTCTGAGAAACTGCTTTCCTTAGTTTGCTAATGGCGGTGGTCGACCGTTCAGGAGAATGTTCGACTGATGCCTGCTTGTTTCTAAGGTTACCACTTCTGTGTGTGGTTTGTAGAGTACAGTTTTGTAGGTCTGGTGGCCATGCAGTGCATTGTTGAGATAGATGCCCGTATACTAAGATGATAGTGTGCGGGAAGGTGAGTGTTATGCTCTTTGTCTTTAAGCATTTCTGATTGTCCTCATGAGTCATGCGATAACAGCCAGTTACTGTGCGCAATACTGTGCTTTTTACCTATTTCTTTACGACTCCACTGTGTGTTTGTTTACATTGGTACAGATTTGAACCAAAGATGAAGAAACTTATAATATCTACCATGACATGCAAGAATTTGAGCAAAAAGATTAGGCCTACTTATACCTACGGACACAAAGACTTTCTTCTCTGTTTTTACGGCTTTTCAAAGGATCGCTAGTTTTGTTTTCGTATCCGCTTTTCAATTCCTCTGCAACAACCCAGACTGCTTCATATGGCGCGGGTCTGTGCACTCAGCCTATAGGTTCAATCAAGCTTGTTCGTTTTTATTTTCAGGGTGTTTATCCAAAATGTTTGTAAATATGTATGTTGGTGTATGAATATCAATGATTCAAGTTAATCTTTGAGTGAAAAAAGACAGAAACTGGGAATAATGCACTATTTTTTTATTCATCTTTTCCATAGATCAAAATTTTAACAAAGATAAAAGTAATAACAATCGAAAGAAAATGGTAAAATTTTAGAGTATAAAACAAACAAACCATGCACAAATTCTCGCATCCAAAAGCTAAGTTATCATCACCAAACGCAAATAAAGCCACCATTAGAATAAAATATATAGAAATAATAAAATGATGCATCAGCGAAGCTTTTGTAAAATTACGCATTGCTACGTTTTCCTGATCATATTAGTCTGTGGTACATTACCTGAATACAGTGATGGGCAAACAGCAAGCCCTGATCATACATGGGATCCCACGGTATATTCAAATTATACCAGCAAATATTCTATACATGGCGTGGATTCACATGAATTTGGATTTGGATCATCAATTATCGCAGAATGTGACACAAGAATACTCACTAATTTTACACGAGATATGGCATCAGGTTATACTTCAGAAGATCCAGTACCTCCAGGTATGTACTGTATTCATATGTACGAGCAGTGACGTAGTCTCCTACCAAAAATCCTGGCTACGCCACTATTAACATATCATGCCTTAGCTAAGTATTTTAAATTTAAATATGATTTATTTAGTTACAGGATAAAGTTGAAAATATTTAATGAAATTTTGAAATATCATTCAGCATTTGTCTAAATTTTCAATGAAAAATGTACGAAAGCACTACACATTACTGGAGAATAATGTACTTATACATATGTACATTTATTGAGAAAAATATGTTTTTAAATTTTAAAAAGTTTCACATTTGCAAACAGCAATGAAGAAAATAATCTAACGTTAGATGATGGTGATGATTGAGAATGATGAAAAGTAACACAAACATTAGTCGAAAATAAATAGAAAAAACACCGAAACATGATTGATGTTAGACTGAAAAATGACTCGAAATTAACTAGAAAAAGTACTAATAAATATCACGAAATGGAATAGGAAAAAAACTGAAAAATGACTCGAAAATTACCAAAAAATTACCGAAAAAATGCTTAAAAATGACTCGAATGACTTAAAAAATATCGAAAAATTACTCGAAAATGACTAAACAAAACAGTAATAAAAGACTCTTCAAGTGGAATCGCGTGTTGGGTACCATTTTCTCCCGACAAAACAGTCTTTTATGATCACAAAATGAGCTCTGGGGAATCAAAACTGATTCGAATTCGTTCAAAAAATTCATTAAATGCTGGCTGGGACAATATATATAGAAATGAAAATCTGTTTGTATTGTACTTCCTGAATGACATAAAAATGTATATAATACTGCATTATATCTCTGACCTTACTATAGGCTTGGTAAAAGTTTGTAATTAAAGGGGGGAGGGGGGGTACCTGCCATACAAACCTTATACTTTTTTGAGTATGCCATGTAGAGTACAGTACTGCAATTTACTGGGTCCTACGTAGAAGGACGCTAGCTGACAATACCATGCTACAGTAAAAATGTGGATGGGATTGGGAAAAGGGGTGTGGCACCTACCATATAACCTGATTATTTGTTATGGTACATCTCAAGCATCATTTGTTGTATGGAAATATTATTTGCTGATACCGAGCTTATATTGGAGTTTCAGATCTGAATTTGTTCAAATGGGCGTGGCACCTCTTGTGCAATGAGTATATCTCCTATTTTGAGTATATCTCCGAAACTATATATATTATGGTGCTGAGATGTGGTGTAAAGGGGTTGGTTGACAACATGCTCCAGGAAAAATATGTGGGAAATTGAAAAAGACGGAGTGGGACCTTTTATTTAAATTGACTTTGTGCTACAATACTAAGTTTTAGTATGGAAGTTTTATTTATCAATGGCATTCTGTGAAAAAGTGTGAGTAAGCTTGGATTAGTGAGCGTGACACCTATCACACAAACGAAATTCTTGAAACGGCATAGTTATGTGGGACCATACCAAGGAAAATAATTAAAGTTTTTATGTGATATTTTTTGGGCAAGTGGACACGGCAGCCTCTATACAAAGAAAATACTTTGAACGGAAGAACCATAGCAAGAAGATGATAAAGATTCACGTTTCTATGATAATTTGTGGTTTCTAATATTGAATTGCAATTCCAATGGTCGTTTGTGTGTGTGTTTATTCAAAACTTTTGTTTTCAAAATAAGTTTATGTTTCAAAAAAAAAACATGAAAATGTTTATATAAATACAAACAACACGGTTAGGCCAGACCGTGGTGGTATCAATATAACTAAAATTTTAAAATCACCAAAATCTCGCCCACTTCATACCTCAAGACCCCAATTTTTTTTACAAATCTATTTAGAAATAGCCATTTAAGGATATCATGAATTTTGGAGATCGTAGTGATATTACTAATAATAAAAAAATTTCAAAAAAATGAAAAGGTTTGGCCAGACCGTGGTGCCAACTAGAGATGCGTGCGTGAGTATTTTTGACTCACGCATGCTCACAGCTTTGAAAATAATACTCACGTTTTTTCACGCACGCTGACATTTTTCAAAAAAAAATTTACGGCAGCTTACGTACGGTATCTTTTTATTTTAAAATTTTTTAATAAAAAAACACAGTATTGCCTTTCAAACTGCATAAATTAACTTTTTAAGAAAATGTAAGATACACATATGTAACAACGTCATGGTCAAAAGTCATGCTCACGAATTTCCACGTGGATATAATATCACGCTCACGCATGTTCACATGACACGTTAAATCTCTAGTGCCAACACTTGATTGAGAAAATTAGTCACTTCATTTATTTTTAAATTGGAACTTATGTAATTTGTTTATATACAATATTAATAGTCTTTCTTTAAATATAACTTTCCTTTTGGACTTGGACTTCCTTATACATACATGCAAGCAACTAACAGCATAAATCTTTGGAAAGTTTACAGAATAAAATTCATTTATTTTTGAAAAATAGCTCCTAAAAATTAGAACTTATTTCATTTTTGGATTTTTTTTTTGTTTGTTAATGTTTCATATGTAGTAAACATTAATTAAACTAAATAATAACAGTACAAACTAATTATTTTATGTTGGGTATTTGAAATTTATTTCAGTTTAGTATTTTATTTATATTCTTTTTAATTATGGCTTGATGTTTTCTCTATGCCATAGATTACATTAATAAAGAGAAAGCCTTTCAATATGGATCGAAAGCAGTTAACAACGAATGGGGAGATTTCCTCGATCAATATCCATTGGTTAAGCTCATTGTTATCTTAATACTTATTTTGGCAATACTGATACCACTGATTGGGTAAGTTTAGTGTTAATTCGATACCCACATAGTATCGATACTTTTACTGGTATCAAATAAAAGTATCGATGTCATCGAAAATATCGGAAAAAAGTATCGTGTATGTACTTGTATCGAATACTCGTTTGGAGGGAAAAATTACACTACTCAAAACGAAATTGGTGTCAGGCACCTCATACATCATTTCTCAGATAACGATGGCATACTGAGTTTTTCGCCTATACGCCATGTTTTTGAGATATTTTCACTGGAAATACGTGAATCACATAGAAATGACGTATGGGCTGGCTGACGTAAAAGAAGAGTTGCAATTTGTTGAGCAGTGTTAACTTATGTATGTATATGATATTTATTATATTTAGATACAAATCGCTTGAAAATTTATAATAGCAGGAAAACTAACCAACAGATTTTAGCTTGTTAAAAATATTTTATTTTAATGAAAAGTTTTCAATATACATACATTATATTCCACATACATCGGCGGCCATATTGGAATATGGCATATTTTGAATATGCATATTGAATAATTCTGCAGTAGCATTTGGAAATATATTATTAATTGCTGTAAAATATTGCAATGCGTTTCACAATCTTAAATATTGTATATGGTAGTAATATTTCAATTTTATAAATCAATGTTTTCCAAAAGTGTCGAGTACCCGATACTGACCATTTTTTTCGATACCAAGTGAAATACTTACGGCATGGCATCGAGTAAAAAAAGTACTTGAATCGAATGAAAAGTATCGAGTATTTACTCGTATTTACTTGTATCGAATCATCACTAGGTAAGTTGCTACTGGATCCGAAAGCAGTTATATATTTGCTGTTAATAAAACTTACTGTAAAACTTTCTAATTCAAATTTTTTTATTTTTTGTTTTGTTTTTATAAATTTTTTTATCAAAGTTTGTCATTGCCGTGGAATAATAAACCTTTATGAGTAAACTTCATCATTCGAAGTTAGCGTAACACTGTTAGTTTTCTCCGTTCCATAATGGAGCTAAATCCATTTCTGGTCGACCAAAACTCTGAAAATTGACTCATTTGTACGAGGTTAATGGTTATAATTTGGTCACACCAACTGAAAGAGTATAACTTCGTATGCATTACAGATATGATTATGAAATTTTATTCTCACATATTGTTAACAACATGTCGCATGTCAAAAGGACATAGTAAAAGATTTTCAAATTTTAGCAAATTTCAGCAAAAGTGTATTTCTCCTCAATTTTCTTTTAAACTAAAATATTGTGAAATAAGCTATTTAATCGTAGACAAAGCTTATTGTCCACGATTTTATATAGATGTACGTCATTTATTACTATAACCTTTAAAATTTTTTTAAGTTCTGAAGAAATGATAATAAAAATACGTAGAGGATTTTTTGCAAAAATGCTCAAAAAAGATCAGACTTTCGAAAACCATTCTGTTTACTAACTTAACGATTACTTTATTGCAAATATGAGAAAGTATTCTGAATATTTTTTAAACTTCTTAATGTATTTCAATATTTTTCTTAATAATTATGATTTTGTATTCTATTAAAATAGGGTTCTCTTAATCCTTAAAAATTTAAATTTAATCCAGAATTTAAAATTTGAGTTTTTTGATGAGTTTTCCATGAGACACAGAAAAATATTCTGAAATGATTTTCTCATTTTTTAATATTGTTTTAACCCTGGAACCATAACGGTCTTTTATACTAAATGAATTCTAATGTTACGTAAATTTTATGTACTGTTGAATATTCTGAAACGCTTCAAGTATTTCTATGTTGTACAATTTGTTATTTTTTAATATTATTGAACTATTTATTCGTAAACAAACTTAAAAATATAATACCATTTCATTTTATTAGAAAAAGGAAAGAGTTTTGAAAAATTTTAATTTGAGGCTCACCACAATTCGGAGATGTTTTTTTTTTCTTTGCATACGTAAAATTTTGATTGAATTTATTTATTTTACAGACATATAAATGAGCATTCATTTTCATATAATACATTTTGATTAATACATAAATAAAATGATAGAACCACATACTAAATGTAGGAAACCATATACGACACCAACAGCACACCTGCCTATGCAATAATAGACCTCAACTATCGTTTTATTCACGTGGGCCTACTTAGGCTCAGCAGATTATTTTACCGCCTCTCAGAAAGGTATCATCCTAGGGTTAAAATTGAACTCACTTGGAAGATATTAAACTTTCAGCTAATTTGGGTGAGTTTTGAACTTAGCTTTTTTCGCCGCACATTCTTGAATGGAAACACTTGGCATGGTAATATTATCTAACTTGATCGCGATTTGCCAGGGTTATTTATTTTTTCTATTTAGGAATGAACCGGTTTCGTTCATTATTATTTTCAGCGATTAAAAAGTACTTTTTTTAATGGGATCTTCTGCTTTTCTTTTTGTGTTTTCTTTTTCCTTTAGATTGATTTTTTGGTGTCGCCGCCGTGCAGGACGATGTGGTGCGCATTCGGATTCATGTGATAAAAAGAATGACCGAGCTAAGCGTCTCTGTTGTAGTATATTACTTTTACTATTGGTTCTTTGTATAATGTGAGCGCAAATAGCATTACACAGCATGAATTTTGCGCCGGGGACCTTATTCATAATATCCATATAATTTGCTGGCCCTGTTGTATTCATTGGTTAAATAGCCCGTTTTAGTATAGAAAAAAAAAAAACAGATACATTTTAATCATTTGCAAAATGGCTTGGCGAATATTGCAAAAATTTAACGTCATTACAAAAAATGAGTACGCATCTGCATACTTTATAGAAATGATTTAACTATGCTGTCCCTGGCGGAAAAAGATTACAATTTGTTGAGTAGTATTATTTAACTAATTACTTTTTTAATAATTTATTTATTTTCAGACCTTTCTTAATTTACGCATTTCTGAGCTATTTTTATCTTTTGAAAGGTTTGAAAGAGCTTCAAGATGGTAAATATGGAATTGAGGAGGGGGGGCACGCAGACTCAGACGGATATGATCCGATAGATAAGGCACATGATGTAGAGAGAACAAAAAAGCACATCGACAGAATATTCCACCTAAATTTTGGAGAATTCGAGGAACAGTTGGAAAATAATATAAGAGGTTGACCTTATAATTTTTAAAATTTAATTGTGTTCTACGGATTATGTAGGTATTATCAATAGGCGTATATATGAGTTAAAAAAGAATGAATCCAAATATTGAAATCGTAATTTCGAGTTAATCGTAATTTAATTAAGAGTAAAGTGATCCAGCCTGTTTTGTTTGGATTAATAGTTAAATAGTTTTCGGAGCATTTATAACTTCTTTCATCATGTTTGATATAGTTGGTTAAAGCGGTGGTTCGATCACGAACCCAATGAGCTCTTGTGCACAGTTTCCATACCACATCCTCAGCTGATTGTTGGTGTAGGTGGTTTTTGGACCTTACTTAAGGATCAGATCCAAGCCAATAGATTTAGGAAAATTCAGATAGTTCCCAAAATTAATGAAGTATGGTTTGACTAAGAGTTTCGCCCTAGTTCACCTTAAAGTCGGGCATTCGTAGAGAGAATTGAATAGAGTTTGTTTTTCCTCCGCATATTTACAGTTACTATAGTGGTGTTGATCGGCATTCCCGGTTTGGCCGTTTACTGACCAATAGGCCAAAAATCAGTAATGACTGCCGTTAGTCTTGATTTTGTGATGATCTCCCCAATTTTTGTTTTGCCATAACGCTCTGCTAGAGCTCCCTACAGGTTGTTAGCCTGTTCCATCTACAATGGGCCTTCACAATATATTTTTTTGAAATATCATTCCGAAGACTTTCTTTCCAGCGTCCCGTTTCCCTTATCCTCAACACGCTCATAATTACCGGTCGATTGCTCGATAAAGAGATCTCTTGGAACCAAGCGCATAAATATTTGTATGCATTCTAATTGAGTTGCGGTATAGTTCTCACCACACCGAGGCCCAGAACGTTAAGATTGAATATACAACCTCTTTGTACGTCCACAAGCTTACTTTAGATGGATGCCCCAGCATAAAAAGCTTGCCTTCTTCACACGATGTTCCGTGTTCAGTCTCAAATTCAGCTTAGAATCCAGAATAATAGAATATTCAAGTACCTGTCGTTGATCGTGAGAGTCAATTTTTGCCCATTGAACTGCGGATTTTTAAAGCTGGGTATCTTGGTTCTGTTGGTGCAAAGCATCAGTTCTGTTTTACTTTACGCCTTCCCTGCTTAAGATACCGTTTAGCAAACGTTTTCCTGTTGACGTTGACGTTGACGTTTTTAGTAAGATGTGCAATGATAATCATTCATAGTCTCCTAAAAAACTATCATGAACTGATCGAATGGGGACCGTTCAGAAAAAATGACACCTAGAATCATTTTCTCACAAACACACACACTCTCCCATGTACTAGACTTTCAAATAACGAACTGTTATGCAGACTAGCTACTATGGGAAAAAAACAACAACATAAGTGTATAGAACGGTAGTGGTAGTTTCTTTCAATATCTCTATTCAGTGAAGATATTTGGAATCAAATCCGTAATTCTGGGTTATGATTTCAAATATTAGTAGCTTATATAGGATATTGAAAGATTAAGAACTATCACTAAGATCACTGATGAGGAATTGTGGCGGATTCCGAAACGGCCGTCTGATTTGCCCGTCTCTATATACATTGTTGTTGTGATGACTACATTTGTTCATTAAGCCTGTTTATATATAACTTCAAATAACGAAATTGACATGAACTTAAGTCATGACTTTGAAAATTAACCTCTAGATTTAATTTTCATAGTCTCCTAAAAAACTATCATGAACTGATCGAATGGGGACCGTTCAGAAAAAATGACACCTAGAATCATTTTCTCACAAACACACACACTCTCCCATGTACTAGACTTTCAAATAACGAACTGTTATGCAGACTAGCTACTATGGGAAAAAAACAACAACATAAGTGTATAGAACGGTAGTGGTAGTTTCTTTCAATATCTCTATTCAGTGAAGATATTTGGAATCAAATCCGTAATTCTGGGTTATGATTTCAAATATTAGTAGCTTATATAGGATATTGAAAGATTAAGAACTATCACTAAGATCACTGATGAGGAATTGTGGCGGATTCCGAAACGGCCGTCTGATTTGCCCGTCTCTATATACATTGTTGTTGTGATGACTACATTTGTTCATTAAGCCTGTTTATATATAACTTCAAATAACGAAATTGACATGAACTTAAGTCATGACTTTGAAAATTAACCTCTAGATTTAATTTTCATAGTCTCCTAAAAAACTATCATGATAATCATTGTGCTCAGCAAAGTAATGATACAGCTGATAATACAGCTGCTCATTCCTAGAGAAACTAATGACTGTTGGAACGCCTCAGTGTGAGCGTTATTGAAGGCCCCTTCTATATCCAGAAAGGCATCCATCGTATTTTGTTGGTTTTCCAGAGACCTTTCCACTATTTGCGTATAGTTCGCATCTCGTATCCGGAATTTGGATCTCTGCCGGATTCTCGGATTTATAAAGTTATGGATATTTATAAGTACTAATTTAAACATGAAACCCCTTATTTTTCCCTGTATTGGTAATAAAATTATAAGTAAAATAACAAGAGGGAATAAACGAAGCTATTAAAAGCCTCTAAGATTATAACTGGCTTTAAAAATCAAATTACTTCCGCTGTACCCTTTGGCCCATCTATATCCAGGGGAGTTACTCTGTAGTTCGATTCGAAAGAAAACATTTTCGACTAATATTTGTTCGATGTTCAGATTTCATTTTGTGCCTTTTCGGATCGAAATTGGCATTCGAGTAGAACTGCCTTTCGAATCGAACTTAACTTAAAATCGTTTCAAAAAGCTTATTTCAATAAGGGAATCAAGAATCTCTTTTAAATTTCGTAAACCCTAAGTAACTACATAGTTCAGAAACTAGATTAAAAAAAACGACCATAACGATTTTTATGCATGTACATAGTTATATAATTTTTATTGTTTATTCTTTTAGACCAACTTAAATTCATAGTTAATGAAGGAAAAAAAAAAAATGTGGACAATGCGAAACTTTTCATGAAAACTTACTCAAGCGATATAGCGAAAGTTAACAAAACAATAGATACACTGCTAAAATTCATTGATAAATGTATGGAACTTGAAGATGGTATAAACTCATTAAATTATTTTTAAAATAAGTAAACATATTTTCTGTTCTAGGAGTTAGGTTCGCGAAACGTAGTCTAATTAACGCAATATCAGCTTGCCCTGGATGCTCGAAACCTTTCATAGATGCGGCGGATGATTTTGTAAAACTGGATTTAAAAAATCCCAGCTTTGATATGGTGAGTCAAGGCTGTTACATTACTACATTACATATGTTTCTCAGTATGACTAAATTTACGTTCATTGTCACAATAGGGCCAATTATTGAATGCACTGATGCACTGTATCGGCAATTTTCTATATAATTTGATCTATTATTTATAATTTCATTAATTTAATTTGTATTTGAATGAGAAATTTGGCAAAATATTAGGAGATGTCTACAGTTTAGAGAGTAGAAAACAAATCTCGAAGTCCAGTCATCCCACATTCGGGACTTGAAAGACAAGCAATCCATCATTACGACTTCAATAATAGCAATTCAGTTTTTCTGTGCGAGTTCAATTTGAAGTTACAACAATTGAATTTTGTTCAAAGATGCAAGTTTTCAATATAATTTTAACAATTGGAAAGAGTGTAGACAATATGTCTTAAATTTATTTGTCTAAAAGTGCAGTCTATGGGATTGGTTGGTTGGAGTGGCTGCCCTTTCTAATTTAGAAAGCTTTCCAAGCAACGAAATTAAGCCGTGCTCGATGCTGAAAACACCTACTGTTGTACATATATTCGACCCAAACAGCAACAGTATACGGTGCTTATTTTGTTGCTTGCATGTCGAGTTTGATGGTGAGAAGGGGTGAAAAGCTGGCGGGGTAGACAAACATGCATTGTTGGTGATTTTGCTTCTCAACCGTTAATCTAATTATTTTTACCGAATACGATGGCTGCACTTTTATTTAAATGAATTTAAGAGACATGTTGTTTGATACACTCTTTCTCAGGAAAAATTTTACCATTGAACCCGTAATCATCCGTAATATAGGAATTGAGTTACTAAACTGGGCGAAATAATGTTCTGAAAATGATTATTTAATTAAAATGTTTTGTTTCCGGTAAAATGGTTTAATGTAACCCGATTTGTATTTGCTGAGATAAAGCCAATTAAATTTTAAGACTTTTCAAAGCAAGAAAGTACTTGAAATTTACATTCTGTATATGACATTGGTATGTACTAATGGTGTCAATCCCGAGATGCCGAGATCCCAAGATCTCCTTTAAAATTAGACTCAAAAAGATTGAAATGAAAAAATACCGATATTTTCGAGATTTTTATGTAACTATGACAACTTATTGGAATACAAATTTTTATTTATTTTATATAATCTGCATAATAATATATTTTTGCGCTTTATAAAATATAACACTGTATGTGATAAAATTTTAATGGATCATATTCTATTCGATTTCAAGTGAAAAAATCTGCTTGGTTTCTTGTGGTTTTTTGAGATGCATCGCTAAAAGAAAATTTTTAAAGTAATGGTAGTAATTTTTTCGAAGCCATTCCGCTTCAAAAGATGTAGTTATTACTTCGGTGGACTACTCGACCTTTAATAACTCAGTTCAATGGAGTTTTACAAAATTTAAAACTGAATATGCTTTTTCCTAATTAAAATTTGTAAGGAAATTTTCAAAAAATTGGAAGCTGTAAATCTATTCTAACAGTGAATCCAGTAAAATTATTTTAGTTATGTTGAGATTTCAGATCAGTGATGAGGATTTAAAAACTACAGATTTTTTTACTTTCCATCAATTCGGAAGAACCCTTAGATTTTTAAAAAGGTTACCTTTGAACCGACGATATGAGCATTTCATAGAATAAGCATTACTTTATCGATAATTTTTCAGTCCTTATTTTTAATTTGGTAAAACTATTAATCCTACAAGTTAAATCAGAAAGTGGTTCGTAAAGACATCTTAATCCGATCCATATGAAAACAGCAGTTTCACTTGGTTATACATACATATATCTCAAAAAATAGAACTGTAAGGATAGGGGAAAACTAAAAACAATTCGAGAGGTTATATTATTTATGTTAACGAAAAATCACAATAAGTCTTATATGGGTCATTTTAGTTTGTTGCAGTTTATGGGTAGCTCGTAGTTATGGATTTTATAGCTAGCCTCTTTGTAATAAAGATGGACAAGCATCTGCGTCTCAGCCCAAAACCTTAGAGCCATACACCAGAAACATATGTTTGTTTTCATGATATTTTTTACTCTCGTACATTGCGTATGCACCACGCTCTAAAAAGTTTTTGCTATTGCTCAAAATTAATATATGTATCCAAATTAAGGTAGAATTTATCTACAATTTAAAATCGTTGAGAAGTGGCCTTGAAACGATGAAAGATTCAGCTGATAATGCTACGAAAAATTACTACGTGCTTGAACGTCGTGTTTATCATGTCCAACAGGTGTTTCCAGACGAAACAATAGCTTTACTACTTGGAGTTAGTAAGTTAAAATTATGTATGGGCAATTCACAAGGTGTCTTATTTGGGGTCGTATACTTTCATTTGTCGTAAATTCTCTAATTTTTCATACAAAATTATACGACTTTACAGCTATGCGACAGCTTGTGAACAACCCAATTGTGAAATTTGTGAAAATTTAACACTCGATGTATAAAATTATGTCCAGCTTGAACATGTGTTTACTAGTTATCCCCAGCAAAAATCAAATCGAATTGAGATTTTACTAGCGAGTGTGTTGCTATTAATTTAAATCAAACGATATCGCTCTACCATAAAATTACAAGCTTATTAATTACACGGTGCGACAGTAAGAAATACCTGGGAAGTGATACTATTTTTCTTGTAGGTCTTGTCGAGTAAAACAAGAATCCATAAACTATCCTGGCGAAATTTGCCAAACACCCCCAAAATCTCGATTGACCGTTAAAAACCCGGGTTTGCTTACTTTTGAGCACTTATAAGCCGGTAACTTAGTTAATTATCAACAGATCTTCAGTTTCTTACCGGTTTTAGAAGGAAGGAACCTTTTTTTTTTTTTGAATAAATTTACGATTAGTATGGTTTTTTGATGTGTAAACATTTTAGCTCACGGTATGGGCAAAATTTCAAATGTGTAAAATGTAACAATAACTGTATCGTAAGATGTAAGATAACTGTAACGTCCAGTTCCCTTCTCGCTCACACTACTGCGCGGCATGACTGTGCTACTCTAAACAACAAAGAGAAGAAGAGAGGGAGAAATTAAAATACGAGCGGAGTTTGTTTGTTTATGTTTCGATCAATTTACTCTCACATATATGTGCATACGAAAACAAAATGTGTGTGTACATTTATTCGTGGCAGAATTATTTGTTGGTGTTAAAGCACTTATCGTCGCCTGAGGATTGATTTGACGTATGTGTGTACAAATTCATATACCTATACGCCAAATCAATTCTCAGGCGACGTTATGTAAAATTTTCACATCTAATAAAATTTCAAATCGACAGGAAGAAAAACTTAAAGCGCAAAAAAAGAGAATGCGATTGCAGCTGCGTATATGCGAGCATATGGATCCCGATGCATTGAGTAAAAGAAAAATAATGCAACTACAACATATCAGCCCTATTCACGATTTGGTGCAATTGCAAAATATTTATGCTATCACAACAACAAATATATGTGATATGGAATAAAAATTTGCATTTGCAATGATGTAAGACCATTTGCAATTTATGGTGAATTGGGTTATTATATATATAAGAGATAATGATATCTAATAAGTTTTTAAGTTTATAAAATAATTATTTTAATTTGAATTACCTAAGCATATAAATTATACATTAAATCCCTATATATGGCTATACATATGTGAGCTTATGTACATGACATTCAGTTAGCTTAATTGTTTACACATCAAATATCTTGCGTGCCTTGCACACAACCGATAAGAAACTAAAAATCTGTTGATAATTAACTAAATTACTGGCATATAAGTTCGCAAAGGTACACAAAACCGGTTTTTATCGGTAAATCAGGATTTTGGGGGTGTTTGGCAAATTTCACAAACAGATTCTTGTTTCACTTCCCAGGTATTTCTACTTCACTATTTTTTGTCTCACTGTGTTATGTAAATACAATTTATGTTTTCTCTTTTTCTAACATAAATTTGGCCACCTTATTCGAGTGTCAAACTAAACAAGTTTCTTCAAATTTTTAATTTTAAACTATTATATAATAATATTTATTAATTTCCTTTTTTATATTTTATTTTATCTAACCATAGAAAGCAAGCTTATGAATATTGGAACAGAAATGAAAAAAGAAATAGAAGCTATATATGAGGGTAAAACAGATTTAAAATCATTACGTAGAAACCCTGATCAAATTCCAAGATATGTGCTGATTTTTGGTTTTATTGTATGCCTTATAATTTTGTTGGTAAGTGAACGAATTCAACTTAATCGGGCAAAACCGAATCTTTCCCGTGAAGATGAAAACAATTTTATTTTATCCGTTTTGTGAAAAATGTATTGGGCTTTTTGTTGGAAAGAGTTATCAATACCGTAGTTAAATACATTTTTTTATGTACTTGTATACAGATACTAATTTGCGTGATAGTTGCTGTAGTTTGTGGTATTTTTGGAAAGCGACGTAATGAAAATACCTCGAAATGTTGCGATAGATATACCGCATCACGCCTTCTGATATTGTAAGTGAAATTTCTATTTTCTTCTTGAAATAAAATCTTATATTTCTTTCTAAAGGGCTGCTTATTTAATATTTATATTCTTCACACTGATCGCACTAACACTTTTAATTTATCTGCTGCTCGGCACAGCGGCATACCGTGCAATTTGTTATTCATTAAAGTATGGCTTTTGAAATTGTACTAATCTGGCCATCAATTACTAACAATATTTACTATTTTTTGTATTTTTAAGCGATCGCGTTGTTGAAAGTGCACCAATTGAAAATAATACATCCGAAGGAAATTTCTCTTGTCCTTATGGTAAAAATATCTATCAGGCATTACGAGAAACAAATCGGTTTCGTGATATAAAAGAAATCAATAAATTCGACGATGTAAAGGGAATGAATGAAAAACTTTCCGGGCTGGCGGATGCATTGGGGTACGATGGAAATGATACATACCTTATAGGTGGATACGAAAAGAACTTATTGCTTAATGATCCTTGGCACGAAATTACCATGAAAGAATATGACGAAAAATTGAATCCAAAAGAATTTTTCGCTATAGAAATAAAGGATGTTTTGGCAAAAATTAATGCTTTTGGTAATATCGGTAATGAGACTACACAATCAATTGTGAAAGCTATGATAAAACTTTTAACCGCCATGAAAGACAAGGTTTTAGCTCCTATGATGGCCGAAAATCTCCCAAAATGTCGCGAACAAATAATAATTATTGCAAATATGAAATATGATGGTCAAACACCGGTTACATTCTCAAAAACGTTGGTAAAACAGCTTGACGAAACGGAGAAGTATATTCAAAACAATATGAAGGATTTGGCTAAAAAGATAAACGAAATTGTTAAAAAAAATTATCAATCTGATTTTCGCATATACCTGGAACGAACTGTTGCATTGATAGAGAATCAAGTTGGAGTATGCAGGCAAAAGAGACATGCAGAAGAACCAAAAGCACAAGAAATACCTGCCGACAAACCAGCAGAAACGTCTGAAAAGACTACAGCAGTAGAACCATTCAGTGCAACCGCAAAACCAAACTCAGATCCACATACATACATGTTAGAGACATCAACAATAACATCAACACCATCAAGGTCAATAACAGAATTAACACCACAGCAAGCAGTGTGCTATTGCATTGTGGATCCAATGGTATTACTAGTGTATATATTAGGTTTAATGCGCGAAATAGCCGAATGGGCCAAAAAATTGCTCACAACATGGCCACGACGCGAATTTCGTGTTGTGGTCATTGCAAAAATGCTTAGATCGTGCTGTGACCTTTATTAAGCGGCTACATTATCATATTACGTATAAAAAAATTATAGAAAAACCACAATTTCTAATGATGTTTTTTCAGCGTATTTCATATATCATGAAAGGTGTCTTTTTGTGTGAGATTACTTTAAATAGAAAACATGAGCATATGTATAGAATATTGCTTTGGTCGTTTCAAAATGGCTCAAACGCGTTCTGGACATTTTCGAACGGCCACGAAGTGAATCACATACACATATTTTATATTTACAGAATGCTTTCTGGTGGGCTCTTCTATTATGTCTGCTTTTTTTGCTACCCATATTGTTGTTAATTCCTTTTCTGGCATATTTATACCGCAAGCCATGCCCGTATGGTGATCCAGCAATAATGTACATATTATACTGAATTAATTAATCAATTTAAATTCTTTCTAATTCCTAACATATTTGTAAAATAGAGCAAAGGGGAAAGTCTGCGAATGTAATTTAGATGATCTAGATGGTGAGAGGGATTACGATGCGCAAAGTCATAAAATATTTAAGCCCAATGATAAAGTAAAAGTCGATTGTAAGCTTGGCAGAACTATAGTCATTCATTGTGATCCGAAAATTGATAAAGATAAAGCAAGTGGAAGTGAATGCGAATGTAAAGATAACTTAAGGCTCAATTCTAAATCAGTTAGAAGACAAAACCTGAAATGTCGTAAAGTAAATCAAATTGGAAATGCTACACAAAAAAAATTTGTATTGCTGGGTTTTCATCGATCACGTAAAAATGATGAATGCGAAACTTTAAGTCGCAGCCCTAAACTAACGAAAATTATAACCATCAAGTGTGACTCAAATGAAAGTGAAAATAAAACAAGTAGGAGCTTACAGTCGATAGATGATAGTGACAATAATCCAAGCGGAAGCGGATGCAGCGGAAATACACAAAAGAGAACTAATTGTAAATTTCGTGACAGAGAGAAACAACCAAGGGGAAATAGAAAATATGAAGATAGGCCGAGCGGGAGTAAGCAATGTAAATGAAGGCAGTTGAGACGCACGCAGTCAAAAAGAAACAGTTGAAAAGTAGCGCATCGAAGTAAAAGCGAAAATATACGGATTAAAATCTAAATCTCTTTCATATCTGTATAAATTTTTTATTGTATTGAAAATTATTAATAAGATATAAATTTATATGTATCTATATATTAAACATATTCGTTTATGTATGTACTTTATGTAGAAACATCAGACTATTCCTTTATACTGCTGATACGTTTTGTTGGCTATTCTATTTAATTTCCTACCACGACCAGCTTTGACTTGAATAGGGCTGAAAACTAGGGATGATATAGGCTATAAATTACGCTTAAGTTGTCATTGCTAATATCATAAAGTTACACATTTATATCATAAGTTTAGTAGTTTCGCCATAAAAGTCATTTTAAATAACAAATGCACATCTGTATGTGTTTTTCGAAAAATTGGTATCCTTAAAGTGATATCAAATAATTCTGTGGTCACAAGGCATAACAGCATAAGTGTGTTTTTTGAATTTTACAGGAGAGCACTTTAGAGATTCAAATGCTAATAGTAATCAATTTGAGTTGTGCTATTTTTCCTTTAATATCTCGTAAACCACGGAACCGATATTCATAAAATTTTGACACAATATGAAATCGGATAAGAAGATTTCAATTATGATAATAACTTGAATTCGACAAAACTCGAGTTGTGTTGTTATACCTTGTGACCACAGAATTTTTTTTATTTAAAAGCTGAGAAAATATCGTATTTAGTTAGAACAACTTTCAGAATGGCTAATTTTCTTAAAGAGGGGAAAACCTGAATACTAAACCTGTGGTGAAAAGGAAAAACAGTCTAGCTCGACTTAAGATGTAAAATATTTTATCACCTATTTTGATAAAAAATATTGGATTGGTGTGAGTTTTTAAATAATTTTTAAAATCATATATCGTTTAAAAAATGGTCTTTGAATTGGGCATAAAGTATTTTGAAACAGTGCTATAGTTTCTATAATATTACTATTCAATGCTATCGATCTCGGATGACAAGAAAATAAACTTAAACTTCTACCACAGAAATATTTAAAAAAATAAAAAAAGATCATTTAGGTATTCTTCCAAATTACTTCATTAAAATTCATTATTTTTCAACTTTGAATAACATTTTTGTTATCAACTTCCAAAAATAAAACAGAAAACAGAAAAATTTTCTGGGGTAAGTTTCAACAATTATTATTTTTTTAAAATTTTTATATCCATAACTAAAGACCGGAAAGACTCGACTTCGCACAGCTGTAACTACCTGCAGTGTTTATTTCATTGATAAATTGTTTGGCTTTCTTCTCCTTGGAGTTTTTGTATTTTCTCTATATGATGAACTAATGTACATTGCTACTATGTGCTCTTTTAGTCATGGCATTACGTAAAGAGAAGGAATGTTTAAAATTGGAAATGATAGGGAAAACTATTTTGAAAACGTACGTCCATGGCTTGGAATTCAACCCGGGGTTAAAGGGTTAAAAACAAAAAAAATTTATTTAAAGTTGATCCAAATACAAGAATTAAAAGTTAACATAAATCACACACGTCTTTCCCAATGAACTACAGAATTCTCAATGAAAATGTTCCCGTTCTTCTCTCCGTACATTAGGAAAAAAAGAGTAAAATTGATTCCGTTCAGAGTTAATCTTACATTTTGGGAAAGTTGGTTTATTTTAAACTTTGTTTTGCAGTACAGTTGACTCCGTTCAGAGTTGATCGTACATTTTGTTAAAAATTGAATTTTATTAAACTGTTTCGGAGTAAAGTTAACTCCGTTTAGAGTTAACCCTCAAATGCATGCATTTTTTTTGTTTTATAAAAATTGTTGTTTTTAACATAATTTGGGGTTGCTAATCCTCAATTTCTTTTTCTATCATCTTAGACACATTAAGTCGGCGTTTTTCCTTCCAATTCTGCATTTTTCCTAAATAAATTGCAAATTGTATTCATAAGTAGCAGATAATTTTTGTCATGTGCAATGTATAGGTCCGCCTTGAGACGGTTTAACTTTAAGAGCTTATTTATCACTTATACAATACACAAACATCCACAATTTTTATTGAATATAATAATGTTGAATCTTACTTACCAGAATTTTTTTATTACTTATTTTTCACTTTAACTTAAACAAAAATTAACTGCAAAAAAAACTTCTGAATCAAATAATTTTCATGGGCAAAATGCCTGACTCTTCAATTTAATATAACCGTAACTTTTGAACTGCTGTTACTAGAGCAAAGTCGCTTTCAGAAAATTACTTGAAAAACTAACAAAAAGACTCGGGGTTGGTAATTTAAATATATGTATATGCCAATCCGCCTTGAGGCGGACTTATGCGTTTGAGGGTTAATAGTAGATTTTTATAGAACCTTTGAAAATGAGTTATATTTACTCAGAAAATTGAATTAGGTTAGGTTAGGTTTGGAAGGCATGTGCGAATATATTTATATATACCCACACTTCCACTCGGAGACTTAATTGTCCATTGTGATTGCCCTCATTTAATTGCCCGGAGGAGGCACGTCTCTAACCACGGTTTCCGTCAGCAGTCCAGATAATGTCTTTATTGAACCATTTGGTTCTCCGGATGAAGGTAAGAAGATCCGATAGCTCCACTTTCGTTATCTCTGTTAGACTATTGAAAAAGCGCGACCCCAAACATTGGAGTCTGCTCATCTGCAGCCTTGGTCATTGACATAGAAAGTGAAGAATCGATTCTCTCTTCTTCATCATGACAACTTTTGCACAGTCCGCTCGTTGGAATACGCCACCGTTGAAGTTTTGGTGCAATAGCGCAATGTCCAGTTATGACTCCTGTGAGCAGACGTACTGCAGATTTGTTATGCCCTAAGAGGACATTTGTCCTCTTCCTATCTAACCTTGGCAAACGACATTTCTTTACAATCTCTGATTTAACTATTTTGGATTCTGCAGAGTTAATTTGATATTGCCTTCAGAGTTATTCTGACACTGGCAAAAAGTTGTTATAACCACAAAAAGAGTTGAACCAACTCAACAAAACTTCAAACAACTCTTTTCGGTGTTGGTTGCATAAAATTTGTCTCTGGAACTCTGGTGAAGTCTTGAGATTGATGACAGTAATTGAATGAGATGGGTGAGAGGTTTCGATTAAACGTTAAGAGCTTGCACTTGGAAAAATGTAATTTCATTCCGTTGGTGGCGCACCAGGGTATGAAGGAGTTAATATCATCTTGAAATTTTGTGCAGTCTGACAAATCCTGCATTATTGCGTACATCTTCAAGTCATCTGCGTATAGCAAAACGCTGCAATAACTAAAAGCTTGACTCACATCATTAATAAAAATATTAAATAGTAGGAGTCCAAGGTGACTCCCTTGCGGAACCCCTTATTTAGCATGAATAATGCTGGAATAACATTCACCTACCTTTACCATCAATTTTCTGTCTGTGAGGTACGAGGCTATCCATTTCAAAAGATTTGAATGAATTCCTAATTTCTACAATTTTAGCAAGAGTATCTTGTGTGGTAAGCAATCGAACGTTTTAACAAAGTCTGTATATAGAACATCTACTTGCAATCCACATTCAGCTGCATTAATACAAAAATTTGAAAAAATGGACAGATTACTGCATGTAGATCGCCCGCTGAAGAAGTCATGTTGATATATGGAAATATGATTTTTTACTTCATGAAAAAGGTGTTTGTTAACAATAGCATCAAGTATTTTCGGTATGACTGATAGCTTTACAATTGGTCAGTAGTTATCAACTTTACCTTTTTAAACCAGCTTTGAGAATATGTGTGATATACGCAGTTTTCCAATCGTCTAGGAATATACCGTTTGAAAGAGATGTGTTATAAATAATAGTCAATGGTATATATAAAGAAGATGCACATTTTTTAAGAAATAAGAGAGGAATCAGGTCAAAACCAGCCCCTTTATTCGAATCCAAATCTACGAGAGTTTTGAAAACTTCATCTTCAGAGATATTCATAAAGCCAATGTCAAAGATTTGATGCAGATGGGAAAGACAAGCGACCTAATATCGGGATTGTAGTATTGGACGTGTTTGATTTTTATATCTAATTATGCCCTTTATTTCGCTGGTTTTTTAATCGTAAAAGACTTATGTTATACCGAGGCAGGTTGAAAGATCTGTGATTCTGTTTGACGGGCACGTTCGTTAATTACTTTTTTTTAAAATGAAGTACATAGAATGAGTGTCTTTATCACGCATGATTAAATTCCAATCGATTGAGTTAAAGAAATTGTTCAGAGCTAGGTAGTTTGCTTTGTGGAAATCATAATACAGGACATTCTCATCGAAAGCTTTATCGTGAAATGAATTAAATTAAAACTCTTTGTGAAGAGCTTTGTAATGACTCACTTGTAAGTGGCAAATCACACCTAGAAATGCAGTATCGTAGAAATCATATCGTTGTTAACGAAAACTAAATCCAAAATCCTGCTTAGATCGTTCTCAATATTATTTATCTGGAAAAGACCAAGAGAGTATAAAGAATCGCAAAGACGATGTTCAATAGAATTTTTCAAGTTGAAAGGAATCAGAATTTTTTCATCCGATTCAATCGATACTTCCCAAATTGAAGTCTCCTAAGACGCACGGAATTTGATTTAAATTTAAGTGAGATATGATAGAAGTTATTTTATATATAAGGTCATATAAATCTACGCTACTATTAGGTTGTAACGAAGCTCTAGCCTGGGTATCACTCGCCGAGTCCAGGGTTCGAGGCTACAGAAATTTATTTGTTACAGGGACCGGGGTGAACTATTTTCAATTTACGGACACTACACAACACTCACTTGGGGATCTTGCCCCTCTATTTTCTGAATTTCACTTTTTTATTTTTCCTCAAGGCGTGGCCTTGTGGTTCCTCCCAGGGCGTGGCACTATGGAGCACCTACTTACAAACTATCGTATGGTGCGTTGCACCTTAAATTCTGCTGGACGATGGCGTGGCCTATCCCTCGAATCTCTCCTAGTGCGTGGCACAAAGGAGCGTCGATCTGAAACCGGCAAATGGACCCTTTAGTGCGTAGCACTAAAAGGTGATGAACAAAAAAAAAGAACACACACTCACTTCGTTTTCACTTTTTTTTTTTTTTTTTTATTTGGTTTATTTATTAATTCATTTTTTTAAAATATTACTTTTTTTTTATTTTTATTTAACTTTAATTTTATATTTTTGTTTTCTATAAACACTGTGGGGTGGACGGCGTGGCCTATCCCGCTGATCCTCCTGATGCGTGGCACCAAGGAGCGTCGATGTGTAAAAAAAATGGCTTTCCTAGTCACTGTTCCGTCGCGAGACACTCACCTGAATCTACGTCTGCTTGCTGCCGCTGTTGATCGCCGAAAGAGAAAGAGTTTTCTTCGTTCGCCGCCATCTGCTTGTAGTTTCGTTGTTTTTTCCTTCGTTGAGTTCGAAACATGGCGTCATTCAGCTAGATGAGTGTGTTCGCCACTCGACTATTAATTTATGCAATTGAAGGGTTGCATTTTCGTTTTAATATACAATACTTCTTAGATTTAGCAATTTTTAAAATATATGATAAAATAAACAATTCATGGTAATAAAAAGAAAATAATAAAGTAAAATAAACAATTCCTGAATCTATAAAAATAATATATTAATAGAACTCTACTGGTGAGACGCAAACGAGGGGTGGGCCGACTTGCGTCCTCACACACCCCCCTCACCTCGGTAAGGCGCGAGCTTCCAACGCACGCCTTCGGCCGTGACGCGGAAACTGATGCGGTGGCCGTGGACGTACTCCAGGAAGGCCCGACGACGACCAGGGCCTTGGCTTGCCCTCATGATGGCGTGTATCTCTCGAATCGTTTCTGGATCGAGGTTGTTGGTGTCAGAGCCTACACGCGAGTTGTCTGGTGCACGCGGCTGTGGTCGCTGTACCGATGGTTGTCGTTGACTGCGGTCAAGGCTGTTAGGTGCACGCGGCTGTGAACGTGGCTCTGAGAATGCGCTTCGGTGGCCTGCTGACAAAGGCTGGTGTGACCACCTGCGGTCAAGACTGGTGCGAGAGCTATCAGATGCACGCGGCGCTGGGCGCGATGCTGAAGATGCGCCTCGGTGGCCCGCTGACAGAGGCTGTTGTTGCCATATGGTGTCAGGGCTGGTGTGAAAGCCGTTGGGCGTGAGCGGCTGTAGTTGCTGTGCCGGCTGTTGTTGTCGTCTGCGATCAGGGTCGGTGCGAGAGCTATCTATACGGCGCTGGGCCTTATGCTCCCGGGCGGCATGGGATGTTGTTGGTTGTTCCGTCTCTCTGGCCTGGGGTGTTATTCCCAATGGGGCCGTCGTTCGCCTTTTTTCTGGACTCTTATGGACTAGAATAGTTGATGTAGCCAGGATCATTCCTTGTAGTTCCTTGAAGCGCGGAAGTTCCTGTCCCAGGAATTCCTTTACCCGCTGCTGGTCCTCCTCGCAGCCAATAACCGGGAGTGAGCTGGTGTCTCTACCTAGGGTGTCATGGACAGCCCCAGGGTTACGGTCTTCCGTTTGGTGGATGTCGTTCTTGTGCTGTGCGACTAGGGTGACGTGGTTGGCCCAAGCGCGGGTGGCGTTAGCTAGGGAGTCGTTGACGATCCCAGTGTCGCCGCATTTTCTCCGGTGGGAGTCACCGTTATGATTAGTGACCAAAGTGGCATGGCTACCTTTGGTGTGAGTTGCGTTGGCAAGGTTGTCGCGGACAACCCCATGGCTGCGGTGTTTACACCGGTGGGTGTCGTCGATGTGATGAGTGATTAAGGCGGCATGGCCGTCCTTAATGCGAGTTGCGTTGGCCAGGTTGTCGTGGACAATCCCATAGCTGCGGTGCTCACCCTGGTGGGTGTCGTTGATGTGATAACTGAGTAAGGCGGCGTGGCCGTCCTTGATGCGAGTTGCGTTAACCAGGTTGTCGTGGACAACTCCAAGCTTGCGGTGTTTACTCCGGTGGGTGTCGTCGACACAATGCGTGGTTATGGCGGTGTGGCCGTCCTTGGTGCCCGTTGTGCTGGCCTTGGTGCCAGCTGAATTGGTCAGGGTGTCGTGGACAACCCCATTATTGGCCGCTTCCTGTTCCATGACCACCATACACTTGTTGGGTTTCTTATTTACCGGTTTCCCTACTTCCAAGGTATCGCCGCCGAGGCTAAGTTTCGCTCCGGTCAGGATCAGATAGTCAAGGCCCAGGATTACCTCTTCCGTGGCCTCGGGTAGGAGAAGAAACTGAACTGTATTTTCGTTACTACCCAGCTGCACTTTTAGTTGAATGGCGCGCTCGAGAGGGCGTACTGTACCGTCTGCTAAGGTGACATCACCCCGGTAGGGGATCCATGTACACCGCGCTCCTAATCGTGTCGTGAATTCTGAACTGACGAAACTTCGGGTCGCACCTGAATCGATAGTCGCCGCCACCTGTTCTCCGCCAATCACGATATTGGCGAAGATTCTCTTGTCATCGTGCTGTAGTGGTTTTAGTTTGGACGAGAGAGAGCAATCGGAGGCCTCGCTTCTCCTCGCGGCGAGCGGGCCCCGTCTCCGTTTCCCTGTCTGCGACAACATTCTTTCGTGCGAATATTGATTCGACCGCAGTCCCAGCAAAAGAGTCTCACCTGGTTGGTTCATGTTTGTTGTTGATGACCCTCTTGTCCACAGCGGTGGCATGCCGTTCTGGGGTTGACCCATCCTGCTTTCCGGGGCTCCATGAGGCGATGTTGCGCTGGTGTCGTAGACACCAGTGCGGATCCAGGTGGCGTAGCCACTTGGGGTGTTTCTCGTTCGCGAATGCTTTCAAGATCACCGGAGAGCGTGAGCAAGTCAGCAAGCGTCTGGTAGTCCTTGCGCCGGATATACCATTGATAGTCTGCATGGCAGTTTCGGTAGATTCTCTCTAGCTTTTGTTATAGGATGCGTGGCGCATCAGCGTTTGCAATGCGAGGACATAGTCCTTGAAGTTTTCTTGAGGTCGTTGGTACCGCTTCCGGATCTCATCATCCACTGTGTCAAAGTACCTGGGGGGTAAAAAGAAAGATTTAAACTCACGTTTGAACGAATCCCACGTGGACCAATGTGCGTTGTTGTTCCTATACCAGACCAGGGCTTTATCTTGCAATAATTCAGGCATGGTCCTTGGGAGCGAATCGACGTGTATCCCATATGCCTCGGCCAATTCCTCAACACGTTCGATGAATGATAGTGGGTCTTCGCCTCCGCCGTACCGTGCAGACCACTTCCGTATCTGCTCCATCACCTTTCCGGTGCCATGGGCTACCGAAATGGGGTCTTGGATACTTACTGCGGCTTCCTGTGCAGAACTCGGAATTCTCAACGGGTAGCAGTTTTGTCTTGCGGGACTCTTGGTATCAGCTTCGAGGGGGTTGTCATTGTGGGTCTCACCCGGGACCCTGAGTGAGTCAGCTCCATTGCGGGTTTCACTTGGCGTCCGGGACGTTGTTTTCTTCTTCGTATGCTTGGTCTGTAGTTCTTGTAAATGGGCCAGTTTCCCTTCGGTGTGGTTGCCACCACTGATAAATTGTGAAAACTGTTTGCGCTGTTCCTCCACGGTTCCATTTAACTCCACACCCAGTTCGTGTGCATATGCGGTGAGTTCAGCTGACTTGAGGTAGTAGACCCATGATGTTGTCAGCGTGTCCGGTCCTCCGTTTCCTCCCATGGTTGTTGTCTCCACAATAGACCTGTAATTAGAGGGGCTAATGCGTTTTGCTCGCCACGAAAATTTTGGGAACTGAATATAAAATTAATTAACAAATATGTGTTACTGTCCGGAGCTCGAGAAAATTTTTCTTATGCTCGTAAAGTTTTACAACAAAAAAAAATTAAATTTTATATTATATTTTTTTTTTTTTTTTTGGTTGCTAGTATTTCACAAAAAAAAATTTAATTTTCCTATTTTTTTTTTTTTTTTGGTTGGTAGTGTTTCACAAAAAAAAAATTTAATTTTTCAATTTTTTTTTTTTTTTTTTGTTGGTAGTTTGGTTCCTTTTTTTTTTTTTTTTTTTTTTAAGTTGGTAGCTGTAACTATTTCTTGTCGACCACGCGGTCCCTGCTCGGGCGCCACTGTAACGAAGCTCTAGCCTGGGTATCACTCGCCGAGTCCAGGGTTCGAGGCTACAGAAATTTATTTGTTACAGGGACCGGGGTGAACTATTTTCAATTTACGGACACTACACAACACTCACTTGGGGATCTTGCCCCTCTATTTTCTGAATTTCACTTTTTTATTTTTCCTCAAGGCGTGGCCTTGTGGTTCCTCCCAGGGCGTGGCACTATGGAGCACCTACTTACAAACTATCGTATGGTGCGTTGCACCTTAAATTCTGCTGGACGATGGCGTGGCCTATCCCTCGAATCCCTCCTAGTGCGTGGCACAAAGGAGCGTCGATCTGAAACCGGCAAATGGACCCTTTAGTGCGTAGCACTAAAAGGTGATGAACAAAAAAAAAGAACACACACTCACTTCGTTTTCACTTTTTTTTTTTTTTTTTTATTTGGTTTATTTATTAATTCATTTTTTTAAAATATTACTTTTTTTTTATTTTTATTTAACTTTAATTTTATATTTTTGTTTTCTATAAACACTGTGGGGTGGACGGCGTGGCCTATCCCGCTGATCCTCCTGATGCGTGGCACCAAGGAGCGTCGATGTGTAAAAAAAATGGCTTTCCTAGTCACTGTTCCGTCGCGAGACACTCACCTGAATCTACGTCTGCTTGCTGCCGCAGTTGATCGCCGAAAGAGAAAGAGTTTTCTTCGTTCGCCGCCATCTGCTTGTAGTTTCGTTGTTTTTTCGTTGAGTTCGAAACATGGCGTCATTCAGCTAGATGAGTGTGTTCGCCACTCGACTATTAATTTATGCAATTGAAGGGTTGCATTTTCGTTTTAATATACAATACTTCTTAGATTTAGCAATTTTTAAAATATATGATAAAATAAACAATTCATGGTAATAAAAAGAAAATAATAAAGTAAAATAAACAATTCCTGAATCTATAAAAATAATATATTAATAGAACTCTACTGGTGAGACGCAAACGAGGGGTGGGCCGACTTGCATCCTCACAAGGTGGAATATAGCTTAAAATAAAAATTATTTCGTTTGAATCATCCCTAACGGCGACTCAAATTTGCTCAATGCATCCAGTGTTTATTGGAAGCTGAATTTCTCTGCTAAAAAAACTTGAAAGAGACTGCGATCAAGACGCCTCCACCTCTAGATACGCCAGACTCCAGTGTGCGATCTTTACGGTGTACTTCGTAGTGCTTGTCAAATAGTTCAGATATAAAAAATTCGTGTACAGTGCAAGTTAAACTTGCTCTCATTGAACCTTCCCAGCAAACACAGTCTTTAATGTTAGAGAAAATTTTGATTTTTACATTAGAATTGTAATGTTTTTCGAATCGAAAATCAGGTTAGAGAACTACATTAGAAAATGATTAGAAAAACACTCGAAATGCACTATTTCGACAGTGTTATCGATTTTAATTAAAATCGGTGCGAGCTTGCGAGACAGATTGGTAGAATTTTACCTGTGCGATTTTTTAAGCGATTCTTTTGAGTACGATATTGTGGATTTAGCGCGAATATTTAATTATAGTTTCTCTTGTTTTTTTCTTGTGCCTTTCGAAATTTAATATTTGTGTACTTTGGCATCACCAAGTCGGGTGAACCAAAGTATTTTAAATTATTTATTTTGTGTATGGTACCACCAAGTCGGGGTGGACCAACAGTGTTAAATGTTATAATTTTGAGCGTGGAGCACCGAGTCGTGGTGCATCGGAAATTTTATAATTAAAAATTTTAAATTTTTGTTGTGTTGCTAACTTGTAGCGACAGTATTAGAGTAATTTTTAGCCGAGTTACTCGCGTGTTTTTAGCTTTCGGGACTTTTTCGGGTCTTTGTGCGCGAATACAGAAGGGTTCATAAAACCCATTATCTCAGGGAGTATACTTTTATTTTATACTTTTGTGGTAGTCACTTTTTGGCAGTTGGTGCTAACTGTAAGTGATTATTGTGTTTGTGGAGTAGGCATTTCCTACTTTAACTTGAATGGCATAATGCCGAAAAACAAACCTGCGGCTCCCGACGTACCTGAGGCAGTCGCGCAGCCAGCCTCTGGCGAATTGACGAGCGGCAAAGATGGTTATGTTAATTAATTTTATATTATTGTATTTTAGTTTTAAATACACCAAATATATATGAAATAATAAAATTAATATAAATACAATTCATTGTTTTTAATTAACTTAGTTTCCACACCTATTTCAATTCCACATTAAAAATTCATTAAAATTCAAAGTAAAAATGCGATGAGAAAAAAAGCATTTTTTCTCGATAGAACTAAGTCCCCTTTTTGTAGAGAATGCTATGATTCTCGACACTTTTTCTAATCGTTTTCTAGTGATCTACCTTAGAGAAAGATATTATAATTCGACTCGTTTTTTCATTCTCTAACCCAAATGTTTGTTGGTTTATTACGTTCCGCCATTGGTCAATAGTCCAATAAATTAAATATTCGTTTTAGTTTTTTTCAAAGTTACAGAAAATGTTCAAGGACCGCGGTATTCAACATATGGATTGGACTGGAAAAATCTCCAGATTTGAATCCAATCAACCATTTATGGCACGTGATGAAACGTAAAGTGACTCAGCATAAATTGAAATAACTGAACCTAAAAATAATTTTGGAAAAAGTTTGGGAAAAGGAAATTTCAAAAAGTGTTTTACAAATGCCTGCCCAAAGTCAGGTCGACATCTTATTAAACTTAAAATTAGAATATTGCTTTATCTAGTGTTCAAGATAACAAAATACAAATTTTTTTAAATTGTTTAAAAATTAAAAAGTTTTGGAAAACGAAATAAATATATTATCCATTTTTTCATTTTATATGGAAAGGACGAAAAATACTAATCTGAAATCAATAAAATGGTGTTAAATAGCATGTATTTGTCTATTAAATATACGTTTAAAAGATTATGAATGTGGTTCAAACATAAGCTGAAAATTAAAAAAAATACTGCGAAAAATGAAGTGGTAAGATGTGCATAACAGCAGGTGTAAATATCTTTTGTACTTAGGTACATATTAATAATATTGAAGCGACATACATGACTGACGTCGGAGCAACATACGTGGCCGAATCGTACCGACATTCGTGGCTGACGGCGGATCGATATCGGCACATGATCACGATAATTGCGCCTCGAATCGACGTCGGAGGTCGAGCTCGGCGTGGGTCCTGCTTAATTTTTTCACTCGGGTGTTTCAGAACATTTTTATTTCAAATCGAATTTAAAGTCATTTTTGAAAATAGTTAAAATTAAAATTTGTTTTGTTTGTTTTGATTTATGTTAAATTGATAAAAACTGGATGTAAGGATGCAACGAATGCAAAAGAAAATTGCACCGTATCTGGAAGCTGAACAAAAAATTACATGTATTGACTAAATCTGTGGTATATTATTTTTTAAGATTCATCAAGTATTTATTCTCATTACAGTTTGTGCTAATCGGTTGTGTCAATCGGATATATCTCAAAATCTTTTACAAAATTGCATGGCCAAATGGAAACCACAACGTCATTCATTATTAACATGGCAGAGCTACTTATTACTGTTCATATTAATTTTTGACATATTACCTTGCTACAGCAACGCTGACAAAGTTCTATCATCTAGTGAGAAAGTTATTCAAGACATTTTGAGCCATATTAATTATTCGGAGTACCAGTATATTCTAGATAGTGTTATACCTGAAGTCCCACCAACACTACCCGAAGAAACACCATCACCACCAACAGAAACAGAACCAGTACCAGTAATACCTCAGGGGGGAAAAGTAGGAACAAGTGATTACACATGTAATACAAGAATATTCAGTAAATTCACAAGAGATATGGTATCAGGTTTTACTGGAAATGACCCATTGCCTCACGGTGTGTATACATTAATGAAATAATTTCTATAGGGAAGACCTTATATTCGCACTTTACCTTTCTTTGATCCGGTAAGCTATTCATCAATGTTAATTTTCTTGATACAATTAGGAGTCTACAGCAAATTTATTTTAATCCTCCTAGGGCCACTCTAATTAAATGGGTGACTATACATAGCTGTAACTTAAAGCCAGCACATGCTTTATTTCTAACTTTTACAGCATTTTCAGAAGTAATGTCTTGAACTAAAAGATAATACATTTATAACATATAGTGAAACCAGTTATTTTTATTAGGCCTGCAAATGGTAAAAGTAGTAAAAACCAAAAGACAACTATAATATATTGTTATATTTGTATACAAAAAATTATCCGTTGTCAATGGAAATGGCAGAGGATGTTGAAGTTTATATCCTCTTCAAACCCCTTTTTGATTTTTCTTCCTAGCTTATTTGGTTTTCGAGTAATTCAATTTTTCCTATAGGCTCCGCACTCAAAAATTCAAATAAACAAAGATGCGCGCGCATTCACAGTACATCCAAAGTACTAAATTTCCAATTTCTTAAATATTGAATATCTCGAAAATTATGACATATACAAAAAAATGACTTAAGACCTTTTTTTTTAGGAAATTAATCAAGCTTTTTGTTGTGGTAAGTAATAAAAATATCTCCAACGGTTAACCAGTTATTAGTAAAAAAAGGCTTTTTTCACCAAAGGGGGGATTTTTTGAGGGGGTCGCTCTGCAACCCCAGGACTGATTTTTGTGATTTTTGAATCTATCATAGCCCCACTAACAATTACTGAAGAAAAATCTCAGTTCAGAGTTTTTATGATGTAAATCTTTATAATGACTGGACTACTAGCCAATATTTTGCATTTATAAAGCATCGATTAGTGTGATTAAATAAATATTTGCCTTGTTTAATATTTTATTTATCCCAAAGGCTACATTTCAAGAGATGATGACGGTGTGGCATATGGACCAAAAGCCGAGGAACACAAATGGGGAGATTTATTAAATCGGTATTCGTCTCTTAATTCTTTGGTGATGTTTATACTCTTCCTGGCAATATTAATACCTTTGCTTGGGTAAGTGATAGCCAATATCGTATAACACGAGATCGTATAACACGAGATATTATTGCAATGCCAACTGAGAACTGTGACAAAAAAACAAATAATTATAGAGGGTGGCATAGGTGGCTCAGCAGTTATTAGGATAATTGATTTTTAATAAAATGTCCTTGGTGTCATGCAGGCAGCTGAGGCAACAGTGCGAAAGTGTGGAGGAAATGGTTAAAAACAAAATGTATGTGTATTAGATTTTCACTGCAGTACTATCACGTGCGACCGCTTAGGAGGAAATTCAAATTATTCTTTTTTACATACGCATGCCTTCAAAATCAAGTACGAACTCGTATCTCTCAAGGAAATGAATCAAAGTATTGCATCTTTAGGCGTCATGTGTCCTTTAATGAGAACTTCACACATTTGACATCTTGAGCTGAGGAAAAACATGTAATTTAAATAGACTAGCAGCTATAGTTTATTCAATAAATTTATTTAGTACAGCATATTTCGTTGAATATTTTTTTGGTTTAGCAATTTCCTCAACTATTATATATTTTACTCTGAAGTTGTTTTGACTTTAGGTGCGTTTAGACAATACAACATGTGCGTTGACATATTGTAATGAAAAATTAAAAATTTTTCATGTACATGTTGCATCCTCTAAACAACCTCTTTTTACATGTGAAAACTCCAAAATGAACAAAAACTTTAGTATTGGAGTGAAACCAAAAGTCAAAGCAGGTCTCCGATTTTGTTTATATTTTTGTGGCTGTAAGTATCTATTAAGTCCAGTTAAAATTTCAGCTGCATATATTTCCTGCATTTTGTGTATTTGCATAACGCTCGTATCTTTTTTCGAACCTAAAATCAAATATTTTTAAAAAACAGTAAATCGATTAGAAAAAACTATATTTAGCGGTATTAATTTTATTCCAAAAAAATTAATAAGGTAAGACAATTATTCATCGTCTTCGTTCTCCATTTCAATTCCATTCTGTAACTGTTGTATTGTGTTGGTATTTTTATAAATAAACATGGTATAAAAAAGCGGTATGCGGTTTTAGAGTCTAAATAACAGTATAACTACCACGAAAAACCGTATAGATATGATCGGATGCCCAGTTGTTTGATTTCGATAATTTTTACAATTTTTAAATATCTTGTTGACCATAGATTTCTTGTTTAGCTTTTTTTTTTTTAGGGATAATTATTCCAACGTATCGTAGCGTCTCGTAACTCGAAACTTAACGCATGTGTAAATAACATGATGAAAGGGGAAGTGTATTATTAGCTGTGTTTTATTCGCCAGCTGGTTAATATGTGCGAATAAAACGAGCAAGTTGTTAAGTCACTTCTTCTTCACAAGTAGTTAAACTACTTGTTAAGTATACATAACAGCAATAATTATACGTGTTATCTCTGCGGATTTGTTGTTGTAGAATCAAGTGGCGAATAAAACTCAGCTATTGTGAAATAAAAATAAAAAAATGTTATAGCCATAGGCTTAAACCTCAAATGTAAACTTTAGGATGAATCAAAAATTAATATTTTTAAATATTCTCGTCGGTAAAGTTGTTCAGATTGATATATAGAATAAGTTTTTAGGTTATTCGATGTGATAAGAAATTCATCAGTACAATTCTTATGTTATTAATCTTTGTTAACCTTCTTTTCATTTTTAGTTTGATTTATTTTTGCTGTCGTCTCAGGGGAAAATGCGGTGCACGTTCACAGTCTTGTGAAAAGAAAAATGATAAAATGCTATGTATCTGTTTGAGTCTTTTGCTCTTGCTCTTACTTATTTTTATAATGTGAGCACATTTACTATATTTAAATTTATAGTGAGAAGAAATGACGCAACTAATATTATCGTACCACTCTTTTTAAACTACTTCTAATTACTTTTTTCTTAAAAATAAGCGAGGTAGCAGTTATGATTAAATACCAAGAAAAATATAAGTGACCAAAATTTAAAAATTTGAATCTTGGTTTGCATCCAAAAAAAAATTTCTTACTCTTCATAGATCTCTCATTGGATTTCACATTAAGGATATCCTAATTAGCAAAGGATTTGGTTGTTTGAGCATCGAAAGTTGCAATATCGTCTCGGTAGTATTAACATTAATTTTTTGAATTTGATTCCAAAAATTATAACACAAATTCTCATCTTTTTTATGTTTTATATTATTTAATTCTTTGGATTTATATTACTGCGTATTATGAAAAATCTCTCTCTCTCTTTTAAAATATATTTTGATCAATTTATTTGCGTAATCTTGTATTCTATCATTCTTGTTAATTACGACTTGGTCAAAATCACTGGAAAATCATCTCATTTTCTATCATGTTCTCATTGGCACTGCTATGCAACAGTGTTGTTTTGCATATGTTTGACGTTTTGAAACTAACGTTTTAAACCAAATTTTATGTGGCAAATGATTTATTAGAATTTTAGTGAATGAATGGACTTTCCTCCAGGAGGCTCGGAATCGATTCCCGTCTTCTTTTGGTGGTTAATTCTCATAACCGCAAGTCCTTTTATTTCAGTGTTGGAACACCAGAAAAATGAGTAACGTTACTCAATGCGTTACATAAAAAAAACTAAAATGAGTCTCTTCTGCACTAGTCACATGATGTGATAACATACTTCCACTACATGACAGGGCTGATGGAAACTCCAATATAATAACAAAATGTTTAGCTTTCACTAACACAATTTAAAAATTGTTTATGATCTATTTTTAGAAATAATGATAAATAAAGACAACATGATTGAATCAATCAATTTCATATGTCTTACTCATTCTTACATTGTCAAAAGGCGTAGTTACTGCAGCAAACATTGCAAGAATAAAACAAACAAATTTCAACGAAAGTAAGTTTGCTCAATATAATAAAGCAATAAATAAAAAAAAAGAACAAAATGTACCTACACCCCGTACATAAAAGAACGCATCACTGCTTGTATTTGATGTTTTTGTAGTTTTTATCCTCCTTTTATCAATAATTAATTTATATTTAAAAATTCTTTTTTTTACTCCATTTTGCACTTTACTTCTTTTTCGATTTTCAATAAAACTTAATACAATAGGTAATGTGAAAATTTGTTCTTGTTCTTCTACAGATTGAAACTTAGTCTCAGATTAACTGAAAACTTATAGGAATGTCTAACATATACAATAAATAATACAAAGCTGAGTTTTTTAGGATTTACTAATGGTTATAGGGTGAAAGGTTTTTAAGGGCACGGGGTGTATACACGAATAAACATAGCATTATTATAATTTTAAAAAAAATTTGAATCTGTAGGGATTGAACCTTTTTAAAAAAAAATGTAAGAAAAAATGGATGCCTGCTTGCGGGCGCACTAAACAACTAAGCTATAGCGTCATAAACTTAGACAGTCACTATTTTGGAGTTTTTGCTTTTCTAAGTGCCTGGTTATATTGGTGCACGGTGTTCGACGAACACAAAACATTTTCTTCCGTGCTCGGTCAAGGTGGTTACATTCAGCTCGTTGCAGAGTTGTTTTTCGTCAAAATATACTCATTTGTTTAATACTATTTTGTATGTAATGATACTGTTTTGTAAAATAACTCATTGCCACCCTGAATACTCGGCGTGCTCGGTGTACAATACACCGAGTATATCGTGTTCGGTCTGAGAGTGAGTGAAGACTCTCTCTTTGTGTTCGGTGCAACAACAATTTCATGGTGTTCGCCGAGCATACTCCCAATATAAGCGATGCAAATTGAGACAAATAAAACTCACACTCAGTGTTGCCAGAAACTTCACTTCAAAAATCTTCAAAATTGTAAGAAAAAATTGTAATTTTCAGAAAAAAATCGTCTTCAGAGAAAAACTCCAAATTTTACATGTCGTTGCTCCCTGAATTCAACATCTAATTGGTGAAATTAGTTTTCGTCCCCAAATTTTTAAGATGTGACATCAATCTTTGTAATGAATTGACTTCTTATAAAACGCACTGTCAAATTTCATATAAATTTTGACAAGTTTACAAGGCTTTGCACGTTTTAATGAAGGCCCTTATTAATTTTTCTTTAGCATAAATGCCAACGTAAATAAATTTTCCTTCCAAAAATGTTACTTTATCTCTGAAATTAATGTTATTAACATCATGAGTTAAATACTCTGGTCTTAAGATATTTGTGCATGGAAAGCATAATCAAAACTGTATCACTGGAAATCAAGTTCAACACTGATATATTAGTCTTTATTCCTTCAAAAGATGTACCAGTTCCTGACGAGAAAAGCTGAATAGGTAATCTTATAGTAGATGCAGTGTGTATTGAAATGTGTTCATAATGATGAAGAAAGTTTTTTTTAATGATCATCACCAAGCCTTGACTTGTCATCAAATGGTAATGCAAAAGCAGATTAAGGTTGATTGTTTTAGAGCACACTTCTCACAGTATCGAGGAATAAAGACAATTGGTAAATAAACTTAGTCTAGATCGGTGTAGAAAGCTTATTTTCACTATTGAAAACCAATTCACTCAAGTTATTAATATTTAAGTTTTTGGAAAATTACTTTTGTCACATCATACTATCACTTAGTAGTATTGAGTTCAAAAAATAGTCAGAACCACATTTTCTTTCTTTATAATATAAGTAGTTGCTATTTCAACAGCTTTCTATGCAGCTTTTTAGTAGGGCAAAAATAAATTTAAGCCTGTCTATTATTGAGAAGATTTTTGGGGCTAAATTTTTTTTGGTGTGTTAAAAGACATTTTTGTGATATACTATATGTATAAAAATGGCAGAAGAGATTTTGAAACAAAAAAATTTTTATGCAGTTGTGGTTGATCTAAAAAATCGTAATTTTTCAACAAAAATCGTCAAATCGTCATTGGGTCAAAAAATCGTCAAAATGACGTTAAAATCGTCGTTCTGGCAATGCTGCACTCACTTTTAAGTGCGACATTTGATTTTAATTTCTATCAATTCACTCCACTATAAGATTTCCTTCAGCCCCGAGCAAAGATGTTATCACATCAAAAAGTGTTAATAGTACGCTAAAAATTCCTATTTTCCGGTATTTCCGTTCCGGTACAATACCGTCAATTCACTGATATTTAATGTTTTAAATTGATACACAAAAATATAATGAAAGATAATTTTTTTTATTTGCGAAATATAGAATCATTTGTTTTTCAATCATATGATTTCTTGCAAGCTCTCTCACAGCGAACTGGTTCTTTACTCCCTCAGTTTCAATCTCGTTATAAGTTTTTTTTGTGTAAACGAACCCCCTTCGGACAAAATTGATGATCAGAGTTGCTACGGCCTAAAAAATTTTGTAATCAAATTTTTAACAAAAATATATAGAAGTAACAAGATAGGGAATGCTTATATAAGGGTGATTTAAAAAAAAAAATTTGAACCGTGGTTCAATCCCATGTGGAGCCAACAAAAAACAACAAACGATTCCATTATTTACTTATGTAGTGTTAATGGCTTCGTTCTAATGCAAAAATTCTGTATTTGCATTATTCTGCGAAATATGTACCTAGTAGGTCATTCTAATGTTCTAGGACCCTTCATAATTTTTAACAAGACACATTTTCTCCAAAAACAGTATAACAGTTTTCTCAACGGTATTTTTTTATCTGCCTTTTATGGAAAAGGGGGCTTAAAATCCCATTTTCTTATATCTTTTTTTGATTAACCACTTTGCATCAGGCATAAAATTTGTATCTGCTGTAATAAACAAATGTCTTAATAGCCACTGAAGATCCCATTTTCCGAATTCAGGTCATTGTGGGAGAAGTAGATGTAATGGAGAAAAACTGTGTACGCAGTCGTGATCAAATTACTATAAAACCGTTGGAAAATCTCTCCAAAATTTGGTTGAAAATTTGTGGACCTATGTAATTTTGGTACTACTTACATTTTTCATTCGATAACTTGCAGGGCTGACACCAAGTATGCGTGAACATAATTAGTGCTACCCATTCTTATCGAATGAAAAAAACGAAATAAAGAGAGTAATCAAAAAATTATGCCAATATATCAAAATTTTCTTGGAAATTTTAGTTTGAATTAATTTAAAAAAAAAAATAAAAAAAATGAGGAAAAAGTACACGTGTGAACAACCGTAAAAAAAGTAAGCAAATTTGCTTACAAATAAGCAAAACGGCAACCCTGTTGATGATATGTACAAATTTTTTGTACGCGAATAGACCTATTATCTCTACATTATACCGCCAAACCATTAGAAACACCACAAATTTCCTCTGATTTTATTCGTAAATGCAGTGAGTTTTAACAGTTTTCAAAAGATTTTGCCTTACGTTTTTTCGGGAACTTTTTTGTAGTGAAAATTTAGGACCGATTTATCAAGTTATAATGAAAAAGGTTATCCTTACTTTTTAAAAAAAAAAAAACCAAGGAATCGTTTTTGGACAACCTCCAAACCTTTTTTTTTATTGCACTATAAATGCCTAGATGTTTCTACACGATTTAATCTTCTGCTAACTTCATATGTATGCCTACAAGGATCTGTGTAGCAATAAAGAGGTGACTAAAAAACATAATTTCCCACTTATTTTATTCATACCATTGCATCTTTCCACAACGTGTTATTAGCGCAAAAACTTTTGTCATTGTAATCTATTATCTTTATAGAATTAAAATCAACAAAGTTTTCATACTATAAGATCTTCTGGAAGGACAGGTTCATAGTAAAAAAAATAAAGGAAATTACAGTTTTTGAGTCTCCTTTTTAAGGCGATTCTGACCCTTATACAGCTACTAAAGTCAACTGACAGGTATAGAATATTCGATGGGTATTTATGCACTTATGGTACAAGCAAAAAAAAATCAGTGTTGGCCAAGGTTAACACTGATTTATACCATAGAGGGCCAAAGTTAAACTTCTCGATTATTACTTGACTAATCGGCCCAAATTGTCACTAGAAAACAGTTCCCGAAAAATAAGTTTGGCAACATCTCTTTAAAACAGAGGCTCTCAACTGTATTCAACCTGCGCCCCCTCTTTCGAAATCGTTGTAGTCCCACGCCCACCTCCGCCCTCCCAAAATTATGACAAGGATATACAAAAAAATATAACAGATCTACAGAGACAAGAAATTTCTAATGTTGGTAGTATTTCGTTGTCACAGCTTAGGTGCTGGTCGAGTCAATACCATATTTGTTTCAATTGTATTTTTATGGTACCAAATCAAAAAATCAGTGCGGAGTATTTTTGTTGTTTGTGGCGGGTCAATTCTTAAAAAAAAGGGCAAAGTCACAACAGAATCAAGTACAGACAATTTTAACGGATAACGGATTTTCGTAAAATGGGTGTTCGATTTTCGTTGAAAATCCATTTTCGATTTCCTTGGTCAAAAATTGCTAAAAATGGCTAAATAATTTATTTAAAAAGCTTGTTTAATTAATATTTTAACGCAAAAAATTAGATCAATATTCTTATATTTTGAATCTTAGGTTTGGAAGGCGTGTGCGAATATATATATATAATATTTCCTCTCGGAGACTTAATTGTCCATTGTAATTATGATTATGAATTGAAAAAAGCGTTTTTTTTTTAAATGGTGTTTTTCATTGTTTTTTTTTTTAATAAATTTTAACTATTTGCCGCATTTTTGGGGTTATAGAAAAAGAGTACGTGAAAGAAAAAATTAATTTATTTGTCATATAAAACATTACAGAGTATGCAAATATTAGTTTATTTAAATGTTTCCGCGCCACCCTTCAAATCTGTCTACGCCCCTTTGGGGAGCCCCACCACTTGAGAACCACTGCTTTAAAACTATTAAAACATTCACAAACAAAATTAGAGGAAATTTGTGGTGTTTCTAATGGTTTGGCGGTATACTGTAATTGTAAGTTTATTGGCCATAATACTTATATATGCGTAGCTGAAAAATTCTGAAAGTAACAGAAAATCTCACTGGGGATAAAAATACAAAGCCTCAAAACTTTTTTTTTTTAAACTGTCAGTTTTTCTCCTCATTCGAATATTATTTGAAGGTACAGTGATATATAGAAAGTAGTAAGGAATCTTTGAGATCCTAACTGCAAACTACTTTAGACAGACAAAGATGGTGAAAACTGAAAAGATTGGTTTTTAACTATAAAGGTTCACTGCAGTTTTTTCATTATTCGATTCAAAGTTAAAAGCATAACTACCAAAAATGCACTCAGGCCGTAATTTCTTCTCACTACATAAATATTTATGAATATAAAAATATTTTATTTTATAATAAAACAATATTTTTCCAGACCCCCTCTCTTTTATGCATTCAAGAGCAATATTTATTTGCAGAAAGGATTGAGCGAACTGAAGGAAGGAAAATATGGAGGAATAATCCACCAACGAAGTCCACCAACGACAGAAAGTCCACCAACAGAACCACCAGCACCAACACAATCTCCACCTCCTAAGGTCCATCCACTGAGTCCTGAGTCTAGAATTAAACAGGCTCAAAATTACGCTGATCATGTTTTAATAACTAACTATGAAGAGTTTTATGATGGATTAGAAAAGAGAGTGAAAGGTTAGTGGGAAATAAATAAAATGCAATTGTGCTATACTTATACATAGACTTATATGAGTGATAGGCGTGGCAGTACGCAATCAGAGCTCTATTCGTTTTATATGACTTTATAAATATGACTTTCACACTATAATTTAATGTAAATTGGTAAATGAGTGTCAAAAACTATCAATTTTCTCATCATATGTAGCAAATGTAACCAGATGCACGTGTTATGTCGCACCTCCTGCTTAACGATGTTAAATATGCTATTGAAATAATTTCAACTACATTCCAACTATTTCAGTTGTAGTTGAAATAATTTCAACTACATTTCAACTAATTTAGTTGTAGGTGAAAAATTTCAACTATCACTAAAATAGTTGATATATAGTTGAAATTATTTCAACTACAACTGAAATAGTTGGAATGTAGTTGAGATTTTTTCAACTACAACTAAATTAGTTGAAATGTAGTTGAAATTTTTGAAGTGAAATTCTTTAGCGAGGGTAAATTGAAAATTTTGCAACGGAAGTTGTGTTGTTATTGCACTCATACGAAACTAATAAGAAACGAAGTTATGATGTTGTTAGTGTTTAGCGAACGAAGTCATATGGGGATCGCCTGCATACAATCATGCAGAGAGTCGATTTCTTGCAGTTTTCTTTCAATGCAACTGTTATTAGGCTACATACAATCAAGCAGAGAGACGAATTCTGGCAGTTTTATCGCATTTGCTTTAGTGAGATTTGATATAGAAGTCTCGGCTTGATTGCATATAATTGAACTTTCCTTTCATGTGTTATATACGTGTACTAAGTAGTGTTTATGCCGATAAGTTTAGAGACCAAACGAGGAAAAAAACACTCCAAAGGTTTGGAGTGGTGACAAGTCAGCTGAAGGCGCTTCCTCTCCGTATGATACACCATTGCGTTCTTAACATTGCATGTCATTGGAAAAAAGCACTCCGTTTTACGCTCCTTATGCAGTGCTTCGAAAGACCTCTCATGAGATCTTTGCGTCAGCAGTTCGTTCGCTTTTTTCTACTGCCCCGTTGGGGAGTATCAACAGAGGAAAAGCAACAACATCAATAGAGAGAAGAGGACTGCAAAAACTTAAACAGAATCTTTTATAAATGTTTTCTAACAATTTTCTAATAAACAACATAGTTTCACTTCTACTGTGAGTGCTTGCAGACACATGATTTTTTTTTTCAGATTGGAAATAGTTGACAAAATATTAAATTAACTATGCATTCAACTACAACTAAAATAGTTGAAATGTAGTTGAAATTTTCAACTATTTTAGTTCAAATTTTCAACTAAAATAGTTGAAATGTAGTTGAAATTTTCAACTATTTTAGTTCTAGTTGGAAAAATTTCAACTATAACTAAATAATAGTTGAAAAATTTTCAACTATATTTTAATTATTTTAGTTGTAGTTGAAAAAATTTCAACAACGTTTCAGCTATTTCAGTTGTAGTTGAAAAAATATCAACTACATTTCAACTATTTCAATTGTAGTTGAATGTATAGTTAACTGATTATTTAGTTAACTACCCCCAGTCTGATCTTGATAATGGTTGATCCAATTGGCATAAACTGTAAACCATTCGAAAGGTATGTTTCTTCTTTCCGACAATGTACAGTTTGTGTCACTCCTTTTCAACTGTTCCATTCAGATTTAAAAAATTTGTTTTATTTATTTTTAAGATTGCAAACAGAAGATAATTCTATAGCAAAAATATTAAGCAAAAGCTCGCTAAAATTTTACCTGAACTTTCAAATTCATTTAATATAACCTGTGTTTTTTTAGCTGCCGTGGAGTATTTAAAGAAAGAATTCCTAAGCAAAACCGAGGGTTATTCAAAAACAGTCAATGTTGCAAATGAATTATTTCCCAAATTGATAGAAAGTGCAAATATCGAAAATGTAGAAGGAATAAAATTGACCAGTCGTTTAGCGGAGTATACCGATAGTACATTTGTATTTACATATATTATATTAACTCAAATAAATTTTTTGACTTTATTTTTCTTTAGTTTTGCGTGCTTGTAAACGTGCCATGATTAAAGCACTGTTCGGTAGTAATGATAATGATCGTACTGCTGTGGCTACTAGAAAGGATCCTTTCATTTATGGGTTAGATGCAACGAACTTTGCATATCCACTGGTGAGTAGTGATATTTTCAATCACAAGCTTTTTGATAATTTATTACAACAATGGCATTCATTTAACATGTACTTATAAATTCGTAAAACGTGTAAATCACGGGATTTTGCGAGGCAATTTTAATTTATGTTTTTACTTATCCATTTTACAAATAATTTTATAAAATATTATCTATCAGTATTGTACGCATCCGTATTCAAATTACAATGTTACGAGTTATTTAAACTTCGTATCAAAATCGCCTCGGAATATTAAGAGGGGCATGTAAAATATTTCCTATACAAATGTTGACTGTTTCTCTGTGAAGCTAGTAAAACTGCGACGTTTACACGCATTACAAGACTTTCCGCGTTTTAATGAAAACCATTAATATTTTTATCGGCGGAAAAAGCACAGCAGTGTACAGAATTCTACTTTTTTGCAAAAACTCATCAACTTTTTCATCACTCCAAATATAACACATTTCCTTTTCTAAAATTTTAGTATTAATTGAGAATTTAATTCAGGCAAAAATTAGAAATATATTAATCGTTGTATTCTTTTATCAAACCCCAACAGTAGGCACTTATCAGATGTTCATCCCTAAATTCTTGATAACGAGTCTCCATGGTTTTCATATCCTAGTGGAATCGCTCTTTATGTTCGTCACTTTCCGCACCAAGATTTTATGAGATGAAATTGTAGGGGCGCTAATAGCTCAAACAATTTCTGTTTGCACTTTCATTCTGTCGTCCATAGCCATCAAGACAACCATTAATTAGTGGGTCGATTCGACCCACAATGGGAGGAACTGAGGGGCTTTAGACAGACAAAGACCATGTTATCTGTTTTCTCGAAGCGTCTAACAGACTTTCTGTTATCACTTAACAGAAAGAGCTGTAGGCAGCTGGTGGGATTATATATAGGTCATTTCTCTTGGGCCAAAAATTGTAATATGATTGGCCTGGGAGCTAGTGCCTTCTGTGCTTCCTGTGGTTTGGAGGAAGAATGTGAAGAGACGGCAGACCACTTTCTTAGTGTCTGCCCGCTTTTTGCCAGATCAGAGTAAGCATATTTGGCACTGGAGTGTTGGGAGACGAACACCTGAGCTCTTTAACACCTGGTAGATTTAAAGAATAGCAAAAAGAAACACAGGATATAGTACAGTATTCTTGAATACTTCTTTTGCTGTTCCAAAAAACAAAAAAAAAATCTATTTGGACAATAAATACCTTCTTATAAATATGGAATGAAAACTTACTACACACAAAATTCGTAAAACATATTTTAGATTTAAACATGTTATTCAATAACTGTTATCACAAATTATTATTCATTACCTGTGACTTCAATTTTATGCAAACTAAAAGACGTCATAAAAATAAATTGAAAAAGTATAAAAATGTACGCCTTTTGGTCGTTAAACTTAGTTAATGATTTTAATGGGGAATCGTCTTTCCCCTGATCGAAGGAAAGTAACTTAGAACTAAAATATTTAACATTGACTTGAAAGTTTGTGCATGTATGTATATTTTAATTTGAAATACAATCTATTAGGTGGAATATCTACATAAATTGGAATTATTTGTAACCAGAGTTAAAGCCATGCATGATATATCTAGCGGTGGTGCAAAAACTGATGAAAAAGTTAAACAAGTTTTATCGTCCACTGAACCGATGTTTCCACCTCGGGTTATGGATGTCTTAAAAAATGTCGGTAAGTTGCTAAATTATAGAAAACAATTAAAAAATGCATATGCACATAGCTTAATATTAATTACAAATATCAAATATAAAAGGACCTGAGCTTAAAGAATATGCAGATAAATTGAAGTCTGCATTGAATGGAGTAAAACCAGACTTGCCTTTAGAAAAAAACATTGAAGGAAAAGCTATAGGTGAAGGTGACGGCGATAATAGTAAAAATGGAAATGATAATAATAATAAAAAGAACAAAGATGAGGTTAAATCGATGGGATTTCCTACATACCTAATCTTCGTTGGACTTGCAGTGTGCATTATATTGTTATTGGTATGTTAAAAAAAATAAGGAGCTTTTACATAAGATCTATCCTATTTTTTTATTCAACACTCTTATGTACGAATATCTTCAACTACGCTTAAACCACGAACGTGTCAAAATTCTGCTTTGAAAACCAATGATTGTTTTTTTTCTCTAAAACTTCCATGTAGTTATGTAAATGAATATTTTCGTGTAAGATTAATCCAATCTTACCAAATCAAAAATGTAGCATCTCCCCGCGGGAATGTAGATAATGCATTACGACAGTAATCGAATAGATCATTGGTTTTCAACTCCACAAAATTTCCCAAGGGCTTCGCGGGAATATGTACAAAATAAATTTAAATCTGTTTAAAGCTCTAAACACAAACTTATTACTTTTAGGGGCTCCGCGATATTGAATGCCAGCCAAAAGAGCTCCATAGACGAAAAAGATTAAAGGAATAGGTCATCAATAAAAATTTTATTCATTACCAAATAATGGGAAAAAATTATTGATAGCACATTATTTCATGTAAAACATAGTGCTTTCAATAATAGATAATATAGATTGTCGAATTATGGATTATTCTTTCTATTACTATAGATTATCTTTTCCTGCTGGACAGATTGCAGATTTCTAGGGCATAAAAAAATAAAAAAGATATCGTGATATTTTCATATCGTAATTGGTAAAAATGCACAATCATGGTTCTGGAACCATCTAACGATATGAGCATAGTTCTAAATTGCATTATGTTTAAAAAGTGGTCCAATCTTAAAATTTATCCGGCAGATATGTTACAGAACAAATTATGCAAATTGAAACCGAGCAAGCGAGATATAGCCTGCATATAGAAAATTAGATTAGGATTAAAAAAAAAAGAAAAGTGGTAGAAATATTCTTAACCCTTTAGGTAGTTTGATGCCCTACACCAACATTTATTTTAATCTTCCATGAAACAGGTGTCTAACAAATTTTTCTTATAACATAATCATAATTGCCGAACTTTCAAAATTTCGTTATTATTTTTTTTTTAATTTTTCTCTTTGTAACTAAAGGCTTGATTAAGTTAACGCAAATGCTCAAATTGTTTATAGAATCTGGATGCGTTTCTTAAGCCTAGAAAGGTAATCATATTTTTTGCATAGGTTGCAGGTAATCTTCGTTGAATCGACGTAGTCATATTTAACTCCAATTTCTGGAAAGGATATATAGCGTACATTCTACTACTACTTTCCTAATTATATTTAGACTTTTTTTAAGCAAATAATATGCACCGTATATATGTATTTTTAGAAATGATTTGTTTATCTTTAAGCGATTTACTCCGAGGAACAGCAAAGAGAAATTTCAAAAAATGTGTATTAAGATGTTCGTCGAATCGACGAAGATTACCTTTCAAGGGTTAAAAAAAATGATGATACAATATATTGCTAATGCTGTTATAATACTAGCTTTTTTTTCTCATTTTTAAACACTTAAAATAAGCGGCGGATAAAAGAGATACAATCAATATCGAATCTGAAAAAATATGCTATAGTATTATTTTTCAAATATCATTAAAAAACTGTTCATTTAAAAATATTTATGTGAAACAGTTACAAATATTTATTGTAATATTAAATTCACATAAACTTACAAATCCGAAATGAAGTTTGCATGGGAAGATGCAATAGCCACTTTCCAGATTATTCCTTCTTTTTTGGTTTGAATTCTTCCTCTTATTCAAGAAAACACGTAGCTGCATTTAATAAATTACCGTTTGCTAAAAACAGAATTTGTGAATTCAAAAAAAATTATTGTAAAATATGATTTTCAGAAGCACCAGAACCAAACAATAAACAAAGAAGAAATGCCAAAAACAATCCAGGACCGTCAAATTTTAAACCGTAAAATTGACATCAGTGGATTGTTTTGCGCATATTCACACCAACTACTGTACTCCTCTAGTTTCATTTTTAAGCGCTGGAAAAAGCTAGTATCGTAACAGCATTAGTGGAAGTATTATTTTTTAAGTACTTATGTTTGCATTAGTTTCCAACCTTCAGCAATATAATTTTTTAACTCTTCATAAAACCCTTCATCGCAGACAAACAAGAATATGCAAAGGCAATAAACATTTGTGATACAGTTGATGTTTTACATAATTCTTTAACAGCTTTTCCTTTTGTCAATAATATTAACATCCAAATTACATTTCCGAATTTCTACTCAATACATAAGTACAAGGAAAATGTTTTTTTTTTATCCATTTAAATCAAGTTTTTGTTCCTCTTTTATATATACGAACATACTACGTACTTGTATGGATGTGTGCATATATACAAGGTGATGCAAAAGTCACCACCCTATCGGAAGATGTTTTTCGGAATGGCATTTTATGTCATCGTGCCATAACCATGGATTGCTAAACTCTCATTTTCCCATTTTTTAGCAATTTACATTATTTCGCAGGGTCACCCGATCTGAATATTTTGGAGATCAACATTTAAACGATATTATCTTTGAAACAAAATTCAAGACCCAAATAACATTATTAAAAAATAATATCGTTTTAGTTTAGAAAAAAGTTATAGCTAAATCAAATCGTGCGATTAGTTTTGCGTCACTTTTTATAAGAATAACAAAAATTTATTACGTTTGGACAAATTTTATAAATGTATTTTCAACGAGGGGTAAAATTTAACTCCATCCCGCAAAAATAGGCTAACAAAGTTTAAATAAGCATATAATAGCTGTGTTTCTTTAGTCGCGCAAACCTGCTTTAAATCGATTAGATCGCGGGGATATCTATCCCTGCGGTGTATTTATTTATACTAAATGGTACCATTTAGCTTATTGTGAATGTAGAAGAAAGTAGGCGAATAAGAAGAAAAATGTTAGTAGCAATGGCAAAACAAAATAATTTGTATAACCAATAGGGATGTGCGTTTCTTTTGTCTTTGCGATAATTATCATATATGAGCGACAAAAAAAAAACAGCGTTCAACTTAACACGTTTGGTGAGCCTATAACAACACAGTGCAACAGTAAATTTCAAATGTCGAATGGATAACTTTTTAAGGGTAATTCGGGGTTGCTGATTCCGACCGTGTACACAGATTTTTTTTATCTGGGATCCCCGGTATGCGCGGGACCAATATAAAATTTTTTTTATTTTACCTTGTACATGTTTCATAGCTAAGAGAAAGTTGTTTATCATGGAAGGAACGAAAAAATTACACTTAAAAAGTTATCTATTCGACATTTGTTTTTGTAAAGCGCCAAATTGCACAGAGTAATTAAGTGAAAAAATATTCACATGGTAGTTTTATTGCTAAGAATTGGTGATAAACAAAATTTGTGTAATAAGATATGTATAAAGTTTTTATATATTTTTAATTACACATCGCTCATTTGTAGGGCTATACCGCCATAACTCAGAATTTACAATTTTTGAGTTACTGTTATAGAATGTACGTTTAGAGTGTTTGCTTTAACTGGCAAGATTTCGATGGTCTATTTGTAAAAGCCGCATATGGAAAGCAAATGTTTCGTTATTACGTTCATACTAAATTCATACATAAAATTGAAAACTTTAAAAGCGTTTCTCAAAAATTTTAAAATTTTGAGTTATGACGGTATAGCCGCAAATGAGCGATATGCGTTTATATGTATATAACATATTTAATAATTTCGCTTACATATTCCCCTGCAGATAATAATATTAATGATAGCTGCATTACTGTGTGGCATTTTCGGCAAGCGACGCGATGATGCTCGTGGCAAATTGTGCAACAAGGGACTAGCAACACGTCTTTTTATCCTGTAAGGGAATATCTACATACACACATCTTGTGCCAATAAAGCCATATGATTTCTTGTTCTATAGTGAAAGAATTTTTTTTCACTTTTCTTACATTTAAAATTATATCTACCACCCTTGAACACAACAGCTATGATTGCATTTTTCTACGTATTTTTAACGTCTACCACTATTGGTCGCGGACTTAAAAACTCTTCAGAGAGTAGGAAATTTCTAAATGTTTTCGACTATAACTCCAGTACTTTTCATCAAACTATACATTTTTAAATGATTGTTGTTCCTCTTTCACACCCACAACTAAAATTGAAAATTCAACAGCTAGTCGTGTTAGGAATTATGACATGCATATCGTCGTCGTTCTGGCAGAATTCACTAAGTCCATTTTTTTAATTTCTGAAATGAAGCTAGTTTATGCAGTGCATGGTACGCTGCGAGCACTGGCAAAACTTATAAAGTTAATAGATTGATACACACATAAGTATACGTTTTAACTGCATCATCAAAAATCGAATTCATTATGTCTTTCGAATTGTATAAGCCAATTAATATGGATTAGTTAGCTAAAAAAATTAATTTGAACTTAGTGATTTCTGCTTGAACGACGACGATATATCCTCAGGCCAATATTTTCAAGCAATCAAAATAATTAAGGTTGTTTAATTTTGATGCATAACTTGTAAATGAAGTCAGAAATCAAATTGGAGTCATTGTTTTGGCTCCGTGTAAGATGCAAAAAATCAATTTTCTTGCACGAAACAAAAAGTGAAATTCTAACTACAGTTACATACAAAAAAAATCAAGTGTCTGTTATTTATACTTAATAAAGTAAAATTTTGCGAAATCTTGTGAGAAAATGATTCGAAAATCTAAGAATGAACCATAAAGTTTAGTATAAAAAAAGTAAAAAAATTTTTGAAAAAAAAGTAAAAAGGTATAAGAGAGGGAGCAAAAGTGTTCATATATTTCAGAAAAATGATTTACTAAAATCGCTAAATACTAACTAACCTAAAAATTAGCTTTAAAATGTGGCGTACTTCAGCTTCGAGATTTTCTGTAATAGGAAATAGGTAGGGACTTGAATAGAATCTTGCCTGGAGTTATCAACAAAATCATTTATTGATCAGAATTGTAGTTAAATGTTACACAAGCAATACACAATACGAATGGAACCTATATCACGGCCTGGACCCACAACAACTTATTTATTTACTTTGTTGCCACTACAACCGATGATCGGTCTAGACCGCTTCTATGAAACTTAATCAGTTACCTCTGCTATGAGTGCCTAGAAGTGAAAACGCATCTTTGTTTATTGGCACGGGGTGTATGCTCATTTATCTCTTATCCACCAGCAAATTTAATTAATTTTCCATTTCTTTTCAAAGGGCTCTATATTTGATATTTATATTCTACGCACTGATTGCGCTAGTACTTATAATTCATCTACTGTTGGGCACAGTGGCATATCGTGGCATTTGCAATACAAAAGGGTGTGCTTTCAATGTTATTATTTATATATATTTATATATTTTTAAATGTTATTGTCAAATAGAAAACAGAGTGATTCCAATCCCATTTCTAATGAAAGACGAATAACCAGAGAAGTAAATGACAAAACGGTATGCATATCTGATCAAAACTTTTACAAAATTTTGCGCTCAAAAAATGAGATTGGTGATATAAGGGAAATCGAAAAATATTCTGTTAAATACAGTATGAAACCGGAAATCCTGAAATTGGAAGATTATTACAATTACACACAGTACTCTCCATTTTACGTTGAGCTTACAGAAAATACGTATAAAAGACAGATGCTGCTTTACCTAACTATTGGCTGGAAATACTTAGATCACAGAATTACTCATAGTGTGGCAAAAGCTCAAGAGAAATACCAAATAATGTTTAATAAAAATCTAAAGAGCGATAGATTTAAAGACAGACCCGGATTCGGTAATTGGTTTATGAAAACCTTCCCTTACCAGATTAAAGAACCAGTGTTTGTGCCACTAGCACGGTTTAGGAAAATTATTCCGAATGACTTTGACAAACTTGAAAAAAATTGGCTTCAAAGGCAAAAAGAATACGATGAACTTTTAAATAAGGCATTTTCTGGCAAAGGGAACGATGTGAACAAATTCTCACTAGGTTTTTTCAGTGATGCCTTAAGTTTAGAGGCTTGGATAATGAAGGAAATGCCAGATATTACCAATATGGTTATGAAAAAATTACATGATTATTGTGATGCAGAGTTTGATATATATTTGAAAAGATCTGTCTACTTGATTGAGAACAAAGTTGGCGTATGTCCGAAGGAAAGAGCAAAAAGAAGTTCATCAACATCAACAACTGACTCATCGTCAGCAGCAATTTGCTATTGTGTGGTGGACCCAATTGTATAAGAGTGCATTCGTTTTTTATCATACTTATTCAAATTAATTTATAAATTTTGATTTTCAGAACGCTTTCTGGTTCTTTTTACTCTTATGCGCACTTCTCTTGCTGCCCATGTTGCTATTAGTTCCTTGTTTGGCGTATTTATTAAGCAAACCTTGCAAATATGAAGATACCAGGAGTGAGAAGGAAGAGGCGCCTCTCGTGCCGAAGGGTGGGTAAGTGGGTCCGTTGGGATTGGTTCATTAAAACTAAGTGTATCGAAGCTGGTAGGTAGTGTCCGATATTGGCAATACTATTGCAATATGTGCCAATGGTTAAATATGTACGCAGAAATAATGCTGCATTAGTGACGCCACAGCAAAATGGCTAACACTATTTTTTTCTGCTATTCGTTTGTATAAATAACCATTTCCCTATTGATTCGTTTAATGTAATTTGAACGGTCATCGGTCATCGGTCAAAAGGAATTAAACCGCAACATTTTCGAAATGCGTTTTCCGCTTTGCCTAATACAAGTACAGCCATGAATAATAGTTCGAAATTCTGAGCAATTGTTTTATAATATTCAAAATTAGCTGGGAAGTTATCTGAATGGGTGAAAAATGCAATACGTGACTCAGAACTTAGCCAAGCATTTGAGTTTAATGTTTTTATTTATTTTTATTGTTTTGGCAATCAAATTTCTCAATGGTTGTCATTCAATCTTCTTCTGCTTCTGCCTAATTCTAATAAATGAAACTAGCACCAGTTGCGTAAAAACATTCTGCACATCCTTATTTAAATTTCTCGTCTTTGGATGTAAAATCAGTGGCAAAAAAATGATGGTTGCCTATAACATTTTTAGCATTGAAAACTCATAGATATGGCGCTGCGATAATCATTCGACGTAGGCACGTACGCAGGGGGAAGGGTGTTTTGGGGTTAAAATTGTGTAATTTTTTTAGTACTTGTTTTTGTTTGTTCGGTAATTCTTGATTGTTAAATTGGTAAAACATTTAGAGAAAAACTTAAATTTGTATTTGATTCTACGCTTTTCTGTCTTTTTAAAAACTTCCGGTAGGAAGAACTAAAACATAATGACTTTTAGAGATGTATACGAAGAATTGAAATAGACGATGAATTCCATTTTGGGGATTCGATGTAAAGTATGTTGTCTTTGCCATGTTTGATAATAAGAAGCAATCATTGATTTCCGGCAATCTTCAGTCTACTTCCAACCAAGATTAACTTAATTAAGTCTAAAAAAGTGATTTTAGTGTTTAGTAGATACCGATTTCTCAGATTTTTTAATTACCCTTTATTTCAAAAATTCGTTTGGATGTGCACAAATTTTGGGCTTATACACTGGCGGTCACAAAAACCGCACCACCCACCAATTTCAAGAAAACCGTTTAAAATGGACCTAAACTTGATTTTGTTTTAGTTAATGTAATTTTTTTTCTTTTGGAAACTAAATGAACAAAATTGCGAAAGACACATCATAAACACACACAAATTTTATTACTTTTTTATTAAAACAAAAATATGGAAGAAATTTCACGGTATTAATTAAAAGCAAGGACCCTAACGGTTATGTAATTTATAGTAAAAGTCAGATATTAAGAGTTATTTTGTGACTTTTATAGTAATAAGCTAAATAAAATTGTTATTAGTGACTAGGGCAAAAATAAATAGTTATTATCGGACTTTTATTTTTTTCAGACAAAAATAAATGGCCAACTCTATTTACAAAAAAACGGCTTAAGCTACTGAAAAAAATGGGTACCATTCTTTTCCGCGTGCATGTTTTAAATAAAAAACAAATTAATTTTGGAGTCCCGAAAATAGGGCTACAATGGCAACTAAAAGTCTTTGAAAATAAGTATAGCTATAGGGTATGAACTAAAAATGTTAACCGAATCTCTAAAATCTTTATATCATTCGAAAGGTCTTGTCAAGCTCTTTTCAAAAATGTATGACATGACGTATGTAAAAATAAAAATATTTTTTATTTTTTGAAGGTGTAAACTAAGATTAATTTGTTTCATAATAGAGTCATAAGCAATATTGTTTAGTTTGATGGTCCCCCTCTCTTAGCCTTTCTTATGAACGTTATCTTGAACGGCTTAGAGTCGCCAAGCACTTTAAGGATATCATTCGTTAGTTTTTTAATACCAAACTTTTTTCAGAACTCCAACAAGGGGTTTTTTATACTTTGGCATGTTTTGAGCAACTTTCCATTTCATGACAAAGGTGCCCTATCGGACTTAAACCACGCGAGCTAACTGTTTATTCCCGACAGTAAATTCTAACATCATCGAAAAAATTTTGAATCTGCAAACAAATAAGAATCAATAATCTAACTCTTTTACTATTTCTAAAGTTATCAAACATTAGTCATTAATTACTAACTAAACCTTGCCAATTTGACGCGATGATATGCCGAAGAAATCGTCCGGAAAAATAACGTCATTAATGAGTGAAAGCACACCACAATTGGCGTTCACAGTCCCTTCAATACAGCATAAGCAGACCGAACTTTCGTTTCTTTCTGCGTAAGGTTTCGACACTTATATTCACGTTGTAATAGCTCTTTAGCTCAGCCCTTATTGTGACTGCACTTTTGAATCGATAATTTCAGGTTATGGCATTTTCTCTCGTATTTGTCTTCCATAGTCTTCCTGATCCTTTTGTCCTTTCGCAACAATTTCGGGTACAAATTGCCTTTTTTCTGGATCAGCCCAACAGCGACAATTGTTTATACTTTGCAGTTGTTTTTGGCACTTTTTCAAAAATTCTTCTTTTCTCCAAGCATGCACAATAAAAAATAGTACATTCTGCTTAAATGCATTCTTAAAACATAAACAAGGGAATCTCTTTTACAAAGGAAGGGAAATTTGGGCTAAGTTAGGAAATACTACCGAAATTGGAGCAGTATTGTAAGTGGTGCGGTTTTTATGAACCTTAGCCTCAATGGGGGACTACCAAAAACGAAATTTTGATTTAAAAAAAATATTTCGGTAAACCTCCCCGGTACCTTTTTCTGCATACGCGCCTGATTCGCCGTGAATATTCCGAGAATATAACCGTGGTCTGTGAAATAACCCCCTGTGAGATAACCAGCACCCTCCTGATAGTTAACTACAGATTCAGTACATTAATGCAAAATTATATGATTTTCATACAGACTACCTCAAGTATGCTTCTAAGTGTATGTTTAAAGGCATTCAAAAATGTTCATTAATCAAAAAATGCGAAAGTTTTTTCGCTCTCCTGAAAAGTTTTTGAAATGCGGCTTAACCCCTTTGACCGCAATTCTTTCAGTAAGTCTTTTGAGAACAAATTATTCTGAATGAAAAACCGCAAGTTCTTTTTTATGTTGTTTACATTAGCAATTTAAATTTTCGTTTTTTTTTTCTACAGTAAACGAAAAAAAGATGAACGACCTTTAAGCTTGGTCGAGAAACCTCTCGACCAAGCTTACGAACCAAAAAAAAAATTTAAGCAGGCAAGTATAATAATCGATTGTAAAGGAGGTGGTATAAGGATCGGTTGTGTACCAAGTGATTACCACAGTAAATCTGAGTCATTCGAAAGTTTAGAAAAATGTGAGGAAGACATAAAGCGAAAAGGAAACGCAGAATCAAAGTCGGAATCATGTTATGTGAAGCACACTGAGAAATCGAAATCAAGTGATATCAAGCATATTGAATGCGCAACAGGTGGAATTATTTCGATCGATTGTTGTGGATCAGGTGAAAGAAAATACAGCAAAAATACAAAAGCAAGTGGAAGAAGGCAAAATGAGTGTGCGCCAAGGCAAATTATTTCAATCGATTGTGGGAAAAATGATAAAGACAATAGACCTTGTGGAAGTCGACCACATGAATATTCAGGGAGAAGACATTTTCCGATCGGTCGTGAACCAAATGATGATGATAATGATAATAGACCTAGCGGAAGTAGGCAACATGAATATTCTGGGAGAAGGTATGTATCAATCGATTATGTACCAAATAATAATACTAATAGACCTTTCGTAAATAGACAACATTCAGGGAGAAAAAAATTTTCGATCGATTGTGAACCAAATAAAAATGATAATAGACCTAGCGGAAGTAGACAATATGAAAGTGATTGTAGACGGAGCGAAAGAAATCATAGCAAACGCCGGCCCAGTGGAGTAATTTCAATCGATTTTAATAGAGCAAGAGAAAAACAAAAAAAGACGGATACAAACCCAAAGGAAAGACAAAAACTAACCACAGTGAATCGAACAAGTAATGCATTGCCGCCTACGAAGCATAGTATTTTGAAGACAAGTGACACATGTGAATGTAGTACATCGATGCGAAGTCGGCGGGCACCCACTGAAAATGAACCAGAACGAAGTTTATTGAATAATCCCATGACCGTAGTGATTAAAAAAACAAAATATAAGAATCCTAAATCATATTGTGGTGACAAAAATTCGTAGCTGTTTTAGAATTATGGATATATATCAGAGATCAGAAAAGAATCGTTTTTTTGCTATTCATTGGTACTCATGAATTTTTAAATATAAGTATGTTGAAATCATTTGAACGCTACTACTCTGATGTACTCATATGTACAATAACGTTAATGTATAAGTATAAGTTGCAATAAATATGAACGTGACGGCGACATCATACTCATACCATCCCTAATCTGTTTGATCCAAACATCACAGCAGTTTGATTCAAAATATTAGGAAAATGCTTAGGATCATACAAATGATTCAACTCATTCAAAAATATTTATACATGTAATGCAGGCATCATCTTGTCCACGTTAAGTCGGTGGCACATATTAGTATCATTTGTGTTTTCAGAGGGACAGGAGAACAATATATACCAAAAGTGTATAAAGAAACATTTCAAGAAAAATTAAAAATAATATAAAGCGGAATAGATTAGACGAAAAACCAGTTAACAATAGTTTATTCCTAAATTCCTTTTATAAAAATATTTCTTTTAATTACATATATTCCAAACAACTATTTTATATCTCTATTTTTTAATATGTATGTACATATTTTTCTTTATTTCTTAAATATAATAATGAATGTAAAAGTAAAAATAAATTAAAAATGAAATCGATATAATTATTTACATATTTCTTTGTTGATTTTTCATAAAAAAAGAGTATAGATTACAAAAAGGTCGCAATTCGCAACAATTTCGGACGATTGCGTAAACATAAAAAGTTTTTCAACAACATATACTTTTAGGCATTCAACCTCCGGCTTATTAAAACCACACCCATTAAATTTTTTAGATATCAGATTTATGCTGTTGGCATCAAAATGTTAAATCCCAATTTTTTTAAATCAATCAAAAATTTTGGCACTAGAGGGTTAATGAAGTGAAAAGTACGGCCTCCATACATTTTATTTTGGTAAATGAAAAATCCAGAATCAGTAAATAATTTTCTAAAAAACAATATTTGTGAAGAAAATTAAAATTATGTTTTTTATCGATTTCGAAGTTTGAAGTGTTAATTTTCCTAACATAGTTTTTATAATAAAACAATGGACAATTAGTTAATACATCCTTGCATGTGAAAATTCGAATAACAATATTTTTTTCTAATGTTGAACTGGGAACAATGAGTTACCCTGGGTGGATTAATGCGAAAAAGTAGCTAATTTATTGAAATAACATAATAAAAGAAATCTTGAATCACCACAAGAACACTCAGGCAAACACAACTCTGAATATCTGAGAGCTATTGTTTGTTGTACAACAGAAAATCAGATGAAAGAAGTAGGAGCAGGTTGGATTTAATTCGAAAAAATGACAGAAAATGCATGAAATTGATTAAAATTAGATTAAATAGTGCATAAATTAAAAAAAATGAATTATGGTATATCCACTTGAAAATGGACGGCCATCATTGTTAGAGTTGAGTTTCGACAAATAAACAATAAATAAAAACATTTCAAAAGAGATTTCGATGTCTTTTCCTTAAAATATAATAAAAAAAATCGATTGAAAGACAATACAAACTTAAAAATAAGATATCTCTTGATTTTGACCTAATCTTTAAAAACGGAGTTTAGCACTGGATTCTATGACCCAAAATTAAGTTTGCGGATCCCAGCGTTTTGGTGTGTCAATTTCACTTACAGCGCTATTGCTTCTTTGGTGCGTATTTTTCCGTATGTTATATCCGAATTGGAAATTACTACTATCGATACCAGCTCTAGTGAGTATTGGTCTGAAATTTCAAAAATGAAAAACAGGGAAGCTTTACCCTTTGTTAACAAAACTTGTCTGGCACATTTTTTCTTTACCTCATTCCACATCTAGTGTGGACGAGTTTTTACCCAAATTAGTATAACCGAGAGCTTTTAGAAATCGGCTGTCAACTACTATTATGGGGTCAATTTTATATGTTAAACAATTATTCAAAGAAAAAACTCTTTTCAAATAGAACCCTTTGTTAGTTCACATCAGATGGAATTAATGAGAACGTTTGAACGTGGTTGTCTTCGTTCCACGACAAATACGAAAAGAGACATTGGTTCATATAAATATGGTAAAATCTCTGAAATATATTCCGCAGCAAAGTGTGCGAGAATGGATCGCTTCGTGGCGTACAGACAGTATAATTTTTTCAATAAATGCATAAACTCTGAACTTATTAAAATTAGGGATATCATACATTGCCCAAATCAGATAAGTGGTAAATACACAAAGATTACATACATTCATGATCTACATGAATCGGGACAACTGGTCTTAAATGACAAAATTTTAATTTTTCACACTAGATACAATCATGAAAACGGACTAGTGTATAACACCGGGCAATAGACAATATTTAATTAATTAATTCTTTTCACTTTTGTCACATGTACCGTATCAATTTTGTTCAAGTATTATGGTTTTTCATTGTTTTTTACCTTTTTTTTAATATTATACCCATGAACAGAAATGTACCTATTTAATTTTGTACTTAGATAAGTTAACTAAGCATCCATATAAATTGTATCCCGTTTATTGGATAAATAAATAAACATTTAAACAAAAAAAAAAAAAAAAAAAAAAAAATTTTAACAAAATATGTACGTCCAGAAAGTGGCCAATAGTTTTGCTAGCCAACACCTCATTTTAAATGCATATATGTATTTGCATGTGTATATTTATTTTATATAAATAAGTTTTATTTGCATTTTAATTTTATTATTGAATTGCTTATTTAATTTTTATTTTATTCAAATAAATAGTGGCTGGCTATGGTCACCGTAGCCTAGTGGTTAGTTAATTGAACTGCAACGCAGACGTGCCCGGGTTCATATCTCGGCACGCTCAAAAAAAAAAAAATTCAAAATAGAAAATACAAATTTTTCTACACGGCACCACTTCTTGGCTGGCAATGGCAAACCTCCAGAGTAAAAAAATGACCATGAAAAACTTTTCACTTCTCCGTTCGGATTCGGCATAAAACTGTAGGTCCTTTCTATTTTTTGTATAAACATAACTCACACAACATGAATGGATACGAAAAGCCCGGCTTTAGGCCTCCAGGGGCTATTGTGCCATAATAGTAGTAGTAGACTTTTTGCTTGCAAATTTTTAAAAATAAAAATTTATCCAGTAAAAACTATCAGGTTCTCTCATACTGAGCTGTCACTTTACTCTCTCGCAAGGTCACTTGCAACTATTTTTCGAAAATATCGAACCTACGTATTCTCAACTTGAAGTTGACTACTTGCAGGCGTAAGCGCAGTGTAAAGCTACAAATAGAATCGCGGCATATCGACAAATTTACTCATCGTAAAAACGCTGTTAAAACACTCATAACCTTATGAGATGGAATAGAATTGCAGCTGTACACTATTTTACATCGTCTTGGCGTTTTTATGGTGACAGCGTTTTTACGTCGCGGAAATTTGTCCATACGAGTCAATTCTGTTTATAGTTAAAGATAAGATGTTTACATAAATATTTGGTCTGGCAGCTCCTTGGTATCTGATAGCTTACACATTCACCAACTAGATGGTGCAGTATATCACCCCCGAATTTTGACATTTTGGTGACACGAAGCCAGCACGTCAACGTCACTAGCCATTCGGTACTGTGTTTTTGGAAAGTTTTTGATTTTACTCTATTAGCGGTTGGAGTTGAACATCAATTAGTTTTATTACAAATTTGTTCTAAATCAATACTAAGTAAGTTAAAAATATATATCCATTGAAAATGAATAATTAGGTATTTTAATTCAAAGATATGTCAAATGTGAAAGGAAAACAAATTGAAGAAAGTTTTAATGTAAATTTTTGCTTCCACGTCAACAAAAAGTCAAATACATATCGCCAATTGTACCAGAACCGCGAATGTATGAGGAAAATGTGCCTCAATATTTACAATTGATCTGAATTATTAATCAAATCCTGTAATCTTAAATTTATTTCAATCAGAAATATCGAATAATGCAAAAGTTCAAACATTGCTACACAAGAACTTTTCTCAAAATAAATTTTCGCACATTTCGCGGTGCTGTGACAGCTGTCTTAATGCCTCTTCCATATATTTTTGTCGTATATAAAATATAAATTGATTCGATTTTCTCTTACAGAATGTTTAAGTCTTTGTTGGCACTCTGCGCCTTTTTGGCAATTTTTAATGTGTGCCTATCGGACGATGAGACCAGTGCTCGCTTACTAGTTTCAAAACAGATCTTGAACAAGTATTTAGTGGAAAAGAGTGACTTGCTGGTGCGCTATACTATCTATAATGTTGGAAACGGAGCTGCTACCAATGTGAAATTGGTCGATAGCGGCTTCCATCAAGAAGCATTTGACATCGTTGGTGGTCAACCAACGGCAACCATTGATCGCATTGCTCCACAAGCCAATTACACACATGTACTGGTAGTGCGTCCGAAAGCCTTTGGTTACTTCAATTTTACTGCTGCTGAAATCTCTTATAAACCAGTTGAAGAAGCTGAAAAGGTACAATATTTGCTACATGCGTCGAATTGTGAAAAATAATTAAGATTTTTCTGTTTCATTTTAGTTACAACTAGCTGTTAGCTCCGAACCCGGAGAGGGTGGCATTGTAAACTTGAGCGAATTTAACAAACGTTTCTCCTCGCATCTTTCGGATTGGATCGCTTTTGCCATTATGACGCTTCCTTCCTTAGCTATTCCGTTGGCTTTGTGGCACTCATCGAAAAGCAAATATGAACGCTATGGCAAGCATAAGAAGCACTAAGTTATCATCATAGACAGAGGGAAAAGAAAGAAAAGAAGAGAGAAAGAAAGCTATAATTAGTTTCTTTCTAGCTGGCATCATTTGTTCCACATTCATAACACAAATTAAAATTTTTTGATGCTACTCACCGAACTGGTGGATTTTCCTTTCTTTAACTATTGTCTATTTATGAATTTAGCTTAAAAATTGTGTACTAAGTATTTATAAATTACTTCGCCCTCAATTTTTTATTTTTCATTTTGTTAAATACAATAGTTTAGGAGATCAATATGATGAAAATCGTTTTAGATTTGTTTAAAGGCGCTATTCATAGATTTGTAAACATATTAACTTTCTACACATATAATGTTCTTTTTGCGTCGTGAGATTTTTTCTAATAAAATTTGTTTTTTAAAAAATTGAGTTATTGATTCAGTGGCTTACTAGAGCTTCTATTTGTAAAATGGAAATAGGCTAATTCCATTCATTATTTAAGTAGTGTGTACTAAAACTTAAGGGGAATCGCTTGCTACATCCACACAAAACTATACATGTGGTGATTAGCAGCAATTTGGATAAGATTAGCATTAGTTTGTAAATTTTCGTTTTGCAAACATTTTGTGACTTTGTTCAACTGGAAATTTTTTTTTTTTAAGTTATTCAAAATATTTTTTGGCCTCGCCCTTACAATTTGTTTGTTTCGCTTTGCCGCGGCTTAAAAACGCTGTCTCATTTAAAACGCTCATAATACTATAAGATAGAACAGAATTGCAACTGTCGACGACTTTACGCCGCGATTTTCCGTCGACTTGGCGTTTTTATGGTGACCGCGTTTTTTACACAGCGTAAATTCGTCGATTTGTCGCAATTCTGTTTATAGTTTAAGTGGTAATTCACACAGGCGCAATCATTAACGCCTGTCTTACTATTTTTTCTAGCGCTTTCAGACATGCGTTCTTGTTTGCGCCCGTGTGAACAGCCACTTAAGGTGTGAAAACTTTTTTTTATGTAGTTAACCACTTTTTCTTTTTAACTTTCCTTGCGTGCCTCGACCCAAATGTCAAATATTTCGCGATAAAAATTAATTTATTGATATATTTTTTTAATATTCTTTCAAAGTTATTTATTTATTTCAATTTCATGAATTAGAGGATATGCTTTTATAAACTACTAGATATTCTAAATGCTAACTTAAGTAATAATTGATTTGGAAATTGCAGTGCCTACATCTATTTGAATGATTATAAAAATCTAAGAAGCTGCAGACTTCATTTGCTTCCCTAAGCGCCTGGTTATATTGGTGCTCGGTGTTCGACGAACACAAAACATTTTCTCCCGTGCTCGGTTAAGGTGGTTACATTCAGCTCGTTGCAGAGTTGTTTTTTGTCAAAATATACTCGTTTGTTTATTACTATTTTATATGTAATGATACTGTTTTGTAAAATAACTCATTGCCACCCTGAATACTTGGCGTGCTCGGTGTACAATACATCGAGCATATCGTGTTCGGTGTGAGAGTGAGTAAAGACTCTCTCTTTGTGTTCGGTGCAACAACAATTTCATGGTGTTCGCCGAGCCTAAGGCTGTGGTTATATTGCGAGTATGCTCAGCGAACACCATAAAATTGTTGTTGTAGCGAATGTGGGGTAGGTTGCATTTGATAGAAAATAGAAAGAAAAGACAAACACAAAGATTAGTAGTTTGAACCTAAATCCAGTCCTAAGAAACGGGCGACCGTTTCCGGTTCCGTCCACAGTCATGTTGGTGTGAGAGCTGTAGGATCGGGCGGACAATTAAATAGGTGAGGTGTGTCATGCGGACTGTTACCACACTTCGGACAGGCATCAGCTATTTCGGGGTTTAAAATCAAGAGGTAGGAATATAGGACCTTGGACACTCCCGAGCGAAGCTGCGATAGGGTAGCACGTGTGGTTCTGGGCAGAGAGCGCTCTGTATTACAGATGGGGGGGGAGGGATGTCGTTCAGTACGTGGTTCAGTCTGTATTTTGTAAGTGCGTTCTGTACAGTGTTCGTATGGATGTCACTTTTTGCGTTTATGACTTCCAGGGATGTGGGTTGTGACGACAGGTCACAAATAAATTCTTGGATGTTAGCCAGTTCGTCACGGAGATCGTGTCGAACAGCTCGATGAGGGGGTCATGAATATATGACTGACCCGGATGATCTGCACAGAGACAACCAGTCAGGAACTGCCTAGTGAGCAGCTCGCAGTGAGTCTTTACTGGTAAGATCTCTATCTCAAAGTGCAGGTGATTCGGGTAAGTCATAAGGTGACAACCAGTGACGACACGCAATGCGGAGTTTTGAGCGGCCTGAAGGTTCCGCCATTGCGTGTCACTGATACTTGGGGTCCAGACAGGAGCTGCGTAATTTAATACAGGACGACTAATGGCCTTATAGGTCGCGTTTAGGGTCTCCTTGTCCTTCCCCCAAGTACTCCCTGATAGTGCCTTCATTATTATATTTCTCCCCCTCAACTTCTGGGCTGTGATCTCAGCATGTTTGGAGAAAACGAAGAGGCTATCAAAGGCCACTCCTAAGGTTTTAGGGTTGTTTGTCGTGGGTATCAAAGTGTCTCCTAACCTTACTCCAAGATCTGCAGACATCTCCTTTGTCCAGGTTGTGAACAATGTTGCCGTTGACTTCCCAGTCGAGAGAGCCAGGTTGCGGTCCGTGAGGAACTGTGAAAGGATTGGCACTCATGTCCCTGCCTGTGGTTATCAGGGTGCAGTCATCGTCGTAGGAGTCGGGGGGAGGAGTCGGGATGCTGGAGACATAGAGGTTGAGGAGGAGCGGTGAAAGCACACCACCTTGGGGTACTCCCTGTTTCAGTTTACGGTTACTGCTCTTCAAACCTCTGAACTCCACACATGACTGTCTACCGACATATAGATCGTCAGCCAACGTTTCATTGTGTTTGGCAAGGAAGTGTTATACAGATCTCGGAGTAGTGCAGCATGGTTTACCGTGTCAAACGCTTTGGCGAGATCTAGCGCAACTACTATGGACCGATGGTGAGGACGCTTACTATTTAGACCATCGGCAATTTGTGTGGTTAACTCGCACAGAGCGGTTGTGGTGCTGAATCCTTGGCGGAAACCATGCTGGTGGTTTGCCAATCGTATGTGCCTTTTGAAGAAAGGGAGTAGAAATGCTTCAAGTATTTTCACAATAGGCGATAGAAGCGTGATTGGCCGGTAGGAGGTACCTTGATTTGCCGGTTTCCCGGCTTGGGGATAATCCTGCCAGTCTTCCAGATGTCAGGAATGTCTAACGCAGAGACGCTTAGGTTGAAGAGCGTCGTCAGATAGGCCAAGCCATGTGGTCCCATGTGCTTCAGCATGACTGTGACCAAAGCGTCAGGCTTTCGATGGCTTGGCGGCTTTGACCGCGTCTTCGACCTCGTCAACGGTGAACTCTATTTCACCTGATTGACATTCCAGCCTTCGCATGTCCCTGATAATTTTGCGTCTGTCCGAGTCACTTTTAGTTGGATGCTCCGTGAATTGCCGATTGAAGGAGATCGCACACTTTTTGGGATTAGAGATGTGGATGTCCCGGAATGCAATTGAGGTGCGATCGTTCCTTCTCATCGGATTCGAAAGAGTCTTGATGGTTTTCTACAACTTGTTTGTGGTGAGGTCGGAATCTTCAAGGTGTTTGAGCCAGGTGGTTCGGCGATGCTCGTTAACGAGCGCTTCGATTTCTCAAGTAAGCTCAGGGATCCTAGGATCGCTTGGGTCGAATCGTCTCGCTCGTTGGCGATTCTGAAGGCAGGTGAAGGGAAGTTTGGGCGCATGTTGAGTATCCTTCCAGCAGGTATGGTTCTTTTGCCAGCTTTAATCTGGATATTCCGCAGCATGGGTTCTTCTTTTCGGACATTTGTGGGTGGTACGAGGAATGCAAAGGCGTTCTCTGTCCAGTTTGAACGTTCGTCCATTCGGCCCTATTAAAACTTACAAATGTGTGCTTTTCGGACACAATGAAGTCGGCTAGCGAGGATATGCCAATCGTCACTGGGATGTGGTCTGAATTTAGGGCCACATCCGCGTTCCAAGTGGAAACCCCTAGCAGAGCCGGGCTTACAATTGTGATATCTGGTAAACTCTGGTGGGTTGCGGTTATCCAGGGATGGTGGTTTTCATTAATTGGGCAAAACTCGGAATCATCAATTTGGATCGCAATGGCATTTCCTCTACCGTCATTGCCGGCGGCAGAGAACCAGCTCTCATGATGGGCATTTAGGTCGCCGAGAGGATGCGGTGCTCGCCCACAAGGAGGTCCTGGATGTCCGGGCGAAACCCAGGGGAGCAGGCTGACACAGGTGGGATGTACACATTGATAATTTCAATGTCCATACCTCCAGATGTGACAGCTATGCCTGGAACCTATATTTGTGGGTCTGCTGAGGTTAGGTCCAGCGTCCGATAGTTCACTGATTGGTGGACTATGAACGCAAGGCCGCCTCCCGCATTCCTGTCACGGTCAGCCCTGATGATGTTGTAGTCGGCAGAGGCATGCAGTGCACTCCGGCTTGAGAGCTTCGTTTCCTGCAGAGCAGCAATGACGGTATCGTTCCTCCTCATGTAATCCGTGAGTTCCACGATTTTTCTTCTTATGCCATTGCAGTTCCATTGAAGGACCCGAAAGGACTGTTGGTCGGATGCGAAGGGTTGACATCTAGAGGACCTTGGAGGATTTATGGGTGGTCGAGGGGTGGGATTTAAAGGTGGTGTGTTTATGGTCGAGGTTGGGGAAGGGATTGGGGTAGGCGGACGGTGTGGGTCTACTGTACTGTACTCAGAAGGGCTGTATTGTGAGGCTCGTGCGCAGCAAGGCCTCTTGAACATCTCGGTGTAATCAGCGGAGGTGACACCACTCGCCGCATCTATTGTACCGTACCGAGGCAGAACCTCGTGTGATCCTACGTCTACAAGTTGAGCAGTACCATACTGTGGGGCCTGGGTTAGGTTCTATGCCGGCGCGTAGGAGTAAACATTTGAGCAGGCAGGCCGGCGTTGCCTGCTCAGATAGAAAAACATATAAAAGAGGTATACAAACCTGCGTCCACGTCGAGGGTTGACAATCCTTGGCCAGGATTTCTCCTGGGTCGATCCCGGGGCGAAGACCCGATTGTCGTGAGGATCGACCATAAAATTGTTGTTGCATTAGGTGTATTCTACACCGAGCACGCCGAGTATTCGGGGTGGCAATGAGTTATTTTTCAAAACAGTATCATTACATATAAAATAGTAATTTTTAGTGGATTTTTGTAGGAAAAACAAGCAATTTTTCTAAAACTTTAAATTCACTTAGAAGAAAATGAAGCATTTTTGCCAAAAAAAATTTACACATCTCAGTTCAAATCATGGTTTGTTAAAAATTGTATTGTGTTGAGAAGTGGATTTTAGAATACACCAAGTTATCTGTTTTTGTTTTTTTTTTTATTAAAAATCCCAATTATCTAGATTGTTTGTTCAATGAAGTATATACTTAGTAATCTATTTAGTACCTTCTAGTATTACAAAATTAAAGAATTATAAAATATATAGTATTTATGTAACTTTATGTTAAAGTGATAATGGGTAGGAGACGCGTCGAATCAAGCCAAATGTGCGAACGAGTCCGTATTTTAAATTCATTATACCTTCGGCTTCTTTCCAGTTTCTGTAGTAGTTGTACTTGTGGAAGCGCTATTTTGCCCACTGTAGTCTGTTACTAATACAGAGGTTGATATTTCATCGTGACGACGTTTTCTAGGGGCTTTGTTAGTATCACTCTGCACTAGAGACTCTGTTGATATTACTTTTGGATTGTTTGGCGAGGACAAAGACGGTATAATGGTAGTAATTGGATCGCCTGGGTTGATTTGTTTTACATTGGCGCATATCTCGCGCTCTTTTGCTTCCAAATCATCAAGACGTTTCTTGAAGTCATTTAGTAACACGTTGGTTCTTGCAAGCGTTCCACACACTTCTTGCAGGCGTCTCGTTTGTTGTGTTTGCGTTTGCTGCATTTGATGTAGCTGTATGTGTATATGCAAGTGTAGTATATAATATGGTATGTAAGCAATTGTAATACAATAGGGACTACAATTTTCATTTGCATACCTTAATGCATCCTTTTTTGTACTCAGCCTCAACCTTTTTAACATGCTCCCAAGCTATGCGTGCTTTTGGGCATCCATTTTGTCCAAGTCCACTGCAAATATGTGAAAAATCACTGCAGGAAGAATCTGAGCAACAAATTTAATAAAATTAAAAAAGGTTTTTTGAAGACATCAGGGCCTGGTTTACGCTTACATACCTGTTTGCTCCATACCCAATAGCACGTTAACATGCTGCTGTATGTTATCGTTGTTCCAGTTGCTGCAATTACTGCCACTGCTACATGAGTGTGTCGAAGATGAAGCTGAGGTCGTTGCCTTCCATGGACCAACAACACCGACGCTAGAGCTAATATTAATACTACCACATCCGAAACTTAAAGTTCGCAAGCCGCTCTCCGGACTTGAACTGTTATTACCATGTGTTTTCCCTTCATGTTCTGCAGTAGTTTTTAATATTATCGCGATTTTTTCATCGAAATGTTCAATTGCCATCGAAGAAATATCACGAAGTTCTTGAAGTACTTCATGTGGACGTAGAGGTTTTCGCGTCGTTTCTACCATTTTCAAAATATCGAGAATTTCATCGAGGACCCGCCCAGGTATAAAACAGCACAGATGTCCTTCAATGTACTTGGAATATGTCATCGAAAGCATTGAAATTCGTGTCTCAATAGACGTAAGAATGTCTGCATGCCGTGCAAGGTAATGAATCCGTCGTTCGGATTCCCGGCGCGGCAATAGTGATTTTATACGCTTGAAACTAACTGCATGTCGTTTTACAACTTTGTTGAATCCTCGATTTAACACTTGTTGACAAATCTGATCAATTTTTTGGCAAACCTTTAACAAATCAATCAAATTAATCAATTAATGGAGTGCAAACACCTTTATTAGTAATTTCTTTAAGTATGTACCACTCGCTTTTTCGAGACTTCATCGTAAGATAAATATTCAAAAACTTCCTCAAGCATTACATCAGGCAAATCCAGGAACTTCATATTGCCAAAACCAAATTCTTATATTCCCCTGTCTCTGCTCTGAAATGAAACTAGACAACTGAAAGAAAGAATAAACACAAAACACAAAACGACTTAATATATTTATTTTATATTGTGGTCAGCGTTGCCATCAGCGTTGCCGTTATGATAAAATTACGAATGCGCTTACCCAATGGCAAAGTCTACTCATCAGAACTAAATCTGATGTACATCTGTGGAAGGGTTTCGAGCCCTAACTTTAGCAGTTAATGAAAAAATAACACCAAATTGCAAAATCCTTCCTCTTTGGACACGATTTTTCGACCATATGGAAAATTGACCCATACTGAAATTTCGTATAAATATGTTGGTTGACAATATCATGCTATTGTGGGATTGGAAAAGGGGGTGTGGCACCTCCCATTTAATCTGAATACTTATTATATGGTATCTCAGGAACAATTTGTAGCACGATACTTAGATTTGGTATGTAAGTATTATTTATTATTACCGAGGTTAAATTCTTAATGCCAAGTAGACGTGGAACCTCCCACACAACTCATATGCTTTTTTGGGTGCATCTCCAGAAACAGTTACGTACAGTACTCACATTTTGTTCAAATAGATTGGTTGTCAATACCATGCTACAGGATGGGATTGGAAAAGTGGGTTTGAAACCTCCGATATAAACTGGATATTCATTATGAGATATCGCAGCATCAACTACAGTGCGAAGATTTGGTAAGAAAGTATTATTGTTGTGATAGCATCTTTACTGGGGGACGTTTCACAAATTTGTCATGTAATACTTTCCATGTACACTTTTTCACGTAATGCGTTCCATATCGCACTTTCCCATTTTTGTGTGTATGTATGTATGCACCTATATACATATGTTCATTTTCTTTCAGTTTGTTGGATTAGTAGGTATGTGGGGATGGACATTAGACCGCGTGACATTAAGCCGCGATACATTTTGTATGGCGGCCTAAGTTCATTTTCAAAATAAATTAAGGTCGCAAAACCGAAATGACTTTAGCCCGCGGGAAATAATTTAATTTTTCGATCGCGGTCTAAAGTCATTCGATCGTTTGACTTTAGACCGCGCGGTCTAATTTCATTTTTCGATCAAAATTAAAAAAAAAAACGAACAAGAAAATTTGCGTTTGGAGGTTCCCAGACACAACACCCATGGCCATACCATAATGCCTAGTGAGCGTTATGACTGTTTTTGGGATTCTTTCATTAAAATTTTAAAAGTACTAAAAAAACTTTGTCTAGTAAACCAAATGTACATACATATATAAGAGAATGCAGTTTTATTTCGAGCTTTTTTACAAATTGGCTTATTTAAATAAGAAACTCTTCCATTTTTCTCGACATTAGTATGAAAGCAAATAGGTAAACCTATAAAAACAAAAGCAAAAAATACATAAACATAATTTGCTTAGTTGAAAAAAATGAGAAACAAAACTCAAAGAAAAAACTAAAGAAAAATTTCCGTTCATTTCGTTTTTTTTTTGTTTGTTACCTTATTATGAATTCAAAATCCAGCGCGGTCAAAAGTCATTCGATCGTAAGACTTTAGCCCGCGCGGCCTAATTTTATTTTTCGATCGGTCTAATTTCATTTGTCGATCGCGGTCTAAAGTTATTCGATCCTAAATTCATTTTTTGATCGCTGCCTTATGTCACGCGGTCTAATGTCACTGCGCCGTGGGTATGGAACCATGCTCTACTTCCATTTCCAATACTATTTTCTACTACTTTTTCCCCTGCTTTTTTACATAATCACATTAAAATAGTAAAGGCATCACAGTGTTTATCGGGCCAGCTAGTAACATAACGTCTCGACTAGCTATAATTCATGTTCGTGTCGGAGCAGCTGATGCCCGTCAAAATATGAAGTGGACAAATTATGTTTAGGCGTTTCTTTTTACAAAATGCTTTGAACAGTAAACAGCAAATATGCGTTAAATTTGTTTCCCAATTTCTCCTACGTATTTCTTTTCAACTTGATTCTTTTATAATTTCATAAACACTCATATTCTGGACATATATTTATGAAATTAACTATTTCGTTTCTGTTGAGCTTAACTTGTGCTGTTTTTAAATACACAAGCGTCAAAATCGAATGAAACTTCAAATTTATGTTAGGGTTGATAGCAGCAAAATGTTAGATTTTTTTGGTACGACATTAACATAAGGTGTCTCGACTAGACATTTTGATGGTAAAACAAGAACATCAACATGAATTATAGCTGGTCGAGACGCTGTTACATAGCATCATTTTATGTTGATAAACCAAGCGCGTTTTTGAGGCTTTGTATTGTGTTAAAAAGAATAAATGCCGAAAATAGAAACGCATTCAGAAAGTTACTTAATATTTAGTGAGGAAAAGTTCAATTTCGAAAACTCGGTAAATTCTAAATTTATTAATTTATATATGAAAAAATGGTTGTAACTGGGCATTGCGTTGTTATAGAATCTATAAAAATGCATTCTGAATTTCTTTTTATTAAAAATATGGCGAAAAGCCCATTTAAAAGTTGGCTCCTCAGTCTATTGAAAGAAAGATATAACATTTTGACATGAGGAACCGCAGCGGGCTCCGAAACGATCACCTAATCCGCTAGTTCTATGAACTTTTTGACACTCTTCTGGCATCATAGACCATTCAAAGCCTATTAATTTAAAATAAATAACCAGAAATGTGAGCTGCCAAATTTGGAAGAAATTTGTAAACAATTTTTCCAAATTAAAAAATATTAAAAAAATATTAAGTATTTAAAAAATTTTTAAACGAAAAACAAGCAAGTTCATATTAGATGTCAGAAAATCTGACCAATATGTAATAAAAATGTCAAAGAAGAATGGCAAAAGTATATAGAACGGTAGTACTTGTGAAAATAACTGTCTTGTATTTCTCATTGAATTTACAATATTTTCATTTATAAAGAATATTGAAATGAGGGAACTATCACAAAGAGCACTGATGAGGAACCGTAGCCGGTTCCGAAACGATCGTCTGATCTGCTAGTTGTATGAACTTTTTGATATCGTTACGGCATCATTGTTCGTTCAAAGCCTATTAATTTTAAATAATTAATCAAAAATGTGAACTGCCAAGAAATTTGTAATATTTTTTTCCAAATTAAGAAATTTTATAAAACATCCTTCTTGCACTAGAGGGAACACGAGCTATAGGATCGTATTGTTGTTATTTTTACAAACAAAAATTATTAGCCCTATTCACTCTTTAGAGTAAAGTGCTGGTTAACGGAGTAACAGAGTAAAAGTGTAAAGCAAAATTACTCTACAAAAACAAAATATACGACATTTGCTTTTACTCACACTTTACACTTTTACTCTAGTTCGACCCTTTAGTAAAATATTTGTTACTCTGAGTAAGAGAGAAAATTAGTGTTGCCTAGTTTTGTTCCTGGCGCTTTTAATTGGGAACATTGATCGCAGAGAAAATAAAAAAAAAGCTGTCAACAATATGAAATGAAAAAATTTTGAATTTCTACTCATGTTTTTATTTATAAGAACGTTTGAAAACTATTGCGAATCAATTTTATCTTCTTTTCACCTTCAACACACTTAAATTTGCAAACAGCTTCTAGCATTAAAGGATGTTTTTGCACTTTTACTACAAACTTTTTCAATGGAAAAAAAGTAAACAAATAATGAAAAATATATTTTTTGACTTTTACTCCAGAGAGTACTTTTTTAGTTTTAGAGGCGTTCACGCTCTAGAGTAAAACATTACTTTTTTACTCCGTTACTCAGCGCTTTACTCCAAAGAGTGAATAGGGCTATTGTGAGCGTAACGATGTGTGTTCAATGATTTGGACTCAATGGATGGACTGAAATATCGATGCTTTCAATACAGTGGATGTCTGGAGCAAGTTTATTAGTTGTAACATTTGCAATACTTCTCTGTTAAAGTTGTGCAAACGCACACTAGGCGATAAAGGTGGCAGCACTGATTGAATTCAAAATCAGCTGTTAGAAATTTTTAGATGAAGCAGTAATTATTTTCTATTTCCAGTTTTCAATTTTACCAATATCCATTTTTTGAAATTTGAAGAATTAATAATGGCCACATACTATTTTGTTATCGTGGGCCACAATGATAATCCTGTATTTGAAATGGAATTCACAACAGTAAACAAAGAATTACGGGTATGTATATCTGCAGTTGGGGGAAACTTTCATTCTCATTTTAAGTTCTTCCTTTCATCTGCAGAAGGAGGACCATAGGCATCTCAGTCAATTCATTGCACATGCTGCATTGGATTTAGTCGATGAGCACAAGTGGAAAACGGCAAATATGCACGTCGGACGCTGTATCGATAAGTTCAATCAGTGGTTCGTATCAGCTTTTGTCAGCGCAAGCCAAATTCGTTTCTTAATTGTTCATGATAATAAGAACGACGAGGGCATCAAGAATTTTTTCAATGAAATATACGAAACATACATAAAACATTCGATGAATTCCTTCTATAAAATCAACACGCCCATTAAATCGCCAATGTTTGAGAAGAAAGCACAACTATATGGGCGAAAGTATTTACTGTCGTAATTGTAATATTTTTTTAAATAGAAATAAAAACTAGTAACAATGCCTGTGATGAATTGAATTTACTGAAATCAGATAAAAACTTGTACTAAATCTCCTAATACAGGGATTTATTTGGAATCTCTTCGATTAAAACTATTTGTAATCGTGAGAATTGAAAAACGGTAAAAGAAATAGCTATGACCCAATCGTTGCTATTTTAAGCATGATTGTGATAATTTCGAAAATGTGCAGTATTCCAGTGAGTCATAGCAGTTGTTATTCTTGAAGAAAATAACAAAACTTAACAGGGCCTCGCAGAACAAACAACTTTGTCTAGTGAAAACGTACTCAGGTATGTATTTACTAAATAATGCTAAAATACTTCAAGTTGAAGGTTCCATCATTTAATGTTAACTTTTTATTTATTTAAAACTTGAAATAACTACGTAAATGCAAATATTTTTCATAGAAGGTCACAGCCAGCATTTGGAAGACCATTTTATTGAAAATCACCATGTAGTATTTTTTAACCATTAAAAATGGACTAAAAAACCGTAATAAAAGACTCTTCATGTGGAGTCGCCTGTATGGTACCATTTTCTCCCGACAAAAAAGTTTTTCTATGATCAGAAAATGAGCTTATTTTCAATTGTTTTAATCGCGCTGGGGAATCAAAACTGACTCGAATTTGTTAAAAAATTTCATGAAATGCTGGCTGAGATACGAACAAAAAACTTTTGTATAATGTTAGGGGCAAATTTATTATGAGTTGTCGCAGTAGGAAATGTATCTGATTGGAAAAAGATAATTTTATACATATGTCGGATCAACTCCCTGGCAACCAAGGTCTTCATCCATTGCTCCGTTCATTCGAATTTAATTTGTTGAAACTACTAAAAACGCAGCGTGTCCCTTAGCGCACGCAAAATCACAACGTCTCATCGACTATATTTCTCATAGGCAACTGCCCTTGTAATCTATACAATTGTTATTGCTTACACGTTTCATGCCGTTTCCATAGCGACGCTCAGGGCCACACTCGACAAAGTATCTAGATACTTTGTCTCGCTCTCAGTAGCAAGCAAGGAACATTTTTCTCAATACATAAAATAGGCAACTTCGATCTCAATTAAAATATTACATCTTTATTCAAAAAAGGGGTAATACATAAACAAAGTAGATATAGCGCTACCGTATACATTGCACCGACACATATATATTTTTGTATGATTTTTTGTAATTAAACACATCAATACGTTTGGATAAATTAGAAAACAAATATTAGGAAGAAAATAGCGAAGGTGTAACAGGCACTGCACACTTTGGTCCCCCTTCCACTTTTGAAAATGTAGACAGCACAAGCTGAGAAAATGCCGTCCAGCTCGATAGCTGCTGTGGTCGCTGCTACTTCTTTTGCTGCCTCTAGCACCGCCGCCTCTTACACTGCCGGCACTTCCACGGCCGCCAACGCTGCCGCTGTTAATGCTCGCCTTTTAATTTTAAGGCTAGCATACTGGTTTTTGACTTCAATACTTAACGCATATACTATTAAAGCATTAATATTTTTAAATTTTCACAACTTGTTTTGTTTTTTTCCTTGCGCCAACAATCAGCTGATTGAAAATTACAGCGAGTTGCAAACATTACAGCGAGTTAAAAAAAAAATAGTGAATATGAATTCACTCGATTTCTAGAACACCAAAAACAATTTCACTCGATATCAAATACACTTTCGAATTCACTTCACTCGGAATCTGGAACATGCCTGATTATTTGATTAAAAAAAAAAAATTTTTTTGCTCCACATGGGATTGAACATATAAAGCTAAAACATTAGGAAAGTCCCCAAAAAAGATTTTTCAAATGACATTTGCAAATATAACTGTAGCTTGATTAAGCGTTGCCAATACATTGTATAAAAAATGCACGAAACTTAAGACCACCTTCTAGTCTAGATTTTTCAAAAAATTGATTTTTTTTTATGTTTCAAAAGTAAAGGCTTTTAAAAGTATACTCGTAACAGTATTTCGACTTCTACAGCCTATTTAGCAGGTGAGCGCAGAAGCAGGTAAAAGGGTTGACCGAAGTTTAAACTCATTTATCTCGAAACTATATTTTTCTGCACGGTGGTAGACAAAAACACAAAAACTACTGGACCGATTCGTCTCAAATTTTACTATATTATTCAGTAAACCAGTGCTTATCGCAGGAACTAAAAAAACTTTATACGTTGAGTGCCTCTTACTTTTAACATACAAAAAGTACTGAAAAAAAGGTGTTTTCGTAACGTAAATTTCAACAACGCGCCCATTCGTCAATTTTTTTTTTTTCATTTTAGTTCCTGCGATAACTACACTCATATTGATTGAAATTGTTTTTTTTTTTTGGTTTAGATAAGTGGAAAATCCAAAATATGACCCACCAGCAAGATCCGTTTTTTTTGAAGAGGGCAACTGTAACACCAATTTTAGTTTACTTAAAATTATAATATTTTTTTTAATAATTGGTCCAAATCGTGTGATCGCGTGTATTGGGTAGAATACACTGAGGTTCCAATCACTAGGCATCCTTTCATCAGAGAATATTCTCCATATACATATTATTACTTATACACACTAACAAAAAATTAAACTCACGCAATAATTAATGAAATATTTATTGTTGCACTTTTTTTTCTTTTAGATACTTTGACATTTAATGTAAAAATGTTAATTAAAAAATAATAATAAACACAGTATTTTTCTTCTTTTTTTTTTTTGGGCATTTTAAAATATAATTCTTGCAAACACCTTAGTTTTAAAAACGGTTTTAATTTTTTTTTTTTTTTGATTTTTTTGAATAATCTTGAAATAAACGAAATATTGATTTCAAATTCTAAAAGAGTTAAATTAATTTGTATACTGGATTATTAGTATTTTGCTCTTAAACAAAAATAAGATGTTTTTAATAATGCTTAATATTTTCTTAAATTAATCTTAACTACATTTTGTATAGCAAAATAAAAATAATAAAAAATTGCAACTCTCTACTATAGATACATTTTTTTTTAAGATTTCTGTGGAAATACATATTTACTCTGTTAGGGAATATATAATATATGTATTAATGTATAATTAAGATGTTTATTTACAGTAACAAAAGAGTTCCGAAAATACTTAACTTCTTTTTTTTAATCACATACACTCGCTCCAAAATATAAGTTCATCTTATCACAAGGTTTTTATACTCTACCATTTTTTAAGTTAAATTTAAGTATCAAATTCCATTGGAAATGAGCGTGATGAAACTTTCTAAAGTGTTACGAATTACAAGTTCGATTTAAATTGTTAAAAACCATGACATAGATTTCACTTGAAAAGTTTCTTCCTTGATTTGGTTCAAAAATATGCTTGTTTCTAAATCTTCATCTTTAAACTTTTATTATAATAAAATATATAATATACATTATATATTAGGTGTTACAAGTCCAAGGAGACGATTCGTGACGAAGGGGAAAGTTTATATATTTCAAGAGCTTTAAATTTCTTTGCTTACTTTTCTACGCTCAAAATAATATTGGAAATATAATCAGATAGCAAAATATTGTGATAGATGAACTTATAATTTAAGGAGAACGCAGTGGATATACATACATACGAACATATGGAGAAGCAAAAGAAAATAGTGTTTTATTAGTTTATTAATAGTAGGAAATTAAAGCAGTAATCTCTAATTTATCATCACTTATTAAGTGTCTTTAGATATTACAAACTACCACTACTACCGCACATGCGCACGCACCTAACGACAAGAAACACCTCTTCACTTTCCATGTCCAACTGTAAGTAAACAGAATATATAAACAAAATATTTCATTACTATTATTTGCGTTGATCGTTTTACTATAAAATAGTTAAGTCTGCCATTCAGTGATTTATTAAAATGAAACTTGTGATAATATACATATGTAGGGCCAATAATATTCTTTCTCACTTTAATTTGATTTACTAGTGAAATTGAAAGATGCAGAACTTAGCCTTAATACCAGTGATGTCACAGTATCCAACCATTTACCCAACAAAGCGTGACTTTGTTATTGATAGGCAAGAGCTATGTTAACACACTCTCTCGCCAACTGGTGTTTTGAGAACCACTTAATTGTCGCAGATAACGATAACTACGTATTTTAACCCCTATCGAAGATTTACTTTGGTTCAAAATCTAATTGCATATATTTCGGCCTGAAAAAACAGAATCCAAAGCGATTGAGATCATAGTGTTGCGTTCAAAGTCGTCAAAGTTGAACCAGCTTCATACCAGAGCGAAGGAAGTTCACTGAGAATGCGCATATGGCCAGTGCAACCTATTAGCAAGTTGGACAAAATCTGCCGCCTTAAAACAGTAAGCAGTGTTTATGAAGATGTGGAAAGGTGGAAGCCCAGTCAACGTCTAAATGGCAGAAGTTGTAGGGGTCTGTGTTGTAGAGACAGACATGACTTTGCAGTAACCCTCTTAAAACTGGTGTTCTTATTTTCACTAGGTGAAGGAAAATTGATGATCTCATTTTACCAGTACTCAGACGAATCACTATTCAGGTATCCCATGAGGTGAAATATTTTGGAGTTATTCTAGATACCAAACTTTTGTGGCGTTTTCATGTTGAGCTTTTTATCAATGTAAGGCTATTTTTGGCTAAATATGGGGTCTATCACCTTATAATCTTATGGCTCCAAAAGGTTATGATTAGATCCATCGTCAGCTATGCATCTGTAGTCTGGTGGAGCAGACTTAATGTTGATAGCGTAAGGAAAGCTCTTGCTATAGTTCAAAGGACTATGCCCATTTGTTGTGCGGGAACATTTCCGCCCCATGTTCGACGCTTCATCAGAAAAGGATGAGAGCTTGATGGAAGTGGTCAGAAGTAGAAAACGATAGAGGGACGCTTCCAATCCTTTGGAAATAAGTAAGTGCAGCCTTGCGAATAAGCTTTGGCATTTATAAAATTTGTGCACAGAATTCTACAGAACTTTCGACTGTCCAAGGAGGCGTTTGTGAACTTGATGACCACTACAGACGAACTGCTAAAGCAATGAACATGAGCAAGATCAATTCTAAACATATTAAAATTGGCAACCTTAATCCTGTCCTAACTGGTAGTCCAAAATAATTTAATTCTAGCGAGAATTCTTCCATTTCTTCCTCGCCAGAACTTTTAAGGAAATACCTATTGCAATCAGAGTATTTGCTTCCATCAATGACACAAGTTTCTCCAACTGCAATTTTTTGCTCACCACTTTAGAAATGGCACTTACATTTTAAACACGGTATCGAATGTAAAATTGTGTTCGACAGAAAATTCGATGAGCAATGAAAATTTCGACAGGGTTGCACTGCTCATAATAAGAATTTTTATTCCATCTTCGCTAACCAACGAATATCGAACGTTGAAACCAGATCATAATAAGGGCCTAAGTCTTTTGTCAAATGTAGTACTCAGAGTACACAATAACCATCTCGTGAATGATTCAACTATTTAATCAAAGATTTACTTACCATTAAGTGAAGATTCTGAATAAAGTTTCTGTGTGAAGCTTCCTTGTCACTGGGTATTGAAGAAAAGTTATTTACAAAGTATACCAACAGAATTATTACTTCACTTTCTTATTCGCAATTGCATTGCGTTTTATTTGTATCTTATCTTTGAGATTTTTTATGAGGTTCTCGATATCTTCCAGATTATAGGCATATATTAGTTTGCATTGTTTTGCTTGTATGTTCCCGTTGTTGAGATTTTTCAATGCATGTTGCAGGCAGTAGATATTGCCCTCTTCTGTCTTCACCATTGAGATGTAGAGGTTTGCACGACATAAATCACATTCGCTTTCGATAGATTTGAATGGCGGCTGCTGTTGTTTTTTCGCTTTGGAGCCTTTTTCAACATGCACTTTCTCAGAGGAAGTGACTCCAGCAGCCTGAAAAGACAAAAAAAAATAAATTGAATGAATACCATGGGTGAATAGATAATATTCCCACTGTTAATGGAATAATAAGGTGAAATCCATTATTTTATGCTTTTATTCACCTTTAGTTGCTCTCTGGCGGCTGTTTCTTTTTCACAAACTTCATATAGCATTGGTAGCATTTGCTGCAACGTATCGGATGTAACACGCTGATCATATCCCAAAGCGAAAAGCAATTGCTCGAGTGAGAACATAGCTGGTTCACAGCTATCATGAATGTCCTGTCCAATAAAGCAATATGAGAGAGTATTACATTTAAAGAATAAAATGAACTTACCCTAAAATCATCCTTTGCCAATTCTAACCACGATGTTGTAGCAAAGTAGACACTTTCAGATACCACATATCCGGTAGCTAAACTGGAGGTGTAGGCGCGTGGAAACACTACAATAAATTCTCCAGGTTTTTGCTCTATACGACACAATGAAACACCGCGATCGGTGAGCATGTGAGGTGGTACCATTACAGTGTCGCAAGGCAACCATATTGTTTTATTTTGACAATGTGTAGGAATGAGCGATGTGAGCGCTGCTCTGAAGTTTGCACTTTGGTCGTCTGGTATGCCATACCACAACTTCGATGCTCCTGTATGCAAATACTCGATCCACGAGAGCCCATGAGGATCGCGATACCAACAGCAGGCGGAAAATAACATTCCCACATGCAGCGTGGGCACAGTGACACCCATCACAGGTCCAAGGGACCGTAGTACTGAGCCAGGATTGTTAGTGAGAACCTTAAGGTTCCACGGATGACGCGAATAATTAGAGCTTTTGCCTTTTGGCCCTGGAGTGGGGAATCCATAACCCCAGCCGGATGAGTCAATCGAGCCAGAATGCACGCAGACATGACTGTCACGCACAGCTACATGACGCCAAAATTCAGCCTCAACTTCGTTCACAATTGGCTCGGTGTTTTTAAACCACAACGCCATTGTGTTTCGCGCTATACGATAGAATTGACTGAGTGGCATACTTCGCCCTTTTACAATGCACTCCATTGATACACCATCGACCTCCTCTTCAGATTCTTCATCGTCTTCAGAGGAAACATCGTCCTCTTCGTTTGAAACACTTTCCGTATTAACGAATCGATCGGCATTACGTCGGGCGCGTGCCTCACGCTTGGCCCAATCTGCTTCCACTTCGTCGAATAGCTTTTGGCGTTCAGCAGGCGATAATGTATCGTAGGGTAGCAAATATTTACAATAAATGTCATCCAGTTTGGTGACGCGATCTTGGGCTAATTTTGGAATGCACATTTCTTCGGCTACTCGCGTCCACTTTTTCTTTTCAATTACTTCCTTTAAGCCGCCTAGCTCCTGTACAGTGTGATACAAACGTGGCAGATCGACTTCCATGCCGCCAATCCATGGCGGATGATTCATAACAATGGTTTGGGTAGCCAAATATTTTTTTATTGCACTAAACTCTTTGGCGCTTGGACCCCAGCGATGCAACATTTTATGCACGTATTGATTGTAGGCTGTGAAACGCATTTCATCAGAGATGCGACACTCCGGCTTGAAGGTTGCCGGGGGAATAATCTTGCATATGCCGAAGCGTGCAGCAATGGGTGTGATGCGTTCAATAAAATCGATGGGGTCAGCGAATTCCTTCTCAGTCGGTCGGAAAATTGGCGCTTCAACCATTTGCGTGGGATCGTCATGCCGTGGAAAGGCAGTATTGTTGGACATTTTAATGGGCGTGTCATCTTTAAATTTTTTGTTAGATGCGTGCACTGCAGGCCCCGGAACTCCGCAAATTCGAGATTTTGCCGAGCCCGAGAAGAGTGACGAATTAGAATTCACTCTCACCAATCCACTACCAGTCACAGCGCCGGTACCTCCTGCTGGTGTTGTATTTGATGTTACAGCTTGATTCGTTGCCGCTGGATCTGAAGCTTTAAAGCGTGGCTGCACAGTTCCAATAGGTACACTCTTAAGGCTATTCGAAGCGGAGTTTGCTGATGCCGCAGCTGCGGCCGCAGCAGCTGCTGCTGCTGATGTGCTCGGCATAACATTTGCGTTGGGGCCGCTATTTTTCTTCGCAGTACATTCAGCGGTAGATGCTGTGCTTGCAACGGTGGCAACGTTTGAAGACGTCATCAGGGTTTTTACAATATCCGAGACATTCATAGAATCTGGAAGTGGTTTTGAGTTTGAACCCATTTGGGCTTTTGTTACTAGAGTAGCGTGCATAATAACTTTTTGATTGGGTCCATCAGGTCCTTCTCGCCCTAATTTAACAGCAACACCCTGTATACCTCCTTCACCATCACCTCCCGTACCGCTACCCTGAAGTGGAATGTAGAATGTGTGCCCATCAGAGTCGGAGTCAACGTCTGCATTTACAGCAGCAGCAGTAGCTGTTGCAATAATCTCAGATTTCTGAGTTGATTTTGAAGCTTTTCCAGCAGTGGTTTTAGTCGTGGCTGTGGGGGTTGCAGTGGCAACCGCTTTTTCAGCGTCCAAACTAACTTTTACATGCTTACAGTTTTCCGATGGGCTCAACGTAAGTGAAACGGAACTGCTTTGTGATGCATTCGCAATATCTTTATTCGCCTTCTCTGCGGCAGCAGCAGCGGCACGTTTTTTCGTTGGCGATGCTCTCGTACTTATGGTTGTGGTATTGACCACTTCGTCGAGATGAGAGTCCCGACGACTCTGCCGTCGAAATGGAGGTTTAGAAATAGCCTTTGATCCATCGGCCTCATCATCGTCTTTATCAAAGGAGTATATCGATTTTTCATTGTCTGCTGAAAAAGCTATATACGAGAATGGCGCGGTCTTCTTATGACTCGTCGTCGTGGTTACTTTAAGCTCAACTTGTTTTTGAGCCATTTGGGCCTTCTGATTGTAAACAGGCGTACGTTTAGTTTGTTTCGATGCAATAGCTGTCGCAACTGTTGCCTCAACACTCAAACCAGCACTTACTGTTGCTTTTGACGCTGTAGCTTTTTCAACCGTCGCTGACGATGTTACTGTCGAAGCGCCAGTGACATTTTTCCTCCGATTTGGTTTTGATGTTGTTGGAGTCTCTATACGTGTTTGATTCTGATTCGATACAATGCTGGGCTGTTTACCAGCAACAGCTAGCTTTGTGTCATTAGAAATCGCAATATCTTTCTCCTTATCGATTTTACTTGCTTTATTACTATCTTTGTTGGTGGATTCTTTTTCCGCTTTTGTTCTTTCCTCTCGAGGCTTCTTTTCTGACTTCTTCTCTGCTTTCTCAATTTTGGTGGGTGCTTTTACATCACTGGTAGAATTTGGGTTCTGTTTTATGCCCGTTTTGTGTGTGAGATTAATAGCTTGAGCATTGGTTTTCTCATTATCCGAGGGTATATCCAGCTGATTGATTGCATCTAATAGTCTGCTGCTATCATCTTTTCTATTTGTTGTAGCAACTACGGGTGTAGCCTTCAGTGACGGTCCTTTGGCAGACCATGCACTTTCACTTTTTCCTAAATCCCGCGTAGCTTTCGAGGATGAACTGAATGATGTACTCTCCTTGTCATCACGCGTTGGTGGTGGAGTTGTTACAAATAAATTTGGACGCAAATTATCGTCGAAATCGTCGTCCAAATCATCCTGTATCTCATCGGGATTAGAAGAACATTCAATTAGCCACTTTTGAATTTGCTCATGCGTCATATTGACTTTTGCCTTTCGTCGCTCTTTGCTCGATAGTTGATCGCCAATGTACCCTTCTGTGGGCACAACTGGGCCCAACACAGGCTTATGAATTGACCCGCATTTTCCTAGAGTGCACTTCGTATTGTCAGGACCCGAACTTTGTGCAAGACTAACACTAGCAATTCCAAATATTTTTCCAGATTCCTCTTTACTCGGCATTAGATTTGCAGCTAAAATACTTCCGATTTCGTCTTTCAATGGGTCAGAGGAAGGGGTAGTGGTGTTGGCCGCGGCATTTGCGCAAGTAGCCGTAGATGTGGAAGCAATGCCTGGTTGTGCTGCAGTCCCATTTCCACTTCCGCCAACAGTAGTAACAGTAGCATTTCCTGTGGTTTTTAAGCCCATTCCAATATTAGTTGCAATTCCCGCTGCTTTAGATGTCGTTGTTGTTGTTGATGATACATCAAACTTTACTGGAGAGGGTGAAGGAAAATTGTTAGGACGCGGCAATGTTGTTCGATCAAATTTTGGTGTTAGAAAATTCGGATTTATTTTTGGTGAAGGATAGGCTTCAATAGGTGGTGGATATGTTGTTGGTGCTGTTTGGTATTTGAGTGGAGATTGTGGGGGCGGAGGTGGTGGGGCAGTGAGATGTGTCGCAGGAATTGTAGACACTGCAGGCGGTCCTGTTGGCGATTTTGCTGTTGGGAATTGATGTGCTGGCGACTGTCTTAGAATATGTGATGCACTGTGATAGAGCGGTGATGGTTGTGGTAGGTATGCTGCCGTTTTATTGAAATTTGCGTTCATTGAAACATTTGGTGGAGGGGGTATTGATGAATTTGACATTGGTATAGCATAAGTAGCTGGAACGTTCAAAATTTTTGAAGTAGGGACAGGTGATTTCTTTTCAATTGCTTTGAATGGAGTCGGTGGTGTTGGTGTTGTGGTTTGTTGCTGATATTGTTGTGGTGGAATTGCAATTGCTGCTGATACATTTGTAGTTTGAGGTGCAGTTAGAGATGGTGTAGGAACTGGTTTAGCAGTGAGTGGTAACATTGCTAAAGTTGTTGCTGGTGCAGTTGTTGGGATTGTTGTGCTCGGTGCAGCAATAGCAGACTTTGCTGAAATTTCATCACGCTCGACATCTTTATCGCTACTTTTAACATTGGCCTTAATGGCTAAGGGTTCATCATCTGAGTCGCTGAAACTTTTCTCAAGTTTTCGCTTAGTTTCATTAACTTCTTCGTTTAGCAAAAAGTCTTCATCATCTGAATCAGCCTTGCTGGGTTCGGACTTATTCTTGTTTTGAGCACTGTTGGCTTCGACTGCCATGGACATTTTAGTAATGGCGCCTTTCTTTACTAACATCCCTTCAATTTCACGTTTTACTGGTGGCTGTTGTTGTTTTGTTTGTTTTGGCGGACGTCCACGACGTGCGCTTATTGGTTTTTCAGTGAGCGACGGAGAATCTAAAGTCGATGTCGTTGCTAGTTTCGGCGAAATCTTAGTTGCGGCTGTTGGCGAAGAAGATGCTATGTTGCATGCGCTTTTTCCCGATGCTACTGCATTTTTCTTTATTTCATTCTCCATTTTTTCCATTTCCTTTACATTAGGTAGGTCAGGAAAACTATTCAATGACAAATTGTCATCTTCGTCGTCCGGTAATTGAAGTTTGTGTCCAATAATGCCCATGTAGATGGCTGCAGCTTCTTTTGTCTTTCGGGTGGGGCGTTGACTTCTTACAGGGGCTTCAGTTCCATCTTCTCCATTGACCGATTTCACTTGAACTTCCGCTGTCTTCGCCTTTTTACGAGACTGTCGTACAACTGCTGCTTTCTTTGGAGATGGTGGTCCTAATTCTTTGTTTTCTTCCACAATTTCACCGTCTGCTTTCTTTTTTAAATTTTTACTACGTTTACTTGAATTTTTACTTCTATCAAGTTCTTCTTGATTTTCTTCTTTTGCATCTTTGTGAGGCTCTATATTTTTATCAATTTTGTTAATTGTCTCCTCTAACTTTTCATTGGGCTTGCTCTTTATTTCATCTTTTGTTTCCGATGCTTTTTTAGGAGATAATTTGCGCGTTGTTTTATTTGCACGTGGAGCGGCAGCCCTTTTGGGAGACCCTTTTCCTTTCTTTAACTTAATCGACTTTGCCAAAGGTTGCTCGTCATCTGACGAGAAATCAAAAACATTTAGATTTGACTTCCCTTTATCGCTGTTAATGTTTTGATCGCAGTTCTCGAGTTTTGCTATTTTGGCAGTACTTCTGCCTGTGGTTACTTTCGATTCCTTAGATGTTTTAACGCTACTAACATCGACGTTTTCAGTTTTGCTTACAATTTCAGTTTTAATTACTTCTATCTTTGCTGGCGGTTTCGCCGTCTTATCTATTTCAGTTTCCTCATTACGATGTGGTACTTTCACTGGTTCAAAAAATGCTCTCTGTCTTGTCATGCGTCCCGATGGTTCAGGCGAAGGAATAAATATGGGTGATTCTTTTTGCCTTGGACGTTTCACTGGTGCTTTCTCCTTAACTGATGCTAGTTGTTCTGGTTTTTGCAATACTTTTGGACAATCTTTTAGTGTATTCTCATCTACTGAATTCTCTTTCAAAATATCTTTAGTAGCCTTCTTCGTTGTAGACGCTGGCCTACCTTTTCGCGTTTTTCCCGTTTCACTTTCTTTTGATGGTGTTTCAGATTTCCTTTCCGGCAAAATTGGAGTTTTGGATTTTTTTGCCTCATTTCTTTGTTCCTTTCCGGATTCTTCCATTTTAGCGGCTTCATCGTTTGCTGAAAAATACTCTTCATCGTCATCGTCTGTTTCAAGGTCTGTAGTAATTGGTTTTAAATCTTTAATACCAGTTCGATTTGAACGTCGTTTTATTTCGGGCGAATTATTGCACTTTTCCGCATTACGTAATTGTCGTTCCGTTGCACGACTACGCCTATTACCATCCGTTGTAACTTCTGCTCTTTTTCGCACAGCGAATGGTATAACGGCATCTTCGGTCGATGGTACCAGTGAAGGCGCTGATGTTGCTGATGTGGCTGGTGCTGTCACCTCAGTCACGTTATTTTCTTCTATTTGTACCACTTTTGTTGTAATTGTTTCATTTTTATCATTATTTGATGCTGGCGGCGCAGTTGATTGTGCTGTAGAAGTAGATGCTGTTGGCTCTTCATTTTTAGCAACCGCTTTAGTTCTCCCTTTCTTGGATTTTTTTGCTGCTTTTGCTGGTTTTGGCGCACTTTTCTTGACTGGTGGTATTTCAGTGTCTTTGGGATTACCTTGATTTAAAAAATCACAATGAGCCGGTAGCGCCGGCGTCCCGCGGAAACACAAAAACGTGAGGAAATCTTCTGTCTTAGGTCGTTTATTTGGTAATATCTCTGTTGGCGGCTCACGACTTTCAGATGATGTGCTTGGTCCTGTATTAGAAGATGATGAAGCAGCAATTACTGAATTGTATGATGAAGATGCTGGTGCACTTTGCCCTTGTGCAAATTTTCGTTGAGCTTGTACTTTTGTCCTACATTCAAGAAAATTAGAAAAAAATAAATGAATTTTTCCATATTTTACAATTTTAATTTTAACACCTTATCACTTAGTTCAACTAATTTTTTTTTTTTAAGTTAAAAAATCTAGGAACTCGACACTATTCATTTTTTTAAGATTATTTTATTCATACATCATCCGACTTTTTAAATGGGAGTCAGAGAATGCGATTCTCGGTTTTGCTCTATCGATTCTAGTTCTTTTACAGTATAAAATGGATTAAGTGAAGAATTAATAGATATTACAAAAATTTTGTTTATCTCTAAAAAATATCTAATAAAAATGTAAAGTTCCCATTGAGGCCACAGCATCACCGGTGACCCATGAAAGTTCAGGCCTTCAGTGGCACAAAATTTCGGTTTTGATGAAAAATTGTAACAAGTAATGGGGGTCAGAGAATACGAATTCGGTTTTGCGCTATATCCCCTGGTTTCCTCACGGGCCCGAAAGGGTTAAGGTATAGTACACTAAGTTTTTCTACCAATTTCGCAATATTTTACCTGATTTTTAGCCTTCATAGTACAACGGTGTGAAGTTAGCCACGCGTGGCTATCTTAGCAAATACACAAACCACAAAATGTAAAAATTTCTATGTTAACTTAACAGAAAAAATGTTAACCAAAAAATGTAATGTTAAGCAGAATATAGAATATTCTATCGGATCCTAATGACCATTTGGAGAACTGACTGTGACCACCAGACATACCATTCCATAGGTATTGAACTGCTGTTTTATCCTGCATACACAAATTTCACATATTTATCTCAGATTATTTTTAATTAATTTCTAAAATATATCATTTTGTAAACTGAGTTGAAGGAATCTGGTGGTCATATGGAGCACTTCTATATATGTGCCAGATATCACATGGGTATCAGTAGATAGGTATTGAGGAGTAGATCAATCCTGCATTTCCCAAATATCTAACATTAATTTCGGTCTACTAGTAACGGCTGTTTGAAAATTTGCATGTTGGGTGCAAATGGGCGGAGGAACTGGTGGACATATGGAGCACTTGTACATATGTGCCAGACATGACATGGGTATCAGTGGATTGGTATTGAGAAGTGGATCAATCCTGCATTTCCCAAATATCTAACATTAATTTCGGTCTACTAGTAACGTCTGTTTGAAAATTTGCATGTTGGGTGCAAATGGGCGGAGGAACTGGTGGACATATCGAGCACTTGTACATATGTGCCAGACATGACATGGGTATCAGTGGATAGGTATTGAGGAGTAGATCAATCCTGCATTTCCCAAATATCTAACATTAATTTCGGTCTACTAGTAACGGCTGTTTGTAAATTTGCATATTGGGTGGAGGAACTGGTGGTCATATGGAGCACTTGTACATATGTGCCAGACATGACATGGGTATCAGTAGATAGCTATTGAGGAGTAGATCAATCCTGCATTTCCCAAATATCTAACATTAATTTCGGTCTACTAGTAACGGCTGTTTGTAAATTTGCATATTGGGTGGAGGAACTGGTGGTCATATGGAGCACTTGTACATATGTGCCAGACATGACATGGGTATCAGTAGATAGCTATTGAGGAGTAGATCAATCCTGCATTTCCCAAATATCTAACATTAATTTCGGTCTACTAGTAACGGCTGTTTGTCTCATTATATATTTTAAATAAATAAAATTATTTAAAATAATTTATTAGAAATGAAATGTTATTCGTTTTTAAAGGTACATAGTTTTTTAGAAATAAATTTAGTTTATAAGTATAAGATTAAAGGATTGAGCAGACCAGGCGCTCTTTGTACAAAAAGAGCTCTTTATGCCACGCCCAGTAGGTGTTGTAATTTTTGTTGCATTTCCTATTCAAAACAAAACAAGCATGTCATCTTTCAGCACCCGAGTAAAAAGATATTTTCCTACACTTCTATAAAAAAAATACAGGCCCAACAATATATAGTATGGGTATGAGGAACTAAGTATATAAGGAATCATTTTTTTTTTCTTCTTCTTGGTTGAGAGCAAAATTTTTAAAGAGTATCCTATTAGTTTTAAAACCATTTATGCAAAGAATATATAATACATAGAAGGCGCATCACGAACAAATTTATTTGCACAAAAACTTTGTTCTATGGAGCCATAACTGCCTCCACTTTACACTCAAAATTCAGTTGTTCTCATAAAACCAATGAGTGATTGAAATAGTTTGTTTCTCTTTGTTGTTGGCTTTGTTTAGTGAGAGGGGTTTTTTAAAGAGAGTTTTGTATTTTCTTTTTTTTTTTCATGATTCGTTTTTTTTTTGGTTTCCGTGCTAGTATATATGAGCTGGTATTTTCATTATTTAGCAGAATTTACATCGCCGGTGTGCTTTTATATATGGCACAGGTTATAAAATTCAAATCCCAAGTTGTGACTCGAAAAAATAGGTATTTTTCCAGATTTTTTTTCAGGTAAACTAATAAAGTTTTTTATAAAAACTATTTAGTATCTAAAAGTACATGTATTGAACTTAACTTTAACTAATTTGCAATATTTTGCAAATCTAGAACATTTGGAATCCAAAAATGAAATGGATTTACTTTTATTATAAGATTATCTAGTGATTAATCGAAGGATGTGAAAAAATATGCATATTTACCAAAATCACCGACTGTCAAAGTTAACAGTTCAATTTTAACTAAAAAACGCTGTTTCATTTGTAAAAAAAAGTTTTCCTTCGATCAATCTAGATTACTATATATTTAAAAAGCATATAAATTTGAAAATATTTGGTTTAGAAGTTGTTGAATAATCGTTGTCACCGAATTCAATAATGAGTTTTTTGAGAAAAACACGTTTAAAGTTTCAACTTACTTTAATGTCAAGAAAAATTTTTTTTCGCAAATAACAAAGAGTCAAAAATTTTCTCCGGATCAACTTAAAAATTTGTAGACATATTTTTGAAAACATATACTTTAAGAAAATGCAAAAAAAGTAGATTTTTTAAAAGTTACAACGGGAGGTGCCCCCTTAAAAACTTTCAAATCGTTTGATTTCAACTTTTTATGCTTTTTCGAATACAAAAACAAAAATATTACTAAAAAGAAATTTAGCTAAGACCATAATTTTGGGTCACAAATTGAAAAAAAAATTAATTAGGTTGGAAAGCAATATTGATACTCGGCAACAACGCAAAAAAAAAAACAACCACATGTACCTACATATTCTCCGCAAAAAAACCCATTCATATGCAGTCTGTAATGATGTGCGAGAGTTTAAGAAAAAAACACACCATGAGAGTGCATGGGAGAGAGTAGAGTTTTGCTCTTCCTCTTTACTGCGACCGCCCCCACCCGAAACGAAAGAAACATATTTTGGAAAAATTTTGAGAGATGCGCCTTCTATGTATTATATATTCTTTGATTTATGCCTTTTGGAAGTTACAGACTTGGAAGCAGGCGTGCGGTCATTCGCATCATGAGCGGCATGTACATTCTTTCCACTCTTCCCGCTTGTACGATCGCTTGTATTTAATTTTCCTATTTGGATGTATCTCCTTCCCAGTTTTTACCTGAGTTAACGGCGAAATATACGAAAACAAAATACATTGTGCACATCTAGAGCCCTTTTCAACTATATATTTATCCGCATACGTTGACGTTAAGACAGGTGAACGTGGATCTTAAAAATTTATTATACGAGTATATACTAAAAACATTTTGTAAAAAAAAAAAAAAAAAAATTTGTTTCTATCTATACATTTATTAGTGTAACTACAATTTTATTTCAGAAGATTCAGAAGTGCTACACTATCATTTCATATATCATTTTAAAGAGCTTGACGAGTAGGTTATCTAAAAATTATCAGATTTAAAATCGGTTAAGCCGCCTATTCCAAAATATTAGCGTCGGAAGTTCTTTAAAATTCACTCATTGAACAAAGCATTGCATTCATCGTTGTAAAAATCATTAATTAAGCGGGAGTAAATAATAAATAAGAGAGAGAGAAGACAAGAGCAACGGCATTTCTCAGAATTATCTAACGAATCATCTGCATACACAAATAACAAAACAAACACCAACGAGTAGTTTGGTTCTCTTTTGATATTTGTTTTAAAGAGATTTCTTGAGCAAAAAAAAAATAGCCGCAGTTACTGGGGCCTTGCCGACTAGTATTTTTACATGAAGAAAATACGCAACCATTCTTTTATTTAAATTAACCCACTGAGAACGAAAATTACATCATTTTTCTATTGAAGAGTTTTTAATTTATAAATCTTAGAATTTTTTATGTGACAAAACATTTCTTCGGGCCTAAAGGAATATTTATAGCGAAGTGAATTGATAGAAATTAAAATCAAATGTCACGTCGGTGTCGTGTAAAGTTTCATAGTATGTGTTTATAAGTTTATAAGTGTGTGTTTTATTATATATTTATTTTACATTAAGCCCAATGGTATGCAACACATAATTTCTATAACAAAAACGGTTACTTACATATCAATGGAATAGTGGAACACATCAACAATTACTTTTATTTAGTGTATAGTTTTGTTGCATAGTTAATTTTAGTTTATTATTTTCTAATTGAAATTGTAAAATAATATCAACATTCGGCGATGTTGGCGTGTAAAACGTGAAAAAAGTGCATTGAAAAGAGAAAATTAAAAATTTTATAATGAAGTAAACAACAATGCGTAAAGTATATTATCACATAATGTGACGAGTGCATAAAAGACTCATTTTAATTTTGATGTGATAACATCTTTGTTCGGGGCTGAAGGAAAATTTGAATTGAAAGAAACTAAAATCAAATATCACGTCGGTGTCGTGTGAGGTTGTGAATTTATAAGTATGTGTTTTTTTAGAAAACAAAACTTCAAAATAATGAATACCTAACATCATGATGCTATAGCCTAGTTGTCTAGTGCACTAGCAAGCACGCAGACACTTGTGGGCAAGCCCCAAATCCTAACCTTGTTGCCACTCCTTTAAAAAAAAGCAGTGGCAACAAGTAAAGGCTTACCTAAAATGTTCAAAAATTTCCAGATCGATTTTCACCTCAAGACTAATCACTTCCTCGACTGAATCTGACGTTATCGAATACATAAATTTATACAATCATCCACATCAAGCTACAAAGTCAGAACGTGTAGTTACATCCTTCAAAATCATTTCACCTGTATGATTTTTGGCTTAAAGATATTGTGGTTCATGAATTCATTTAGCGTAGAAGATGAACTTCGTTACAAGTACTACTTAAATCGAATGAAAACAAACATAACAACTATTAAACTGCAATGCGGCAACTTTGCCCGCAGGATTAGATCTAAGGTGCGTGATTTACTCTTGAATGCTTCATGAATTCCTTCAAGGTTTTCCGGAAAAATCGTTGCCTAAACACTACTGGTTGCATTCGGCGGAGTTGATTAACTTGTTCTAAAAAGCGCTGAATTGATTGCTGAATTGATTTTAATTGTCAGCTGTATTCCACCTATCACAAAAGTTTTACCTTCAATAAATTTATGTATCGTGCTTACATTCTGGCTTTTGAATCTAAACTAATAGCAAGCACTTTTGGTAATTCATTATTGATAAAAGGAAAGGATTCCTCAACTGCTATTCCTGATTTTAATGAAATTATGAAAGTACTAGATTTAGGTAGTTTCAGGAATGAAGATGTTTCCATGGTTTAATAGCCTAAATAATATTAAATTAATACCTCTGAAGGTTCAGATGACATACCTCCTATCATTTGCTAATAATTATATTACCCCGGTTTCACTAGAATAACTATAAATTTAGTGTTATGAATTTTTCAAAGTTATTTTATTGTGATGTTTTTTAAACATATTCCTAACTCCTTACAGAGTCATCCCAAACCTTATGCCAGTTTCGTAATATTATCCGAATTCTATAAACTTTTAGCATTATATAATAGGACCCTTTCATTCATTCAACAACATAAGTGTTGTGCCCTAAAAGATTATAGTCATCTAGTTATTAAAGTCGTTCCAAACGACTCAACCAACTCCTTTTATTTTGTGTTCGTGGTAACAATATTTCTTTTACTGCATTAAAAAGGAATGTTCAAAAATTTTTCAACAATTAGTGTTGGCCATAACTGCATGTATGTATGTTTTAATATTTTATAGTACAATTTGAGGATAATGATTTGAATTGCATTTACTTAACATTTTTTATGGCAGCCCATTCAATCCCGATTTCCAAAATCCCTACGGGACATAATCCAGACACTTCCTTAAAATCCAGACAAGGCAAAATCTAGACAAGACAAAATCCAGACAAGACAAAATACAGACAAAAAATTTAAAATTCATTCTTAATTCATTATTTCCTTCAACTCTAAATAATTTGTAATAATTAAGCTGTTGCGTGCAAAAGTGGTGTAAGTCAAAATCAGAATTTTTGAAAATACATTGATTTTGTAGAAGTGCTGTGCAAAATAGGGCTCAGCTGCAGACATACCAGAATACTATGAATCAATCAAGACTGGAAACAAAGATTTTTTTAAAAATTTAAATTTTAAAAAAGTTGGACTCGTCAAAAATGATAGATAATATAATACAAATTGTATGTTCTGAATTTCATTAATGTGGAGCAAAGAGTAAATCGCGATAAAAAAAATAATTTAAACAAAAAAATCTATATTATTAATCTGGATTGTGTCTTGTCGAGATTTTGTCTTGTCTAGATTTTGTCTTGTCTGGATTCTGTCTTTCTGGATTTTGTCTTGTCTGTATTCCGTCTTTCTGGATTTTGTCTTTCGGGATAGTGTCTCTCGAGATTTCGTCATACACCCATTTTTGATATAGTACATGAATGCATTTTTGCATAATTTTAGTACTAGTATTCGATACAGAATGCTTCCCACATTAAATAAAACTCATCAATAATAAATAGGACTTCAATTTGGTTTTTGTAATTAATATGGGTTTTTTCGGTGCAATTCAAGATACCGAGTTATTCAGGATAATGAAGCAAAGAAAAAAACGTGATAATACGGAGGGCACTACGTAAGTTTCGGTTGGGGTAACGAAGAGTGTTGTCAGATGCAACCTGACGCATCCATTGTAAAGTTTACCATTTGTTTGCATATACGTACTCAGAACGTTTTGTCATGCAAGCGCCATTAGTGTTGTTTGGAATTAAGTCGTGAAAATTTTCGTGTGTACATTTATTATGATTTTCGACATGGACTATTTAATTTTGGTCGCCGTTTGCTCACAGACAAATTCCGTGAAGCTCGTCTAAATTCAGCTGTTGTGCCAGAAAACATCGCTGCTGTGCAAAAACTGGTAAAGCAATATCGTTATGTGAGATACCTAAGATTGAGGCAACCTTAGGTATTAGTTCCACCAGCATACATAAGATATTGCATTATCATTTGGTAGTGAAAAATATTTGTTTTCGTTGGATTCCACATAAATTGAGCGCTGACCAAAAAAGGCTCGTGTCAATTGGAGCGAGAAAGTGATCAAAAAATACAACAACGGTGGGTCAAAAGATTTGTATAAGATCGGTGATAGATGATGAATTATGGATCTATGAGTATAAGCCAGAAAGTAAACAGCAATCGATTTTATGGGTGTTTCAAAATGAGCCAAATCCAAAAAAAGTTGTTCGCGCTCGAAGCACTGCGAAGCAAATGGTCGCTTGTTTCGTTGGAAAAACTGGTCATGTGGCCACGGTACTACTTGTGCAATGTAGAACGGTCACTCCTGAATGGTACGCAACCATTTGTTTGCCAGAAGTATTTGGTGAATTGAGAAATTGAAAAGGCAAACGTCGCCGAGTCATTTGACCACTCAAAACGTCGAATTAATGAGTCATCCGCCGTACAGTCCTGATTTAGCACCCAATGACTTCTTTTTGTTCAAAAATAAATTGCGTGGACAACGATTTGCAGCGAAGCAGCTTTTGATGTGCTCAAAAAACATGTTTTGGAGGTGCCTCAAGAGGAATAGAAAAACTGACCTGACAATTTGTTAAATCGGATGCAAAAGTGTATAAATCATCATGAAGAATATTTTGAAAAACAATAAAGCCATTTTCAAAGATTAATTTCTGTTTTTTCATTGCTACATTCGAAACGTAAGTAGTGCCCCTCGTATTCATGATAACTATGCTTCAGAAAATACATATATCACAATTCAGAACTTTTTTTTAGCTTCGAGTAGATTGATTGATTCAAATAGAATGAATCCAGACAATAGGTGGATATGGAATAAACTATATACCTATTTTCCGGGAACATAAAGAATTAAACAGAATGCTTCTAGAAACAGAATAATCGAAGATATATATAATAAAGAAATTAATTGGATTATTATTTGCTTCTAAGATATACTTTGCGTTTGAACAATTTAAAATATATTAAAAATTTTATGTAGGTATGTGTTCCTATGTACAAACTTAAATATATGTAAATATTTATATAGTATACATATATGTATGCACGCAGTGCCATTTTTTTTTTTTTTTTTAGCATTTTCCCACCCTCTCACAATAATGGATCTTTATTTTACTTCGCTCTACCAATTCCTTCATACTTTTATCGATAAAGGAGTTAATTATTGAATAAAAATGAGAATAAAAAATTCAATTCCATCAAAAAAATTATGCTTATGAGTGCGACAGTACAATTGAATATGTACACTTACCTTTTGGGCATTTCTGGTGACGACTCCACTGCCGATTGAGTTTGTGGGGACTCCTTGCGTTTTCGCTTGGAGTCTTTAGATACCACCATATTCACGATATTTTTTTCTTTTATTGATATTTTTTCTATTATAAAGTTTATTCTCTTTAGGTTTTTATTTTTTTTATTTTCAATATGATTAAAAACACAACAGCAGTTTTCAATTAAATGTGTACAAATCGCAAAAATTTACTCCAATTACACACACAATCAACACCACCACATCCCAAAAAAAAAAATCTTTATTTGCAAAATTTTTTTCGTCGTAGTTCGTAGTACAGAAATTTTTTCATTTTTTCACTCATTTTAAATAAATTTTAACAACAAATATCTTTGCATTATGTAATTAAATGTTTTTTTAAACATATTTATGCATTTTTAATAGTTTTTTCATTATTTAAACACTAAAAATTACACAAATTCACAAGACAAATAAAACTTTTTATTTTTCTTCGCCGCTATCTCACTTTGCAGTCATGGCGGATGCATTGGGCTGCCACAATTTACAATTTATTTCCATTATAGTTTTACGTGGCAGCCTTATCAACTCATCTAACATATTATTAGTTCAGAATGCAGATGGCGCTTTTAAAACTACCCGGATCCAATAATGATTACGTTTCCTGACGCAGTTATATCAGATATAGCTATATACTAATATATGAGAGAATTTAGTTTGTAAGACATGATATAAAAAGAGAAATTTTTTTTTTATTATTTTCCCAAAAAAAATTATTTATGAAATTTCAAAGCAAGATATATCATCTTTCAATTGTGCCTCAGCAATCACAGAGGATAAATGGATGAATGAAATCCAAATCACAAAGTTTCCTTTCCAATGACTTTTTTGTTTTTTTTTTTTTAGGTGTGTTTAGTGTTGTTCCGTTAGCTTTCTGCATACAAAAAGGCGTGGAGGGTAATTTGGCCCGATTTCTAGGAATTATATCGCCATAACTAATTATTAAATTGTTAACTTTCTTTTTTATATTGATAACATTTATTTTAACTGTACTTCTTTATCGGACCACCTCTTTGTGCGCCACGTCCATTCACCACGACGCACAAAATGGAAGTCCTAACTGCTTTTTTTTATTTTGCAAAAAATCAGTTATACCACTCATTTTTTATCTGTCAAAATTTGAGGGAAAACTTCCAGTATTTTTATTTATCGATTCGATTTTCTATGCCAATATTCTCACTTTTCTCGACTACCAATTACCAATCAGTCATACATGCACATAATCATAAATATTATTAGATAGGTTAGATAGGTCAAACTCACTGATGCATCTCAGTGATGATTTTGGCTCGAAATATTCTACGTCTACAACTATCTGGTTTGCAGTGCCCCAGATATCTTTTTCCTACGAGTAAGTGAATATGGACTTCCGGCCAACGGAATATAGAGGGCAGCGGGAAGGTAGATGAGTTGACCTGAAAGGGATCATGAGTAAAATTTAAAAAATTATCTTGTGATGACCAATTGTGAATGAAACAGACTGACCAGGAATGGAACAGGTTGGTCCTGCAGGACCAACAATTAGAAGATACCATCACAACTAGTCAAAAAAACCCGAAAAGATATCTCAGATTGACGGCAGTCATTACAGAAGAAAAAGAAACGGTATTTCATTTATTCTGCGAATGTTCGGGTTTAGGACGAACCAGGGCGAAAACCTTAAGCAAACTTCGGAGAACTTGCTGAAATATACATGAACGAATAAACAAACTTCATAAACCTTTTGGGATGGGTATAAGCTGTGCGTAAGGCACCTAAATTATCTACACTAACAATCAGCTGAGAACGTGGTATCAAAACGGCGCACAAGCGCTAACTGGGGTTGTGGCTCGAACCACCACTTTAACCAACCAACCATATTCGTATTATGGAAGAATAGACTTATGCCTGGTTTTAACTATGTCAATTTCAATCAAATTTGGCAGCTCTTGGCAGGTTTCTTACAGGAAAATCTCTCTTTCTCTCTCTATAGGCGTTTTTCTTTATTAGCTCTGAGCAAAGCACGAGTTGTCAAAAAACGTAATCGTGTTTCTTTTTAGCTCTGAGCACTCAAAGCAAACGTACTTGTCAAGGCGTATTTAACAGGGTGAAGATAACTCAGAGAGTAAAAGTTATAGTGTCAAAAATAGCTTCCGTTGTGAATATTTAAAATTTGAATTTTAGCACTATACTCATGTTTATTTACATTTTGCTCTATTTTGACACTACAAAATTTGACTCTTCAAATAAAATGAGAGAGTTCTCAGAAATGACTTCACCCTGTTAAATACGCCTTGGTAGTTGTGTTTCTTTTTGTGAGCAGAGGGCGCTTAAAGCATGCTCTAAATGCTCAGAAGAAATCGACTGAGCAGACAGAGCACGGAAATTTGAAACTATACACAAAAATTTGAAATGGCGGACAAGGGCTCAGAATAATTAATTTACCAATTTTGCACAAAAAACAATCAGAGCGATTGAAAAAAACTTTGTTGAAAAATATATTTACTTATAAATAGTTGTTTTCTGGCAGTTCGTCCTCTATGCGTTTTAAAATTAAATCAGAGTTGTCAGAGAGTGCTCGGAACGTGTACTGATTAGAGCGTGCTCGGTGTGCCTGTGCTCTACTCTACTCCGTGTTCTGAGTTAAAAAAAAAACACCTTATGACAGGGTATGTGACATAGTGAATGCCAAGCATTAGATCAAAGAATATATAATACATAGAAGGCGCATCTCTCAAAATTTTTCCAAAATATGTTTCTTTCGTTTCGGGTGGGGGCGGTCGCAGTAAAGAGGAAGAGCAAAACTCTACTCTCTCCCATGCACTCTCATGGTGTGTTTTTTTCTTAAACTCTCGCACATCATTACAGACTGCATATGAATGGGTTTTTTTGCGGAGAATATGTAGGTACATGTGGTTGTTTTTTTTTTTGCGTTGTTGCCGAGTATCAATATTGCTTTCCAACCTAATTAATTTTTTTTTCAATTTGTGACCCAAAATTATGGTCTTAGCTAAATTTCTTTTTAGTAATATTTTTGTTTTTGTATTCGAAAAAGCATAAAAAGTTGAAATCAAACGATTTGAAAGTTTTTAAGGGGGCACCTCCCGTTGTAACTTTTAAAAAATCTACTTTTTTTGCATTTTCTTAAAGTATATGTTTTCAAAAATATGTCTACAAATTTTTAAGTTGATCCGGAGAAAATTTTTGACTCTTTGTTATTTGCGAAAAAAAATTTTTCTTGACATTAAAGTAAGTTGAAACTTTAAACGTGTTTTTCTCAAAAAACTCATTATTGAATTCGGTGACAACGATTATTCAACAACTTCTAAACCAAATATTTTCAAATTTATATGCTTTTTAAATATATAGTAATCTAGATTGATCGAAGGAAAACTTTTTTTTACAAATGAAACAGCGTTTTTTAGTTAAAATTGAACTGTTAACTTTGACAGTCGGTGATTTTGGTAAATATGCATATTTTTTCACATCCTTCGATTAATCACTAGATAATCTTATAATAAAAGTAAATCCATTTCATTTTTGGATTCCAAATGTTCTAGATTTGCAAAATATTGCAAATTAGTTAAAGTTAAGTTCAATACATGTACTTTTAGATACTAAATAGTTTTTATAAAAAACTTTATTAGTTTACCTGAAAAAAAATCTGGAAAAATACCTATTTTTTCGAGTCACAACTTGGGATTTGAATTTTATAACCTGTGCCATATATAAAAGCACACCGGCGATGTAAATTCTGCTAAATAATGAAAATACCAGCTCATATATACTAGCACGGAAACCAAAAAAAAAACGAATCATGAAAAAAAAAAAAGAAAATACAAAACTCTCTTTAAAAAACCCCTCTCACTAAACAAAGCCAACAACAAAAAGAAACAAACTATTTCAATCACTCATTGGTTTTATGAGAACAACTGAATTTTGAGTGTAAAGTGGAGGCAGTTATGGCTCCATAGAACAAAGTTTTTGTGCAAATAAATTTGTTCGTGATGCGCCTTCTATGTATTATATATTCTTTGATTAGATGTTTCTTTTTCACTTAAACCTAAGTTCGAAAAAATCGCATTGAGAAACTATTGAAAAATAATATCAGAGCTTACGTTTATTTTCTTATCAGCAGAGTGTGTTGGCATTAAATAAAAATATTATGGAAACTACAGCACTGTTTTAAAAAAGCCTGCTGTCAAATCATAGAACAACTTTGAAATTATATAATATATATAATTTATAAATCCAGCATTTTTTTAAAAGACTCATTCACACTTAATTTGTTATTTTAATCTTAAATATATGTATGATCAAATATTGACATACCCTACAGAATTTACAAGGCTTTTACATGTTTTGATGAACGCCGTTTTTGGTTTGCGCATGAGTTACTACAGACAACATTTTATTTTGATCCAGAGTTCAGAAAAAATATGCAATCCAAAAAACATCTCTGTTTTCAGTGTGGTACTAATACGGATAATTGCAAAATGTAACTGTGCCATGTGGCATCTCTGTTTTCTGTGCGTTGTGTGATTTGCAAATTTTTTCCTGTTGAAATTTTAATACAGATTTAAAAAAGAAGAAAATAAACGTATTGCAAAATGGAAGGTGCTGGGAATTGGTGTTTAATCGAAAGCGATCCCGGTGTATTTACGGAATTAATACGTGAATTCGGTGAGAAAGTTGTATATATTACATTTTCAATATCAAAGTTTCCCTAATTGATTCTTGTCCCATTTTCGGTTTTTCTCGATGCCATTGTGTCTACAGGCTGCGAAGGAGTTCAAGTGGAAGAAATCTGGAGTCTTGATTCTGATTTATTTAAAAATCTAGAACCCATTCATGGTTTGATTTTCCTGTTCAAATGGGTGCAAGATGACGAAGCGGCTGGGTCAATTGTAGAGGGCAGCGATCGTTTGGAGAAGATATTCTTCGCAAAGCAAGTAATCAACAATGCATGCGCTACCCAGGCAATTTTAAGTATATTGCTGAACTGCAGTCATGATGATATCAAATTGGGGCCAACTCTGAATGATTTCAAAGAGTTCTGTCAAAGTTTCGATCCATATAACAAAGGATTAACCCTGAGTAATGCAGCACAAATACGTACAGTACATAATTCATTTGCGCGTCAGACCCTGTTTGAATTAGATACAAAAAATCAGAATAAAGATGAAGATGTTTATCATTTTATTGGGTATATACCAATTGATGGACGTTTGTATGAACTGGATGGTCTCAAAGAAGGCCCAGTTGATCTTGGCGCCGTGGCAACTGGCCAGAATTGGATAGATGTTGTACGTCCGATTATTGAGAAACGTATGCAAAAGTATAGCGAAGGTGAAATCCATTTCAATCTGATGGCAATCGTGTCAGATCGTCAGAAGATCTATCAACAACAAATCGATAAGTTAATGAGTGCTGGTGACGATGCTATGGAAACAGAAGATGATAGACAGACTGAAGTTGCAAAATTGCGTTCATTGATTGAATATGAAATTGAAAAACGAAAACGTTATAAGGTAAGACAGCTGCTACGTTCATACCATAGTATAATAATACTATGTAATGTATAATGTATTATTATACTATGGTTCATACTATGTTTCTTTATTTTTAGCAAATATTATAAAATATTCTATAATATTATGTATTTCGAAATATTAACGAAGTTATAGCACATAGTCGAGAGCGCCTGTTGGTTAAACTGTATGTGCTGTTAAAACTTTAAAAGCGTTTTTCTCGAAACAACGTTTTGATGATCGGCCCAGGGGCTTGTAGAAATTCTATTAAGTCGATTGGGCTGAAATTTTAATAAGTTATTTTACACGCCAATGGCTTTCGCAGGTAGTAGAATTATTTACTTTTAATCATTGCCTATTTTTTATCCCGATTTTCAAAGTCTGCCATTTTGTTTTTTTTTTAATAAAAAATGTTTAAATCTATTGCCTGCCAGAATAGCAAGTCTACAGATCGATATGATTTCAAGTAACGCAATCCTCAGGGTCACCTTTTTTTTAGGTGTCCACTTTGGGTGTAAAAAACATTAAAAAAATATCGTAAAATAAATTCCAAATATTTTTTTTGCATATTTAAAGACAGTTAAAGACATAAAAAAATTGAAATGATTGTATTTTATTTTGTTATAATAAAAATTCCCGAAAAAACCTTAAAAATTAGGTCGGAACACCAGACTACAGCCTTAAGAGCTCTATAGTTGTATTTACTATGAAAAGTTCATTCCCACGCTTTAAGAGATCATTTTGGTTTGCAAACGCTTTTTTCAGGTATATGTGGACATATATTAAAAAAAAAAGAATTAGTCTTAAAGAAGACGAGATTTGGTTAAATTACTCTGAGCATAAGCCTTGAAAGAGCAGATGGTTGGGGAATAAAAAACGTCTCTCAAAATACATTACTTTATATTCTGTTGGTACTAAAATTAATGTGATTTAAATATTTCGTTTGAATGGAATGTAAACCGTGTGCAAACATATATCCATGATTCATATCCTTCATTTGGCATTAATATCACCTATTTTTTGTTCGTTTAACACCTCTTGCTATATCTTTCATTTTGCATATTGTTTTTTCTTTTCTTTTCCAGATTGAGAATATTCGACGAAAACATAATTATTTGCCATTTATAGTGGAATTGCTAAAAATGTTGGGGGAGCAAGGTCAATTAATGCCCATCTATGAAAAGGCAAAACAACGCGCTCTGGAACGAGAAGCTGCTGCTACGAAAGGAAAATCTTAAATATACTTGAACCATGTTTGTTATTGTTCTTAAATTTTAAACATAAGAATATTAATTAATTCAGTTGATATGCAACAAATATGCAGGCAATTTCTTTTCACCTCTTTTTTATATCTAAGTATGTGACTACTGCCATTGTTTATTACACGAAAGAAAAATAAACATTTGTTATCAATCATATCCAGATATTTTTGGAGCAAAATAACAAACAGCATTACAAATAAAAATAAAATAATAAATAAACATTTTTAAAGACATGTCGTGTATTTTTAATAATTATTTAATAATTAAAATTTTGTTTTATTTGTTGTTTCTTGCTTTTTTTTGACACAATATGCTTCATTTATGTTTGTATATATTTTAATTATTGGTAATAATAATATATAATATATAGTATAATATTTATATATATATGTGTATATATATTTATTTATATAGTGTATCTTCATTACAATTTTATGCCGATTTTATTATGTTCCTTATCTGTTTATATGTATTTCTGCAGTATTGTATATAGGAATATTATGTTAATCATTGATTTTTCTTCATCGTTCAATATGCTTCATCATATTCATAGAATAATAAAAGGGCTTTGATTATGGTTTGGTGTTATAGGTAGTATTATATGCTATGAATGAGTGTGTGTTTTTAACTGCTTAAATGAAATTAATGATAGGTATTTTATATTTAATACTATATGTTGCAAGGCGATAAATGAATAATGTGATGTTAGGCCATTAATAGTAAGTAATTTCTTAATTAAATTAGAAAACTACATGCTTTGTGCCTTTTTTTAATTTTTAATATACAAGTACTAAACTTAAAAATAATTCATAAATTATTTCATAAACCTCGAAGCAAAAGCGTTAAGTTTAGCAAAAAAAACTAAAAGTATTCAATATTCAACAAGTGAGACAACAAAGTGCAATTGCTCGCTAAAAACGGAAACTCTTTTTTTTTGTTTTTGTTAATTTGCAGATATGACTAATTTTTTGTTGTAATTTTATATGAAATTCTTAAAGTAAAAAGCAAAGTGTATAGTTTTTTAACTTAATTTTTTACATTTAGATTCGTCTGCAGTTGTCTCTTTCATGTCTCTACTATCAAATAGTGCGAACGTCTGTGTATTTTTCAAAAATTATCTAAATTGTTTTAATTGTATGCAACTATTTATTTATTTACTTATTAAATTATCAAATGTAATAATATAAATTTTATTGAGGAAAGAATTTTCCTTCATATTCGATTTATGAATATGTATATATATTTTGTTTTGTTACTTGTATCAATTTTTCACTAATGCACTGTTGTCGTTCAGTATTAATTTTATTTAGTACATAGTTACATATGAAGTTAAGTTGATTCCAAACTATTTCTATTACTGTTACTATTATAATTATTTTAATTTTCGTTTCATAATTTTGTTCTTCTGCTCACGAGTGTTTAACTTTATTTAATTATTTTCTTATTTTTCACATTATATAATTTATTTTATTAACATTTTCCTTTAGCACTTATTGTTTAGCAAACAATTGCTTAAATTTATTTGAAGACACAACAGTTTCTGGTCCAGTTCCAGGAAGTATTTATCATCATCATTATCCATCATTTTCAGCTTAATCCATTCAAATTTCAATAATACTTCCTTGCTCATCGTACACACCAAGGATGATGATAATCATAATAATTACGCTGCTGTTTCTCAAGCTCGATGTTGTTATTGATGACTATTGTTAACTGGTGGCCAAACTTCTATTCATAATTTCGCAGTGTGCCTGGCGCGCCGCTTTAGTACTTTCCCTATGAACTGTAATTGAATGATAGTTTTTGTGGGTGTGGTTTTTGATTGATTGTTTGTTTGTTTTTGGAAGCACATCATATAGGAACTGTTTATGGAGTTGAAAAATACAATATCAAATTATCTGATCATATTGTATATATGTATATGCAAATGTATTCATAATTTGGATTTTAATATGTTAAAAGCGTTTCATGAAATACCTGCAGCATGCATACGATTATATAGATTTTTCTTTTTCTTCTTTAATATCATATCTAAGTTGTAGCCATCTATGGTTATCCTATATAATTTGTATATCATTAATTGAAATTGAACAGTTACACGATCAAAACTTACTTTTCAATTCGATTAATACCGAGCACATCTTTGAATGCCAAATAAATTTTATTTAGTGTTAAATTTGGTAATCCTTGCCCCAAATACCGTACAAATTTGACTTGTTCCGATTTGGGTAGGCCGCTCTCGTGAAAGTCCAAAAAGGGTCGATGGTCGGTAATCTTGTATTCCTAAAAGTATATTCATGTATATGTGTAAGTGGAATACATATTGATCGGTGGCTACCAGAACCATGATTGCCCCAAATTGGTGTTTTGGGGGCATATACCACGGTTCTCTCACTGAATGAACATTTTTCGTTATTTTAGTGGTTAAGTATGAGAGCACAAACGATTCACAAAACTTTTCAATGCTGGAGAGCGTAGGCTTATGAATTTGTGTATTCATTCTCTCCCTTGCACCGTATCGTTTTCTGATCAATTTTGTGCTCATGATACAAAACAAAAAAAAAAAGAAAACAAGTACGCAAAAAACGAATTGTTCGTTTAGTGATTACGCAACACAAAATAAGAAGATAAAGAAAAAAATCTCTGATGCCTAAAATGATACTGAAAGAACGGAGCAAACTATTCCTTTTTTGCGTAATTTGTTTTGGTATGTTTTGTATCATAAGCATAAACTAAACATAAGTTACAAATGTATTCGTTTTCTCGGTGTTTGAAGCATATTGCGCTTCGTTCCTTTGAATAAGCAGAGCAAATCGAAAAGGAACGGTTGGCTATTGTTGTTCTTCGTTCTGTGCTATAAACTTATTTGAAATTGCATAAAAATCGGAAAAGAAATATCCGATTACAGGGACGGAATTTAATATTAGAATCAGTATTTGCAAATTTTAGATTGCATGTAATGTGCATTCAACTCAAAAGTGGTAAAAATGTACATTCGTAATACTGGTAGCCATCCGACGGTTTATAGAAAACTGCGAATTGAAAATTTAAGGCTTGTTCTAGTAAAATATTGATCAACTGAATTTTGAATTACGCTCCATAGTTAACGTCCTGGGTTAACGTTACCATATTTTTATTAATTAAAAAAAAAGGATGAATTTATCCTAAATACCAGAACAAGACTTTCGGGTTTTCCCCTGCAGCACCTGTCAAAAACTTCTAGAGTTAAAAACATGTACTAGTTTCTACATAAATGAAATTAAATTTTTATGCTGTTTTTACTTTTATAAACGCTTCTCAGAGACGGAAGTCAAATGCCATGCCGGACAGCACTTTTAACTATTTCTAAACACAAACTGAAGAGCTAGTTTTGGGACACTAAAGAGAACATCGAGAGGTAATTGCGTAATTTCTTAAAAATATATATTATGATTTATACAGTCTGGCAAGCCCCCTCTAAGGCGGTTGGAATAAGCTTTCAGATGCCAAATTTAGTTATTTTTTGTTTAGAGTTAGGTGTAATTTTTTAAATTTATAAATAATGATAAGGCAGCCAAGGCGTAAGTGGTATCCCGAAGTATTATGAAATTCAACATAGATCACTCATCAGATAACTCTATATCGAATTACCTAATCAGTATCTCTGAAAGAGTTTCAGACCAAAATAATAGTACCAAAAAATTTCATTTGGCGACGGAATTCGTCGAACTTAGAAGTAAGTGTGGTGATGGATTTTCAATACATCTATCTATCAACCTATATTTAATAGCTTACTCAATATTAGTGAATTTGATAAATACCTGCAGCCTGGGATTCGAGCCAGAGAAGAGGTACCAGATTGTCTGAGATATCGTTTCCCGATCAGTATATCTAAGTGAGTTCCGGACTCATATCAGACTATTTAATTTTCCAATGAACTAAAACCTGACATTGAATTCGATAAGTTTAGTCTGAAAATCTAAGCACATAAATAATAGGAACTGGAACTGATTTTTATTAAATTTTGTCTCTATAAAGGAAATTCTCTGTAAGAGAAATTATATTTTTACGTAAAGTTTAACATCGATTAGTAGAGTTCCTAAAGATTTTCTTATAAATAATTCAATAATATAAATTTCAGACTCAAAAAATAAGTCGATTACGATTTCATACTGGGCTCCTCCCTGCAATGCTTTCAGCCAATTGTGGAAAATCTAGCTCAAGCGACCCAGTTCATGTATTTTTCAAGGCAAACTTGAAGCTCACAACAATAACAGTAAAATCATGTCTTTCCCCTTTTTAACTCCATTAGTGCAATTACTATAAGCCGACTAACCGATTATTGATTGCGAATTATCAAACGAAAGAGATTTTCAAAACGAACTAATATAAAATAATATGAAGAGGGATTTTTTTATAGTTATCAAAAGCGAAGTCGATTGCCTGCTAAAGGTACTGCAGGGTATTTACATACTACATATCTACACATTTAAAAAAAATTAAGAAATTGTAAATATGTAAAATTGGGTGAATTCATTAATTTCAGCGTTTGCGCTCACATTGCTAAATCTGATGAAATTTTCGATGATTGTGTACTTTTCGTAGTATGTTACAGACTGATTACTCTGAATACCGAACTGTTTAAATATTTCCTGCTTTTTTGGTGGTAGACGTGTTATGTGCGTACAGACCCCATCTTCGACTCTATGCGTTTCGTGTACATCGAAATTCTCATAAATTACAAAATTCTCAAGAACTTTGGGCATAATGCATTTGGCCAGTGCATTCGGTTCAGTGGAAGTGGAATTGATATTCGGCGGTGTATTATTACTATTATTATTGTTGTTGTTATTGATGTTGCTGTTGTTATTGTTAGATGTTGAAAAATCTAAACCATCGTTCGATTGCTGGTGAACCATATTTTTTAAATCTGTAAGAAATTTCGTTATTGTATTATATGAGAATAATTGAGAGAGATATTATTTTTAAAATTACTTATATGTATGTGGTGAAAATAAAATATTGATTTCAAGTAACAGCCAGAATTAGTCTCATAGTGTCGAAAAAAAAACTGATGGAATCTATCTATATCGTTTTAATAATTGAAAAGGTTGGTAGGTACCTGGGAACTGCAAGAATGTGTTCTAATTCAGCTCTTTCACTCGATAAAATTCTTTTAGTGAACTATGACATATCTCTGAATATTTCCAAGTGAAAACATGGTTGTGATGTGCCACTTCGGTTCAAAATAGGTGAACAATTTAAGGTTTGGAATATTATAAAAGGTGATTCATTTGGAGTTTTTTTTTAATTCCAAATGAAACGCATAAAATTAAATTTTATGGTGAAAATTTTAGTATGAATCGCAAGAACAATCTATGGCATTTACTTTTTAAGCATTTACGCTTTAAATAGTCCATCCTGAAGGTTCAATTTTGCACGACGCATCGAGCATAGTGACTGGTATCCCGCGAATAACACGAGTAATGTTGGCTTCCAAATCGTCGTTTGAAGTTGGTTTATCCTTGAGAACCAGAGATTTCGTGTAACCCCAAAGAAAATAATCCAAAGGCGGCCAATTTTATGATCACAAACCTACAATCAGGTGCTCACCAAAATGATTTCTCAATAAGTTCATTGTTGCTGGCGCTGTATAGCAAGCAGCGCAATCTTGTTGAAACCAAAGCCCACTCAGATTACTGGCTTTAATTTCAGGTAGCAAATAATACGTTATCATTTCGTGAAAGCGATCGCCATTGACTGTTACGTTCTGGTCACAGTCTTTAAGCACACTCTCAGCTACAGCCGCTATATTCTCTTCACTACTTGCTGGATGTGGTCTAATCGGCCGAGTATCATCCAATAATGTACAGTGGGTTTCAAATTTGCGGGTGGTATTGGCAATAGTGGGTTCGGTAAGTCGATGATGTGCACCATAAGTTACTCTAAGTGCACAAAAAAATTTTTTCACAGAACGCTGTTTTCCCTAATACAGCTGAACAAGTTGGACACGTTGTTGTGGTGCGAGTCTTTCTATGATGATTTACCAAACAATACTGAATAAAAATGGCATGACAGTTTGACACGAGTCATGCGTGATCTGTCAAAAAAAAAAAACCCTATAAAAGAAAAACCTCCAAATGAATCATCCTTTACATACTACATATATCTACCTAGTAATAAAATATAATTGTTTTGTTTTTTATTTTTGTTTATAAATATATATTGTATATTTAATTTTAATAATCTCTTTAAAAAGGAATAACATTTGTATAGTTCGTTTTTGTTGTTGATCATCATAGTTTTTGTTAAATAAACATTTTCTTTTAATTGTTTCGGTAAAAAAAAATAATTTAATAGTATTATTATGTATTAATTTTTGTTTTTATTTGGTCAAAGCAATTGGAATAATATCAAATTAAACGATTTGTTTCTTTTTTTTTTAATAGTATAAAGTTAAAAATTTTCAAGGTTTGTATTTTTATTTCAATTTATGTTTCTATTATGCTCATTAAAATTAACTGTAATGACGATGAAATGAATAGAGTATTAAAACATGCACTTATTGAATAGCTGATGGATCCATTGACATCGGAGTAGGTGGTGGTAGTGGTTGTGAAGGAGGTTGTTGTGGCACACTATGAATTTGTTTATTTGGGGTATTACCTAAAAAAAATAGTGTAAGAAATAATATAGAAAAACAGAAAACAAAAATGTTTAAATTTTGAATTTTGAAAATATATATGAAGTTTCACTTATAGAAGAAAATATAAAAAACTCAATGATAAACGGATATGCACATATACTTAAGGGGATATGAACATTACTCGGGTCTAAAAAATTATTATTATTTTTTTTTTTCATAAAAAGGTTCCTTATAGTGTCTAGAATACGTATTGAAAATTTTATATAAATTTAGATGATGTTTTTGAAATAGACGTATTTATATAAGTGCTTATATTATGAGTATAACAAGAATTTCGTAGTTGCGCGACAGCTACACGATTCTTTAAGCGCGTTTTTCTCTAACTTTTGAAATACTTGATGGTTTTTATTCTACTTAGAGCAATTTTTGTTATTAAAAATATTCTTTTTATAAGATAGACTATTATTACGATCGTACGTTTTATTTTTAGAACTTTGGCGAAGGTTCATTTTTTGTTTTTTATAATAGTCTATCTTACAGAAAATTATGTATATTTTTAGATTATTTTATTGTTGGGACGCTATACAGGAAAATTATTTTTTATACAATTTCGAAGATTTCATTTTTTTCGACTCGAGCAATGGACATGTCACCTTTAACAACTTTAAATAATATTTTTTCGAATTAGATACTAAATAAGAAAAAAACAAAATAAGTTTATTTCACATGCGCAAGTATGTTTTCTAGTAGTTAGTGTATGTATAGTAAGTAGTTTCTTAAAAATAATTTGCAATGCGTACAACTAGAATGTATACTCTGACCTTCAAAGTGCTCCCATAGGTTAGAGTGAAGCTGTTCACATGCATTTGAATACTTCATGGGTTAAGAGGAAATTTGATTGCAAACTTTATGACCTTTTAATTAAGGATGGTGATAAAATTGAAAGGGTAAAAAGAAAACATGGTTTTCAGGACATTTTTCAGGCGGAAAGATTTAAGTTACATTTTGTTACAAATGTTTTTGGCTAAGCTAATGCATATAACTATATATTTTTTAATAATTAAAATACATAGTCGGAATCAAAAATTCAGAAAATTGTACGAATTAAAAAACAAAAAAACAAAATTGATTTGTTCACCTTTTTTTTTTTTTGATTATTATTTTTGCAATAAAAAAATTACTTTTTTATGCGATTTTCAAAACAGTTCGGTTCACATGGAAGGCTGATGTTATGAAGCAATATGCAAAATTTTATTAAGAAAATTAAGGTGGAATAGTTTTTAAATCAGAGTTTCCGAAAGCTTTCAAAACGTGGTTTCGAGAAAATTACGTTGAAAGTTTCTTTAAGTGAAAAGTGGCTAATACAATACATACATAAAATAGTAATTATTGTTTTCTATAACTTTATTAAAAGTTTAAATTATTTTCTGAAATTGTCAGAGCATTTCCTAAATTAAATTGTTGTAAAATTTTATTAAAAGTTCGAAGTTATGGTTTTAATCCATCTAGAAGGTCTGTATTTAAGGAGTAGGCTTTGACGTTCTGACTCCCTGCCCCCTCCCGAAATGTAAAAACTTTCTTCTAATTATTGATATTAAGCGACAAAAAAAAGACGAAATAAAATGTATAATCTATTGAACGGTTTTTAAATATTTTTTAATTCTATTCTTTTTTTTTCTTAAATGTCAGAAATAGATCAAATTTGGAATTTTAGTTACACAATGCGACCAAATTTGATTTGTCGTCTTTGACATGTGGTTTGACTTCGGATTCAAAAAGAGAAGGTGATACTGAGCAATCCTGCATGCATAGGTTTTTTAATTTTGTAAATGTTTTTTAAATAAAGTTTTCGCCCTGAAACTAAATTTGAAAAACTATAAAATTAATTAAAATTAAATGAATAATCGCGTCCATGTAAATTTAGATTTATTTGACAGGTAATAAACAGAAATGCTTGGTTTTATAATAGTCCTATTTACGATATGGTGCAAATTGTATTGCATCATTGCAAATGCAAATTTTTATTGCATATCGCATATATTTGTTGTTGTGATAGCAGAAATATTTCCCATTTGCAATAGGCGTTTTTCTTTATTAGCTCTGAGCAGAGCACGAGTTGTCAAAAAACGTAATCATGTTTCTTTTTAGCTCTGATCACTCAGAGCAAATGTAATTGTGTTTGTTTTTGTGATCAGAGCGCGCTCAGAAGAAATTGACTAAGCAGACAGAGCACGATTGAAAAAAATATTTTGACAGTGTTGCAGCTATTTGAAATGGCGAACTAAGGCTCAGAATAATTAATTTATCCTTTTTGCACAAAAAAAAAAATCAAAACTATTGAAAAAAACTTTTTTAAAAAAAAAACTTAATTATAAATAGCTGTACTCTGACAGTTCGTGCTCTATGCGTTTTAAAATTAAATTAGAGTTGTCAGAGCGTGCTCGGAGTGTACTCTGATCAGAGCGTGCTCTACTCTACTCCGTGCTCTGAGTTAAAAAAGAAAAACGCCTAATGATGCACGACCATTTGCACAAGATTGTGAATACGGCTAATATATTTTAAACTTTTCCACCACCAGATTATACGTTAAAAGTAATTCAATTTACGAAAAAGAGGAAAAAATTAAGATTCGGATTGAGTGATGAAAACGAGAGGCATGTGAATTTTCATAATGTTATTAATAACACTGCAAAATAGAACCTTGACAAAAATGTCGTTTCGATTTTGAATTAAATTTTAAAATTTTAAATGAAAAATTCATAGCCCCCTGCTCCACCTCTCAATAACTATTTCTGTTTTTTTGATATTCATATAAGTAATGTGTTTGGAAAAAATTGATTCGTGTTAGAGTTATAAACGTCCCGTATTCTTTTTTTTTATGGAGTTTTCACTGCAAAACTTGAGAAAAAATCATCTTAAATTAAAGAAGGACAAAAGTTTCATTAGGTAAATTAATGAATCTGAATAAAACGTTTTTGAAAAAATTATTTTTTGACCAAATGCCGGCTGTTGAAATTTGAAATAACAACTTTTGCCCGGAAAATTGGAATTAAATTGTTAATTTTTAATAAATGCCGTCATTGGAAATTTATTTCATTCTTCAGTTGTTGCACATTTCCGCTTGATCAATTGAATGGTTTTTGAGAATGGTTTAGGGAAAAATTATCGGATCAAATCTAAAATTTTATTAGGCAATTTTAAAATGCTATTCCCCCTCCCCTCCCCCCTGTGTGGTAATGACATGAGTGAGAGACATATTTGAGAATAATTGTGTAAAATGAAATCACTTGTATGAAAGAGTTTCGAGTTTAGAATTTAGAGATAGTTAAAATCTAGAGATGTTTATAGAGGCGGCCAAGACCGATCATCGGTTGTAGAGCGAACTAAGTAAGTAAGTAAAATCTAATATTAAAAACTGAATATTTGCAAAAGCTTATCACAAATACATATATTAGAAGTACCGCTACCATATGATTAAATTTACAAGTCAAATTAGGGTTTTCTTGAAAACTAAGTTAATACTTAAAAATGTACAATATTTTTATTCGGCATATAAATTTGGGCTGACATTTTTTTTGTGTGAAAAAAAGCACAACTATCACGCACATTACACCATAATCTATTTTTTATAACTGATTAATTTATCAACTTACCAGCTGTGGTATTCGAGAGGAAGCGTTTTGTTTTGTCCAGTATATAAGGCAAATTATAGCCATCTTTTGTGTATCTGGGAAAGATAAATTAATTTATTCATATATTCAAAATATATAATCACTTATAATTTTCAATTGAAGCAAAACTTACATTTCTGTACGTTTTGTACAGAATAAATTTTTAAAATTACTATAAATGCAGAATAGTGTAAATGTTGCTAAACCCTGTCCAAGATAACGTGCAAATTTTATTTGATCGGGTTTATTTAAGCCACTTTGATTGAGCGAAAGAAACGGTCGATGATCTTTAATATCATATTCCTGTAAGAAGATAAAATAAATTAGATGAAAAAAATTTAAATTTTTTTTTGATAACATATACAAATAATTTCTTTTAATTAATTTATACTAGTCGGTAAGGCCCCAGTAACTGGGGCTATTTTTTTTTGTTCAAGAAACCTCTTCATGAAAAAAAAACATCAAAAGAGAACCAAACTACTCGTTGGTGTTTGTTTTGTTATTTGTGTATGTAGATAATTCGTTAGATAATACTGAGAAATGCCGTTACTAATGTCTTCTCTCTCTCTCTCTCTCATTTGTTATTTACTCCCGCTTAAGCAACGATTTTTACAACGAGTGAATTTGTTCAATGAGTGAAATTTAAAGAACTTCCGACGAACATTTTGGAATTGGCTAAACCGATTTTAAATCTGATTTTGGCTACTCGTTAAGCTCTTTAAATTGATATATAATATGATATTGTAGCACTTCTGAATCTTCTGGAATAAAATTGTAGTTACACTAATAAATATATAGATACATGCATACTCATATTTAAAGTATAAACTCAAATTGCATCCAGTTCTGATATTCATAATGATATAAACAAAAAGCTTAATTAGACTTGAACATAAAATATTGCTAATTAAATCTAATACTATGATAAATCAGGTTGATTTTGATTCTACAATATTAAATACACTATTTCCGACAACGGATAGCCAAAAACAGAAAAAGATGAAAATGTTTTATAAAAAATAAAAATAAAATTCCAATTGGTGATTCAGGGCTTAATAAGAGTAAATGATGAAAGCAACTTTATTTTAAAGTCGAGAAGTAGTTATTGTGAAATTAGGTTCTAGTTGAAGCTAATATGATATCTCTTCAAACTTCCATTCAAAGTTTCTCCGCGTCAATTTAAAATTCTTCGTTTTTCTCATCTATGTTATAGGAATGGCTAGCTCGAATGAAGGATGTTAACAGCTTTATATTGGGGTCGAATCGTCTGATCTGTAAACGCACCAGTGACCAGTAACGTAAAAGTGATTATCTTGTATGTAATTTTGTGTGAATTATGATCCCTAATATCTTTCTAATTTGTATTCTTGCATTTTGAATTTTTCATTAATTTCAGGATTAAATAAAGGAGTTTTCGTAGAAAAGTCCAACGAACTAACGTAATTGCTAACGATGATCACATGTGCATAGGCAAAACAAATAAAATTCCTGTGAGTACATATGAAAAAGTACATCGAACAACGTACACAATAAAGGTGCAAAATCTTTATATTTTAGAATATGAGAAAAATAAACTCTGAAAAATATAATAAATATATGTATGTATGTATGTATGTATGTGCATATGTAATGAAGCCATTATGCCAGTCAAAGGGTTGCTTCCCCATTTACACACATAGACAGAACACATGCATGTGTGTGTTTATAGGCTCAGACTCAAACTCTAGACTCGCACTCATTCCACAATACAAATGACAGTAAACTTATCATCATCATACATGAATGAAGGAAATGTGTATATTTCGGGTTTTGATTATGTTAAAAATCAATAGAGCAAGGGAACAAAATGACAAGAGAATGCTAGAAATAAACCTACCTACATATGGTTGTAAGTATGTGTGTATCGTAATGAATAGTATATATTTTGGTAGAATTTCTTGAGCCCTTACAAAACTCAAACTAACCACCTTTAAATTGATCTACATACTCTTCTTCTCATATGTAAATGCGGAATGCATTACAAATACAAATAGAACTATGTATCATACCACTGCATACTATAGCATGCCATCACTACCTCCACCACTACTTATATATATCTTCATCTCCATTTCCATCATTATGAACATCTCAAAATTTCACATACTCACTCCTCATTACAATGTACATTGTCGTCTACGTGGACGCAAGTCAAGTGTTGATTACGAAGTTTGATGTTGTATGAAAATTTTGGATGCTGCTAATGATTGTACATATGTAGGTTTGGATGTACATATGTAAGTGTGAATGAGGGTGGTGCCTTGGTAACCAAAAAAAAAACTTACTGCTACTTACTATACTACATTGAAATGGAGAATTTGATAATTAAAAGTGGGTGCGGCAAATGCTTGATATCAATCATGGTAAAAACGCATGATTGATATCAGAAGTTAGATCTTGGTTCTAGAGTATAATAAAAACTATATAGAAGTACTTAAACTTTAAAAAACTGTATAGATTGAAAATTTAAAATTTTATAAAAAAATGAGAGTAGAAGTTTGGGGTTAGTTACACTAATAAAGTCTTACAGATTTTTATCCGGGAAGTATGGAAATTTGATTTGAGTTATAGGGGAGTGACAGACTTTGGGTCGATGCAAAAAGCCTGCTTTGTATAAGGTTGCAAAGAAAAAGGATGGATTCAAGTTGTAGTATATACAACAATCTCAGCTATGCTAACATGTCATCAAAACTGAAGTCAGTGTAGGAAATATTTTTAAAAGCAGATATAATAATAAATATCTCCAAGACACAGGTAAGGCGCATTAACACCGAAAATTCTAGCGAATTTCAAATCGATAACATCGAGCTGGAAACTATTAAGTTTTTGGATGTAATCGCACTCGCAAAAAGAAAGCGGAAGCTGCATTAAATTAAGAATGAAATTAACCGAAAGTCATTCTATAAATTTACCATGGAGCGAAATCAAGATACGGTACAACATAGATCGGAGTGGCGAAGATTCCTTGTGGCTTGAACGATTAAGCCGCAATCACATTTGATTGCTGTACGATCAGCCAATTTTTTCAATATTGAGTTATATAAAAAAAATTGTACCAATAGCAAAAAGAATACCGTAAAAGAAAATGCTGCAGAAAATAGTGTAACATACGGCAAAATTGCTTCAACAAAACAAAATTTCAATATGCTTGCATTTTGAAACTTGCGACCTTCGTTCTTAGCCTTACTATTCTATTGAAGCTGCAATATGAATAAAGTTAGGTTTAGAATATTAGTTAAGTCTCAATTCATGGATATTTTGGCATTCATTACTAAAAACATGAATACAAAATATGTTGCGTAATTAGGGTTGTCTAAAACAAAAAATTTTCGAGACCGCAATTATTACTGTAATATTTGCATTCATATGTAAGTAACATTACTAAAATGTTAAATAATAAACTTCAGCAATGTTGTTCTCAACTAAACCTATGGATTTTACCTTATGAAATGGTTATCATAAGAAATTTGATATTTTTGAACAAATTTAGCTGGAACAGTAAGCAGTACACTTAATTTAATATGCTAACTCATACATACGCATATGCACAGATACATACTTACATACATTTGTATCTATAAAGCACATATGTATATGTGAAATACATACATACATATTATATAATTTTAAAATTATTATCAATGTGTGAGAGTAAATTGTATGAGAGTGTATATATGTATATGTATCTATGTGTGGATGTAGTTCAAAAATGAGAAATGAATGGGTGGTGGATGGGCAGCAAGCAACTGAGAAATGTGTGAAAGAGGAGAGTTATATGTAGGTAGGTGTGCAGTCGGTCGGACGGTTGGTTGGTCGTTTGTTTGAGTATGCTGACTGAATGAATGAATGCTTAGCTTAATTTTTGGGGTGGCTGAATGATTGGGAATATAAAACGAATATGATGGGATGTAAGCGAAAGCAGAAGTGGGAGAGGTTGAGGTGAGTAGGAAATGAAAATGGTTGGAGGAATATATAGTTTGAACGAAGGACATGCAAAGAGTGTGTCTAAGGACGAACATTTTGTAATGATTCTCTCACTTTTTGCCGCAAACTTTACACAAATAAGGTTACATATTATTCTATCAACGACGACACCAACACCAATAATAGCAACAACAACATGAACACCATTCGATGTAACTACTACCCGACAATAACAACAACAACACCAGATACAACAACAACGAACGATTGTATAATATATTTGGCATTAGAACAAAAACAACATTTATGATGATAATGATGATGACGCTGATAATGATGGCATGTTGTTGTTGGGTTGTAGCTGTTGTTGTTAGTAGTAGTGATGTTGTTATTACAATTTATAATGATATGTGTATGAGCGAGTTTACGTATTTATGTAAGTATATACGTGCATATAAAATACATACATTCAAGTATATCCTTCCACATACATACTGAATATATAATAAATACATGTATGTATAAATATTTTAAATTTGAAGTTGCGAAAACTACAGCGTTTCAATACAAACATAATTATAATTATGTGTATATGTATGTAGTATATAATAATAGACATACATATATATATATGTACATATATATATGTATCATATGTACATATATAATTAAGTATACATACATGCATATTTGTAATAAGTTTTGGTACATACTTGGCAAAATTTAATAAAGTTCTCAACAACTATTGATTTATCCGACAGCGTCATTTGACCGGTGAAGCGCACGCCCAGCTGCTTTAGATTTTCCTTCTTCTTGGGCGGCAATTTATTCATATGCTGAAAAATACCCTCTTCTACTTTATGCGATGAATGAACATCAAAATTATCCTTTATAATGAAGTTGGCTAATGGTTTGGGTGCATTCGAGGAGTTCGAGTTCAGCATCGAGAAATCTGAGCTACCCGCAGTCGCGCCTTCTGAAGAAGTATTCGAATTAGAAGCGTTTAAGTGTGAGCTAGGGAAGGCTAAATTCGAGACTTCCAGCAGTGAAGATTCGTTAGAATTTGAGCTATTGGTGGTAGTCATGTGATGTAAATCGAACATGGTGTGTTTCGAGTCATGATCGAATACATCTACTAGCGCTGATGTTGAGTCAAGACTATTGGATGCGCGCGAAACGGAAGACAATAAAGCGGCAACTTTGCGTGAAGATTTTGGGGATTTGTGCGTGGTGCTGCTATCTAAATCAATGAGACTCGCTGTTGCTTGTTGTTGCTGTTGCTGATGATTACTAATTGTCATGTGATTTGTATTGGGTGCTTGAGTAGTTGTTATTGCTCCTGGTGCCGTTGCTGCCATGGCGCCATTTGCATTTTCACTAGCATCACTAGCGCTGAATTCATTTGAATGGCGTAAATATTTTAAGAACTCAAAGGAACCATCAAAATGTTGAGCACCAACACCTGCTGCAGTGTGCGCGATGGATGTGCCCGCTGACGCATGTGCGCTATGTAATGCCGCGGCCGCAGCAGCAGCAGCGTTAGCATGCGGCGTTCCAGATGTAGTAACTATGGGTGGCCAACGTTGTTGTTGCGGCGGCGTATAACCTTGCGTTGTATTGGTCGGTGTGTTGTTAACGTTTAAAGAATGATGCGCCGTATGATTGTGATGGAAAGCATTGGGTGTTTGAGCATAGTGTTGTTGCGGTGTATGATGTGACGACGTGGGATGAGGATGATGATGAAGTGGATGATGAAGATGCTGAGGCGTAATTTGTTGTGGATGTAACGCCACTGACGACGCTGTTGCTGCTCCTGGATGTGTAAAGTTATTGGTGGTCTCCATATTAGCGTTAGCACCGATAATACCGCCACCACCATTAAACATTTCGGCATTATTGTGAACCCCTGCTGAGTTGATGGCGCCACTGCCACCAGTAGCACCAACTACGACCCCACCACCTATACCATTGCTGTTGCTGTTATTGTTAGTACTGTTGATATTGCTGCCATTGCTGTGGTTGTAATATGTGATGTTGCCGTTTAGATGCTGCTGCTGTTGTTGTTGATGCTGTTGTAATTGAAATTGCTGCTGTTGCTGTTGTGTTGGCTGTTGTGTGCCCGTACCAAATGCTTGAAAATCCTCAAAAGACGAAAATTTGAGCTCACCATTGCTCAAATATTTCGCAAATTCCGATGGATCATTTAGTGAATTCAAAAAGAATGAACTAAAATTACTTGAGATGCAGGACATTTTCGTAGTTGTTTTGTTTCCTTATCGAGGCTCGTTTTCGTTTTTATTAAGCAAAAGCGTTTTTCTTTTCTTTTTTGTTGCTTATTTTTTCGTTCTGTTTTGTTTTTTTTTTAACGTTCCGGGGGTCAGGAGTGTAGAGTGTATGTATCTGTGGTATGAGTGTGTTAATTATACTAATACTGTTATGAATACGTTGTTGTTTTTGTTTGCTTTATTGGTGTTTTTTATTGGGATTCAGGCTCCTCGTTCTTTCGTCTCTCGTCTAATTTTTAAAGCTTTTTATGGAAGTGTTTATATATTTTGTTTAGCAAATGAATCTTTCTTTATTCTTTTTTTAAATGGCACATTATTTTGCTCCGAATTTGGAACTTTTCTTCTGTTTCTCCGCGTTTTTATTTCGGTTTTATTGAAGAAGAAAATGAAGACTTTTTGATTTAATTCTTACGTTTCTACTTTACTATTTTGTTTTTGTTTTGTTCTTCCTTATGTTATATACAATTTACAATACTATACAAATACAATCAGTGTATTTTAAAACATCGATAGTCTTCAATTACACTTTTTACTTTCTTTTTGTTAAATACTTTTCTTTGAATTGCACTTATTTGTTTCTGTGTATGCGTATAAAATTATAAGTTTTTCTTTTTCACTTTTTCTGTTTTAAATATTTTCTTCTCCGTTTTGTAGCGAGTTTTTCGTGAATTTTCACTTGGATTTTCTTCACTTCTTTTTTGCTTTTTATGTACTTCCACTTATTATTGTTTCTTTTTCCTACTTTTGCTTGTGTTTTATTACATTTTTAAATATGTTTTTTCTTCTTTTTATAGCTAAAGTGTAATTTATTATTCTTATTGCCTTTCTCTGAACGCGGTCGTAGTCGCTGTTGTTGTTGTTGTTGCTTTTATTATTATTGTAGTAGTAGCTGTTTTTGTTGTTGCCTTGTTTGCTTAGTGCACGAGAGAGGAGGATTGGCTGTTCGTTCGTTTTTTCCTTATTTTTGCTTGATATTTTCACTTCACTGCAGCACACTGCTGTTGTTGCCGTTTGAATTCGTACGTGCCCGTTTATTTGTCCGTCCAATCGAATTTTCTTCTTGCTTTTTTCGCACTTTTCGTTTTTGCTTTTTCTCCTGCGCCTTTTTACACTTATCGTATGAACAACCAACGTACGACGACGGCGACGACCAGAATGCACTAGTACTCCAACTAAAATATCAAGTTTTTCGTGCAATAATTTTCGTAGAAGAAGCAATAATTTACTTTAGCCTTTTCTGCGCGACTACACGGCACGACCAACTACTTCAAACATCGACCACACCGCAACTCTTAAACAATCTGCTTAACTCTAAAACGATCTGAATTAGTTTGAAACTGAATTTGTCGGTGAAGGAAGAAAGAGCGCGTTAGGATTTTAACATGTATGCAAACTACAACGAGTTTTCTTTACTTCTTTCTTTCAATAGCAGCAAGTAGGTAGTAGTTTTGATGTATAAAGATATGTTAGGTAGGTTGGCTAGCTGACAATCAGGAAGGCACACAAAAGTTAAACAGCCAGAGCGTAGCAAACGAACACATAGAAAACTGAACAATTTTGCTGCTGTTCTTGTTGTTGTTGATGGTGATGATTTTACGATTTTACACAATGTTTTGTTGTTGTTAGTTATTTCGCTCCCCGTTTGTCTGTCTCTCCCCCTGTTTGTGTGTGTGCCTTTTTGTCTAGGAGAGATTTAACTAAGAAAACGTGCTACGCGTTATGGTAGTATTAGTCAACCAGGGGTGTGTATTTTTATTGCTCCTTTAAAAATACATATAAGTACGTTTTCAAAATTTTGAGCAACTTTTAAAATCGCAAATGAATTCGTTGTGCGAATGCTTCTTTTGTGTATAAGAATGTAACAGAACTATTGAGATACTGAGGTTGTGCTGCCTGCTTCCTTGACTTTCTGTGTGTTTTTCGGTTACTTTCCTTTTGATTTTGCCTTTTTGATTTTAGCATTCGATTCGACAACTTTACTCTGATACTCCTTTACTTTTCTTGTTGTTCTTGTAACGTTGTAGTAGTAACGATGGTGGTGGCAATGGCGATGGCTATGTTATGCTCATGTATCTCAGAGATATTATATCTAAGTATAATACACACTCGTTTTCTCTCCCTTTCACTCCGTCTCTCTTGCTCTCTTGTTATGAATATTATGAAAATGCAATGCGGTTGCTAACTACTCTCTTCTTTGTTTTGTTTTCCTTGAACATTTCTCATCGCTACCTCGTCGTCGTTCTCATCTTCGCTCTTCGTCGTGTGTGATTTTAAATTGTATTTTAAATTTGAAAATCCAAGGCGCTAAAGCAGAATACACTGTGCAGGTAGAATATAGAGTTGCCAGCACCACCTTCTTTGTTATGGTATGATATGAGACAGACCCAGGCCCGACTGCCTGGAAATGTGAAAAAACTGAGTGTTAATATTTATAGAAACCAATATAGTTACATCTCATTTAAACACAATAGTAGTTAAGAGTTTGTATGGTTTCAGGTTTATATGTACATAGTTGGCAAAGTGTTTTGTTTGAAATTGTAAATGAATGTTAATTAGTAAATGAAGTTAGTATATAATTACGCATCTTTACCGATGAAATTATCTTTGAACATATTTTCACTGAGACTGCAATCACACGATACTACTACTATTATCACTATTATAGCACAACAGGTCGTTGCAGGCCTAAACCATCTTTCTCGCATCCAATTTGTCTACGTCATATTTTACACGAATGTAAGGGACAATCCGTGGGCTGTTTTATATATTTCAAACTATTTTCTAATTTTAAAAAGCTTACCTAAATCTCTGTTGTCAGTAGATTCAAAGCGAGCTAGATTGCTGAAGGAGAATCAGCCTACAGATAGTAGTCTTTTTTTGGCTAGGGAAGAGCAATTGCAGAAAAGTTGAAAGAACCGTTCCTTTTCCTCCTCTTCACCGCGGTAGGTTCTGCAGAAATTGAGTATAAATTTAATGGTGTGTCTACAAATAAGATAATGCCCAGAATATACTAATATTCATTGCTTTTATTCATTAATATATCTATGAATTACATGATTGCAGCTCGGTGAGTTCAAAAAAAAAAAAAGAAAAAGTTGATGTTTCTGCCCTGCAGAATTTCTTTGGTTGTAATGGCAAACTTTTAAGAGAAAAAATTTTTCAAGATAAGCTTTTCACTTCGCCGTTTGCATTCGGCATAAAACCGTGGATCCCTTGTATTCGTGTATAAAGCTCGACCTTGCTCGTCCATGGTTGTTGTGGTCATAATAGTATAAATAGGATTCCATAATATTGCTCGTAACTTAGATGAAATACATTGTGCATTTCGTTAGTACTTGTTGTTGTAACTATGTTGTCAGCGAATATATGCAAAATCCAAGTATCTAATTGAGCGTTTAGACAACTACCCCAGCAACGTTGTTAATAGAAAGTCTATTTAAAGAAGCGAGACTTGCAAAAGGTGTAGAGAAGCGTTTTTTGTGTTTTTTCTATTCATTATTTTTCTTGATAGAAACCTTTTGTGCAGCTGCATTCTTTGTACTACAGGGATCGCATTATACTTCACACTTAATTGTTATTTTTAAGGAATAATTTTACACTGAAACATTAATAAATATTAAAGTAAAATTGTGGCATGAAAAAAAAAAAAACTAAAAAATATGTTATACTAGGAAAAACATTCCAGAAACAAAAACCTTGAAAACTTCTAAGAAAGACAATTTTTTAAAATTACCTCTCAAGGTAAAATCAGTTTGCATTGTAGGGTAGGATAATTGAAATCCAACTGTTTTATGACCATCTTTAATTTTTATTATCTTTCATATATTTATAGATTTCCTGCTGAGAATCTTTCTAAATTGTTTCTTGGATATAAAAAATATTTTATATCGTCATCGTTCAAATCACTAAGTCCAAATTAGTTTTTTTAGTAGGATCCATATTAATTAGTTTCTATAATTCGAATGACATAATAAATTAGATTTTTGATGATCCAGTTGAAACGTATACTAACGTGTATATCAATCTGGTGATTTTTTAAGTTTTGCAACTTTATAAACTAACTTTATCTCAGAAATTAGAAAGACAATTTTTTAACTGGTAATTCATTATTCTAAGAAATACTTTGATGAATTTATAATGCCATACAATGAATTCTATTACAGTTTTCAATTGAATTTTTTCTAAAATTTCATAATCTTTTTGTCATAGTATTATTTTTTACTTTTTAAATGGTAGACATATTTATGTTGGTACCAGTTATTTCACGAAAAGATTGGTTTACAAAACTTAGTTTTGCATTTTTTTTTTTTTTTGTTTTAATAAAATTTTCTAACTATTTACTAAGGAATAAAATTTCATGATTGTAATCTTTCAATGTATAAATACAATTTTAGTTTGATTATGCATCAACTACGTTGGCAACACTATCGTGCATAAGTTATAAAAATAGGATAAAAATCAAGCGACTATTTCCGAGCTACTTCCGCTCATACTTCTTTTCTTTTTCTGTAGCTGTAGCCAGCCAGCACTATTATTTTGTGCCTTCCTTCTTTTAAGTTAATTCTTCATGTAATTTTGCGTTTGTATTATATTGTTGTTGTTTTAAATAAACCATTTAAGCCCCATTTTTGTGGGAAGTAGGATAAAAACTTTGACCAACCCTTTAATAAAGTAATATTTAATTGCATTTTCTGATTTATACATATACTACACACACATACGTTTAATGTTCATTGTGTATTCAAAATGTTTTAAAATTATGAATAGTTTACTTAAATTCACCTTTAATTCAATTTCGTTAATGTTTTTATTTATTTCCTTTTGGCACAGAGTTTTTTTTTGTGTATATGTATATTAATTTCTCCTTATATATTTGCACAAAAATTCGTCACTAATTTTTAATATTTAAACATATGTAATTTATCAATTAATTTTAATTATAAACTTAATTAGGAAACAAATGAAAAAAATGTACACAATTGGGGAAAAGTCTAGTACTCTTTCACATTTATGTATTAAGTTGCTAAGTGCGGGAAAAGGACAGCAGACCAAGTAAAAATAAAAACACTTTTTTGTTCACACAACTATTTTGTATTTTGTAGCTTGTCCACCATACAAATCGAAAAATCAACTAGCTCGCACCGTAGCTCGTTTGTGCAACTGACTCAAACGAAATTCAAAACTAAAACTCATGGCAGCAGAAAAACACCGACGACCACGGGCGAGTATTTTGAGGTTGAGTATAAAAAGCGGCAAGAAAGAAGAACCGAAAATTTCTTTGCATCTCTGAGGTATTTTTCACAATTCTGCTTTTGTTGTATCTTTCGGTTACGGTGTGCGATTTTTGGAAAGAGAAATTTGGAAGAAGCGAGGGAGAAAACGAAAAATGAAGAGAGAGAGAGAGAGACAGATATTTTTCAAGCAGAAAATTGAGAGAACGAGAAGGAAGCATTACCAGCATCAATTTGTATGATAACTAACATGCATATAGTTTAGTTTTTGAAAATGTTTTATGCAATTTAATACGCATTTTCTAGGAGATATTAAATAGTGAACTGATCATCTACCAAATGAGACTTTGTTCAGGGGAAAGTATCAAGTTTATTTAACAATTATTATGAAAAATATTGGGTTTAAGTTCATTAGCTGCTCTGTCATAAATCATGATGCATCTTTTCGATACCGATATCCATAATTCGATTTAAATATATTTAGGTAGTTACATTTCCCAAAAACTAACTACTTTTGCCTTTTAATTAATGTTGCATATCATCGTTGAAAAGATCTCATAAATTGCTATAGAAAATCAATAAAAAATGAAGGAATATGATTATAATAAAAATAAAAGAAAAAGGAAAAATTACACTTGAAAACAGAGAAAAGAGACCTGAGATCAAAATAAAAATCCCTCTGTGTGAATTTTAAGGAAAATTTTATTTTTTTATACACACACGATAAAATAACATGAAAAACACACACGTGTGAAAAAAATGTATTTCCTTTCCAGAGTCAAAACGCATCATTACAACGAAATTCGCGGTGTTCCAACTCTGATTACAAACACAGCTCCGACTCGGACAACACACGTCATTTAGCGTCGCATCATTTACAGTATATTCACGGGATGCAAACACATGAAATGCTACATATTTCCTCTTCTAAAACCTTATCAACCAATTTTAGTTAACTTACTTTGATGTTTGCTTGTTATTTTTTAAATTAATTCACTTTTTCTGGCATTATTAAAAAGTTTTTTCACTCTACTTTTAGAACCCGGTCACTTTTCTTCCTTTAACACATATATACACTTCACGCTCTGAACTCGAAATGGCATGAAAAGTTTGCTTTCGTCATGACAAACAATACTGTATATTAACTTAAAGGACGCCAGTGAGATATAATGGAGGAAACGACGCTGTCCCGACCCTAACAACACCCCGACCATGACGACACCAAAATGTTTTTTTTTTTTAACTTTAGTAGTTATATAATTTTTTTAATTTTAGTAGTTAGTTTAAAAATGTATGAATTTGGATTGTTTTTAGTTTAATAATGCTGAAAAATATGTGCTCATAGAAAAAATCATAGAAAAGAGAGAATTTATTAGTTAAAAATCCATTTTAGGGTATATAATTGCTGCGTTTTATTCGCCACTTTCTTCTAAGTATGTATAACTATCAGCGATAATTGTATTGGAAAATAACAAAAAGGCCGTACAGATAACACGTATAATTGTAGCTGTTATGTATACTTAACAAGTAGTCTAACTACATCAAATTCTATTGGGAACTGCCAATAGTGAAAGACGAAACATGACAGTTTTGCAAAAAACAAAAGAGGAAAAGATTCGAAATGTCTGCTGGTGAAAATAAGTTCAAATCATCGTTAAATATTCTTATAAAGAGTAAAAACAAAAACAATGCCCACGATTAATTGCAGCAACTGGGATCCATTAAAATGTTTCAAGTCTAGCTGCTGAGCAGTTTCATTGTGAATAACAATATAACGAAGAAGAGACTTAACAACATGGTAGTTTTATTGGGACATGTTAAACTAGCTGGCTAATATATACCTAATGATATAAAAAAAAAAATTGAAGTCAAAAATACAATCCAAGATCTATCACACATTATGACGATTTAATTGAAATTATTATACGTTTGTAAGAAAAAATATCTATTTTGAAATTTTAATCAGCTCCAATTCGGACCTAGACCCATGGTCTCTTTGGCAATTTTATTAAGAACCATTTATTTACTAATTTATTATCTATTATTTACTAAAAATACTGATATATTCTGAGCGGTTTCATTCAAAAACCAGTTCTTCTCTACCTTCGAACCACTGGTTCGGTTGATAAGGCAGTAAATGATAACAATTGAAAGTTTATAAAAGAATAACTTTCATTAAGTTTAACGTAAATAAGATGGAAGCTCAATTCAGGACGTAGCCGAACCTTAAATATCCTACACACCCTCAAAGAAAAATACCTCTTTGCATTGAATTTACCATTGGACGTGGTCGCTAGCGCTCTCAAGCGCAGAATACAAAATGCAGTTTTGACGAGTTTTTGGAATTACCGATTGGTTATTCATTTAGTAAAGTCTCTTTTGGAGTTACAGATTGGTTACCATTATGATTTCGAAGTCGTAAGATTTGCACTCCCAAGACTTCAAAAAAGATTGCAGACTCCAATAGAGGCTATAACCAATTGGTTACTCCAATAGAGACTTGTAACTGCATTTTGTATTCAGGATTCAAATATGTTATTCATTAACTGTGACTTCACTGAATGAAGTTAAATTGAAAGCATTCTTTTACAGCTTTGTCACAAATAACAGTTGCTCAATCACAACCAACATACCCGGTAGGAAATTAGTGCTACAAAGTGTAATAATGGAGATAATTCTTTGGCTTGAACCAATTGAGTTTTTCGTACGAAACTGGTTTGTTTTTGGTTCAGTTCAAATGCAATAAAACTAAAATAGTTTGGCTGAAAAAAAATAAGTTCTGAAGCAGGTTAATCCAAATTCAGTATACTTAAGAATAACTGCTATGCAAATTTTGAATACACTACACAACGCTGTTTTTTACCCATCTCCAAAGTGGATGGTTCCTAATATTTTTTGAGATATTTCGAGATATAGCCAATTTTTTAATTTTTTGGACAATGGTAACTTTTATCAAAATTACCATTTTTTCGAAATTAAAAGTAGAGCATCTATATCTTTTCAAAAAGGCAATTAAATTATCTTAAATTTAAGAGTTTATTTGATTTTCTGTTCAATTTCCGTCGAAAGTTATAGAGATTCGAAGTTGAAATTCTGACCAAAAAAAAAAAACGCTATTTTTGTGAATTACTTATTTTTTGCCTTTATTAAGTGCTGAAAACGAAATATCCCGTTGCTGATTTTTTTTGAATCGATAGCGATTCCAATGTTCTAAGACCCTTCATAATTTTTTAAAAGGAACATTTTCTCCAAAAACTATGTAATAGTTTTCTCAACGGTTTTTGTTTTATTGGTCATTTATCGAAAAAGGGAGTTTAAACCTCCATTTTCAAGAGGAATGGTAGGAGATGGAGGAAAAGTATTTACACAAAAACTGTTTATCTCTTTGTGGTTAACAACTTTGCTTCAGACACCAAATTCGTTTCTGTTGAAATAAAAAAATCCGACTTCAGGTCCATATTATGGGAGAACTGAATATGATGGAGAGAAATTGAGTACGCAGTCGTGATCAGCGTCCCTAAATTACTATAAAACCGTTGGAAAATATCGCGCATAGGACAAATGTTGAAAATTTGTTGCACTGTGTAATTCTTTGCCCTAAAATTTCTATTTTCTAAGTGAGGTAACACTAACCATTGTTGTTGTTGTTGTGAAATAACACGAAATGAAAACATAAAAGAAACGTCAAAACTCACGTTCTTCTGGTGGCGGACTGTTTTGTAAAATATTTGTTTCAAAATGAAATTCGTAATTGAAAATATTAGTAAATCTTCTGGACGTATTGGCCATTTGGTTCAAGCCGAAACTGGAAAACAATTTAAAACACCGCTACTACTCCAGACAACGAAGGTAAGGAAACATGAAGTTAATGTATGCACATTTGCTCTTATTTTTAAAAAGACTTGTTTTTAATACTTTATAGAGTGGAAGCATACCCTACCTTAGCCGCGAAGTATTCGATTATATTACTAAGGATATGCAAGTTTTGCAAATGTCTCTAGCAACTATGGATCACATGGCCGAATCGTTGGCAATATTTAAAAATGGTATAAACAGCTATGTTGGTTTTAATGACTATCCTACTACGTTGATAATTCGGGACCCATGTGAGACAATGCCTAGCGGATATAATGATAAGGATATGGTACCACTATTTACGAGACGAGGGAAGGAGCTGTTGACGGCGAAAAAGTAGGGATTTACTTCTCAATACATTGTGATTGATTTAAATTGTATTTCATTTTATAGATATATGGATATGGTAGAATGCTTCTTACCAGACATTTACCAGGGACTCAGTGATGCTGATACCAATCTAGAAAGCGCAAAGAAGCGCATACAAAAGTCTGTCGACAGAACAGAACAATTTATGGACTACTGCTATGAACGGCAAAACAATTCAGAAAAATTAAAAAAATCCACGCTATTTGGTTGGTATAAGTACAGAAAACATTTTAAATGTATTGATCTATATCATTTGCATTTTAGCACCCATTGTTGGTGGCTTTAACACTTTTGCACGCTCACAATCTATCAAACATGCCAAGTCGAAGGGCGCAGATAGTTATGGCGGTTATTTGCTTGAAGGATTTCACAACTACGGCTTGAGTGCGACAGATGTAAACGCCGAACAATTGCTCATAGTGATGAAGCACTGTGTGATAGAGTTAGATGCTACTAAAGCTAAAATGATGCCAGGCGCGTATACTCCTTTGCTGATGTTGGAATTAATTCGCTTGGGTGTAGATATATTTGACACTTCATATCCATATTCCGCTGCTGTGAATTACAAGGCGTTATCTTTTGATTTCAATTTTAAAACGAAAAAAAATAGTGTTGAAAGTCCTTTCCTTGACCTGACGGATGAGTGGTAATTTATTGTATACTCTTTGTAGTCGAATAATATTACATAATTATTTTCTTGTTTTCATAAAAGTTTAAAAGAGCAATTTACACCATTCCTGGCAGATTGTGATTGTTTGGCATGCAGAAAGCACACACGCGCCTATGTGCATCATTTGTATAAAACAAAAGAATTGTTGGGGCCCATCTTATTAATGATGTACGTTTTAATGACAATATGCTATAAAGTAGACTTTGATTTTACAAAATTATTTTCGTTTCCAGTCACAACTTACATCACTATATTCAATTCTTTGAAGTTATACGGTCATGCATTGCAGAAGACAATCTAATCGATTTAATTGATTTTATAAAATATCAATCCACTGATAAAGTTATCGATTATAAAATTTATGAAAATACTAAAGTGATTAGTAAAGCTGGCCTTGGTAAAGGTTTTGTGAGTGCCAATTGATTTATTTATTTAATTTACTTTAGAAAAATATTTGTAAACATGTTTGTACACTCCACCAGTTTCTTCGTGAATTTTTGATATGACTTGTTGCTCTGATAAACTATCAAAGATATTTTTATCTGAAAATATAAAATAATATGTTTTAACATAAATACAAAATACTTTTCTTTTATTTTCTAAATACCGCCTATTGGAATATACCCGGAAAATTCACAGAATGCTACATTGTATGTTGTTAAATCCTTAATGAAGCAATATTGTTCTCTAGCATAAACAAAAATCTTCAAAGCATCAAAGTTACCACTGTTTCGATTCATCGTCATGAACAAATTGTGCGGGAAATCTCGTTCGCATAACCACATTATATATTCATAAAGTTCTTTTAATTTTACTGCAATCGCATCGTCATTATCACTTATATATAATACAAAACAAATAGCTTCAGTGGGCATGTCAGCACTTAAGCGATAAATACTATGCGCTATACTTAGAGGTTCTAGTTCCTGTAAAAATGAGTTTAGTGAAAAGCTCAAAGCAATATTAACAACTTACTGCTTTGTCTATGTACAGATCTTCTTCAATATGCATCAGATGCAAATGCAAATGATTCACTGACGCCAATGCGCCCGGACTATTGTAACCAATACGAAATGCCACTTCATTAAGGCCCATTAGGAATGAGGCACTAAAGGATAGAGCTTCTAAAGTTATACATTGAGCATGCCCTGACACAATATCGGGACAAATTAATGTATGATAAATTGTCAGAGGACTTTTGTTGATAATCATAGAGATATCAGTTCTTTCATACGGAATATTAAGTATTAGTTCTAAGGGATTAATTTTCTTAAAATTGAATTTCTCTTCCTCAAATTGTGGTTTAAGCGTCGGAATAGTTTGTGGTGGCCTACGCAGCGTAGAACGTTCAGGATTTAACTAAAATTTAAGAATACATAAAAGCTTGCTGTAGTTTTGTATTAAAAGATATTGAAAATAGGCATAACTTACTTCAACATAAAATTTATGTTGTCCTGGTAAAAATTTTCGTTGGGTTACATTCAAGTTGTAGGCAAAAACTGTGGGTGTGTTTTGTAGAACTTGCCATTTTTCTTTCAATTCAATTAAATACAATTTTGCTTTTCTTTTTAGGCTCATTTTATGAATATTTCTTACTATTTGTTTACATGAGCGGCTGTTTACTGATTTTGACAGTTGTGATGACCTTCAATTTGTTTCAACAGTGGGATAAAAATGATTATTTTTGGTGCACATTTAAAAATTAAGTCTGTCTCAAAAAAAAAAAAAAAGAGTAAAAAATCACAAAGTGAGATAATTCATCTACAGTAGTGGCCAAATTTATTTATTTATTATTTCAATTTCAAAGTAGAAACTTTAGTTTTCAATGGTGCGTATCAGGAACATTAAATTAAATAATCATTCAAAAATTAGTGTTGGCTCATATTCAGAATACACACAAACTGTATATATCTGAATAGAGTGGGCCCAGCTCTTCCCCAAATTGGTGGTAAAAATATTTAAAGCATAGTGAAAATAACAAGAAAAAATATCACTATAAATGAATGCATCACGCCTAAAATACCATTAAAGTTTGAGTGTACTTAAAAAGACAAGGTATTTGTATTCAAAAGATATTTCAAAAGAATAATAGTGAAAAATTCGCGATAATTTGAGCAAATTAGGGTAAATGTTTGCTTTAGGGACTTTTCAGTAAAATGAATCGGCGAGAAAAACATATATGATTATGGAAATGTGATCGGGGGGATTCTCATACTCATTTGAAGTATCGACCGAAAAGTATCGGGTATTCAAAAGTATCGACATGAATGTACTTGATACCTAAAGTATCGGGTTTTGATACCTATTGCAAAAAAAAAAAAAAAAAAAACAATTGATGCGGGCAAGGCACGCAAGATATTTGATGTGTAAACAGTTAAGCCAACTGAATGCCATATACATAAGCTCACATATGTATAGCCATATATAGGGATTTGATGTATAAGCTATATGCTTAGGTAAATAATTCAAATTGAAGCAATTCTTTTACAAACTAAAAAATTTATTAGACATCAATATCTTTTAAAAATAATAGCTCAATTCACTATAAATTGCAAACGGTCTTGCATCATTGCAAATGCAAATTTTTATTCCATATCGCATATATTTGTTGTGATAGCAGAAATATTTAGCACCTTTTTTCCGCGCTTTAAGTTTTCTTCCTATCAATTTGAAATTTTATTAGGTGTGATAATTTATAAAAAATTTTCGCCTGAGAATTGATTTGGCGTATAGGTATATGAATTTGTACACACATACGTCAAATCAATCCTCAGGCGACGATAAGTGCTTTCCACATTTTACCTTAGGAAGGCAACAGGGATGACTAGTCACCCCACTACTTTTTAAAAGCACCGCAAAGAGGGTTGTCTTAACTGCATTTAATAAAAATAAGAACCAATGTATTTTAATTGAGGTAAATAAGTGATCTTATAATAAATAAGTTTGATTTTTTCTGTTTAACATTTTTGCTATTTACATAGATAAAAAAAGTGTTGCCTTTCTAAGGTTAATGTACAAAGCAAAATTTGTATAATGCCGTGGTTTGATATCATTATCACTACGTTTTGTTTATACATGTATTGAAACTAAGATTCTTTATTACTTATCATTTTGTATTGTTTTTATATTTTAAAAAATATTTAATTTTAATGCAATCTAACTAACCGAATGCAAAAACTATCAAACGCCTGCGTTTGCTACGGCGACTTCTCTGCTTGTATGGTATAATCGATCTCCACACGTTTAACACCAACAAATAATTCTGACACGAATAAATCTACACACACATTTTGTTTTCGTATGTATTTGTATGAGTAAATTGATCGAAACATAAACAAACAAACTCCGCTCGTATTATAACTTCTCCCTCTCTTATTCTCTTTGTTGTTTAGAGTAGCAAAGTCATGCCGCGCAGTAGTGTTAGCGAGAGGGGAACTGGACGTTACAGTTATTCTTACATCTTACGTTACAGTTATTCTTACATTTTACAAATTCAAAATTTTGCCCATACAGTGAGCTAAAATGTTTACACATCAAAAAAAAAAAAATCATGGAAGGCGCTAAAAAAATTTTAGAATTATAAGTAAATTTTTGATTTTTATTAATTTTTTGAAATATATACATAAGTATATAAATAAATAATGAATACATATATCTATGTATATAAAAAAAAATATATAAAAAATTTAGATATTTGTTTAAAATATACATATCGCACCCTAACTAAAAAAATTGATTTTTACTATTTTCGGAATATTTTTAGCACTAAAAAGCTGATTTTCCGTAAGGCCAGCACTTTTTTATACAAATAAACAAAATTTTGGTCAAAAAAGTGATTTGTAGAAAAATCCCAATCAAAAGTGTGTAATCTAAAAATTTCCCTTAGTTTTTTAATTACATATATTTCAATTATGAAAATGTATAGAATTAAATAATAAAAAATAAATGTTTGGTGTGTACATCTCGTGCTTTGATAATAGCAACAATTTTGAGTCTCATCGATTTTATCTAACCGCCATTCTAAGCTTCTGTTGTTTCCGACTTCATTTAAAGTTTATTTCTTCACCAAAATTTTTTTAGCACTGCCCAACAGTTCGCAATAGGGTTCAGATCTGTGTTGTTTCCTGTTTATATGCCAGCTTCTGTGAAATACTTTTCCCCGAAAATTATAGAAATTACATTAATATTTATTTATAATACAATATTACCGGTTTTAAAAATTTTTGTTGTATACCAGGACACAGAGTCATCATTTTACAAAAACATAATCGTCTATTCCAGAATCTGTCGAAATACCTACGAACTCGTAGGAATCCAGTCTGACTCGAATTTAATGCTATTCTAAAATTATTTTCTGGAGATTCTAGACAATACTTTTTTCGAATAATTGTTCGAATAAGGTGGCGCAATCACCATCACTTTATCGGAAGAAGCTTTAATTTTTCAAATGGGATTTCATGCCATCGCAACTCTCACATTTAGAAAGTAAACAGAAGCAAAATATACGTAGATAATAGATTTCTATGCTTCTCAAGAACATGGAATAATTGGAATATAATGGAATAATCTCCCGTTTTAGCATTTTACATTAATTCAAGATGTCGTAAAAAGTATTCAAATTTCTATAAACACTGAAGGCTAACATTCAACCGATACGGAACAAATTTCAATTGAAATAAATATATTAAAAAATAAAATCATCGAAAACAATTTATTGCTAAATCCAATCGGGTGGTTTTCTTTAACTCTTAAATGCGCAAATTTTTTAATTAGCCTCGAAAAAATTGGTTTCCTCTAAAATTCACAGTATAGCTTAGAAACTTCAAAAATTGTAACGATGCAAACTTGCATTACTGTTGGAATAGTTATCGTAGCATCGAATTTTCTTCGTTTGTCATCATTCATAGTTGCAATTGATGAAGTCGAAGAATTTGAAGGTACTTTGATACTTTCGTATAATCCGTTTTTAAATTTTTTAAAATAATAATAATATCGACAAGTTTGTACCTTTTTCTTATAGGCTCCCCCTTAAAAGTTGTTGAATAAATGTCACTGTGCGATAAAATATTATTTTTTAATAGAACTATGTTAGTTCTTTGGAAAAATTCTCTTAAAAATATAAGCTTTTTTTATATGTAGGTATATAGTTTTACTTTTCGAGATATTACGTGGGAAGAAATTGGCTCAGGGTGGACCATTTCAACTATGTAGATAATCATAAAAGGTAAATAAACATACAAGTAACTTAATATTTGTTTTTTCAAAAGGGTGTCTTACTCCTTCAAATTAATACCTCAATATTTATAAATTAGATAGGAAAGTGGTTTGGCAAGCTGATTCCGTTGCCATGGCTCAATTTTTTTTAAGCTAAATTTATTCTCATAGATTGTTTGCATGCAGTGTAAACAGGGACTGTCCCAAAATCTTCTCTTTTTTCAACTATACAACTAGAGTTAACAGCTATTAGTCATGGTGAATAGGTGATCATAAAAACTTAAATATGGTCATATTCTCACAAACAATTGAAGAGACGACAACTACACTTAGGAGCAAATCCCACCCACCAAAAGGAACTATAAATTTATTTCGCCATAAAACCACCCGAATTGTAGTGAAACAAGAAAAAATCTCTTTAATTCGAATATATATAACTATTTAAAAAACAATAATTTAAAAAATAAAAAAAAATGAAGAGTTAGGAATAAAACATATTGATTAAAGTTGAATCCAATCATATATTAAACGTAAGATACTTAAATCTAAAAGTAGAAATACGATGCAAAAATTTTAACTATATAAAAAACCCAATCTAAAGTGAAAATTGAGCTATATAAAAAACTAATCTAAAGTGAGAGATTAAACTATATAAAGAACTTTAAACTGAAATTATCTATCTACACTTATAATTATTAACCAAAAATATTATGCATGCAAAACTCATAAAATATTAAAACATAGAATTTGTTCCTAGTTTTACTATAAAACAACATTATACATTTACCCGAAAAAAAAATAAAATCTACTCCATAAATTGAAATCGATTATTGTGAATTCGAATAAATCATTTGGGTTTTATTTTATACTAAACTTAACGCCTTAACATAGATCATCCATTTATTATGTTTCATAATTTTAGAATGAGTTTGTTGTTTTTTTCAAATAATTCATAACAAAATATTTTTAAGCATGAATTACAAATCCATCTTGATCTTTTTCCAAATGTTTCTTCTTCGGGAAGTAAGGATTATGCTCTGGGTCAGAATTCAAGCTATAAAATATAAAAAACACAATAGAAATAAATATCGAATTTAATGTAGGAATTTTAATGAAAGCTCACTGATAATAACTGAGTGCTTCGTCACACTTCACATTGTACCACCAGTCGCAGGCAAATTCTTTTTGATTGAAAATAGTGCCATTGGTGCATAGAAATGATGCACCTTGATGTCCTTCGCGTCCATCGTGACAGACATGATAGGCTTGACAGCCAGTCTCAACATTTGCATACATTCCAGGAACGGCAGGAACATGAGCACAATGGAAATTTGTTTCGGGCACGTCGTGATATATGGGATAATCAACGCCTGCTACACCTGGAATTTTATTAAGGTGCTGTTTCTCTTCCTTTTTCTGGTGATGCTGATGATGATCTTCAATTGGTTGATGATAGAGATGACCAAAAGCCTAGTAACATAATATATGATGATATACATGGGTATGTAAATAGTAAATATTTCATGGAGAAATTGTAAAATTTAAAACTAATTACATAAGATTAGAGAATTGGAAAAATAGCATTTGTAGCTACAACTATACATATAGTAACGTACATACATATGATTATAGTATGTAGTTTAATATGATTATAAAATTGTGTAGAGCCGATCAATCTCGTTCAAATCCAACCGGTTCTGCTACACTGCGCGCGCAATAAGTTTGCACACTCAGAAAAATTATTGAACGATATTGCTTGTGTACACACACATTCACATACTTTATATGTTTTTGGGTCAAAAGTGAACGTGAATACGCACACGAATCTTGAATAACAACAAGGAGGTTCCCCAAAAAAAAATTGATTAAATAATGCATTAAAATTAAAGAAACTATAATTAATTAACTTAATTAAAAATAAATTAAGTAAGGGAAATGTTAATGCAATAATTTCAACGTTAATAATTAATTTCATGAAAAAGAAACTCATCTCACCTGCGCTTCTACTGCAGTAGCTATATAACTGATGACAAGCAACAATCCGCAGCATAACGATAACATCAAGCGCTCAAATTGCATACTCATTATGTATAGGATGCTTCCTTCTGGGGTTTCTTCTTTTAGTTAAATACAGAAACAATTACGTGTGCACTCCTATATTAACCAGCAACAACAAAAATTAAACTAGCTTCAAATTGCAACTGAACTGATTAACTTCAATCTTCTTTCACTGTAGGTACAATGTTACTGTCTTTGTGGAGTTGGTAAGTTGTACTGAAATGCAGTTACCATCGATGCAGCTATCAAACTTCCAGTTATTGGACTCCAGTCTCAAATACTGTTTGTGCGCATAGATATCAATCCAAAACGAATTGAGCTTTCTAGGGTGTAACGGTTATTGGCGCAACTTTAAAGCCTTTTTTCATATATTTCATATTCAAACGCATTCACTTACATGTGTATCAATTTAGTAAAAAGATTTTGTTAGTTGGTTATTTGAAAAAGCTTTGATTATGCTACCAAATAGAAGTGTATTGTATTGCCATTTTTCTGCTTCTTGTAATAAAAAACTTTTACTTTCATCGATGACTTTGAAAATAATTAGTGCCTTCATTAATGTATTGGAATTGGCTGTGGGTTATGAAGTGCTGCTTATAGATTTAGTGAGTATATAATATTTTTTCTTGGAAAATCAGAATTAGGCCAGATGTGTTGGACTACAGATAAAATGTAGCTTAGGAGAAAGACAAGAAATTCTCTCCTAAGTCATAAAATATTGCATCATCATGACGACATTCCGAACATTTTCTCTAGTAGTGTATCCAATTCCCATCAGTTCATCACGAAGCCATGTATGGAAATGCAGAAATACAAATAAATGAAAATACCAGAATAACAATAAAATAATTATGTAACTAAATTTATTATAAACAAAATGTGCTACAACTACAAAATCTCATGTATGAATTGGATAAAATAATACAAATGTCTAATTTATGCATAGAAATGATCTTAAACTATTTTATGTATTATATGTTGTTATAAGTTATAAATGAAGTTGTCTAATATTTATATACATATATTCAATAATTCAGTAATCAGCTGGATTTTTGTTGGGTTTGTCATAGAATGGGGCTCCAGTTTCATGCAGATTAAAATTATTAAAAAGTTCATCAAATTCATTGAATAGCTAAATGTGAAATTTAATTGAGTTTAATAATCTTGTGAAAGGGAAAAATGTATATTTGAAATAAAATATGAAATCTTACATGTGATGATCCATAATTTGGCAGATAGAATTTATCTGTACTTCCACTAGTGGTCAGTGGTAAATTCAGAACGTGCAAATTTTGGTATGATTCCGTTTTAAAAGGATGTCCATGATTCTTATTACCATAGTTCGGTGAGATATCTGAGAATTGCGCTAAGCAGATGTAATGCAGTTTAAATATTCACTCTTATGAAATTTATTTCATAAAATACCTTTCTTTTTGGGCTGCAACTTGACCTGATTCAATTTTGGATTGTGCAACTGAAATTGCCTATAAACTGGATACGCCGGAGTCGATGGTTTAAATATTATTTGATGCCCATGGATTTGTGGATACAAATAGGTGGTCTCAATCGATGGTGGCTCTTCATAATGATACTGTCCCTCTTTGGGTGTGTAACGTGCATCCGAACTCAGTGCTATGCGGTATACAGTTCTAGGGCTTTTATGATAAAATGGATAAACCTAAGAATTTTAGTTTTGGAAGAATAAATATTTTGTTGATTTTAGTGGTGTTGGAGTTTTAATTGCTGTTTACTTGTGGATTACGTTGTTCTGGCACAATTCCATCGGGTAAGGCAATACCTTCTTTTTGTAAGCGATTCAAAAATAGGCGATCTGTTTCAAAGGCTGTGTCAGGTATTTTACCACCAGCATGTGGCAACACCTGTTCGCGATATATTTGACGTTTCTGAAAATGGTGAAAATAAATAATAATGGAAAAAGGTTTAAACGTTTATCTTGAATTAATTTAATTTAATTGCGGAGCCGATAAGCTTGACAACTATTGCTCCAATTTTAATATTATTTTATTGTAAGATTGAATTAGGTTGGTTGGGTTGGAGTGGCTGTCTAGATGCACACTTAGGCTTGAACGGCCCATTGTTATACCACATAGTTGGACCTACAGTTTAACGCCGAACGGCGGTGTAACATTATAATAACACTAGTTTACAATGATTCTGACTTATGGCATTTGACAGTAAAATTGCGCGCCGAATCTGAAAATCCGAAAAATTAAAAATAAATAAATAAATTAGAACAATTTTCGAGATATTGCCAAATTTCTCTATTTTATCTAAAGTTAGCATTGATTTTGAAATTTAAGATTTCAGATTTTCGTATTTTTGACTATGTCGCTTATAGAAATAAAAAAATATTTGAAAAATCATTGAATACTACAGATTTTAAATTTTATTTTGCTTTTTTCCGCTCCCTAGTTATAAGTTCTATATTTTCCAAACCGTTTTTAATAGACCGAAGCTTATTTTCTTAAAAATATATTCGGCTATAACATACATTTTTACTGATTAACTCTGAGGGGCAGCAATTTTAACTGTTTAGAACAGCTACACCTTAGGTTGGGTCAAATTTTCGGGAAGGCGTATAGTAAAAGAAGAATCTTTGGATAATTCAAAAATTTTTTGCCTATGAAGCGTGTAGTAAAAAAAAGTAAATATGTCCAAGCAACTATACACTTAAAATCAATTTCGAGTCTACGCATTTTTAGGCTATGCACGCTTACTCTTAGTCAACATTCTTTGACCAACACAGATTTGTAACACATTTGCTCCAGTTCTTATGTCATTGCATACGCCTACGAAAAATATTCATGATCATGATCATACTCATAATTGTTATTTTATTATCATCATAAAAAAACAAAATGTTGTTGTAGCGTACAATAGATATTCTTAATTTAACTAGAAAATGCATTGAATTGGTTTCTGTTAACTCATTTTAAGTGAAATAAGTACATCGTCATACTTTAACCCTTTCACTCTTAATGGGGTTATATATCTCAGTAATGTTCAAAGATTCAAGTAAAATAGGAGATATGGTTCCCATTTTACTTGAGTTTTCTTTAAAATACTGATGCTGACTGTAAATGCGATGATTATGTATATGCAGCATCATCGCCACAAGTTACCTTTAATACAATTCCTGGCTCCAAAGGTTATAGCAGACATGATGCCTCATTGAAAAACTTGAGCAAAACTATAAGGATGTAGGAACATATTTAGTTTTTATTTTATTTTATTTTATTTTATTATTTGTATAAAATGTTAAAGAAGTGCAATCAGATTTTGAGAAAAAACTCCGGAGTGAACGAGTTAATTAAGAACTTGAACAAAGTATGATTTAGCCAGTTGATTTCAAGTGAAGCTTCAAAAATTTCTTAAGTTATAAGCTGCTTAAAAGAAAATATGGACTAGTTTATATATATAGTCTTTTCAACAAGAGCGTGTTCCGCTTAATTGTATGAACAAGTTTAAGTATCAAGTTGGACTTTATTTTCAACATTGAACATTTCATTGCGAATGGCGCTGTATAACCTTTCAAACAATCGCAATTACAATTTCGTTGTATAAGCAATTTTTCAAATCGAGCTCCGTGTATGCAAAATGTCTTTAAGCTATCAATATTTGCTCACACCCGAAGGAATCCAAAATGTCTTAGGAAGGTGCTGCAAATGCCTTAAGAAGTTGAAGGCATTCGTAAAGAAATGGAACCAGCTTTTTTAAGACACCACAGTGTTTATGTCTTACCAAATCATTGTGCTTCTAGAGCAACATCAAAGCAGTAGGATTCGGTGATAGCATGAGTTTTTTATACCATTACACTAGAAACAACTCAACAAGAACTGACACTGAAGGTCTCTAATATATCCCAAGTATAATCCAAAGCCGTTTAAATGAATTCCAAATTGAATTATGAGCTACCATAACCAAATCCTTACTGACGGCAAAACAAACAAAAACTGGAAGAAGTGGGCTATCGACAATATGGATAATGATTGGAGCGATGTGGTCTTAACAGACAGAAAAAACCATAAAATGTGGCTTGTCCGCAAAGGGCAGTAAGATGGTTCTGAGATTAGTTAAGCATCCAGGAAAAGCTCGTGTTTGGGGTTGTTTTTCAAAACAGAAACTTTTCATCTTCACGAGAAATTGGGATATTCAGTACATGATCCATTTATACCAACATAGACTTTTACATTCTGCCAATAACTGGTTTGGGAAAGGAAATAGGGCAGGACCCTATACATCAAAGTCACTTGTGTAACTGAAAAAAGAAAAAAGGACAAGAATTTTGGACTGCGCAGCTCAATCTCCAGATGCTAACCACATTGAAAATTTTGAGCTTGAGATGAGCAAAAAAAAATGCTAAGAGCATTCACCACTTCAAATGGCAGCTTAAGTCAAAATGGTGGAGTTTGCCACAAATCGTACGCCGAAAAGCTAGAGATAATATGACCCGGCGTTACCACGAAATTACTCAAAATTTTGGTAACTGGACACTATATTGATATATCAGCGCATTAGCCAAAAACATGTTTAAAAATAATGTGGGATATTTTTTTTGATTGGGGCATTTTTTGCAGGACGTAGGCCGTACACGCTCTTGTTGAAAAGACTGTATATGTAATTTTTTTCGGGCCTGTTCTTGGGGTGATTCTGGTTGCCAAGTATTTCTAGTTACATTTATTAAACAAATAAATAAATTGGGTACTAATCTTTATATGAACATATGTATATAGTTTGAACTTGGATATTTTGTTTTTAAATAATTAAAAAAAAAAAACGATTTCTAGCACTTTTTAAATATCTTTTTTAAAACAACAGATATTTTATGGCCCAGGATATACAATATACATTAGAGGTCGTAGTTTAGAAAAATTCTATTTTTTTCCTGGCATGAGCGAAAAGTATTCGTTTTGATATAAAACTAAAAAACATGAAATATGAATTTTTAAATGATTGAAAAATAAAGTAATACAGGGCATAAAATGGAAATTTGCTACAGGATTTGTGGGTAGATCAAAAGAGAATAATGGCCCGATTTCGGTATGCCAAAATTGAATAATTCTGCCATTTTTCAGCTGATTTTGATAAATGAGCACGATTCGAAAACGTCATTCAACATCATTTTAGTTATGAGTCAATACACACTGAAGCATTGTGCGTGGTTATCGTAAAAAATAGGGGAGAAATTCGGCGTTTTTGAAGAATTTCTTTCGACCAGGTCCGCGACGTCCCAATGAAGTGGTTGAAGCGATAAGAGAGAGTGTTGCCTATAACCCAAAATGCGTCGTATTGCTGCCGATCTCAGGAGTTAATCGTGGGTGGAACGGTTCTAAGGAGGATTATGCAACAAGATTAACCTTGCCTTCGCTTGCACAAAAAAAAAAAAAATATATAGACTTAAAGATAAATACTAATACTAGATTAAATAAAAATTCAAACTGGTGAAAAAAATTATAAATAAAATAAGCAGAAAATTATTAGAGTGCATTAAATACCATGCTTTTAAAGCTTTTCTTAGATACAGAGAAATCAAAAATACAAGTAGGTGCCAATTCGTTAAATAGAGGAATTTTGGGTTTTTTCTCGGTCTTTCTTGGTTATTAATTTGGCGAAATAATTAAAGAAAAGCTTCAATTTTCATCCTCTGCATTTCGATCTTTTTAAGCCATATAACAGAATGTTCTGAAATATAATAACTTTCAGAGATATACTCGAAGAATTGATGTAGACGAACAATTCCATTATTTTTGTTAATTTTTTTGTAATGTAAGACCCAAGAAATTATATTTTGTTATTTGTTCCTCACCCCCTTACTCTTCAGATAATAAGAAAAAAGCAAATTATCAAAAACGAAATTTTTACATATAAAAAAAAAATATTCTTATATACATATATTTCGGAAACCTCCCCCTCCCGAAACTCTTTTCTGCGTACGCGCCTGCCTAGGCCATATTGTATAGTCTTTATTTATAAATTACAATAAATTAAAAAATTCTGAATGAAAATAAAGATATTATTATACTACCTACCTATATTTTATTGACTATTTTTATACGATATATATTTTTAATAAACACTTTTCCATTTAATGGTCACTAGTTAGAAAAACATGGTTTTGAGGAAAACATATTAAATCTTTCGGTTATTACGAATTGCGTCAAAAGTATGGCAACAAAATGGCTACAAAAACCAAAATTTATTTGTTTATTTTAGAATGACCGCTTAAGTTAACGCATTAAAAATTCTATTAATAATTTTTAACATTTTACTTACTCTATGATTTCGAGTTTCTGCAACAATTACACTTAATAAAGATATTGCTGATAATGCTAACAAATATGAACGCATGTTTAAGAATTCCAATTATTTACAAGAACACCGTAGAACTGAAGATAATGGCATAAGATCCAATTTTCGCATAAATATATTACGAGTTTTTATCGAAATTAAAACACAGCTTCACTTCTTAAAAGATCACAGTACACTAACAAAACTCAGATGACAATAATTAAAATAAACAAAAATAGTTGGGAGCACTTTGTTGTTATTGCTGCTGTTGCTGTTGATGATGCTGGCGTTGTTTATTTGTTTGCTCAAAGTATTCAATAATCGAAGATCGTTATATGTAAACTTGTTACACTACCACATATACACACACACGCACACACACAAATATTCAACTAAGCTCACTGTAAATTGCAACAATTGCAAAATTTTAGTTCTTCTTCGTTACAATTTTTTATTTTTTAGTTTGGTTTTACCAACAATGCAAATGTTGTTGATGGCTATGAAGTTAGTGAATCTAAAATTACAGCATGTGATGATGGCAAGAGCAACGTTTAAGTTCTAGCACAATATTAAAAGTAGGTAAAGTAACAATAATCTTAAATAATACCACAAATGATCATGCGATCGTCATAGCGATTTTTTTTTACCGAAAAAAAAAAACATTTTCGCATCTTTTACAAAACCCCACAAAAGTAGTAAGTAAATATTATTATTTTTTTTTAATGCAAATGATTAAAATTTTTGTATGCACGACTAACACGAGCGATTGCGATGTGATCACAACAACGAAGACTATCAAAATAAAACAATGAATGTCGCAGGCAAACGATGAAACGATGGAATAATTTCGTTTCTTTTAATATTACAAAAAAAAAAAAACAAAATTCAAACCAAATTTGCTTGGAAAAATCATTATCGTTGTCGTTGACTTATATATTCAGTGGCGGCAACAAACGATCTCTGACGATGATGATGATGGTTAGGATGATGACGATCAACATGATTATGTTGATGGCTTCGAGCAATGTCAAATTGCATTTTAACAAAAGGTAAACGGCAACTTCAATAGTAACGGTGTGGCGTCAATTTGGATGGTGTTGGTGACGATTAGAGTTACCAACTTTTGCTTGGCAAAAGCCATTACATTGAAGAAATTTTATTTTTTAAAATTAATATAAATCAGTATTTGTTTTTAAAAATCATTATAAGTCAGTTCAACTGAACAGTTGCTGGTCCTAAAGCTAAAAGGAGCGTTAGATCTGAGAAAATTAAACTCCATCGAACAATGTGAATATAAAAATGGAAAAATAGAAATTATTTTTACATTCCTATTACTATTACTGAAGCAAACTTAACATTTATTGTAAATCAAAAAGGATGAAGAGATTCTGAGAAAAGAGAACCAGTATAGAAATTTAATGATTATATAAAACTAAAAACCAGTACGGTACTGATTTATGTGAGGTACAGAATGTGAAGATGAAGCGTGAAGTAACAATCTGTTAAAAGTAAAATGTATACATTTTTATTGTAATCAAACACAATGGGTGTATTTCCCGGGTGCAAAATCAAACAAAGCTGCTTTCAAAGTGTGTTAGAAACGCGTCGCTGAGTGAAAATGTATACATTTTACTTCTAACAGATTGCTACTTCACGCTTCAGCTTCACATTCTGTTCCTCACTTAAATCAGTATATGTAGTTGGTAACACTATTGATGATGATAGTAGCTATTCATCTATTTTGTGAATCTAAATTTTATTTTGTGATTTTCAATAAAATTTAGGTGAATGTGGTTTGTTGAAGAGATTTTGGTATAATGGAAAGATATAGAAGTACTACAACCGCAATATGATTTAGTGTAAGATTATCTAATATATATAACCATCAATATAGATGTCTGTCTGTTTTTCTGTATCTAGTGCTGTTTGTTGAACTTTAAATTAGTTTGTCTTTGATTTTTTTATTGCTGTTTCTTTACAATCTTTTCTATCCGAAAATTACCTTAATTAATCTTGTTATTTCTTAGGCATTGTCTATTGAGTAATTGGTGAAGTGAGGCTCATTCACTATGTATTGTTTGATTTATAAATTTTAAACGCTTCATTCTCTGCTTGCGTCTTTCGAATCGATTTATACACTCTCCATTGCCAATATCTAGTAAATATTTTGATCATGTGATCGAAGTGCTTGAAGATTACATTGACGCATTGGTTATTTGAAAGTGAATGGTTTAATATTATAATTGTTATTATTAAATTTTATTTATATTTATTCACAGGCATAAGGTGGTCTATTAAAAATTAATTTGATTTAATTTAACCGCTGGTATATGAATAAATTCATATAGTTTTGCAAGTATGTAAGTATTTATTTGTGGTAATGTGCCAATTCCAATAGTTTATAGTTTAACGCGTGCATGCATTTATTATGAGGCATTAGTAATGGACCTAATTTTTCCATAAGTTCATAATTGTAAAATATGTGCATTAGGGCTCCTCACAACTAAAAAAGTTGGTGCTACCCACTCCTAAAATTAACTTTGGTTTATTTTATGAGGAGTCCCAAAATATGCTGGCTCTCAACATTTACTGTTTCTTGAGATTATTTATTAATGCTAGCAAGCACGCTATTACTTTACAATGTATAAAAGGAAAGGGAAGTAAGCTGGCTGCGGTTAAGTTTGGCAAAAGGGGCTGGTAGGGTTGTATTTAAAAACAGTAGACAGTGTTGATAACCGACTCATACAATGTTTACGGACTGATGGCATTTTGTGCGCTGTCCACGAAATAATTTCCATCATTTTATTCATATAAATAATCTTTGGTGTATTTTTATTCAATAAAAATCTCATTAAAAAATCACTCATTTTTTTGGTTGAAATATTTAATGCAAAAATCGTTCGAAGTATTTTGGGAAACTTCATAAAATACATCAAGGATAATATTTAAAAAGGGGTAGTAAGAATTTTTTTTCGTATGAAGCTTGAGGTATCCTAATGTGCATCAAGAAAAAGTGCTTTAGTGATAAGGCGATGAAATTGAAACCTTTAACAGTGAAATCAAAATTTAAAAACTCAAACTCCAACTGCTTTTAATTCAGAAAGCCCATTCCAATGTTCCAACACAAAAATGTTCCAGCTTCATTTTTCTGCCCAGGCCAGAAGATTTTAAGCTATAAACATTGTTTCTTTCATGAATCCACCACTTATTGTAATATAAGGATTTTCAATTTTTTACTTCGAATTTTGTTTTGTTTGAAAATTATTATTTTTTTTTTAATTTGGCTTTGGTGATTTATAAGTAGTCAACCAAAAATCAATTAAGTTTTTAAAAATTTTCAATAATTGACGGAGCGAAATTACAACCGCAACTGTTATGTTTACATTGTTTGGAATGCGTTTTATGGTTGATATGATGGAATCAAACTGTTTTTTGCTTATAATATAATACATAATAATTCCATCCAAAAGATTAGTGCTTATTTTGTTAGCTACGTGAAAAGAAGACATTAAGTTTACACACTTTTAATTTTCGTTCGTTGGTTTTTTATAAACTTTTCTTTTTTTTTTTGAAGATGGCATAATAATTGCTATTACCTCTTGTTTATTTAGTTAAGCTGTTTGTTTCCATGTTTTTTTCTTAGCCGACTGTTAATTTCTGTTATTTTTTAGTTTGCAAGTCGTATTATTGTTAATTTTATAATAAAACAATTTTGTAATACATACACACCCAGCTACATACACATGTATTTTCTTTTTGTTTATTACAAAATACTAATTATTTTATTTTAAATTGCAGAAAGTCAGTTCAGTTTTGCTTTTTGGTTAATAAACCAAATGGTAAAACTGTTGTAAAAATTTATATATTCACATATGTTTGAAGGGTTTAAATCTTCCAAGTGTTAAAACATTATATTGCCTACCTTAGCTTAGTTTTTGGTGGGCCTTAATGACTTTTTCCTCAGTAAGAAAGGCTCTTCCATAAAATGTTGTCTAGATTTCATTCCTATATTTAATTTATTTTTGACATAAAATTTGATTTCAATTTCCGATGTTTCGACGCAGAACCCGTGAAAAAAATATAACTACCAAAATTATTGATTTTTCGTCAAACTCCTCAAATGTGCTACATAAAAGCCGTTTCTTACGAAAGTGGTGTAAGAATAGGTTCAACTGTGAGAAAATAACTTTCATAAGCACTCTATATATTGTAAAGTATTTTTACAAGACCCAATGCATGCTCAAAATCTGGTTTTATTGGCTTACCCCACTTTTGATTTCAACGGCCTATACATAATATATATTTTAACAAAGATGATAAACATACGAGTGTATAATGTAGGCCCATTCTTATTTATTGTTACGTTTATTGCTTGTTTTTTTTTTTTTATCAAGCATTTGATGACTACCTCTAACTATTTATAATGGCAGCAATATCTATAGGTACTTGAAAATGAAAAAACAAAATATACATATATGTATATTAAGATGGTCGCTAAATGAGAAAAAAATATCGAACACAAATGCTAGTTTGCTAGGCTAGAAATACTCGATTAGATGTGAAACTTAAAAATATAAAGTTTTATGCCGATTGCTGTAATTTTAGAACTCATAGCTTTAATTTTATATAAGAAATGACTGTCAAATGTCATAGATCAGACAATTTTTTAAAATTTGTGAACTAGTGTTAAAAAAAAACCGCGTTTTTGGAAAGGCAAAATTTGAGAGAATTTATCTGTTTGATGTTTAAACTACTATTTGAGATGTGAAGAATGGTTGAAAACATGACAAATATAAAAAAACATCCAACATTAGAGCTCATGAATTATTTCTAAAACTACAGCAATCAGCATTTATATTTTTCAGGTTTACAACAAATCGAATGTTTTTAGCTATGTCAAGTAACAAAAGAGCATTTTTCTAAATAACGGCCACTCTAATGTATATTGCATTCATAAATATGAAGTGATATCAAGGTCAATAATTATTACAATAATTAAACCAAGAGTATTCAATTGATGCTGTTATTATTAATCAAATCATTCATAATCAAGGTTTTTAATATACTTACTTATGTCCCACTTGAATTTACTTTTATTATTATACATATTTGGGAAATAAGTGAAAAAGTCAAGTTTGTGGTTGATTTTGATTTTAGTGTGTGGGACTTTTCTTCTTCTTTTTTAATTATGATTTTATTAAATTTGTTATAATAATTTGCATAAAGAAAAAAATCGAAATATAAATATGTAATCTATTACATATACTTTACTGCTGCAATTAGTTTTTAAATCACAAGTGCTTGAGGTTAAATAAGTAATTGCAATCATAAAATATTAGAATAATCTAAATGCCAAAAGTGGTGTGCACTATACCAATGCAATATTTAAGTACAGCTTAAAAATACATGAATATGCATTGCATGTGCCATTCGTTAAAATGCGTGATATCACAATGGGCCGTTCTGATCTAAATGTGTCTCTGGACAGCCACTCAATCTAACTTATAATCTATTGTTCTAATCTTTTCACAATAATCTCTAAAGTTGACGACAAATGAATAAAATTTATTAATCGCGTGAAAGTTTATAAAAGTTCTAACTAAGGATGTTAGCATTTCCTGGAGTAATTACGTTGTGCAATAATTTTAAGTTGATCAATTAGATGATTTCTTTAGGAACTGAATTCGACTTCAATTCCAATACCTTGGAATTGAAAAGTACTTGAACACTAACCCAGCGTTTGGGCGCTAAAACAATAGCTCTATGTGCCTTCTTTGACATTCAAGGAGCATTCGACAATACGTTGTTCTCCGCGATAATCACAAGCTGAACACTGGCAATATTGGAGATAAGAAAAGTTAGCTATGATCAAGGAGGCTCGCAACAGATCATGTCGACTACTAAGGGATGCCCTCAAGGGGAGTCTTATCCCCCTTACTGTGGGCCATGGTTATAGATAAACTTTTAGAAACATTAGCAAACCAAGGTTTTAATCTTCAGGGCTATGCAGATCATGTAGTCATTACAATAAGGGGCACCGATGATTCCACTATTTTAGATGGAATGCAAGAAGCTCTCAACTCCACTTTAAAGTGGTGTTCTGATAAAGGGTTAACAATCAACCCGAACAAAAAAGTAGGGGAGTGTACCCGGGTATGAGACAGCACCAGGTATGAGACAGTAAATTTTTTACATCATGCAATATCAATATTGCGGACCTGACTACTGTCAAAGTTTTCTTTTGGCATGAGCCAGTTTTTTTGGTAAACCATGAGCGAATAGACTTATTGCTTGTATCAGCTGTAAACATTGTGTGTGAAAATCGATCACGAAAACTTTTTTTTTGATTATTTCAAAGTGATATATTTTCGAGTGAATTAATAGAAAAAGATGAGTGTAATGCATTAGCATTTAGTGTTTTTCGTATATTTTGCGATCCAATTTTCCAATAAGCCAATATATGGTGAGAAACAATTTTTTTTTGTTATTCTCAAAATGGCATCGTTTTCCAGGTATGAGACACAGCATATCACCGGGTATGAGACACCACTTAACTACTGTTTTGATTCATTTTTTTGTATTTTTAGCCATGTCAATCCCAAAAAAAAAAAAAAATCGTCCATCAAATGCATCACATGCAAGCAACTGTTCATTTGAAGTGTGCGAACATTGCGATAGCGGTTTGGCTGGAGAAAACGATGACTAAGAGGGAGATGATGAATACAAATTTATATTTCTTTTTATCTTAGCCGCTGAAGGCCTACAAAATAAATAAATTTATATTTATAAATAGTTATGAGGTTTTTACTTCATAATTCCCAATCTTTAGTGGATTTTTTTAGGTGTCTCATACCCGGGTACAAATTTTTTTTTTGGCAAAAATTCTCATCCTCAGAAAATTAGTCAAACAATTTGAAAACAAATATCAAAAGAGAACCAATATAATCGTTGGTGTTTGTTTTGTTATTTGTGTATGCAGATAATTCGTTAGATAATTCTGAGAGATGCCGTTATTTATGTCTTCTCTCTCTCATTTATTATTTACTTCCGCTTAAGCAATGATTTTTCAACGATGAATTCAATGCTTTGTTCAAGAGCGAATTGATTAGAATTATCTCTGAGGCACACATTTCCCACAACAATTACAATTTTTCTGAATTAGTCTAACAAAATGTGGAATATGAGCATCAGATTTCTTTAGCCATTTAACTAAATACTCAATTGCAATACTCATTGATCACCGATAACATAAATTTCGACCTTTTGGTGACGCGACAATTGTTTATACTTTGCAGCTATTTTTGGAACTTTTTCAAAAATTCTTCTTTTCTCCTAATAAGCGCAATATAAAAATGGTACAATACTTAAATATATTCTTAAAACACAAACAAAGAAATCTATTTTACAAAGGAAGGGAAATTTTGGTTAAGTAAAAATTAGTAAATATGAACAAAAAGTTGAAGGAATCTATGTTTAAACAGGGATGTCAAAACAAACACCGAAACAACGAATTTGAAAAAAAATTAATGCATCAATATTTCTTCATTTGAGAAACATTAATATTGAAGAAAAACATTAATTTTGTTAATATCGATATAGTGTTTTGCATACCTATGGTATAATTTAAAAATTTATTTTAAATTCATTGTAGGTTTTAAATATTTTGTCGTTCATGTTCATTGTCGTGTTTTGCATTAATGTTAACAAAAGTGCGTAATAATTATTTTGTCTTCGTTGGTTTACCATTCAAATGTTTTCGAGATTTCCAAAATCGATAAAGTTATTTGCACCAATTTACTTTCTTGGAAGGAGAGAGAAATGTTCAAACATGAAAAGATCTATGGAAGATTTGTGTATAGTTTGTTTTTATGCTTTTCGTTTGAAACATATCTACCTTTAGCTGGACTCTTTCAAATGGAGAAATGAAAAGATTTTTGTAATATCAATTTCAGATTGAATATACAAATAGGAAAAATTAGGAAATGAATTAACTTTTATTTATTCTGTTAGATAGGCATAGGTCTGTTCTGTAAACACTTACATATGCTTTATTATTTCTATGACAATCTAATAGGCCGTGACTGACATTCGAATGTTGTTGTTTTTTTAAACTATAAATTTTACAAACTACAGTTTGTCGGTAATTTATGTTTGCAATATATATATACATACATTGCTAATTTAGTACATATCAGCATGAATGTGTATGTACATAATAATTCATATGATAAAATCGGCAATTAAATACTATTGCACACTTTCACCACACCTATAAAAGAAATAATTTATTGCATTTTTTTCTTTCTATGTTGATTTGGAGTAATTTGTAACACAAACAGAATTTTGATAATATCTACAATATTTATACATATGTATGTACATATTGATAGTATGAAAGTTTTACTGAGTTGATTTAGCTACAATTATATAACTTCTTTTTTTCCCATACTTTTTTTTATACTTCATGAAGGTGAGAAAATTATTTGAAATATGAGTGATATTTATTAATATTTTGCATATTGAATAATTAAAATTTATGTATGTGAATATCGTGAACATAAAACTTTTAATAAAGAAAATTAAGTTGACTTTCCGATTATAACATTATACAGTGTGTCCCAAATTTATAGAGGCATCCTCTTTTCAGGGCATTACTTGTTTTTTTTTTACAAGCAAAATAAATTCGATTTTAACAGGTCATTTCTATCTATGTCTTGCGACTTCTGTCTCATTTATTCAAGCCCACAGCAATTAAATTTTTTATTTTTACAATTTTTGTGAAAAAAGTGGTGGCCCACATTAATAGCGGTATTGGAAAGAAAAACGTTATTGGAAGTTTCTGATTATAACTTACAAAAAATCAGAAATCAATAGCGTTACCATCATGCCATCCATTTTCATTCGCTTTACCATTGAGTTGTTGAGATTTGTCAGGGTGGCTATGCTAATGTTTTCCTGTCAAGCATTGTCATAAACGTCACGGACCATCAAGCCCCAAATATTTTCGATTGGATTCAGGTCAGGGGAAACGGCACGCTACTGAAGCACCGGAACTTTTGCCTTAGCCAAGCTCTCCTTAGTCAATTTGCTAGCGTGTATTGATGCGTTGTCCTGTTGAAATGTTAGCTTAGCATAACTGTAGCGGTGGAAGTAGGGCTTAAGGTACTTTTCGAGCACTGCTTGGTAATGTCCAGGCCGACTTTCCCGGAACCGCTGTATGCCACCCATATCATAACTAAACCGCCACCGGAATTTCGTGTAGATAAAAAGGTGGCTCTTTCTGCAAATCGCGCCAATAATGCTGATGGTCCACGCTTCTTCTTCGTTGATTCATTGGTATAACGTTCAATGGAGACTTTTGGGTCTCCTTGGCGTTTATTTTCTCTTTTGCGCTGCGCCTTATTGCTTGAACCGATCTGGTGAGATGGCATGGTCTCATTGCAGGCTAAAGTGGCGCCATTCCTGGGATATGGGATGGGATAAGGCTTTGTGACATTTTGGTCATACTTTTCACCTCTGTGGGGTATTTTAGTCGCCTCTTACTACAGGCATACCTTACCGCTGGAATATTTTAGCACTCTTCTTGCAGGGGCAAAAGTGGGTGCTTCTATAAATTTGGGACAGAAAGACTGAGAGCCTAGGGATTTGACAAAAAACAACTGAGATCTTAACGACGAAATTCCAAATTCCAGAAAATTAAAAAGTTCACCATTTATGTTCCCATAATAATTGTGAAAGTATATAACAAAACGCAATAATTACACTTTTTAAGATTTTAGAACTAATCAAATTTTATATGCTGAAATCTTTGTAACCATTATTATAAATTGTATCAAAGATCATTCATTTTTATTTATTTCTATTCCAAAAATAATAATTCAGACCAAAATTAAATATTTATCTAAAAAGTGGGTCTAGTGGAATTATTCTGTCTTGTTATGGACCTCCTCAATCATAATAATGATTTATTCATTTTTTTTTTTTGTATATGGTATGTGTAATTTTAAGCTCGTGAAAAAGGTTATTTTTTGATTTGTTACAGATTGAGGAACTTGTAGTTTTATGCCGAAACCGCACGGTATAGTGATTTATTTATTTCGACTTCGTTTTAGTTACCTTTGACATCATGGAAAGATGAAAAGATTATCTCATTCGAGTTTAATTATAAAATACAAAGATTTTAGTCGAGTGTTTTCATTTTCTGTAGTGCTAATAAATTTGAATGACATTGCAATTTGGTAAAAGAAATTTTTAATTGTTATACTTTTTCATTAGATTCTAAATGAATTTTCAATTTCTTTGCGAGTTAGTTGCATAACAAACTTCTAAGGCAACATACACGTCCCAATGTTGAGTTCTGCAAAATTCTTTTTGATAAATTTAATTATTTTTCTTAGTACTAAGGAAATTCAGGCAGAAATTTCCTATGACAAATGGAATCTTTCCACTGAACTACTTTCAAATACAATACAAGGAGCCGTAAAGCAATTTTTTGAGAGTCGAACTAATTTATTGCATGTACGTGTAAATTTGGAGCATACCGAATCTAAAGTCTGGCTATATGAGATTGGTGATAACTTGTTTAATGTCTTACGTAATACAACGAAATTATTGTTTCAAATCAATATACAAAACAAGCGTTTGGAAAGTAATAAATTTAACTATCATAATCTGTGGTATGTGGATTCATATGCAGCTTTGAGGTATATAAATCAATGAATTTATGCATTTTTAATCACGTAAAAATGAGAAAAAAAGAAAAAGTACATAATTTGGTTTTCAATTTAGGCGTTGCACAGTGTTTTGATCTCATACAACAGATGGACAAAAGCCGAAGTAGTTTTCAGATATAAAATTTTACACTTAACTCATTTTCAACATCTAATTATTTTTGTACTTAAGTTACTCGAATTTGAGTAGCTCTAGCCCTACAGCAATTATTTTATAGAAAAGATCTTTTGGCTTCTTCTTAGCTGACGCGTTATCTATTGTAAATTGATATCAAATTTATTAGGTTTCGGTTTTATGAATTTCTTGGATTTGTAAATGGGACGAATTACTGTGCGTTTAGTTTTGTATATCTATTAATTAATCAATTTTTTTACATTCATTTCAGACAAATTTTGCCCAAAAACAAAATTCACTTTGGTAACAATGCTGGCTATTATGTCATTGTCTTAAGTTCATTAGTCCATGATGCTGATTATAAAGTTGAAGTACAAAAAATACTACAAGCTATGTTTGAAGTCGAAATAGTCGAGGTTATTATTGTAACGCCTGATCACGTCGCCCAAGAAGTACTTGTTCTATCCTATTATGTTTTTCAAGAAGATCAGTGCAAGAAAGTTACACCCATCGTCGTTAACTATTTTGACGATGGACATTTTCGGTATGCAGAACTTTTTCCCGATAAGTTTACGAATTTTTATAATTGCACATTACGTTTCTTTTCGCGAAATATTCCGCCGTTTCTTGAACAAAATAATGATGATGAATCAGGTGCAAGCGGAATCGAAGCAGAAATATTGAAGGTCATTTCGAAAAAATTGAATTTCCATATGAAAATTTATTTCAATACTAAATTCTTTTGGCGAGATAAAAATGGCATATCTACGGCACCTTTTAATCTATTGGAAAATAAAGCAGTAGATGCTTTTATGGGTTACTTTTTTTATGAACCACATCGAGCTTTATATTTTGCTGAAAGTGTTTCATACTTCAGTTCACCAATGGTGGCTGTTGTGAAACGAATCGCAAATAAAGACAACAATATTAATTGGATGCTGGACCCATTTCAATGGATAACATGGATAAATATATGTGTATTTCTTTGCATTGGGACATTTTGCGTTAATATACTAACCCCAAAATATGGGAATGTGGTATATGGTAATTGGTTGGATGTAGTAGGAACTGCACTCGGTGAACCGCGTGTAATTGTAACTAAAAATAATTTTGCACGATTTTCAATTGGAATATGGTGCCTGGGATTTATGGTTCTCAGTGCATCCTATCAAGGTAAACTCTATGAGTCGTACAATCGAAATGACACTCCAGCTAAGTACACATTAAACGATCTTATTAAGAACAACTTTTCATTTCTATTACGTTATTCACGTGATACGAGAGCCGTTTTAAATGCACTTGGTGTACCAAAGAGTAATATTATTAAAGTGGACTCGTTCTACACAAATGATGTCTACAAGCTATTACGCAACTCTGTCGGCAATGTGGCAACAATGTCAACTAAATTGCGTGTGACAAGCTATATGCACCGTAAAGGATTAACTGAAGAATTTGATATTTTACCAGAGACCGTACAACTCCCTCAAATATGTGCATATTTTCGTCATCATTCTTATTTTGTTAAACCTTTTAACAAAATAATAACGGACCTGCGTAATTTTGGGCTAATTAATAAATGGCACCGAGATGCTATATTTAGTTCAAGAGTCGATGAGGATATTAACTCAGGAAAGGCAAATCAACCAAAACCTTTGGATTTAGATAAGTTCAAGTTGATATTTTTGGCATATATTTCAATGCAGTTGGTTGCATGTATTACATTTATTACGGAATTGTGTGTATTTCGTATAAGAACAAGGAATTTGCACTAAATATTTTTAAACTTCATAATACACTGCTGTCGGAAGAAAAAAAAAACAAAAATTTTAACAAAATATTAAAGTTTATAGATGTTGAACACTCTCTTGAATAATTGCGATAAATTTTTAAATAATATGTGGAAATTAATGCCATATGATCGGTGTGGTAATAATTAAATACGCAAGAAATCGAATCTAAATTACTGAAATCAATTGCAAAAGTAATAAATTTCATACCAAAAAATAACTGAGTATTTGCTATAGAATTATTTAGAAAATTATTGCTTTAATTTATGTTTAAATAAGCTCAATCGATTAAATAAAATAACTATTTCATTATATATTTATATCTGTGACTATTGTTTATCCTGTTTTGCTATTGCATCCAATGGCTCAACACTTTTCTTAATCGTCCTGAAAATTTGGCACTGGAGTGTTGGGAGACCAACACCTGAGCTCTTTAACACCACAAAATCTGCTTAGATTTATTAATAAATCAGGTAGATTTAAAGAATAGCAAAAAGAAATACAGGATATAGTACAATGGACGTAAAACTTATCTGAGTGCTGTATTCTTGAAAACTTCTTTTGCTGTTCCAACAAAAAAAAAAATCGTTCTGATTATTGTTATTATTCTTAGTTAACTTGATGCAATCAATGAAAGTTTGTCATGTTTATCTACTAATAATTCATTTTATTTGCAGCATAAAAACATTTACAAATAACAAAATAATAGTATAGTTATTGCATATTTTGGAGTATTGGTAAATTTTACAATTACCAGCAAATCATCTTCCAATTGTTGAGAAAAAATCCAGGATGAATGAATCCAGAATCACTCTCTAAACGTTCGCTGCGAAGAGTTCTGCGGGAGTTTGTTAGCGTAACTCTACTTTCTTCTCTTAACAACTTTCTCACGTTCTGGTTCTAAAGGCTCTGGCACATAGAATCCGTTGTGTACGTGAGAGCGAAGTATACAACTGACACGAAGTAAGCTAAGAAGAGAGGTGGCACAAAACATACGTTGCCAACGGACACACAATCATACACAAAATAAATCAGCGGATAGATGTAACACCCTCAATTCTCTCTCAACGTTCGGCAAAGTTGAGAGTTGCCCAACTTCTTGCGTTACTTCAACGTATACGTACACCACATACGATTTCATATATTGTATAGTAGTTGTCAGTTGTATACTTCGCTCTCACGTACACAACGGACTCTATGTGCCAGAGCCTTATGTATTTAGAATCTTCCGTATACCATTGCGAATTTCCACTGGATGTCTCAAATTTGTTGACTCTGCTGATCTTGTTGGGATTTAAAAGGTTGGTTGCAAAACTTTCATGAAAAACGTTGTAATGTTTGAGTGTCCTTGTAGCATGGACCAATTCTATTGAAATAAATTAATTGTCGACAAGAACAAGTCTTTGCACTAGTCATCAAAATTAAAATTAACACAGGTTTAAATTAACAAAAGCTTAAAGTAAACAAACATAGGTATTACATTTATAAACTTAATAATTAAAAAAAACATTTAATTGTTTTATAAAAATAAACTTTTTTCATTTGTTAAAACTAACTAACTAAACTAAAAGAAAACATTTCAATTAAAAAAAATATATAATAGTAATGGATAATGTTAATAATAATACAAAATATATTAAATGAGCAATGCAAATTTCTTTTTTCACTACAGATATTTCATATTCATCCGCTTACAACATTAAGCTCTTATATACTATTGAAAACTGAAGGAAAAAGAAAAAAACAAAAACTGAACTTAAGTAAATGTAGTAGTTAATCGTATGTTATAAACATTAATAACACGGTGCGACAGTAAAAAATACTATTTTAGTGATACTATTTTTCTTGTATGTCTTGTCGAGAAAAACAAGAGTCTGTATGTGAAATTTTCCAAACACTCCCAAAATCTTGATTTACCGTTAAAAAACTACGAAGTGATAGTTCATAGTCTATTCAATGTTCGAGAACCTAAGACAAAAAAAGAAAGAAAATCAGTTTAATGATTTACATTTGTATAACTGCAGTATTGCAGAACCTACTTGTTCGAAATTTTTAGCTATAATGTTAGAAACAAACCGAAGAAAACCTCTAAACCATTTAGGACCACTTTGAAAAGCGACTTGAGCAATTTCAGCGAAACTCATTGTTGAGCGATGAGTCTTGTAATATAATTTGTGGGCGCATTTTATTTTTATTCTTCTCTCGAATGTGGTGAAAATGGATCTTGAAACTGTTTTTTATAAGGCACCAGGGATATTTTACATATTTCAATACTATGGAAAAGTTACATTTACGGCTACGTGGGATCTGACTCCTGTTGAAATTTGGAAACACTTGTTTTCGCAATCTCTACTCGTGACTGATATGTGTAGTGTATGCTAAATGTGTTTAGATGTGGAGGTACAAGGTAGTGGAACAGAATTGCGCGCCTACTTTATTTTTTTATTTATAAAATTTAAATATTTTTTAAAATAAAAGCTCCAGAGTTTTTTTGGTCCAAGTCAAGACTTGGCATATTGCTCCTAGTAAGTAGATATAGCAACCAATAAATGTATAATTTACTTATAAAAAGCAGTAGTGCGTTTTGGTAACTCTTCTCGATCGCCATTCCGACGTCACTCTCACTTTCGCTGTTTCTGTAAGAAAATTCTCAATTCAATCGAGCCTAATCGGATCGATTAAATAAAATTCAATTCGATTTTAAGAGGAACGTTTTTGTAAAAGCACAAGAGATTTATTTTTTATCTGAAAATATAATTGAACTATTAAGGTGTTACACGATTTACATCATCAGTAGCTTAATTTAAAGATAATCTAAATATGAAGATATTTTACTACTTCGAAGATATTTTACTTGAAATAAGCTTCGATGGGTAGTAGCTGATATCTTCCTAGGAAATACTTCAAAAAAATTACAGTATTTATTCGAATATATGTATGTATTTCTTGCAAAGCACTAAAAAAAACGTAGTCCTAAACCTATTTCCTTCTTAAGCAGGTCTTTACGCTACTATACCACAGAGGCGAAAGTGATAATAACTGACTAAGGACTAAGGACTATGATCTCGTCGAGAAATATTTTCTGTTCGACATGAGTTTTCCACGAAAAAGACTCCCATCAGTTTCGAGAGTTGAAACCCAAACATCAAAATGTTTTTATACGGATTCACAGAGAAACGTTGCACATTACATCATAGGCCGATTATATCTACGCCCTACTGCATCATAATGCAAATCCTTCATAAGTTCTACTCGGACATAAGAGCGCATATATTATCCCCACAAACAGACGCTTGCAAGTCACTTACCTGCTTTTACTTTAAGAAGAAATCCAATTTAATACAAACCCAACTGTAAAAACTAGAAAAAATTGTTTTTGAAATAACTATTAGCAATTATAAAAATATTTAAACTATGCATTTATTTATACACTTTCAAAAAATTCATTATATTAATACAATAAAAGTGGACAAATTTTTATATACCACATACATTTTTGCTTTTGCTTATATGTGTTTTGCTTCATTGTATAAATTGACATGTACATATGTATTTATAAACTAAAATATATTCGATGTTAGTTTTAGTTTTTTTTCTAACTTATGTAAATTATGTCAGTTTAAATGCAACCACTTAATTGTTTTAAAAAAATAAACTTTTTTCATTTGTTAAAACTATAAGCTTTGCTAATCTAAAATGAAAAGAAAATATTTCAATTTAAAAAAAAAAAAATTATAATAGTAATGGATAATGTTAATAATAATACAAAATATATTAAATGAGTAATGCAAATTTCTTTTTTCACTACAGATATTTCATATTCATCCGCTTACAACTTTAAGCTCTTAAATACTATTGAAAACTGAAGAAAAGCGAAAAAAAAACACAAATTAAACATGAACTAAAGTAAATGTAATAATTAATCATACATATATTATAAAAAATTAATAATTTGTAAAACTATTGTACAGTAGCTAATTAATTTTTTAACATCACTTTCTTTTGCTTGCATAAAATAAAGTATTGAGTTTAAATGTGTGGCCCTGATTTATTGTTATTATTGTGTTTTTATATTGTTCCTATTTGTTAGTGAAATTATTACATAAATATGTATTAAATACATATATAAAATTTGAATATATTCATCGAAACAACAATGGTGCAATGGTTCACTTGATTAAACTACATTAAAATGTTGGTGCAAAAGCATTGGCAGAAATACAATACCTAAAATGAGTTATACAAAGAGGCACTATTCATTGTAAAACAATTCGTTCATATTTCTTTAGTACAGACAAAAGGATTTTGCATTTTTGCTTTACAATCTAACAATAGTTAGATTTGGATGATTCTCACTTCTTTTTGTTTTCTAATACATAACTAAACTTATAGTTAAATTAAATTATCCATTGGTATAGCAGTTACACACACGCACTTCGTTTCATAACAACGTAACCTGTCTTTTGTTTTTCGATTCATTCTACTATTCAATTGTTGTAAAGTGTATCCAAAGAATCATATTATGTACTGCTTTCCGTTGGTACCTCACTATATAATTTAATAATATCTTTCAGCGCACTCATAGAACCGAAGACTAATGCTGCTACACCAAAAATACCAATTAATACGTTCTTCCAGAGAATCCACTTCCATTTACCGAAACCAGTATCCCAGTGGGTAATTAATTCAATAAATACCTAAGAGATAATAATAAAATCATTAGTATGCGAAAATTATTATCAATCTTCCAAATATATAAACTTACTGGGAATATAAGACCAAGTATGGAGAAACAAAAGGCACCAATTAGTCCCATAAATGGAGCGATAGTAGGCACGCAAACAGCGAGCACAACAGCAGCAGTGACTAGTACAGTTCTAAATAGAAAATACAAATGAACATATAGTAATTAAGTTAAAAAGAAATTTTATAGCAATTCATTACAAACCTCATCACATAATTAACTATTATTGGACGTTTCGTGCATTTCTCTTTAATACCGTCCCAGACAATTTCAAGGCATACATAGAATTGCAAACCAAATGTACAATAAACGGCCAGAGCGATCAAAACTTTGACAGCTTGCGCAGGCCTAAAACGAGAATAAAAAAACAAAAATTTGCATATTTAATTGATATTTACTATAATTGAGTTATTTCTTGTACTCACCATTCTTCTGTTGGTAAATTTAATGTAATACTTTCCATTGTTGCATCACCATAGCGTAAATATCCCAAAAACCCTAAGAACATATAAATCAACGTAACACCAGACATCCCCTGGCTAAGTACACCACAAATGCCCAAAAAGTGACGCGGATGCTCCATACTATTTTCCAATGGCATAACAACACCAATAGCTTCCATTGCAAATATAGTAATGGCAAAGAACGCTGGTAAAGTTGAAACATTGGCGTATTCACGTGTCTCTATTGGCGGCAAATCCATGACAAGATAATAAAATGTAATGCCCAATCCAAGACCCATAAACACATTAGCAATCATTGAGACTGGTGCAAGGTATTTCAAATTTGGTATCCAAGAAAGCAAAATCAATGGAATCAATAGACAAGAGATAAGCATACGAAGTGATAGTTCATAGCCTAGCCAATGTTCGAAAACCTAAGACAAAAACAGAAAGAAAATCGGTTTAAGGATTTACATTAGTATAATTGCAGTACTGCTGAACCAACCTGTTCGAAATTTTTAGCTACAATGACCGTGTACACAGAGCAGGTGCCAAAGTATGTTAGGAACAAACCGAAGAGTATGGAAAACTTGGCAACAGGAGCAAAACCTCTACACCATTTAGGCCCACTTTGAAAAGCGGCTTCAGCAATTTCAGCGAAACTCATTGTTGAGCGATGAGTCTTGTAATATAATTTGTGGGCGCATTTTACCTGTAAAATAAAATGAAGAAAAGAATTTCGGTGTCAACATAAGATTCGCCTTAAAAACATCACAATTTCGATGGCGTACTCAGTTTTCTATCTGGCACATGTTTCGAGATGTTTTATTTTATAAATTGTCAGTAGATTTTATAAAATAAAGTTTAGACTATTGTATTGTAATGGCTTTAGTACATTTTATTAATTGAAATTTTAAATATTTTTTCTCTGATTACTCCATCGAAATTAGTATCAAGTGGTAATTGGTATATTAAATTGAATGTGTACTTACGAGTACATAACTGCAGTGTGTACAAATGAATGCTGTAAAAATGGTAGCAAAAATGCCCATAACAATACCAGAATACATGAAAGCAATAGGCATCGATAGAATGCCAGTACCAAGCGAGGCTTTCAACAAATGCGTAAGTGTTTCATTATCACTGAAAAGAATTAAGAATGAAAATTTATTAATATGACAAAGGGTAATGATACATAGACTTTGTGATCCCTGAAAGAACACTTATCAATTTTTTTAAGCTAATGCACAGTATATATATGTATATGTACTTACGTTGTTGGATGTTGAACTTTACGTTCCGCAAAAGGGTCAAATTCTGATGTGGCCAAGTTTTGTTCTGCATCTTTACGTGGTTGAATTTTATATCTAAAAAAGGAAAACATTTATATAAAGATTAAATCTAAATTAATGAAAAATACTTTCATAATCTATTATAAATAAATAAACACAATTTTAAACTTTGATTTTTATTTTTAGGCTTGATTGTTTTACCTAAAGTCGTATGCTTCTTGTTGAGGTGAATCAGACATACTCTCTTTTTCAATTATAGTCTTGAAGAAATGTGATATTTTCTATTTCTGTTTCGTTTGAGTGGCAGATGATACTATCTAACGGCTAACTACACTTTTCCGAACAATGGCTTAGATGCAACTGAAATGAATAAACTACAAACACAGAAGCGGCGCACTAAACATTTATAGCAATGCATGGTACATCGACCAACAATGAGTTTTTCTTAAACGAGCTAGTGAAATTCTGATTAAAATGTTTTGTTTTCTTTTATCTGTGCAAAAAATTCGCTACATCTGCAGAAATTTACGCTTCGTGCTCAATTAACTGCCATAAAAGCTCAAAATTCAATATGGTCAAATACCAACAGACAACCAACAGTATCAGTGAAATAAAAATGTGCATTTGTGCATTTTATTCGTAGCAAATTTTTATTTCTTTTTGTTGTTGTGGTTTTAATTTTTGCTTTTGGTTAAGCGCAGGTAAGTCTGACTTGATTTCCCATATCAATTGCATCAGCATATTTTGAATTTTGATTGATTTGAAATTTCTTTTCAGCAAAATATGAAGAAGATATGGAAGCAATTCGATTGCATACTTTTAGGCAAGCTGAATAACACACAGTGGGTTCAAATTATAATAATTTAAGTTTTTAGTAACTTAAGGCACTCATTTTTGTATTCCAAATCAAATTTATTTAAGTTTTTGGTCTATTCATTAAAAATACAGATTTTCAACTGTGTAAGTAACAATTTGAATCTTGAAAATACTGTACAATACAGTAAATCTTTTTCTTCTTTTGTGGTACAATAGCCCAAGCTTTTCGCAACCATTCATGTTGTGTGAGCTATATTTGTACACGAATAGAAGGACCTACTCTTTTAAGCCGAATCAGAAAGTCAAAGTGAAATGTTTTCCTTAGGCAATTTTTAATTGCCCAGCACACTAACCACTACGCCATGACGAGCACATAATACAATAATTATTGGGGAGTAAATTTCACTAGGTATAACAGAGGTAACGTGTTGTGGGTTGGAACAACCGTGTCCACGGGAAATGACTGAGATCTGTTTGCGGTTCAAGTAGCTTTACTGAAAGTTCTAATGGATGGAATCAATGAGCGCATCTCGTAGAACATCTGCCATGAATATACCGATAAAATAAAGTCGCCCAAACCACGAAATGTGTGCTGTCATCAGCAAACGTATTCAATTGAAGAGCAAATAGAATTTAACCTCAACATTGAACGTCATTATCGAAGATAATGAATAGGGTTGTTGTGAGGTTGACCCTCGTGGGACAATAATCACTTAGGAAACTCAAAATCCATTGAAAGAATTTATTGTCAATTCCATGCGCAATCAATTTCGACACTAGTGCTTTATGTCAAACAAGGTGAACTGTCTTACTCTCATATAATACATACACACTAAGGATGTAGTTCTCAATGTGATCGCTTGTAGAGTGAATTCGATTGAAATTTACTACACGACCTTGGATAGAGTAAAATAAATTGCAATGGACTGTAATTTTCAGGGTCAATAGTCTTGCCCTAAAGAAATGTATGAAATGTTGAAAAGTTTGCATGCTCTCAATACATGAGCTGGAATGCCATCGAGCCCCAAAGCATTATCGGTGCCGAATGCATAGAACAAGATACAGTTTCGCCAATGGATCGTGGCTGATCGCTAGCTGGAAAAGAAGAATTTTCTGATTTTAAAATAGTTGCAATTGATGAAATCATCTGGTTCTGCCCTCTCTTTGGCCATTTACCCAAAAGTTCTTATTATGGCTTTATGCCTCCACTGCTGTTCTTGAGAAACGTTTGGCATCTCAGGGTGGCATTACAACTAGGGTCGAGGGTGTTATGTGCTTGCCCTGCCATTTATTTCAAAGGTGCTGATGTCAAGTGAAAGTTTTTATTCACAGTTTTGAGAAAATTGTACGGCAATCGGTCAACCTATCAATAATTCCTTTAGTTTTGAAAATATTTATATTAAAAGATTAAAATTAAATCAAAAAGAGAATACTGACTGACAAGAAATATTCTTGTAATAAATTTTCAATATAATTTGAGGAACTGAAAGAAGTTTCAAAGAAACTCTAAACTACGGGCATGAGACGTTGAAAGTCAAGTGTGTTTTTAGGTCGAAATTATCGCATTTATGACATCCGGCTATTGAGTAAGCTACTTTTCTGTGCTATTAATATTCGATCTTAAAAATTAAGTTCATTAGTAAATTAATAATAATCAGGATTTACTATACTTGCATTTTCGCATTACAAGAAATGGTTATTATTATATTTAAATTCAATTATAATGATAGTATCAATAATAATAATAAATTTATAGAATCAAGTACCAAATAAAATATATTTTCCACAGAAAACTAATTGTAAAGTGTTTTTCTTGCATATTTCTATTTTTCATAATCTCATTTATATTTAAATTAAAAATTATGAATTAATATTTATTTTTTATTACAGTTATATTATTGAACTTTGCCACATATATAAATAATTGTAAAAATAATATAAATAATTGTAAAAAAAATATTGTGATCTCTCTAAATAAACAAGTTATACCCTCTAAAAAAAGAGATTAAAAATGTTTACATCACAGTAATAGTGTTGGTAATGTAAACAAATTACAATTACGTAAAAATTTTTATTATTTGAAATATTAAAAATGCATTAACTTCATAAAGACGTAAATTATTTAGAATTAAGTGTAATGTTAGGGCATTTACGATTTGCACAATTTTTACTTGAAAAAAAATATTGTGTTTAATGTAGTATTTTGCGGTCACAGTAAAAATTGTTATCATTTTTATGTTAATATATACTATGTACAACTGGAACTAATGAGACTTGTGGCGATTTTTCGTGTAACTTATAAAAACAGAATTTCTAAATATTTATATTACAGACTTTGAAACTCGCGAAACGAATTATTACTAAATTTTTCAAACTATTTTTAAGGCCAAATTGTAAAGATACATTTTCCGGTTACTTCAAAGTCAAATGTTAAAGGTTCTTGAGATTGAAAATAATTTTATTATGACCCAATTGAGTTTTATCGAATGTCTTATAAAGAGTTTGAAATAGTAGGGTTCTAAAAACGCCGTAATGTTTTAAGTTGCAATATATATCGAGGATTTCATTGCCTTTACTATAATTACTGGGTTAGCCCCTTATATATGTATGTATGTATTCCTCTATTAGCAAAAAAATGTATATGTGATCCAAATTTGTAGTCAAATTGATAAGAATTTATTTTTATGAATTACACAAAACAAAAAAACCTACACTTTCAGCTTAATACGTTTTTGTTTCTATGAGAAACCTAATAAAAATTCGGCACTAGACACGCTATCAATTAAATAATAAAAACTTAACTTTAAGAATCAAAAAATAAAACTTATTCAGTTAATAAAGTTAATTTAAACAGTAGTTTAAAGGAAAACATTTTCAGTCAATTAATTAATTATATACATAAATTTGTGCAAACTCACTTGGTTACAGAAATTTTGCCATCGCTTGGTAAAAATTGCTCCATTTCTTGTGGCGCATTTTTGCCGCCGCTATCCTAAAGATTTGAAGAAGAAATATATTAAAAATAATTTAATAAATTTTAAGTTTTTATGCAGCTACTCACTGTTATGTTGACCATTTTAATGTTTTGTTTGTTTCCTAATGTAAATGATTTTGATTATTTTCAACTTTAACTTTAGCGTGCTGCAAAGAAATAATAAAAGAAAAAATTAATAAAAATTGAATATTTAATTATGAAATAAATTTATTTATTAAACAATACACGTCAAACTGTGCATTTCAGTTTGACAATACATGTTCATATAGTAATATAATATATACAAATAGTCCGCTACCGGAATGACTAATGAATTCCCGGCATCCATGACTGCCTGCATTTTTATTAGATATATTAAGTCTCTTTACTATTATTATTATTACTAAAAATGCCGCTGCATAAACAAACAAAAATCTGTGCAATTGAAGAGTTCAACAATTAAATCTAAACTGTGATAATAATTATTTTTTAATAGTTTTTTTCTAATGAAAATATTTAACTTTCCACACACTCACAACAACGTAAAAAATTCTTGCTTTGGTTTATTTAGAAAAATAGATTTTATTGTGTGAATGAGTTAGCAAAATTTTTTTTGTTTTTTATTGTTTCAAAATTAGAAATCGCATCACCGAATTGTATTCTGGTCAAGTGTTGAATTGTTTAATTACATTTTTTGTTTAAATTTGCATATAAATAAATATACCGAAATGTGGGTTGCATTGTATGAATATAATTGTAAATTTCATATATTAGAATCTTCTATATGGTGCAAAATTGCCAAAAACAAATTTGTTTTTTCATTGCATGATTGTCGAAATTTTGCAATTCTGTTATTCTTTAATCGTACAAGAGCAAATGCTAGACATAAAGAATCGCTTACTGTGTTATAAGTGGATAAATAAATGTGAAGCATTAGCTGCGTTTTATTCGCCATTTGCTTTTAGAAATGTATAACTAGCAGCAATAATTGTATGGGAAAACAGCAAAAAAGCCTCCGAGATAGCACATATAATTATAGCTGTTATGTATACTTAACAAGTAGTTTAACTACATCTAATAATTCTATTGTAAACTACCTTAAGTGAAAGAAGAAGCATGACAGTTTGGATTGGACTGGGATCTATGAAAATGTTTCACCTCTAGCTGCTGAGCAGTTTCATCGTGAATAGCAATATCACAAAGAAGAGACTTAAAAACTTGGTTGTTTTATTCGTACATGTTAAACTAGCTGGCGAATAAAACGCAGCTATTATCATATTGACTCATTTGAGTATTAACCTGCATATGCCCAATGACATAAATCTAGTACATTTCAGAAAGTTTTGATTTTGAAGTTAAAGTTTAACTTTAGATAATTTGTGATATCAAGGACTTATTTAGCATCTTATGCTTTTGTTTTTAATACCACGGATATTCCAAAAATAAAAATTGCTTCCTTAACTTGCTAAAGCATTTTTAAAATTTTACATGAGAGGCAAAAAAAATTGTTTCAAAACTATAAATGTCCGTGTTTTGTTTCAAAATTTGCAATTTAAACTAAAAAAGCAATTACATAAGTTTCCAATAGTTCCCCCTAAAATTCTTTATAGAGATGCTGATATAATAAATTAAAAACTTGATTTTGATTTGATGTTAATATTTTGATATGAGCGTATGTACAGTACTGTGAAAAACAAAAGCAACAAGTCTTGGCATACCATACTTATTACGTTTTCATGACTTTTGTTAATTTTTATTTAAAAGAAAGTGGATTTAATTTGTTCTTAAATGATTAAATTATATAATGGAAAACTTAAACGTTTGAAAAAAATGTCTAAAAATAATTACAATATTTAAAAAAATCGAAAAATATGCACTTAGGGCTGTGCAAAACAAAAGCAACAACTTTATGATATCCTTTATTTACATTCATTGCTTCACATCTGCGAGGCATTGACTTTCTCAGCTTGATGAATGCCCTCTTGGGTGCCATTCCCCCCTTTCATTTCAAATCTATCCCAGCTTATCCCTGATTTGGAGGTGGTACCCTCCTACTCTATGTTTCGAGGTTCGGAAGTATGTTTTTTAAGGAGTTAAGCTCGGATGGAAGAGACAACCCATGAAAACGTAATAAGTATGGTATGCCAAGATTTGTTGCTTTTGTTTTGCACAGTACTGTATGTAAATTAGGGTGAGTTAAATTGTATGACAGGAATAAAGTGTGCAATAAAGTTGCTCTATATAAAGTTCTTAGCATTTTTCGCCCAGGAAATATATCTTTAAGTCAAAATTTGGCTCTTTGGACTTTCAATTTTATACCTTTCATGCCAAATGTTTGTCTATAGGTAAAATTCACTGTAGCATAAAATAGGTGTTTAACAAATTTCACTAGTAATGTATATGCATTCAGTTGTGTTAAGTATTCTTCATGTTTTTTGATTGCCAAACATTCGAAATTTCGTGCTTATATTTTTTAGATTTTTTGTATTTGAAGTCAAGTCAAAAAACTAAGTGCAAAAATTGATCGTAAAGTATTTTTCAGTATTTTTTAACCAAAAAATGCTTTAAACTATTACATAGAGAAATTTTTATTATAAAATATGTTGGCGAAAAAAGTGTTGTCCAGTGGTTGCCTACAGCTCCATAGCAATGTTTTTTCTTTGAACCTTTAATTAATATGGAGGGATGAAGTTTGGTGTGATGGAGGTCCTATCCACAAAAGATTTCTATCAAGTTCCATTAAAATTTGGGCACGAAAGGGTTAATTATTAAATTATTTTTATTTTTAACTCATGCATCTATTGTTAAACTTTTAGAAAAGAAAATTAAGTTTATGTGAATCGAAATGTTTGTGTTTAGTAATTCGGGTTGCTATTTCATGGCACCCAGGAAGAATCTAAATTTGCACTTTGAAGGACGAACAACTTTCAATTGGATATTAAAATATACAGTCCAAGGTTAATTAAAAAATATATTTTGAAGTGAGATCTCGAGCTATAACTTCAAAATTTTACTTTTCATATTACGAAACTTTTTTCTTCTATATGGTAAAAATTTGAACTTGATAACTTGGGCATAATAACTTTATCACATAACTGATATAGGAGAAAATTTGAACCATCCTAATGTGTATTTAGTAAGCAATTTAATTAACTTATTTCAACTGTAACGTCATCAAACAATATGAATTATGTGAAATAATTAGCATCAATTTGAAGTTTTGTTCGTGACTGCGAAATTTAAATTTCTAGAGTTGACAATGAACATAATTTTTTTTTTTTGACATATTCACAATGATATGTAAAAATTATCTTCTTTTTCGATTTAAAGTATATTTGTTTCAACTTTGTAGTCTAATAACTCATAACGTTTAAAGCATTTTCTGCTAAGCTGAAATGAGCAGGGGGATGTAAAAATGGGAACTTATGATGTTGGGTTTCAACTCTTAATTCAACTTACTTTTTATAGTATGTATAACTATTTACTTAATAAATATATTACTTAAATTTAATTAATGCTTGAATTTTCATTGTTATTTAAAGCTTTATTTTACTTTACTTTTGCTTTTATTTTTAATCGGGTTAATTCAGTAATGTAGGAATATAAGAAGAGTAAATAATTACAAATATATTACATCCTCGTAGATACATATGTAGGTGAAAGGAATAATATTATCCATCATGTTTTTGTTTACACTTTTATTTTCCTTTATATTTGGAAACAAAAACCTTTTGTTTTTAACTTCTGTTTATGTTTTTTCCATTATTTATTTCCTTTCATATTGTATTTACGTACGAACACGTGCTGTGTTGCATTTCATTATAAGAAAAAAAATAAGTGTAAAGTTCAGACAGCATGAACTTTTATCAATGCAGCGATGAATTTTCAGAAATGTTTTGGTTTCAGTTATATGTAGTTACACAAATAAGTAAAAACGAATAAATATACAAATATACCTAGCAAACGGCTGGTTAGAATTTTTTTAAAAATTACTTATTCACAATAAAAATATTGAAACATTTATGATACATTTTAATATACTAATAAACATATTTTTAGTTTGAGATATTTTTCATAGCAATTCTAGACTACAAATAACTCGTAAATTGGTGAATGAAAACTACCTGATAGAATTTGGTTAAAAACCAAATTAATATGGAATGAATTAAAAGTAAAATTTTTTAAGAAATCAGATAAAAGTTCAACCGTGTTCAGTTATTTAAAATATAAATTATAAAATTTTTTCCACCCCTTGCAGTAAAATGCAAATCAATTACTAGCTACTTATTTTATTAGATCACATGAGATTGTTATTAAAAAGCTGATAAAAAATTTTACCATTTCACTTAAAAACAGCAAAAAAATAAAAAAATTATATCAATTCAGTGGAGTACTAAAACATTAGGTAAGTCTAATGATATTTTAAGCTGTAATTTATTTTTAATTGAATTTTAAGTTTTTTGCTAAAAGTGATTGTATTAAAATTATTAAAACGTGACCATAAAATTGTTCGGAAAATTTCTAGATTCTTAGCAGTTATGACGGGAGTTCAAGAGTGACAAAATTTTTAAACTTGTAAATTATATTTGAATGGTGTTCATCTTTTAGATACAATTATACCTTTTTATACCCATTGAGCTCAAGGTATTTAAATTATGTAGAAAATATAACATACCTCTTTCACATACAATTGAACTCAAAAAAGTACAATTTTTACATAATTTAGGTACTCTCAAAAATTTTCAATAATCAACACTAGTACTGGGTAGTAGCTTTAATCCGCAATACTATGTACTCCTACTCACTCAGAGAGGTTTTGACGATGCTCAATTAGCAGATTCGCTGAATAAAATTTGGTTGATACTGAAAATTTTTACTAAATTCATACAAGCTGTGCTTTAGGGCACTGACAGTTGATACACTTCCTATTAAATTCTAATAAATACAAATTAAGAATTAATTTCAATTTTTGAAACTTTTTGAAACTTCCTTGTGTACTTATTTGGAAAATATTAAAATGTTTTTTTTTTTTTTAATTTTATAAAGTTCAAAGTACTTATTGAATATAAAGTGAACCTTTTTTATTTAAGATTTATAAATATATTAAAAGAAATATTTTATTTTTTTAAAAAAAAGTAAAGTTCAAAAACCCCACACTAATTGTTCATCATTTGCATATCTGTTATAAAAATTAACTCTAAAGAATGATTAATGAAAACGAAAAAAAATAAAAGAAAACTAGTTTTATCTACTCAAATCTAAAATAAAAAAGTTCAAATATTTTCTGATTTGTCATGCTTTATTGGCATAAATTAATAGAATCAAAGCCTAATTTATGGTATAGCTTTCATAATCAAAACAAATGTATGTGTGTATATTCATTCATTCATTAAAGAAAAAAGAAACAAAACTTGATCAATGATCAATCTCAAATATAACAATCATAAACGAGTGTGTTGCACTGATACTTGTAGTAAGTAGTAATTAAATTGCTGATTATAAAAATTATGGCAGTAGTATATAAATAATTTTTTTTTTTATATTTGTAAGTACATATGCACATATAAATTTATTTTTTATTATTATTTTCATAAAATAATGTTATCGCATAAATGAATTTATAATGTGTACAAAATTTCAACGAAGAGCCTTCACCTAGTGCCGTAAAAAACTAGAACATATATAATGTATATATATGTATGCATATTTGGCACAAAATACATATATTGTAGACTACTGTGTGTATATTTTTAGTGACGACAGCCAGTTTAGTTCAGCTTATCTAACAACCTCCATATGTTAAGAATAATTTCTGTTCTACTAATTACAAAAGATACAGCTGCAAAAATAAAGACCAACCATAAAAAGAATTTTTGTTAATTATTTAAAAATTTTAATCTGAAAATTGACAATAGCATAAAATTTAGAAAAAGAATAATAGATATATTCTTCATAAATCGATTGTTAAACTATCTTATCACTGACTTTTTTTGACATGTAAAAATTTGAAGGTTTGGAAAATGCAGTCAACTAATTTTCACTCAATTGTCCATTTAACATATTTGGGAACTTAACCATCGTTTTCAGATTGTTAAAATCCCATTCATGTAAATGAGTTTGCATTGTCAATAAGCAAACTTAATACAGAATGACAAAAGCTGAATAAAACAGAATCATTGTGTATGAGTATGTGGCATATGAAAAGAATGCGTGAATAGCTCTTCAGAAATGACTTAAGATTGTTGCATCAGCCGAAGTATGATACTATATTTACTTCCTAAACAGATAAATGTGGAGGTGAGTGAGAAAGAGAAACGAAGTTGCGTAGAAGATATACAGTAGGTGGAGAAAATAAGTTGTCAAAATGAAAATATAACTTTAACACCAAATATCTTCTCAAAAATAGATAGCTTTAAATTTATTTTTACATCATTATAAAACTACATGATATGTTGATGAAATAGCAATAATATTTTGAAGAAGGTCTTCTATATTGAAAATAAAATTTTCAAATCGTTCTGGAGTATTTTTTATGATTGTTAATCATTTACCAATGTCTTTCATTCCTCGTTAGTTTGGGGAGTGTGCTTTGAAGTATATATTTTCAATCTATCCTTTCATTACCATTTGATGACGAGTCAAGGCTAAGTGATGATCCCATAAAATGTATTTTTCATCATTGAGAATAAATTCCTGTACTTTTTTAAGAATTTTGATTTGAGTTTTGTGATCTGGAATTGTAAAAACTTTAACTGCTAAAATTTTCGCTTCAAGAACTATTACGTTTTCTGGATTTATAGACTTTATAAGGGTTCAACTTGATTTCCCATGACACAAATATTATAAAACCATTTGTGCACAAATATTTTGAAACATTTTTTTCCTGCAGATGCGTCAAAAGCAAGAAAAAAGTCCATAGTAAAGAGAGAAGTCTTCAAAAATCATGCACTCTATGAGCTTTTCTCATTCTTTTCATGGATTTATCCATCCACATTAGAATTTCGAGGCAAAACTTTAATGGTTTTAATTCTATAACGATAACGAATGAAAACTGCAAAGATTTTATGACAAAGCTATCTTGAAGAAAGTCGAGCCCATAAAATGAATAAAAAATGCTCATAAGGGGAATGATTATTGGAGAGTTTCCCTTTACTATAGAAGTCCAAGTGATTAAAATTGTTAGCGAAAAAGCTGGCCATTTTGGATGCCGAAGCTTTTGACAACTTATTTTTGCACCATCATTCTGCCACTTAGTAATATTAAACTTTAGTAAACTTAGTAATCAACAACATTTCATGTAGTTTTATAATGATGTAAAACTAAATTTAAAGCTATCTATTGTTGAGAAGATATTTGGTATTAAAGTTTTGTTTTTATTTTGACAACTTATTTTCTCCACTTACTGCATATAGATAAATGGAAAAGAGTTCACGCATTACATGTGTAAGACAATAGGGTAGAATATGATAAAATAGCTTTGTAAATAAGTATTTCCTAATTTTTTTTACATGTATAAATGCTATATGGTTGGTTGAATTGGGCTTATATACCATAACGAATCTAATGAAAACTGGTGATTTTACATTGGAAATTTCATTGTCATTCCATATGATTATTGATTCTTAATAAAGTCAAAACTGTTAAGAGTTTCAAGGGTAAACAATATAATCATTCGATAATAATTCTTGGTTAATTATCGAGTTATTTGATCAAAATGTATTTGCTAATTAACTGCAGAAAACCTTTTTCTAAGGAAGGATGTTGTCAAATATCTTTATCGCGTAAAGTTTTCGAGATATTTAATATTTAGGTATATTTTTCTTATTAATTTTTTTTTTTTCAATTTTCAAAGAATTTTACTGTTATTATAAATCAAATATGGCTCATCTCCCCAAATATTTTTTTAAATGAATGGCTTGCCTGAAAGATATGTAGATAATTTAAGATTTGTTTGCTTATTTCACATATAAAGTCAAATTTTAATTTGAAAGTTTCTGATTTTGGACATGAAAAACTGTGGTTTTTTTCAATAAAATAAAAGTATTCATCAAAGTAAAAAAACTCTTTTCACAATTTGAACCTGATCGGGGAAATAGCTTTTGAAATATATCTTTCTCACCGCATCCCAACTTTTTGAAGAGTGGGTATAACCAACTTTGTTCAAAGTGTTCGCATTTATCATAAATTATGGAAATCTTCCCACAATAAAAATATTGGAAATTTTAAGAACCGATTTTTCGATCTGGGCTGCCTATGCCTAACCCCTTAAGTAGACTATGGCGAAATTAAGTATAAAAGTTTTATTTAGCTATTACACATTATAATGCAGAGAGCAACAACAACAAAAATAATGAACAACTATTTTTAAAATAACATACGACAACAATACAATGTTAAGTTAAAAGTATTTTTGGCGATTTCAAACTTGTCTTTTTTTACATTACAACAAAAAATTCTTATGTTTTTGAATTGTATAACGTTTTGTTTGTTGTAATTCAAAAAAAAAAAGAAAAGTTTAAAATCACCAAATTAAAATAAATTTGTGAAAAATTGCCCATCTAAAATTTGAATGAGTGTTGAGACTATCAAAGTCCAACCATTCAAATAAATCAAAATACAATGCCTACCACCAATTATGAATATGTATTTAAGTAAATAAATATGTACTTCAATGAAGAGTAAAAGAAAAAGTTATTTATGGTCGCATTTTTGTACACGAATCGGCAATTGAGCGACTGTGTAGCAATAATAAGAATGCGTTGCCACATTTTCTGTAATTTTGTAAAAATGATAGATGCATAAAAACATTAAATTAAATTGGTTTATTTTCGTAAATTTTAAGAAAAATTCAAATGGAAGAACAGATCGCGGTAATTTCCCCATTTTTCTTTGACGACGGCACTACTACCGCTGGTATGAATGTATTGAGGCAGCTGCTGGGCATTCTGGAGACATCATGCATCATTAAGAAAGATTTATTCAATAGCCGCCAGCCTGAAAAAGACCGAAATAAAAGCTATTCCGAAGAAATCATCCCAAACTCTTTAATTTATATATTACAATAGAAGAAGCGGGAGCATTTCTAGGTATCGAATAAATTGTTGGTTATTTTTTAGTTTGAGCGGTCCACATTTTTGCTCAAAGAACGAATTCAAAAGTGTAGAGCTCTTAGTGTACCACAATCTGACCAAATTTTATTTTTCAAGATCCACTAAACGAATAAAAAACGCTTATTTTCTTAAAAAAAGCGTTAAATTTTGTCCCTTATAAAAGTGCGAGAAAACTCAATACATTTAAACTTTTTCACTAACACAGGCACATATCTAATACTTCTAGTCATTGAAAATTTCTTCGATTTTTCGAAGACATTTTAAATTGAAAAAAACAGGCTGAACGCTAAATCACTTTTTTTCCGCGTTTTAATTTTCAAAAAGCACTAAAATCAGCGGGAAACGCTGAGTTGGCCACACTGCTGACCAATGTCTCGTCACAAATCTGTAATTGTCAAAAAAAAAAAAAACCTAAAGAATGTTAGTGAACAACAGTTTGACAATCAGTATTGCGCTTGTCCGCCCTTCATTAACTAAATTCAGTACTGTCAAGTTGCTATAAAATACTTACTCGAATTTTTATATCGTTTCTTCTCACTGATGTTCTTATTTCTCTTAAATTCATTAGAAGATACTCTTAAGATATGTAAATATGTGTATGTATGCAGATAGACGATGCCATCCACGCTGCCAATTGTTAAATCAAATGCAAAGCTAAAAAAACACGTGCTTTTGCTTTGCCAGAGCAGTTTGCTGTGCCGGTCATGCCTGCGATGGCTCCCTGCCTGCCCTTCGCTGCTGACTGTCGCCTATATAGAGCCTGTTTACTTGCATGCAATATGAGCACGTTCGAAACATTTTTTAATAAACATTATTGTAATTAAAGCTAAACCATTTTTGTTTATAAGGCGAGAGGTTTTTTTTATTTTTATTTTTGATATTTGTTTATTGTATTTACATATTTATGTATATTTTGTAATATGACGCTTTGTTGTCATTGCAATTTGTAATTTATGTGTTTTTATTTTCAATTTGTCCGTATTTTTGTATATTGCACTCTTGATGTTTCCTTTTATTCCTTCTCTTTTTATGGTTTATAGGAGAATCTTTCTAATAACAATTTGTTAAGAGTTGCCAATGCATATTTAAAAAGTTATTGAATTTGAATAATAGCACGGACACACGAGAGTGAATTTCGTTGCAATTCTGAAATTTAAATTTAGCTGGACGCACGACAAAAAAAAAAAATTTCAGTCTTCAATTTTCGCTCTTGCTTTTGTTAATAAATATTACAAGAGCAACTGTGAAAACAAGATCCAAAATGTCTAAAAAAAAGTAATAGTTTGTAATATTCCTGTTTTTTGCAACCATGTGTTTAAGGATAGTTGAGTTATTTGTGGCATTTCAAGTGAATTTCGTTCAAATTCGTCTGAAATTTAGAATTTCATTTGACATTTAATTTGTGTTTCGAAATTCCGTCATTCAGACGAATTTCAAATTTGCCTGAAATTTCTTCTCGTGTGTCAGAACATTTCTATTTAATTTCTTATTGCGTAGTTGTAAAGAAAAATCATTTTCATCGTGGGAAATGAAAATTTTTGTTGAATTTTGTAGGTATGCATGTATTTACATTCTAGCATGGATTTTATTATTAATTATAGCCCAAAGTTTGAGACAGGAACGTATGCAGCTATAATTTAAAGGAATGGTTGACTGGGCGAGGGGGAAACATCAGGGCAGATGGTTTTGAATATTTAAAAAAACCTTGAGTTTCAAAATAATTTATTTTGCTGAACAATGCCAACAAATTATTGTGCATTAAAATTTCAAAAATTTCAATCGCAAATGCACCTTGGAAAAATTTTAATGTACATATACTTACACTTAAGTACTTTTGTTTTTAAGTAAATACGTATATTATTTCTCATTGAAAAAGTTGATTCTTTGCAATAATTTGTCTATTTTTAATTTATGTTTTCTAGATTTAACTGCTACGCCCATTTGGCACTATAATTTATAAGATGAACGTTGACCATTTATGTAAGTTATTTGTTTGCAAATTAAATAATCATGCAATAGAGTATTCTGAACAGCAACGCCAGAAAAATCATAGCCAGGTACACCAGGGGATCCAGCCCTTTCCGAAGGAGGGATTTAATTTGTTCGTCTTCTTCCAATTTTTTTATTTATTGATAGGTAAGGGGGGTTCAATCCCTGAGGATTCGCGAGTAGCTAGATATCTTTAGAGGTCTTTTTGTATTAAGACACTTGAGCATTCCAGAATTGTTTTGGATTAGTTTTGTGTTGCTGATTATGAACTTTTAGGTTAACAATTACAAAATTCGAAATTTTCATTTTCATATACATAGGGAAAATATGTAAGTGAAAATTTTTTCTTTTACGAGTTTTTAACCCCAAAATAGAGAGACAGTTGCTTACGTACCCTTCAAATTTTTTTCATGGGGAATAATTTTTCCGTAGAACGTTTCGTCAATCGTTTGTTAAAAAAAAAACGAGGGTAAAGGGAAGTAGTATGGTCTTTATTTAATTTTATTTTTAATAAAAACAATTCAAATAATCAGAATATTTCCTTAAATTTATTTTACATATGAATAAAATACACCAAAATTTCTAGTTTTAGTGTCGTTAACCCCATAATATCGAAACTGGGATATTTTCGTTGTTTAGGCACCTGGCGCCCCCATATTTTTTATGGGGAATTCTTTTCAGGAAGAACGTCTACTCTGTAGGGTCGTGCTAAAATGTGCTAATTAAAAAATTAAAAGGTAATTTTGGTAAATGGGTCTAGTAGGATCGGTGGTGTAGAGGTAAATTTTATTTTAAATAGGATATTTTCAAATAAAAACATTAGGATTTAGATTTTGTATTAAAAGGTTTAAAAAATATGTTCTATGAGGCCCCTAGTCTTTATAAGCATGTGTATGAATTTCGGAAATGTTTAAACCTCAAGTTTACATAGTAATTAATTTGGTATGATAAAAACAAAGTATATTATTATTTTTTCAAATATGTTATACTGGTGTTTTCGATATTTTGTTAAAAGTAAAATCAAATAAAAGAAGTTGATTAGTACAACTGTTTAAATATTATTCGTATTATGAATATATTGTTATACATTGTAAAAAGTAAATGACACAAAAATATAAATTCCATTCGAATTTTATTTTTAAAAATTTTTGTTTTACTTAGAAAAAAGTTTTAATTAAATTATTTTTTTTTCCTACTATTTTTTTATTTAAATGATAATGGTAACACTTATGGCTTCACATGTGTGATAATGAAAACTTTTTAATAAGTATTTTGTCAACAAGAAATATTATTGCCACGCTACTTCCTTTACTTGCTAGAATTAGTATTGGCAAAAAAAAAAAAAAAAAAAAATTAGAAAATGAGTAAAAAAATGTTCCTCTTATCAGTAATGACGACAAAATATATTGTTCGCTATATTGCTATCGTTCTTCAGTTTGAAAATTTTATCGTTATTTCGGGAATTCTCCATTGAAAGGGCAAAGCTAAATATTTTCGTAATTACAAATATGATTTTTACTAGAATTCTGGGTATTTTTTTTGCAAACACTCAAAGGAAGTCACTGTTTATATTTGTGTGTTTTCCAGTTGTTTGAATAACTATTAGTTGGAAAAAATTAAAAGAAATATAACTTCAAAATTTCATCATCTTTTTCTTTAAGAAATATTTTCACATGAATATCACGTGTATGTACGTGTATAGTTTTTATTTATATATTTTTATTTACTATTTATACTCATATTTCTTTGGCAAAAATATATAAAAGCACTTATTAGTTTATTTCTTTGGTCGACCGAGATTGATTGCTTTGAACAGCTTTGAGTTCAATAAACTATGGTATTATTTTACAGTATACCATATTCAGAAATTATACATACATATGTAGATACAAAAATCCATTTTCAGTTTGGCATTTATAATTTAAATTTTATACATTATTCCAGCATAAGTCGAGTTGCGCTGGTTGTGCCTTTTTGCCCATAGACTTGACACTGAAATTATTATTATAATATAATTTTTTTTTCAACATGAAGTTTTGTTTGGTTTTTTATTTTCTTAAACGTGTTTTTTCTAAAAGCTCTGCCGGCGAAAATGTTTATTTGTTTCTTTTTAATAATTTTATGCAAACAAATTTTTGATCTTTGAACGTTTTGTGAAAAATGACGTCGGGAATTGCTCAGTATATGTATAGGGTATAATAAAATAGAATGTATTAAAATTTGTGAGAAACAAACAAAAGTTTTTATTTTTAGGGAAAAATGTTTTGTGCTTTCATACATATTGTGAAAGTATGATTTCAGAATTTTTTAGGGCTTAGCAAGGCCCATATTCGAGTTGTCACAGTATTTTTTAGAGAGCGGTAATAGTTTAATTTATAATAGAATTTCAGAACTAGCCACTTCAGAGAGTTCTCTAAATGAGATTGATATACTGAATGTCAAAACTAATATTTTCATCCCAATCACAATAAAAAGGTGAGAGAAAATGGCGAATTCATAGCGCTTAGAAACTTATACTCGTTTGCAGGCAGTAAATATTTTCAAAAAACACATGATGGGAATTTGTATTAACGCGCAAAACATCGAAAAAAATTATTGTATAGAAACTGTACATAAGATTTGGCCAAAAGTCTTGGTTGGGCGTTCGGTAGAGCCCGTTGAAGTTGGTCGGTTTTTGTTTTCTGGGTTTTTAGGATATAACCGTGCATTTTTCAATGTTTACGTCTGAGAATCAATTATAAGAAAAAATGTAAGGAAAATTATTGTCTAACATTGCAAAGCCATATCACTCATTCTAATGGATCTTCTTTGCCCAAAATTGTAAATTTATTCAAAAACTGGCATTTGGAGTAGAAATCGGATGTAGATATGTGAGAAAAAATGTTAATTTTTGAATATAAACTAGGGTCTCAGAACATGACCAAACCTCAAATGCGATATTGAACGAAAACAGAAGAAAAAACGATTTTCAACGTATTTTACCAAAAAAAATTAACATTTTTTTCTCACATACCTAAATCCGATTTCTACTCCAGATGCCAGTTTTTGAATAAAATTACAATTTTTGCAAAAGAAAACCCATTAGAAGAAGAGATATGACTTTGCAGTGTTAGGCAAAAACTTTCCTAACATCTTTTCCTATAATAGATTCTCAGACGTTAACATCGAAAAATGCACGGTTATATCTTAAAAACGAAGAAAATGCCAATTCATGAGCACAAAAACCGACAGACTTTTGGCAAAATCCTATATAGGGTTTTTATTGTTCGGTCAAATACTTTTTAGCTATCATAGTCGTTACGCGGGATCTGAACATGACACCATAAAAAAAAATTAAATTCAATATTTTTAAGAAAATTTACATGTGTGACATTGATACAATTGCAAAATAAAACAATACTAGAAAAAATTGCTTCTGAATAGAAAATTATTGTGGGTGGTAAATATTTCATGCCATATATTATATGTATTTATATATATTACAATTACATAATTATATATACATTTATCTCTCATTTTATTAATAAGTAAATGCTGCATCGGATTAATTATACACGCTATGAATATACAATGATTATCTGTTTTAGAAAACTATTTTCTTATTTGGAAAGATTACTACTAAAAGTACTAAAATTGTGTTATATTATAACTTATCAAAGAACGTTGCTTTTATGAACTAGGAAATGGATTATTTGGGATTTTTTACACGTAGAATCTATACATTTAGAATACATATAAAAAATAAAAAATTGGTTTATTGCAAATGTAAACATTGTTAATTTATAGGACTGCATTGCAAACAAATAAACTATTTTTATTTATTTTATTTCGTCGTCGTTCTGGCAGAATTCACTAAGTCCATTTTTTTAATTTCTGAGATGAAGTTAGTTTAGGCAAAACTTGAAAAGTTAACAGATTAGTACACACATTAGTATACGTTATAACTGGATCATAAAAAATCTAATTTTTTTATGCCATTCGAATTATAGAAGCTAATTAATACGGATCCAATCAAAAAAATTAAATTGGACTTAGTGATTTCTGCTTGAACGACGACGATTTAACAAATGCAAAAGTTAGTAGCTGAAATAGCTAATCAGACAGTGATTGCGGAGGAAGAGGAATTTGGGTCTTTTCAACCTTTCAAAAAGTCTATTAATTCAGAAGCAACGGCCAAAAAGCTTGAGATAGTGGATGTTTTATGCCCGAAATCCCTCATGGAACCGCTAGTGTGTAACGCAAATATATATGTTGTAAATAAATATAGATAAAACAAAAATAATTTCATTGATAATAGCTGATAGTTACATAGTTGTTGTACATATATATATTTTTTTTAATATTTGCATGCACGCGTTTTCAACCGCGAGTACTCGTAAACAAACCTAATTTTAGTTTAGATAACAACAACAACAAAATATTACTTCGTATTAGAATACAATATTCTATTTGAACTACATACATACGTCTACACTCTAACTCTCCTCTCTCATCATTGGAAAACTAATATTTTTGTTCATTATTTGCATTATAATCGTAGTATATATAATTAAATATATGACTATAGATTAGTATTATTAGAAAAAAGCGAAAAGTTTATGTGAAATATTCACATTGCCATATCATCCCAGATGGTAACCTTGAAAAAAATTCTAAATATCTGAATAAGGTACATAGAACTCGCAAAAATATTCACAGACATTTTTAAAATATGTTAGCAAATATTCACAGAAATATAGCACAAATTAAACGAAATATTCACAGAAATATATTTATAAATAAATAAAGACTTTGTTGCAAAGACGACTTAAACCGTTTTGAATCTTCTTAGCTGATGACATTCCTATACGTTCATCCAAAAGAGTTTGAAAATTTTCTAGAGCTATAGGAACTTAACCAACTTCTATAAAAACAAATATTAGAAATCTTTAAAAATTAGTTACCTGAATAAGAATTACATGTAATTTATACAATTGCCCACAAGTCTTACTGAAATTTGTTTCAACTAAATATCTCGAATGGCTTAAGAATATTTTTAATATTCATTAGAAGTATGTGATTTGACATAATTTTTAGTTTAATAGGAATATATTTAATTTTTGCATGTGCTTTCTCCGAGTTATTGGTTATTAAAAATCAGTTTTATTGTTTAATATTTAAAAACTGAGCATCTGTGAACTATTTCCTAGTAGTTACGATTGAAACAAATAGTTTCAGTACACATAAATATGGAAGCACAATTTTTGCAATAACAATAACATAATAGATTATTTTCAAATTTTCAAAAAAATTACTTTTCTGCATATATGCAGTACTTCTATATTGGCAGTACACACAATGTACATTTCCCTGCATTAGGGTACAGATAAATTGTTATTTGAGTGAGAAAACCAATAAACGAATGTACTCGAAATGACTTTTCAAAAATATAAAACTATGGAGCGGTGTCAAACATATCAAATAATTTTTTCCTTCTTTAGAGTTTAGTGTATGTGAAATTTGTTTTGAATTCGTTTTGATAAATTCAATAAAATTGTTTTGAATTTATAATTTTGATTTATAAATTAAAAGAGAAAAAGATCCGTAGGTAGCTGTTTCTTGTGTAAAACAAAAATAAAGTTAATAAATAAACAGGTTGCCAAAGAATGTCGAAATGCGACAAAAATGGGCAGCAATTTGTGACTTAACCACAAAAAAAAAATATAAAGGAGTATTTTTATTTATTCAGCGCTCTTCACCTCTGAGGACTAAGTATTAACAAATAGAAGAAACCAGATATTTATGTATATAAAAATAGTTCAATTCGGTTTGGGCCATATTCTTCCATTTTCATTTCGCTCCTGAAACGATTTGACAATGGTTTGTTTGGGTAGTTCACAAATACACACATATACCAAAACAAATAAACAATTTTGATATAACCTGCCTCTGTTTGATTACGGAATTCAAATTCATTGTGAAGGTAGGTTACTGCCAATATAGATATTACATATAAGGAGTGAGATCGAAAAAATCTTAACATATATAAAATTCAATAATTTTGAAACGGTTAATCTTAGAGTTTTTGATTTTTTATTTAATTGATAATATTTTACAAATTACAGAAAAATATAACTTTTATAGTTCTAATCACTATTTATGAACTCGTGGACTTTTGTTGGTAAGCCTTCCATTAGAGATTTGATAGTTGTTTCAGACACTTTTATGGAACAGTTTGCCCATCTAGTTTTAAAATCTTCGATATTTTGGGACACCTTTTTTGTGCTCTCTAAGTTTCTTTTCACAAGAGCCCAATATTTCTCCAGTGGTCTTAGCTCCGGACAACTTGGAGGATTGGCCTTTCTTTGTACAAAAACTATGTTATTACTGTGGTACCACTCCAGAGCTTTCTTGCCGTAGTGACATGATGCCAAATCGGGCCAAAAATATGTGGACACATTGTGCTCTCTTATGAAAGGAAGAAGTCTTTTTTCAAACATTCTTTGATGTATATTTCGGTATTTATAGAGCCCACTGTAACAAATGACTTGCTTCTTTTGCCGCAACTGCATATAGCTTGCCATACCAGGAATTTTTTTTAGGAATTTTGTCTGCTTTTGGATTCTAAATTGTTCTTCGACATTTCCTGGAAGATTCCTCGAAAAATTTTGACCCGGAAGCTGCGTAAAATTCGGCCGGTACATACGTTTCGTCGTCTATTATACAACATGAATATTTTTGTATGAAATTCGATTTTAATTTCCTAGCCCTACTTTTGGCGTCTAAATTTTTTGCAGCGTTCCTGTCTGGAACTTTTTGGACTTTGTATGTTTTCAAGCCTGCATTGGCTTTAACTTTTCGCACCAAATAGTCAAAGCACTGGGCTAACCGGGTAGCTTTTCTACCAGATGTGTTTGGAGATCTTTTCAATATGCTTTCTATATTCTAGGCTTTCCCAATATCATGTGGTCCTTGTTTTCTTCCCGAACCAGGTTTCATATCGATGGCAGACCTTCAATTCTTTGGCCAATTTTTTGTAGGACCAATTTGGATTTTTTTGAAAATTTTTAATAATTTTGAGACGTACTTATTTTTCTTCACCCATTTTGATCAAACTTATAATAAATCAACATGTTTGTCATTAAAAATAACAACTGACATATTTTTCAAAGATAACTAGATCAAAGAAATTTTTAAATTTTACACCCAAAAAAAATTATTAGGTAAAACGTGTGTTAAGATTTTTTCGATCTCACTCCTTATGCTATTCTGTAAAGTCTGCTTTAGAATTGCAATTCTTAAATATTCACAGTTAAATTTTTGTGATTTTAGATGCGAATATTTCTAAAATAATTGAAACATATTGAAAAAATGTTCATGCAGTTTTTTCTCTAAATATTCTACAATTATTTGCAGTGTAATTTTTATTCTTGGGTACTGTATATAATTAGTTTTAATGCTGTTCAAAGAATTTTCTGATACTGGCTGTTTTTTCGAAAACGTGCTATCTTAGAAAATCTATGTGTTTATGAGAACTGTGGAATTTGGAAAAGTTGTTGGCTGGAAATATTTTAAAAATCAAAATTTCGGAACACTTGAGACCATTTTGGAGCCTGAAGATATTATTTGATTTCAAAGATTATTTTTCTCTTGTGTTCGTCGAGATGAGTAGGAACTTTTCTGCGCCGTTACTTTTCGATTTTAAGCTATTCTTGTCTATTTATCGTGGTCCAAAAATACTCCCATATTTGAACGCTTAATATTACCTTATCAGAACTAAAATATGGTAATCATACTTTTCTTGGGAATACTAAAAATATTGAATGATTCTAAGCTACTTAAGTTTGAAATTCATTGTTCTAAATTTTTTCTGCACATGTTTCGAAGAATCAGCAATCTCATTGTATAATCCGCATACACTGTTGCTGTAGATTTATATTTTGCTTTCATATTTCCTATACCACAAACTGCGATGCCCATCAAGGAGGTTTTTAGTATTAATAATTGACTACTGATTGTTCTCATAAATATTTTAAATATTCCTTTGTGGTCTTTTTGTCTGTCCTAGTTTCAAAATATTAGAAGAGAACCTATTGTAATTGTTTGCTTACGAAAGTATAGCTGACGCAGTGAATGAAAAAATTAAAATCAGAAGTTCAAGTTCAGCTTCCTACAAAATTATTATTTAATTATATTTCTAATACGTATATTACTTTATAGTTCAAAAACTGTGTCTCTTAGTTATCTAAAGTGTGTTAGTAACTGATAACCCCAGCAATGTTAAGCTAGAGACCTTCAAATGTTTAGTTTTTGCTCTATTGTTATTAATATTTACGATTGTGAATGTGTTAGCCATACTATACAGGGTGTTATAGTGACGATGTGCTGAACAGGACTTATTGATGAGTTTATTTCTTGAAACATTTTTGTCACAAGAGTGTCGGAAAATGTGCCGTCAAAACACTCCTGCAGAACAATGCTTTTTCTAAGAAATAGAGCCATCAGTTTGCCCTAAAGATTTAACAAATTGTCACCAAAACACCCTGTATAGTAATTAAATTATTTATACATGTATGAAATCGTAAAGAAAATTTAATTAAATAAATTTCAAAAGTCTTAGTACTACTAAGACATTTTCTCATTTCAAACACACACCTTTGAAAAATAAAAATATTTAGGGTTGGTAATTTATGATCATATTGAATAGTACTTGGCTTTCTTTAAATTTTTTCTTATAGTTTTGTACTTATGTATTAAAAACTAAGTTTTATTGCTTTGGCAACCCTTCTTTAAGCCTATACTGAACTAAGAGATACACTTTGGATATTGTAAACATTTTTTGCGCATGATTTTTTTGTTCATACAAGGTATTATAAATTTACGTAACTTTTGCAGCCCGTCACCATATCACAATACAAATATGAGCAAATATACATATCGCTCATTTACTAAAAGACTGTCATAACTCAAAAAATGCGATTTTGCAGAAAACGCGTTTAAAGTTTTCAATTGACTCCCACTTTGAGGAAAAAAGAAGAAATCTTATAATTCTCACGCGCAGAGTATACAAGATATTAATATGAAATTTTTACACAATATGAAACGTGATATAATGAATAATTCTGCATCATTAACTCAAAAATCTTGTTTTTTGACTTATGACAGTCTTTTAGTAAATGCGATATGTATTTGCAGAGAAAAAAACATTTCACCCACAATCGTACTAGGAAAGAAATGAAATCCCCACAAGCATGAATGAGTGAAATGTTGGGTGATTGCAACGGATTAGTGAAAACATTATAAACCAAAAATAAATGAAGCCACCATCATTACGTCAAAATATTGAATGCGCTGATTACAGCCGTTTTGCTTTTTGCCTTTTTCCCTTTTTACTCAACTTTTGTATGTGTTTGTTCTGCTTGTCACTCTTGTTAGTGCCGGCAATTAGAGGCTTTATATATTAAATATATGTTAAAAACACGTAAAAGTAATCAATAATGGTTAAAAGAAAAATAATAATAATGAAAGTTGTAAAGCAAGAAAAAAGAAAATAATTTCGGTTTTAATGAAATGTGATAAAATTCTATTAAACTTTTTCGATATGAATAACTTATAGAAAAGTTCTCATACTTCTGCTCAAGTAATTATGTATACATTTCGATGTATATCTTCATACAAAGGAAACTATGTAGGTCAGCATTTAAGGTGACATCTTTAAGAATCATTGTGCTTGAATTATTTGTATAAGTTTGTTATACAGTACAAATGAAGAAATATTCTTTATTATGAGGGATTCATATATTTTTGTACGTATTGATTAATGAATGTTTGTATAAGTAGATATGAATGACTTTACTATATAGATAACATTAAATTCCACTATAGCATAAAAATCACGTGAAATGTGAATGTACAACGTAAATAATAGTAGTGCCAACCTAACAATATTTTTGCACCCATCACAAAGACATTGATTCAAATTCAAATGACTTCACATTATCAGACATGATAGGCAGTTGTAATATTTATTTTGGACTATCATAAAAATTGATTTATTGATTTCAATTTTTAGTCGGATGCGATTATTTGTGACGAAATATTTAAATATCTTATCTTTTTTTATATTTTGAATAATGATTTGAGCCAGTCACAGGCCAAAGTGCTCAACTTCATGAAACAGAAAGTGGAGTAAATTGCTAAAATTATATGCAGTATCTTTTAAAATTCGTAGCAAAAAACAAGAACTGTTTGAGATGAAATCTAGAATGCATTGTTAAAATTAAAGCATTTCTCTTCAATGATTTCAAAAGTGTATGAAAATAGTTGGTTTTATTCCAATGAAGATATCAATCTAGGCTAGGCTGTAGCCACATTTTTCCAGAGGGTAATTACAGAGGGGGACTAAGCCCTATTTTAAGTTTTCTTTATTATGTTCCATTTCAATTATAAAAATTTAATTTAAAATTTTAGTGATACACTTATCAACATGAATAGATTACAGACCTAATTGATAATATTTTGGAGATTTCTATATACAAACTACATGCCCTCCATCTCCTCCCTTCATCATTCTTTTTTTTCGCTTTTTGTAAATTTGACTGATAATAACGTAGCATCTGATGGAAAATTTCCAAATGATAATGTTGGAAATTTCGCACCTTATTATTGTTAAAAAACCGTTAATGTTTTTTATTTTTTTTTTTAGTAATTTTAAAGAGTGTTTAATTCAGTCTCAGGACAAAAATTTAAATTAAAAAAAAATCCTTAAATTAACCAACTTATAAAAACTGTGAATTTCCACTTTAAAACTCGCAAAACCAATACTAAATATTTCCTTGAATCCGGGGTGAGCTTTTAAATTTAGCTTTAGCCTTTTTATTCAGCATTTTGGATTTTATAGATCTGGCTTAAAAAATTTTAGTGTGAATGAAATAAATGCAGATAATCTCAATAGCCTGATCTTCGTTGGTTTTATAAAGCTGATTTAAAGACTTTTAACAGGAAATAGGCAAGTACTTTAGGTATTCAAGTGGGCATTATTTGACTTTTGCTAAGTCTGAAATCAAAATTTTGAGTTGTGCTTAGTTTAGAGTTTGCAACTTAATGCTTAGAAGGAAGACATAATACTTGAGTGTTTCATAAGGAACAGAAACCAACAAACGAAATTGTAGTTGCTGCAAACCACCATTAGCCTACTGAATTTCATCAAGGCGATTTAACCATAAAACTCAAACTATAGCGTTTTAAAAACAATATATGTTTTTACCATATAATTCTGACTATGCAACTTTTGGGTTTTATTAATTTTATTCTCCAAAATCAAGTGCTTGAGGCATTCAAAATTGGTTCCAGAGAGAGAGAGAGGAAATGAAAAATAAATAGTACCTATCATATGCAGAATATTCTTCGGAAAGCAATAATACCAAATTGTGAAAATAAAATATGTCTAGTCATTGTTGTTGCAGAATGTACTTGTGTGTATGCATAATTTAAGCGTTGTGGTGACAAATACAAAAATCAGTAAGGTAAATATTTGTTGTTGTTATTTTAAGAACTTTTATAATATTATCACGACACTGTAAAAAGTAAGTACATATATACATATTTACGTTGAATACCTACGGCTAACATTTGTCCTTTTTTTAAAGAGATAGTCCGCTTTTTGCCTTACTGTATTGACTACTTATGGGGGTATTCTAACTTGGAGCCTCAATTTTTTTCTTCTTTGCATTTTTCAACAATATATATTGCCCAAAATATATAAACATACTACGTTGTTTAGAAATTTTAACTATTTTCGATTCAAGGGGGAATTGGTCAGTCTAAAATCTTTAAATCGATTTTTCTCAAATTGTGATATATTTCAATAGAAAAGGCTAATGTTCTAACCAGAAAATATGAAATCTTTAACTTTGCAATAAAATTATAATTTTAGTAATTTTCTAAATTACTTACGCCAGGTGGAAAAGATCGTTTCGAGAACTGAGACTGACCTCAATAGAATCTAAATTACTAAGAGTTTAAGAAAAAAAAACCTTTACCTGTATACTCTTAACAATATCCAAAGTAGAATGATTCATTTAAAATTGCTCATTTTTTTTGGGAAACATGCTCACCGGAAGTATACATATCTTGACAAGGATTTTTGATTTGTAATTTTTGTGGTACAAGTGTCCAAAGTGAAAAAAAAAAATATGAATCTTGGGTGTAGCTAAAGAAAATGGCCGTTAATCTTCGTAAGCTAACTTTATGCTAGCTCCACACCTTGTTTTCGTTCCTTTCTAAAGCCATTTACTATCATTTATGGTATATCTAAGAAAACAAATTAAAACCAACAATTTGATAGAATTGCAATAATATATTGTACTTGACCATAAATTTGAGTTGAGCCAACAGTGAAATTGCGTAGGCTAATGTTATAATTTCATAGGGTAAAAATACTTTGGGGGCGATTGCGTCAAACCGAGAATGAGAGTAAAAAGCAGAAAGGATAATAGTAAAAAAAGGAGAAGAAAGAATAAAATAAATTATAATAGTGCAAGGGTATGGGTTTAAGATTGTGGGGGTGGGTGTGGGTTTGTGTGTGGTCAATGCATTACACAATAGAAGAAAACATATCAATACAATACACAATATTATTGCTTGCTTATTCTGCAATGATGTTTACATTTTTATCACTTTTTTGTTGTTGGTGCTGCTGCTATTCCTGTTGCTATTGTTGCATACACTTCATTTACACTTTTCCACTGTCATTGTCAAATAACATTAAAAGACATACATAACTGAGTTAATTTTTATATATGCATATTCACGTAGGTTTGTAACGACACTGAGACTGACACTGATGGCAGTTAGCAGCAGTAGAAGTCACACTTAGTGTAAATTTTTCTTTTATTATTCGCTGGTGCTATTCTTTTATGCCCACCTTGCCTAAATGCTGACGTCAACAAAATTTTCTTTGCTATCAGATAAAAAAAAATTTGTTATGGCGCATTTCTCTTTTTTTTTTGCGGTTGTTCGCTTAAAAATAAATTAAAGCATTTATGACAACAACTAAATAAAGGTAATAAAAAAGAAGCACAAATTTTAACACGAAAATCTGAATTCATTTGTTTCGCATCAATGAGATGTTTTTTTTTTTTGACATAAGTTATAGACGAATAGTCATGGGACTTTTTGACAAAAAAATAATTTTGTGGCTCTTGTGAAGAAGAGCACCACCAAGACTGCTGACACCTAACTGTGGTGGGCGAAAATAAGAAAAGGAGGGCCTGTCTGTGCTCTCGTACATACTCACTCATCCAAGCATATGCGCTATACGCGCGCAAATAGAAAAGAAGCAGAAAAGCAAAGCAGAATAGCCTTGGGTGCAGTTTCATTTCTTACTGTTGGTGTTTTCTTTCTTTCAGAAAATTTTGGTAAATGAGAATTGTATTTTTAAAACAAGATTTCATTTAATTTATTTAGCACTTTTTTATTTCAAAGGAATGAAATGAAAGTGACAGCATGGCAAAATATATGCGTTGAACAAAATTTTGGCAAGAGATTTGTAGATATTTATTGCATTAGCAACAAAATTTATAATTAGAGTTTGGCTTTTCTGACAAGGATTTTTCGTTTGTAACTTTTATCGGTTAAGTGTCAAAAATTCAAAAAAAAAAAATAAAAAAATTCAAAATAATTTTGTTTAATTTCGCCGTCATGCTTCGCATAACAAAAAAAAAAAGGAAGTAGCACAAAATAAAAAAAGTAAAATAAACTTACTTCGCTGACTTTTTTTTTATAATTTTGTTGCCTCGATTTTCTTTTGAAATGTTAATGCAGTCGATTTAATTCAATGTACACAAGCACCAAACACAACCACGTCGACAGCGAACTCGCAAAATGCAAATGAGATACTTTTATATTTTCTGGTGGTTCTTATTTAAAATAAAATTCTATTTTAAATTATGTAGTTAAAAAAAAAAGAGTGAATTCACAATATTCCCACACACAAAAGTAAAAAAATCCTTTCTAAGGTTTTTAAAGAAATGCGTGCTCGTCTCACTTTATATACAACACAACCACTCCACACATGAATCTCTGAGCAACTAAAAATGCCAGCGTATATATGCGGTTTAAATACTAATACATACATACGCACAGCCATAACCAAATGATAGAGCACAAATATTTTACTCGAAATGCATAAGCGTGTCATATGAACAGTGAGGCGGTGAGTGCTTCATATGCTTTTGGTATACTTGCCAACTTGTTAAAAATCACCGGCATATACATATATACATACATGAAAGAACATTACGCTCTGAGAGCGGATGTCTGCACTTTCTACAAAAGTAAATTTACAGATTAGTGATAAATGGAACTAGTTCGTATTCACTTGGGCTACAGGCGCTCTTACACTTTTAGTGAAACTGTTAACAATGTTAATGTTGAAAAATATTAAATGACAGGTGCTTTTTCGTTTAGAATTCAGGATATAATTGGATCCATTTTGGTTCTAAAATACTAACCTTCAACTGAAGTCGCGTACATACATAGGTATTTAGTATTCTATCGTAATTTTTACAATTTTTTTTTTTATTTAGAAGAAACTAGGCACAGAAGCTTGATGTTTTGCTCAAAAAGTTCAATTGTAGTGGTGGCAATTTCAGATCATAATCTTACATTATCGTGTTGAACACATTTGGAAATTTTTGGGACACGAAAAATAGAAAAAAAAAAAGCGTCAAATTAAAAACTATTAGTTAAGTTTCTATACTTCTAGATGTATAAAGTGGAAATAAGTTTTTGAAATCAGATAATATTTTTAGGTTCCAAAAGGGTCTTGAAAGCTCCAAAATTTTGACCATAAACTAAGATTTTTTAAAATTTTTTGGCCAACCATTTTTTCAAATTCTATAGCTCTGTTATTAGTATTTATATATACAAATAAAACGCAAAAACAATACTCTAAATCGGATAATCTTTTATGGTGCAGATGTTCAAAATAAAAATACAATTATCACAAAAAAAAGAATCTACACTGACTTTCATTAAAATGCATTTCGAATAGAGTTTCGAAATGAAAATTTGCAAGGGTTAGTGTAGTGTTATTCCAGCAAACTATTTAAAAATGGAAATAACTCATTGAGGATCCAGACTAAACATTTCGCATCCCTTCATGTAGTGTAAATTATACTATATTTGCTCGCGAATGGAAGAGAAATTCAGTTTTATGCCGAATCCGAATAACGAAGTGAAAAGATTAGAAATTTTTTACTCTTGGAGGTTTCCCATTGCCAGTCAAGTGGTAGTGCCGTGTAAAAATTTTCTTATTTTCTAACGAGTAACGAATACTGTGTAGCAGTTCGTCATATAACTATTACGGCTCGGTGTACAGTATGTGTATATGCGTACCATCTAGTGCATACTTCTGACGCTATAGCAGTGACGGGCAATTCTATAATTTCTGTTAATTTCATAAATTTACACTGCATACAATAATAAAACGTATAATCATAAATCTTAATTTTCCTACTGGGTTTAATCAACTCTCTCTGCTTTTCTCTTACTCAATCCCTTATTAGAACAACTTTCAGCCGGTTTCTTTAACACTCACAGTTCTCCATTTATTAGAAAAGGCAAACATTGGAAGCAAAAAGCATATAAGTTCAAAGGATATTGAAAGTTGGAAATAAGTATCTGCATATCTGCACATGCTGTGCATTTACTAAGCACACACATGTGATGCAAACATGTACAAAAGAAACACAAAAAGAAGAAAATTTCCGAGTTTGCGCTGAAATAGGGTTGATGATGAAATTTAACGACTCTTTTACCTAAGCAAACAGGTATCCTTAAGATTGCAGACAAACATCTAAATGTATGAATGAACTATGCCTGCATTAGAAAAGGACAGAAAAGGATATGTGCAAAAGGAGTGAGTGCAAAAGGAGTGAGTGCAAATGCACATGTTGCAATCTAAAATTCAGTTCTACAGATGTACACATATATAAGTAAATATTTTTAGGCGTTATGATGAAATTCAAACAATGAATTGCAATATTTTGTATATTTATAATACTAACATAAACTAATATATAACTATACATATATACATACACTATTTGTATATAAACAATTATCTACTTGTACTTGGAATCAGATAGCGTGAATCATTTATTCATTACAAGCAACAAAAAAATTATTTTTCTAATTTCATAAAATTGATAGTAAACATTTTTTTTTAGAAAATGAAAGAAACAATTCATGCTTTTATTATCCAAAAAAACCACGAGTGCGGCGATGAAATTTTCAAGTTGAAAAGAGAGCGAGAGCGTAAAATAGCAAGTAATACTTCTCTTTATTAAGAGAATTTATTTATTTGAAAAAGAGCACAATTGTTTTATTAAATTAAAAAAGTAAGAATATGTTGCTATAAAATCAGAAGTTCATAAACTTAAACAAGAAAATCAAGAAATTGTAGATCTTTGTAATTGTAATTTGTAAGAGCTCTTGTGAGACCTTAAGAGTTGGAGAAATTGATGCAATTAGTAACTGGATATTTTGGGAAATTTTGGAAATATCTGGATTTGGAAAATATTTTTAAATAGCTTGAGGGATTTCATCAATCTCACATTCCTCGAGCAGCTCAAGAATCCAAGGTTAAATATCAGAGCAATTTAATGTTTAGTTATGGGTCTAGAACGGCGAAAAACAGTAGATTTTTGGGATTTTTTTTAATGCTTTACTAATCAAATAATTTCCATTTTATAGAGGGCGAAGTTGAAGGTCATTAAATTTTTAAGAAAAAACAATACATTTTGTAAAGATTTAGAAACTTTTTTTTTATTTTTTAATTAATTTTTCCCCACAAAAATGTCTATTAAAAGATTTAATTGAAAAATTAAAATCATAGTTCAAGCAAAAGACAATTTTATAAAGAACAACCCCCATTTATTTCGATTTCTTCAAGTTGTTTTTGAGTTATAATGCTCACAAACCACAAAAATTATGTTTCGAGAAAAACGCGTGATAAATTAGGTTTTGAAAACCCGCATTCAAAATATTATAGAAAGCGAACGGATACATTTTTTTATAATATTTGGAGGGTACATTCTTTAATAGTTATACATTCAAAATATATATGAGACGTTCTCTGTCAATGGGAGACCCCCCTGGCCAAAATTGGTTAATGTATTTTAGAGCATGTTTGGGCTCAAATGAAAGGTTATTATCTCTAGTTTCAAATGCAACAAGGCCTTTTTTGATTTTGAATGATGGCGGAAAAATATGGCGGCTGCAAGCCTACCACATCACCATAAAATAATAGTTTTATCAAGCGTACGTTTACCCAAGTCATCATAAAAAAGCAGATAAAGTTTTTTTTCATATATTTTTTTTTCACTGAATATAGCTCCAATAATATTTTTCACGGGGAATGTTACATGTTGTCCCTAACCTCAAAAAAGGTCCAAAAACGCTGTTTTTCGGGTCTAACGCCTACCCAAGTCATCATAAAACGACAGAAAAAAACCTATTTGTTTGCTTTGTTGCATTTGAAACTAGAGATAATAAGCTTTCATTTGAGCCCAAACATGCTTTAAAATACCGTAACCAATTTTGGACAGGGAATGTCCCATATTTTTAAAAATTTCTAAACCAAGGCATAAAACTGTAGGTCCCTTCCATTCGTGTAATATAACTCACAGAACGTGTATTGATGCGAAAGGGCATCCATGGGCTGTTGTGCCATAAAAGAAATAAATAAGATAGAAACTCGCCTGTCTTTTTAAACTACCAATTTTTTCTACCTCTTTCTTTCAGATAGGCGTTCATGCTTGCGCCCGTGTGAGCAGCCTCAATACGTTGCTATAAAGTCAGAAGTTCACAAACTGTAAACAGAAAAAAATACTTGGATGTTAAATTTGTGTAAAATTGTTTATTACAACGAACTTAATGTTGAATTTGTTTGTATTTAGGTAAACAATAAATATTTTATTTGGTTATTGTTATTTTAAATGTCCAGGCGTATTTCAGGCCACGCTTATCGATATGATTCTTTGGTGGAAACACCACATGTATAGCGCTGCCATCTTTAGTCCACTGGAAAAATATTGCGAAATTAAAAAAAAAAATTAAAAAAGGAAAAAATGCAGCGTTTTTTCATACATAGATCGAAATCAAAACAAAAAAATGTTTAACTCATTTGAATAATCGACATAAAAGAAATGCAACTAATATTTATCATCATTACCTTAATTTGTGTATCTTCCATACCCAACAATGTAATGTTCATATTCTCATTATTATAATCGTTAAGCTTAATAAGATCCAAACCGACCAATGAAACCGTAGGACTAACATGCAACTCTTTACCAAATGGATGCATATCTAATTCATTTGTATCATAAGGATATTCCAAAACAATAGCGTAAATATTTTGAGCTTTCCCTTCCATTTTTGAAGTATACCATACACCTGGAGTAACAGTATCATTTTGATAAGTCCAAGGACTTGTTGCATAAATAGCTTCACCGTTTGTTTTCAACCACTGACCCATATCGCGTAGTCGTTCTTCAAAAATTGGTAAAATTGTTCCATACTTAGTTGGGCCAACATTAATAAGGGCATTACCATTGCAGCTAACCGTAGTTACAATCTCTGTAAATATTTAATTATTTTAAAATATATTTTTTGTTATTTCCTATTCGAATCTTGCCTTTAATCACTTCTTCCGATGTCATAAAATCATTTAATTTTGCATCGAAACGTTGTCCCCAACTTGATTTGTCCAATGTAAAAGCATTTTCCCATTTATGCTTTTGTAATATGCCTGGATTAAAACGATCAGCACAATTATAAAAATCACCATGTTGGCATGCAGTACCAAAACCCCAACGATCATTAGTCACCACTGTATCACGTACAGGACTATCATTATAAAGCCTTTATAAAGAAAGGAAGATTTAAGAAAGGATGATATATGCATATTGTTAATTTTTTCTTTTTTACCATGCAATAAATTCTTCAGATTTCCAGTATTTGTCTGGTGCCTCCCAATCACCATCGGACCATATTATTTCTGGTAAATATTCTCGTACTAGCTCCATTTGTTCGGGTCGCACTTTATTATTCACATAAGTTTGTTCCAAAAAAATGTGCAGCTTATCATTTATGTACATGCGATTGAACCACTCAAAAAGCGAGTAATATAATCCAAATTTCAATGAACTATGCTGGCGTATGGCTGAGGAAAGTTCTTCTGTAAAAAGATCCATATCAAATACAAGGATATTAGAAAAAATGCAAATAAATGTGTGATAAATAATATCAATTCGAATAGCTTGATTTGTTGCATGAGCGTATACATATTTTGATATTTTATAAAGAACCTTAATCTTAACTACTCTAGTATTACTTTTGCCACGCCTTTTTTTCTTTCAAAATATACATAAAAACTTTTCGTCGCTTGGTTATCATTTTGACCCTTATGAAAGGCTGAGGTTTGGATCCAGCTTTTCCAATTATGGTTTCCGAGGGAACGAGTGTTTACTTTTAACATATTCAGCTTTTGTTTGGTTTTATTCTCATATTAATCAAAAATTGTCTATTCATAAGTTCAAAATAATAACGCAGCTACGATACATGACTTTCCATAAAGAAATTACTTATAATATCACGCTTAGGCCCAACATCCATTGAATTCCAACCAAATGATGCCGACGAAGGCCAAAGTGTATAACCATCATGATGTTTACTAGTTAGAACAACGTATCTGCAATAATAGAAGTTTTATAGAGTTAAATAAATAGAAAACAAATCTGTGGTCACAAGGCATAACCGCATAAGTGTGTTTTTTTGAATTTTACAGGAGAGTACTTCAAAGATTCAAATGCTAATAGTAATCAAGTTGAGTTGCGCTATTTTTCCTTTAATATCTCGTAAACCACTGAACCGATATTCATACAATTTTGACACAATATGAAATCGGATATGAAGATTTCAATTATGATAATAACTCGAGTTCGACAAAACTCAAGTTGTGTTGTTATACCTTGTGACCACAGAAATATTGAACGAATTCATTTCATTTCGCCATAATTTAAAAATCAACAGCTGAAGATACTTTGATGAAATGAAATTAATTCTCTGTGAAATTAAAATTTACTTTGCACCACTATCACGAAATATCAAAGCCCATTCTGTAGCATTGAATAGCTCAGCATTGAAATCTTTAGCAAATTCTTGATAAGAGAAATTTGGTTTGTAATTGCGTTTCATATAATCCACATAAGCTGGATATTTTATATCTGAAATGATTCAAAAGATATGATACCATGAGAAATGAGTAAAATTTTATAACATATATACTTACTTATCCAATCTGTCCAGAACCATTCGGAACCAAAGCTAGGCACTGAATATACACCCCAATGTAAGAAAATGCCAACTTTAGCCTCATCATACCAACGGGGCAATGGACGCTTATCGAGACTATCCCAATTTGGTGCATATTTCGTACAAACTCCGATCGTATTGAAGATAAAGGATAGACAATAAATTAAAAAATACCACATAAAATGCCGATAAAACCGCATATTTTTTCGGTCACAAAGTATATAAGAATAATCAATGCAATGAATTGAGTTCACAAGTGCGAAAGTACGAGATTAATATCGAATTGTTATAGTTATAACTTATTTATTTAGTCAAATTCTTAAACATTAAAAAAAAAATTTTAAAAATATTAACAAATTTTGATCACAAAGAAAACTGTATGTACAAGTATATCACTTGATCAGTGAGAGCTCGGTATAAAACTGAAAAGAAAAATTGATCAGTATTAAAGCGATAAGCTTGTGAAAGGTATTGAAAGTGAAACAGAAGTAGAGTGCATACTTAAGTAATGAATATATGTATTAGGATGGAGTGAAACAATTTTTTCCTCGGGACCACCCGGGAAAAATAGCATCTGATGTCAGTTGGAAGTGAGTTTTTGAGTTTGGCCAACTTTTAAAGTTGGTATTATAAAGCTTAAGTGGAATTTTTTTTGTTTTAATCACATCGGGCAGAATCTGGTTTAGAGGGGTTTCTTTGAATGCAGATAATGTTTTACAAGAGTAAAACCTTGCTTTTCAAAGTCTTAACTTGGTTTTCCAAGGATAAAAGAAAAAATTTAAATTTTTCTGAAACTATGAAAAAGAATTCAAAAGTAATTCAGCTTTGACTTAATTCATGCCTAATTTGAGGAATGATTTTTAATAGGTTTTGTGAACGTTATTTGTTATCCTCACATTGTTAACTTCAACTCAATAATACTAACCTCAAAAGTTGACATAATTAAAAAAAAAAAGAAAAAATTTACATCAGATTCTATTTTTCCCGGTTGGTCCTGAGAAAAAAACATTGTTTCACTCCACCCTAATATGTATATACATATGTACACGAGTACCTAGTATATTTAGTAGACTGGCAATGATTAAGTTATTCCATGCTTATGACCCAGCAAACAAAACATGTAACTACTTATCAAAACAAACAGTTCTGGAATTAAAAAATTGATTCTAGAAAAAATTTTAGAACTGATTATTTTCTCAAATGACATTTCCATGATAATGTACTCGGTTTTTAGGAATGAAATACAATATCGGATTTCTGTTGTATTAAATTATATAGATTGAGTTCTTAAGCTAGAAAATTATTGAAACTCATTACTTTAAATGTTTGTTTTTTTGCTGGGATTGATAGTATAGAGTATGACAGTACAAATAAGCTAATTCAATCTGGTTTATATGCAGATACATACTTGCAAGCGGCACAATACAATAAGTTCACTATAAATTGAGATATGTATGTATTTGAAGCATTGCAGGTTATAGAAAGTTCCGATTGAAAACAAAATCTTACTTATGTTGCATATTAATATTGGTACACAGAACTTATTTTCAAATATACTGATTACTACATTCAGCACTTTTCTCAAGGGTCCGTTTCAATGGAATTTCGAGATTTCAGACGGTCGACTTTAACACATAAGATTCTTAGATGTCAAAACTTTACGCTTTTTAATCTTAATTCATTAATCGAATAAGTAGGTGTTTTTATTAAGCTGACGATTCCCACTTGACGTAATTAGTAGTAGTAGGTTGTTCTTTATTTAAACTTTATAAAAATGTTAACAATTCATTATCTTAAAAAACTATAAATATTAATACGTTTAAAAGAACATACGACTTTATTATATTATAATGTCAGTCGGAGGATTGAGTTTTAAATATCTATTTAGTTATAATTAAATTCTTCAATTAAGCACCTTCTGTATTCTAGACTTTTTGTAATAAAAGTAATTAGTATTTTCCAATTAACCAATGTGCCATTTAATAAGTTGATAATTTCATCTTCTTCAAGTAATGTTTTTCCTAGTAAGTTATGTCGAATTTCTTTTATTATAGGACATTTGCCTAGGAAATGTTGAACGCTTTCTTCTTCGTTTCGATTACATAACGAACAGATTTTGGACATATTATCATTAAACCTGTTGCCATTCAGTTCAATTAAATCTCTGCGTGCTTTGAGAATCCACATTATGTCACTTTGCTTACTTCCGTCTATCATATAAAGCTGCCCTACAGTTGGATCCAATTTTTTGTAAAAACGGTTGACGTAATTAATTTTTTTTAAATTTGTTTTTTTTTTATTATAATTTCAAAAGAAAAAAGCAAGAAAAATTGCACATAATTAATTTAGTTATCGACAGCATTTTTTATTATAATCAAACTGATGAAGGATGGGTATACTTCAGCTAGAATTTAAATAAAATACAGGATTGTTTCGTTTTTTTTTTTTTTATTAAAGTAATAAAAAAGTTATTATTTCTTTAGTAAATATGTAAATATATAAACGTTGTTGTTGCTAACACACATACAATGTAATTAATACAAATAATTTATAAATTATAGGTATGTAAATGTATGAATAATTTAATGTGTACGAATGTATTTAAGAAGAAAAAATGCAAAATTGATATATGAACTTATGCTAAATAATTATTTAAGTAAAACCACTAGTATAAGTTATGTGTATAAAGAAAATTTGATATAGCTTAAAACAATTTATTTAAATCATCATCAACAAAGTTAACATAATTATAAGTTGTACAAGAAATTCTTACAGAATTCAGACAAAAGAATTAAAAATAAACTATTGCATTTATTTGGTGGGGTAAAAAGAATCAACGGGCTTACTATTTATTAAAATAAAATTATTGTTATTGTTGTTTTGTGAGTTGCATTTGTGCCTATTGTACGAGCATGTAAAAAAAAGAGTGTAGTAGTCTATTGCTTTGATAGGACTCTTTCATTTTGTTGAATATAAATTAGTAGTTTTATTTTTTTTACGTGATTGCTGTGGAACTGTATGTAGTGTAGTTGTTGTTGTTAATGCTATTGTTTTTGTTCTTCTGTTAAATTTAATAAAAAGTTTGTATGTATGTTTAAACTTTCAATTATTTCTGTAGTACATAGTTTTTCTTGTTAGTTGTAATTAGTTAACATCAATGGACGATAGAAAATTTGATTAAAATTGTTTTTTTCTTTTTTTTTTGTTTTGCTTCAATTATTTCTCTTAAATTTTAAGTTTTAAATAATGGCAGTATTACTAGCACATGCAATTTCATTTTCTTACAATAACAATGGTTTTACGTGATAAATATTTATACAAAAATCATTACCTAATGTTTAATATTTTGGATTGCATTCACTGTTGCTGTTTTTAATAAAAATACGACCTTCCATATTTAAAGTATATTAGATTTATATAAATTATTTTTTAAAATTATTTGAAATGTGTTCTTTGGTGACGACGTACTGCGACTGCAATAACCTATGATTTTTTTTGAAATACAATTATGTAAAACTTTAAATTTAAAAAGCATGTTTTGAAATCCACGCTAGGTTTCAATTTCCAAGGATAGTCGTTTTCAGTACACGCCTCTGTGTGTTTATTTCTTAAAACTGTTTAACAGCTTTCAAGTTTCTTTTTATTTTATATATAATTATGATTTATGGTTTCCAAAATGTATTAAAATTATTTGAAGCTCATATTGAAAAACGAGTATAGTCTATGGCTTCAAATAAATGAAACGTCAGTACTCCTCGGGCGCTGTGCGAAATTCTGAAATCCAATCGCTTACACCCAAACGGAAGATTTCAGTTTTAGTTAAAATCCAATCACGATATTTCTGAGGTATGAATTCAATTAATTTCTCTGCGATTTCGGGATTCTTAAACATAATCATATAAATAATTAAAATATTAATGGCCAACAAAAGAAAGAATGTGAAAATGGAGGTGAGTGCAGTGCTGGAAGTGGAAGATTTTTTCATGCTGCTGCCGTTTGCAGTTTTTTTAGTTTTCGTCGTTAATTTCCCAGTAGCGTTAGTTGGTGTGTTCGAATTACTTTCTTTTGGGGCTTCGGAATTGCTATTGTTGTTGTTGCTATTTGATTTTTTTGTTTTTGATTTAGTTTTCTTAATTGATTTCTTTGATTTTGGACTTTCAAGTGATTTCTCATCCTTCGATTTGATTAGATCTTCTGCATTTGCAATTTGCTGATTTGATTCAATTTTTAAGAAATTTATTTTTGCTTTCTCAGCTTCATTCTGCATACGTGCTAAAAATTTAACCTGAAATTTAAAGACATTTTTAATATGTTTTTATACCGATGAAGTTCGAAGTATATTATGTTAGGGGTCTGGCTTTCAGTGCTGGTTGAACAAGGTTTGTGTTTAGAAATTGGTTCATTTGATTGGCACTAAAACTGAGCTCAACTTACATTGAAAAACTAGTAAGGTTTCAGGAGAAGCCTTCAAAGTTTAGTTTATATAATTTCATATTATGACTTTGGACCCATTTACTATACATAAAAATTCAAAAAAAAATCAAATGGTTTTTAATTTCAGATGAACCTGACGGACACAATCACTCCCATCGTTTTTTGGATTTTTTTTTTTAACATAAGGGACTAACAAAAATTCACTAAGGCTTGGGAGTATACTCGGCGAACACCATGAAATTGTTGTTGCACCGAACACAAGGAGAGAGTCTTTACTCACTCTCGCACTGAAATTTCATATATTCCAGATCAGAAATTTTTCTGGTAAGGACGATTTTCGTGAAGGCCGCCTAAAATATTAAATTGAAGATGCAAATGTGGCTCTGGTAATGGCTAAAATTCAAAATTGACCCAAGAAGGGGAGCCGTTTTGTTACGACGTGTTACGACCATCGGGGGAGGAGTCAAAATTGGTAAAAAATTGCGTTACTTAATATGTGAACGGCCCCTAAGATAAAAAAAATTACGGAAATTAAAGATATGAAATTGAATTTTTAAGTATTTTTTTTACAGCCAACCTAGCAACCCCTTTGTATATATGATTATAGTTACTGTATTTTTTGCTGAATCATGACACTCCTTCGTAGTTAAACAGAACCCAACAATTTTTGCTAAAGCTGGCGTTAGTGGATTTCCCTTCAAATCCAAATAGCGTAAATTTGTTAAGCTCCCAAAGCTCAATGGCAAATGTTCCAGTTTATTGTCAAACAAATCCAAGTGTCGCAAATTGCGTAATAGCCCGAAATCTTCGGGCAAATACTTTATTTGGTTTTTGCTTAAATCGATTTTGACGAGACGTGTCAGCGTTATGAAGTTTTTCTAAAAGAAACAATGAAATCAGAATTTCACTTTCGATATTTTTCAATATTTTAGTACATACCCCAAGTGTGATAAGCCTGTTGCTTGACAAATCCAAAGAAGTCACACGTTTGAAGGAAGCCTGTGAGAATGTAAAAGAAACAAAAAACAAAAATAAAATACTTCACTTCCTCTTTAGTGCATATAGTATGTAAATTTCAAGTTGAAGTGCATGAGCATATTTTTTTAATATAGGTAACTTGAAGCTTAACCGCAATGCAACCTTCTCAATATGTAAAAACATCCCTAAACTGAATGCAAGCAGCCTTCTTTGCTGCACTCAAGCAAGTATATGTTTTGAAGTGTAAATTGCATTTTGTATGCCATCCAGACAAATATTCAGACTGTCTGAAATGCAGCTAGCCAGCCACACAGCAGTAAGGGATGGGCAGGCACTCGCTGTACTGTTCCATATATCCATCCATACACAATACATAGCCAGCTAGACTGCAGTTGAACAAACAAATAATAAAAAGGAAAGGCAGGGGTGTGTGTGTGCACGTAATGCAGTCGATTTTATAGATTTTTCCATATAGACATTCATTCAATATATCTTACAGCAAACTTTTACTTACTTTCACTGTATCTAAGTAGTTTTCTTTTCTTAATTTTTATGAATACTTACAATTTCTCGCACTGGTATTTCGCTCAGCTCAGAGAGGCTCAAGTCACAGAAATTTTCATCAACACGCTCCTTAACATTCACTTTCACTTTCTCAATCTTTGGCATTTTTTGGTTTTTCGTTGTTTTCAATTTTGGTGCTGTGTTTTTTATTTGTATTCAGCTTTTAACTTTTGATTAACAAATTTATTTTTTATTAAATTTAGATTGTGAAAAATAAACTTTCTAATCAGCAGCGAAAACGAAGTTGAAGGTCAAGGATTGATTCCGTTTGTTATGAATAACTTCGAAGGGATGACAAGCAGTGGTGCAAAAAATATATCCGTTATTCAAGGCACTTCTTTAACACTCATGATAACATCAGAGTTGCATATTTAGGTATTAAATAGTAAGGCAACTGTTTCGCTACGTGTCTTTCGGTTTTAGACCTCAACTTCATTTACTTATACCTTTACCTATATTTAACAGAAAACAGTAAAAACTATTAGCTTAAGATTAGTAAGATACAATTAATGTTTATTAATATGTATATTATGATGTCGAAAAGTAATACATTTTCTTCATACATGTTTTAGTTCATTTAAATATGGGCGCGTTTTTTACATTTTCTTTCTAAGACCTTGCCAACAACAAGTTATCCTATCACTTTTTCGTAAAATAATATATAATTTTATTATTTTTTTGTAGATAAATCAGTGGACACAAACTATAATGGCATAACTCGAGTTAAGACAAAATTGAGTTTTTATCTTTTATAGGATAGCAATTATCCATCAAGAAAGTTAAACAAAAAAACTAGACTCCTGAAAAAATTGGAAAACAGACCTTGTCGGCTATTACTCGTGAACACAGAAATAAGCAATTAACGATAGAATCCCTATAGCTACGACCAAACGATGGCAAACCACTTATCAGAATAAGTACTAGCTATATGCAACTCTGAGTGAAGTCGTTATGTTAAATCCCTTTCGCTCTTTTAGGGCTAAGAAATCCCACAATCTGACAACACTGCTCGGAATTCTACTGTTATTTCTCTTAGTCAATTGCTTCTTGTCGTCTGCTGGACCTTTTCATCTTTAGCTATATCAGGATTCTTTATCCTTACGTACCCCATTTCATGTTTCACAGCATTCTATCAATATGACCTAGCGTCGGGCATACTTGTTTAGAAATGCCATTTTACTTTCTCCAAATTAAACAATCAAAGTTAAGTTTGCAAAATGTATTAGTGTTTTCTCTGTTAAAAATTTGTTTTTTTTTTTTTAATGTTCATTTAAACATTATGCAGCGCATAATCTAATCTTCTTCCTCTTCAGCAGCTGCGCCGCTACCACCTTGGTTCTTCTTGTTGTTCTTCCTCTTGACACGACCTGGACGGCCACCACCGAAGGGTGACTTCAACGAGAAATCAATATGCTTCTGGGAGTCCAAACGCACAACAAACGATGGAATATTGACCACCTGCTTGCGTACACTACAGATAAAAATAGAAAATAACAAAATTAATAAAAGCGGTTTTTAAGCATAAATAATCTGTAAAAATAGAAAAGGTTCAGTTTTTTTTTTTTGACTTACGCGCAGCCTAGTTTTCTTTTAAACATAAAGAGACTATATAGTTATAAAAGACGTTAAGAGCCGGTACAAATGCATGCATTTGTTCGACTCCCAAGTGGTCTTACTGAACAATGAGTACAATTCAAAGCTTGAGTCCAATTTTCAGTTTGTTTGGATATTTACCGAATGTGTCTTTGACGGATCAAGACGCGAGCATGATGAATCGACTTGGACAAACCCAATTTGAAGACTTGAGTTTGGAGACGACGTTCCAAGAAATCTTCGATTTTCAAACCCAAAACGTAATCGAGCTTCATGCGAGACTCGTCCAATACACCAATGCGCACCAAACGACGCAACAAGGCATTGCCTGCAAAGAGCGAAAACAAAGAAATCAATTAAATATTAATTTTCTGCATGCAAAATTTGTTTATAGATGAAATTCTTCAGTTTAGTTAGATATCGTCAATATTGATTCAGACAAGAAGTGTCAGATTAAAATAATGGAATCATCATTTAACAAAATTAAAATTTAATTTCTTTTGCACATACCTTGGAACAATCTTTTCTCGTCCTTCTCATCCAAAGTGAGCAACTCACGGGCAGCTTTACGGATTTTGGCCAAAGCGTACTTCACGCGCCATACCTCACGCTTGTTGCGAAGACCATATTCGCCGATGATCTTCAATTCTTGATCCAAACGTGCCTTTTCATAGGGGCGACGTGGAGTGACATATGTCTTCGAGAAGACAGACGGAATTCGTCCGTTTACCATGATTCCTTTTTACCGATGGCTAATGAGAAAAAAAATTACGGTTAGTTTTGTAATCGCAATTTTTCGGTAACATCTTAAGACATTTATATTGAATGTTAAATTATGTAAGCACTATACACTACAATTAGTGTTTTTGTGTTAAACTTTCAATAAATAAAGATGTAATAACAGCAGTTTACACAAAAAAAAGAATACACAAGAAATTTTTACGTACGTTCGGTTCCACGATTAAACGATGAAAGAAAGAACGAAAGAACGGAAGATGAAATGTGCCAAATTTTGACACAACAGGGTTGGTATAGAAGTGTTTCATTGCATTGTAATAGATTGCTTTTCTGTGAAAATGATATAGCAGGTTGGATGGAATAGTTGTAAAAGATTCGATTTAAGGTTAGGTTGCATTTTGTTTAGGTGGAGTTACATCTGAATTATTTTTGAAAAGTTTTTTTTTCTTAAATAAATTTCTTTGAACGAGAAACCACAAGTTTCTTTTTTAATTACTTACATCAGCAATCAACTCCGAAAAAGACTTTCTGAGGGAAATTTGCAGCAATTTTCGTTTAGATATTAGCTTTAAGATATTAGCAGACTTATTTTAGGTTTTATAGTATGTTCACACGATGGGAGAAAATTCGATTTTGGAGCCCAAAATTCGTTTTTCAGAGAAGTAATTTAATTTACAGAAAAGTAATTCGCATAATTCACACACATATTTAATTTTTCATCTATTTACGGTAACATTTTTGTTTGTCTGTAATTTTATTTGATTTAAAAATGTCGTACAATTGCTAGTCATGGACGAATTGAACCACATAAACGACTTGGTGGACAATGAGATAGCGTTCTAGTTTTAACCCTAGAAAGGGCAATCTTCGCCGATTCAACAAACACCTTGTACACATTTTTTCAAATTTCTCTTTACTGTACCTCGAAGCAAATTGTTTAAAAATAAAAAAAAAAAATTTTAAAAATATTGTTTCTTGTTTAAAAAAATCTAAATCTGTGAGTAGGGATGTAGGCTATAGTTTGTATGCTATATATTCTTTCCAGAAATTTGAGTTACTATTAACGCTATATGCATTCGGTTCTGTTAGGTATTCTCCACGTTTACTAATTGCCAAACAATTGGTATTTCCTTCTTAAGTAATTTTTTGTCTTTAAAGTCCAGCAAAAAACCTAAATGCAAAAATTTGTAGTAAAATATTTTGCACTATTTTTTTAAAAAAAATTCGTATAATTAATACTAAGTGGACATTTTCTTTATTAAATATGTTTATAAAAGATAAGAGAATATGAAAATCAAAAAAATGGAGGAATCGTATTATCTAGTGGTTGCCTACAGCTCCGTAGTTATTTTTTTTAATTTTTAATAAAAGACAAATAAATCAATATAGAAACATGAAATTTGGTGTCATGATTGTGGAAGATCTAAGTAACCATAATTTCAAAACAAAACGTTTCTATCAAGTCCTATTATAATTCGGGCGTCAAAGGGTTAGTCGGCGATTCGACAAACATTACCCACAACGTATGCAAAAAATACGATTACCTTTATAATCTCAAGAAAATCGTTTAAAATGGGTTCTAAACCTGATTTTGTTTTAGTAAATGTAATTTTTTTTTGTTTTCGGGAACAAGATGAACAGAAGTGCGAAAGAAACATCATACATACACACAAATTTCATTACTCTTCAATTAAAATAAAAATATGGAAGGAATTTCACGTTTTTGAGGGCATTAATTAAAAGTATGTAAAAATAAAAATATTTGTTATTTTTTGAAGGTTGCAATCTAGGATTAATTTGTTTCATGTTAGAGTCACAAGCAAAATTGTTTAGTTTGATGGTGCTCCTCTCTTAGCTTTTATTATGGCCGTTATATTAAATGGCATGGAGTCGACAAGCAATCCAAGCACAAGCAAACAAATAAGAATCAATAATCTAACTTTTTTACCATTCCCGAAGTTATCAAACATTAGACATTAATTACTAACTAAACCTTGCCAATTTGGCGCGATAATATGCCGCAGAAGTCGTCCGGAAAAATAACGTCATTAATGAGCGAAAGCGAGCCACAATTGGCTTACAGCAGTTGCTCCATAAAGTTGTACCTCTATTTTTGGGCGGTCACAGTCCCTTCAATATAGTATAAGGGATCCAGGATATAGTAGGAGAAACCTATCCAAACTATCCGACTTTTTGGAAATTTGATTATTTTCACTACACAGTTAACCTTGTATTGCTTTATATCTAAGCAACGCATGTACCGAAGATTAAATGCTCAAAGCAAATTGAGTTTGATTTGTCCGATCATATAACTTTCCTCCAGTCTTTCAGAGTCCAATTGCTGTAGTTTTGAGTCCATGCCAGGTGAAGAATTGTTTCCATCCATTTCGTCAACAACGACTTTTTGGCTGATCGTCTCCCATATAGACCGAACTTTCGTTTCTTTCTGCGTAAGGTTTCGACACTTATATTCACGTTGTAATAGCTCTTTAGCTCAGTCCTTATTGTGACTGCACTTTTCAATCGATCATTTATTCTTATCCTTCAGGCTATGTGATTTTCTCTCGGATTTGTCTTCCATAGTCTTCTTGATCCTTTTGTCCTTTCAAGCGGGTACAAATTGCCTTTTTTCTAGATCGGTCTAACAGCAGTTGAATGTAAGCATCAGATTTCTTCAGGTATTTAACAGGCTACTAATCTGCAGTAAGGTTTTAAAAATGGCTGATCAAATATGGCGGACGAATTTAAGGTGTAAGGAAAAATCAGTTCTGTGCACTTTTTTTCGTGCTCCCCCAGACATAAGCACACCCCCTGCTCTAGGGGGCATGCGAACAATTTGGCTTAGAAACCATTTGAAAGGGTATGGTTCAGTCTTTAATTTTTGATATTAGCAAAGTTTGTAGCACGTCAAGGTTCAGGGGTTTCAACGCCTTTTTGTGATTTGTGTTCAGCATGAAAAATCCATTTGAAAACACTACGAATCATCAAATTCGCAAAACCCAACAGTGTTATCAATACTACACATGTATTGATAATTGATATCGATATTAAAAAAATTGTTTTATTTAACTATTATTATTTTCATGATAGTTTTTAGGAGACTATGAAAATTAAATCTAGAGGTTAATTTTCAAAGTCATGACATAAGTTCATGTTAATTTCGTTATTTGAAGTTATATATAAACAGGCTTAATGAACAAATGTAGTCATCACAACAACAATGTATATAGAGATGGGCAAATCAGACGGCCATTTCGGAATCTCTTACAATTCCTCATCAGTGATCTTAGTGATAGTTCTTAATCTTTCAATATCCTATATAAGCTATTAACATTTGAAAACATAACCCAGAATTACAGATTTGATTCTAAATATCTTCACTGAATCTATTCAGATATTATTATTTTCTTCAAAATTTTGCAAACTGAATCAAATTCAAATGGAATTTTCATTTACGACAAAATACATCCTTAATGATGAATCAGCGATTTGGCAATTTAAATCGAAGGGTTGCACAGTGGTTTATCTTCTGCAAAAATATCATTTTTCATGTGGATTTTATCAAAATTATAGTGATGCCGTTTGGTGACCGAATATCCAATTATAAAAGATCTAATATTTTTTTTTTTTCAAATTTCAAAAACTAATTTTGATATTGCAAAAATTGGCTTAAAATACTTCCATATAACAGTTTTTTTTTACGTTTGATTTTTGTACCGTACATTTAATAGTTGGCAGTGGGCATAACCATCTCCAGTATCAAAATTTGTGGCTCAAGACGATCCCTTCTTTGTTTTGCTACTTTTAATTGTAGAGAGATGGGCGTAGCAGTTTCCTTATAAGGAGTGAGATTGAAAAAATCTTAACACAAGTTTTACCTAATAATTTTTTTTGGAAGTAAAATTTAAAAATTTCTTTGATCCAGTTATCTTTGAAAAATATGTCAGTTGTTATTTTTAATGACAAACATGTCGATTTATTATGAGTTTGATCAAAATGAGTGAAGAAAAAGAAGTACGTCTCAAAATTATTAAAAATTTTCAAAAAAATTCAAATTGGTCCTACAAAAAATTGGCCAAAGAATTGAAGGTCTGCCGTCAAACTGTTTCCAATGTTATTGAACAGTTTCAGGAGAATTTGACCATTGATAGGAAACCTGGTTCGGGAAGAAAACAAGGACCACATGATATTGGGAAAGCCAAGAAAATAGAAAGCATATTGAAAAGATCTCCAAACACACCTGGTAGAAAAGCTGCTCAGTTAGCCCAGTGCTCTGACTATTTGGTGCGAAAAGTTAAAGCCAATGCAGGTTTGAAAACATACAAGGTCCAAAAAGTGCCAGACAGGGATGCTGCAAAAAATTTAAACGCCAAAAGTAGGGCTAGGAAATCAAAATCGAATTTCATACAAAAGTATTCATGTTGTATAACGGACGACGAAACATTTGTACTGGCAGATTTTACGCAGCTTCCGGTCAAAATTTTTATGTTGCTGATGCTCGAGGAAATGTCGAAGAACAATTTATAATCCAAAAGCAGACAAAATTTCCAAAAAAAAATTCCTGGTATGGCAAGCTATATGCAGTTGCGGCAAAAGAAGCAAGTAATTTGTTACAGTGGGCTCTATAAATATCGAAATATACATCAAAGAATGTTTGAAAAAAAGACTTCTTCCTTTCATAAGAGAGCACAATGTGTCCACATATTTTTGGCCCGATTTGGCACCATGTCACTACGGAAAGAAAGCTCTAGAGTGGTACCACAGTAATAACATAGTTTTTGTACCAAGAGAGGCCAATCCTCCAAATTGTCCGGAGCTAAGACCGGTGGAGAGATATTGGGCTCTTGTGAAAAGAAACTTAAAGAGCACAAAAAAGGTGTTCCAAAATAGCGAAGATTTTAAAAGGAGATGGGCAAACTGTTCCAAAAAGGTGTCTGAAACAACTATAAAATCTCTAATGGAAGGCTTACCAAAAAAGGTCCACGAGTTCATAAATAGTGGTTAGAACTATAAAAGTTATATTTTTCTGTGATTTTTAAAATATTACCAATTAAATAAAAAAAAACAATGGATGTGTGCAAGGCACGCAAGATATTTGATGTGTAAACAGTTAAGCCAACTGAATGCCATATACATAAGCTCACATACATATGTATATCCATATATAGGTATTTGATGTATAATCTATATGCTAGGTAAATAATTAAAATTAAAACAATTCTTTTACAAACCTAAAAATTTATTAGATATCATTATCTTTTATATATAATAGCCCAATTTACTATAAATTGCAAATGGTCTTGTATCTTTTACTCAATGCAACGAGCACGATATTCTCGCATATACGCAGCTGCAATTGCATCTTTGAAGTGATTTTATAATAAATAAGTTTGATTTATTCTGTTTAACATATGTATTTGCTATTTACAGAGATAAAAAAATGTTGCCTTTCTAAGATTAATGCACAAAGCAAAAATTTTATAATGCCGTGGTTTGCTATCATTATCACTACATTTTGTTTATGCATTTATTGAAATCTAGATTCCTTATTACTTATCATTTTGTATTGTTTTTATATTTAAAAAAAACACTTAATTTTAATCCAATCTAACTAACCGAATGCAAAACCTATCAAACGCCTGTGTTTGCTACGTCGACTTCTCTGCTTGTATGATATAGTCGATCTCCACACGTTTAGCACCAACAAATAATTCTGCCACGAAGAAATGTACACATACATTTTGTTTTCGTATGTGCATATATGTGTGAGTAAATTGATCGAAACATAAACAAACAAACTCCGCTCGTATTTTATTTTCTCCCTCTCTTCTCTTTGTTGTTTAGAGTAGCACAGTCATGCCGCGCAGTAGTGCGAGCGAGAGGGGAACTGGACGTGACAGTTATCTTACATATTACGTTACAGTTATTCTTACATTTTACTCATTTAAAATTTTGCCCATATCGTGAGCTAAAATGTTTACACATCAAAAATCAAAACTCTAAGATCAACCGTTTAAAAATTATTGAATTTTATATATGTTAAGATTTTTTCGATCTCACTCATTATTTGCGCGCAGATGTTGTATTGACATAACCATAGGTCACCTTTTGTATGAACCAACCATTGTGGGTGGTGCAGGCCTGTAATGCCTTCAGCAAAGATCGTAGTTCATAAATTTTTCTCAAAAAGCCCTCAAATTAAAGCTTTATTTCGCTAAATTTGTATTTTGACTTTCATTCATTATTGTAAATTTTTTATAGGATTGTGCTCACGATATTTGAGGTAAACTAGAATCATTGTATTATCAGGTCGTGTTTTAGCAGTTTTTATTGCGCTTTTCAAAAATCATCTTTTGAATCTCTTTCTGTTAACATTTTAGATTTTTTAAGTAGAATATGACTAGTCTGAAGTTAAAAAGTTTCTCAATAAAATTTATTAAATCTTTGATGAAGTTAAGAATGTTGTGAATTCTGGAAAGCATAAGATTTTATACACCAGCACAAGTCCAGGTTAAAAGATATTCATATACAACATTCTCCTTCTTGATACAGCTCCTGCAGAAGTCATTATAGAAAAAGCTGGATCTATTCGCATTGTCATTACATATTCTATCGTAGAACTGACGTATGTTCGATTGGGACTACTACAACAACAAATGTCATCCATATTCTCATTTATGGAATGAAATAATTCAGATTACACAGCGGTTTTATTTTTTATTTTTTTAGTAAATAAATAAAATTTTCTGTGCAAATATATGAAATTAAGGTAAGAAATTTACTATTTCCTATGCTCGGAATACGATAAATAAACTTTGAATTCAGCAGTCCATCGATTATATGAGTTTGTTGCTAATACTAACAAATAATCACCAGCTGGAAATGGCAATCCTTTGAGCATAGAATCACTTAAAGTCATATTTGTAACAATCATGTCATGCTGAAAAAAAGGAATGATTCATAGCAATATTTAAACAATATTTAGTTATAGAATAGTACACTTACATTGTAAGGACATGTATGATTTAGATTTGAATGCATTAATAAAGAATCAAAAAATATTTTAATAAAAGGATAACGTTTTCGATTTGACATGAATGAGCAAAATTCGGTAGTGAAATTATACATGAACGGGCGATAGCCGCTTTCTTTTTTCCAAAGGCTCAAGTTTATCTGTAAAGCAGAAACAGGGAAAATTTTTTACCAATTTAAATATAAGTAAAACCTAATATACTCACTATCATTTTAACCAGTGGTAAATCCAGTATTTTTGCACGCATACTCAAACCAACTAAACCGCGACCCAAAACTTTAAGATCACAGTATGGAAATATGACATGTTTCTCATCCATTGTTATGCATTTGAAGTTGTTAAATCTTAATTGTGCATTTGAATTGTTAATGCACAAATTTAGTAAAAGCAAAGACCAGAAATAGAACTGTTGTGCTGGCGACATTGTTGTTAAATGATTTCAATACAGTAATTATTATATATTTTTGGGTTTTAATAGATCCCAATTAAGCTACAACAGGGTTATTAATTTCTATTGATCACCATCAAATAATGAAGGAATTGTGGTAAACTATTAGAAAATATAATAATAGATAAATTACATAACTACTTTTAATTGAGTTTTTAATAGCTCAGATTTTGTCCCAATTAATTTGCATGAGATTTGTAAACACCAGAAGAGGAACAAATTTCCAATGTTTTCGAGTTTTGTGTGCTACTTATTTTCATAGTAAATGGAGGCTGCTAAATCCTCCTTAGCTAATTTTAAAAGATTTTGAAGGTATGCAAATAATGAACTTTCAGTTTTTACATCGAAATTAAAGAGAATAGCGAAAAAAATATGTAACAATTTTATTTGTAAATCTTTATAGCCTTTTGAATTTGGCCAGTAAAAATCAACATTTCAAAATTCGGAACAACTTCCAGTCATTCAATCGGGATGAAACTTCACAGTTTATTTTCACGCTCAATGGCACGTTTCTAACCAGAATCATTAATGCTAGCGGCATTGCTTCTTTCCTCAAAGAATATATGAGAGAAAAGGAATATTCTCTATATCTATAATTATTACAGAATTTATGATTCCGATAATCACACGAGAAAAATTTCTTACAAAATTGTTGACAATGCAGATTTATAACTACTTTAAGTTTTCTAAGCGTTACACTAAGCCAGTGTTGCCAGAAATTTGTGGAGGTTGTAGCTAAAACTGTCAAAAAAAGGTGCTAAAAAAGCTAAAATAAAATTTTTGTAGCTAAAAAAAGAAGCTAAATTTGTTTTTTTTTTTTAAATATGCACTTCAGTCTTGTATTTGTAGTATACATTACAGTTACACATTTTTATACATTAATAGGTATTCAAAAGAAACTTTTTATTTTTAGTAATAATAAGAAGAAACAAAAATCGAGTTAAGCAAACATTACAAAAAGAAAATTAAAGTATGTACACGAAAAAAAACTGGTCGCAAGAAAATTTGCATAGCTAGAACAATTGTAACGGTGAATTCAAAATTCAAAGTCACACGAGAAGCCGATAATATTGCATCATCCTTTTTGAACAAAATTAATTAGTATAAATTTTGCCAGCGAGTTAGTTTCGCGCAAAATTTGAAAATCAAGACTCATAACAACATCGCCAAAGAATATACTTAAAAGGTACAATGACTTCTTATCTTTGAAAATAATGGGTGGCAGTGGTAGTATACAAGGGTTTGAATCGCAGATTAAAGCTAAAAATGTGCTGATCTATTTAAAACCAAATCATGGGTTTTCGGTAAAAGAAAGAATAGAAATGGCCACCTTCGTATGCACAAAATATGCAAGAGAGCTGGATTGCGTTTATTCAAAGTTAATGCAGTACCAAAACGCAATGGCAGTCAAGATTTTTCGGATCGCATTTGCGTTGCATGCAGTAGGAGAACGGTCTTAGTCTGCTTTTAGACATGAATACTAGCCTTTTTTGGGTTCAACATAAACAAATTTATTTTATTTCTATATTTTGCTTTAATATTAGAATTATCATTTCACTTGTTTCTTCTTCAAAAGATGAAAAGGGTGGTTTCCACACTCGAGTATATCTTACAACCTGGCTCGCCAAATCGATCATGTAAGTGTTGGACCAACATGTTAACCGTGTAATCATAAGTTTTTGATATTGCTTGTCGAGCGTTGCGCTATAAAATGTTCGCTCATGTAAAAAAGTTGTGCAATATGTGCAATCCGAGTACATAATTTGTAGCTACAAAAAAGCTAAACACAGTAAGAAAAAAGCTAAAAAAGTAGCTACGAGCTAAACCACAATTTTTGTAGCGAAACGACAAAAAAAGAAGTTAAATCTAGCTACAAAATCGCTAAAATGGCAACGCTGCACTAGGCAAACCTACGAAGATTCCTTTTTACGTTTGACGAGTGTAATGGCACGACAAACAAACTCATGCTGTTCGTGAATCTTATTCGGCCGTTGTAAATGGATGACATCATAAGTGATGAGTTCGTTTGCTTGCTTAATTCGTTGAAAAAAAACTATTGTATTTCCTTATTTCAAAAATAATTTTTTAAACATGGGTAGAAAAAACTGTATAGTTTGCTTGAAAATTTGATTAAGCTGAACCTAGATCAACTTTTGGTTTTTGTTTAACCCTGAATTCGAAACCCTAAACTCTTATAAAAGAGCTTGGAAATTAAAAAAAAACTTTTATCAAAATAATCGTTCTACTTGCTCTTCGTACAAATTATGGATGGAATCTATAATTTTCCCAAATGCAACTGTTAAATGATGATTTAACACGTGTGGATTAGTTTTTGTGGGGATATTTGAAGTGGTTGGTCTATGAGAACAAACTTCGAACTATTGACGCTTTGAAATTAAACACTCAAAGCTGCATTGCTGAAATTAAAGCCGATTTATTCTGGAAAACCATCGAAAATTGGATCCATCGAATTCGCTTCTGTAAATGAAGACAAGGTGGACATTTGAATGTGTTATTATTAAACAATTTTTTTTTTATTGATTAAAAAGTTATAAAAAATATTTACATTTTATTTCACTAGAACTAGTTCTCAAGACTAACAAGTAGTTTACTTTTAATAAATAGTATTACGCGGTGCATCTAATAAGCACTTAAGCAGTTTATTTTGAAATCTCTAAATGATTTCGACATTAGATTTAGCAGCACAACCCCATAGTTGGCAGCCATATGTCCAGACAGGCTTTAAGATTTGATTATAAATAAGTAATTGATAAAGTTGATTTTCTACCAGTAAGCCATGAAAGTTTATGTAGTTTAATGTCTAGCTTAGCTCTTTTTTTCTTGATGTGCTTCTAAGCCTAAGACTAAGCCTATGTGCTAAACCTTATCGAAGGCTTGAGTAACGTCTAAAAATACCGCCGAGAAGATTGTTTTCTCTATTTTATCTGTTATTCCATGCACTTGATATATTGTCGAGCGTTTGTCGCGGTTTCCTTGCCAGGCTTAAGAATCATTATGGCTTCAGCTATTTCCACAAGCGGTGTTACATAAATTAGTTAATTTTTGTAAGGCTTTGTAGTGAAGCTGTTTTAGAACTTCGGCCGTGATGAAATCAAAGCAGAGAACCTTTTTTGCCTTTAGGTTAGATTTGTTTTCGAATGCTAATCCATTGACTGCGATGATAGCTAAACTGAAACCAATGTTATGGCTTGGCGTGTTGGAATTGAAATTGTCAAGCTGTTCATCGTGTTGCGAAAAGGTGGTTTCCAAGTGCTTTACAAAGACGTTAGCTTTTTCGAGATTAGTTTTGATCCATGACTCAATGTATTTCTAATGGGTGGTGTTTGTTGTATAGGTTTTTTTAAGTACTTCCACAGAGAAAAGTCATTGTTTTTATCCTTTTCTTTTTTGGTTCGGAGTTGACCTCTATTTTTTCGCTTCGGCTTCAAATTTTTCGACAGTTTTGAGAGGTTGTACTTCAAAATAAACAAAAAGTTTTGTTTTTATCTCATAAACGTATTTTGTATTTTATTTAAATTGTAAAACATGTCATACCTAAGGCACAATTAAACGAAATTTAAACAAAAACTAAGTAATCAAAAAAAAAAAAAAAAAAACCAATATTTAAATGTGTTTATTGTACTGTAAATAGTACAAATAGTATTTTTCTTTTTCCTACTTTTGTTTTAATGTGAAAAATTATTTTTCATTACGTGAAACGTAAGCTCTAACCTCAGCTTTCCAATCATTATAGGCACCAACTATTAATTTGAACATATAATCTCCAGAGGGCAATGGCATTAGGGCGATCATTTCATCTTTTAAAACTAAATTTTTGACAATAATGTCATGCTTAAAAAACAGTGATGTAATATTGTATAAATAGATGAAAAATAATATACTCACATTATAAGGGCATGTGTGATTTATATTCGAGTCCTTCAAAAGTAAATCGAAGAAAATCTTCAGAAATGGTTGACGCGAACGATTTGCCATGAATCCACAAAAATTTGAAGTTATATTATACAAAAATGGACGAAATCCACTTGCCTTCTTCCAAAGGCTTAAATTTACCTTGAGATAATTATTTAAAATAAGTATATATTGGTGTGTTCTTACGTTAATGAGACTTACACTAATATTTTTAACCGGAGTTTGAAAAAGTCTCACATGCACATTTAATCCGATGACACCACGTCGAAGAACTTTTAATTCACAAAATTTAAATTCGGAAAATGGTTTATCAAATGTTTTACATTCGATATTTGAGAATTTTATCGATGCATCGACATTTAATATATTAGAATATAAAAAGTAAAAATTTAGCAAAATAATTATTATTAAATGAAAGTTTAGGCAGCGCATTTTATTTGAATGTATCTATTTCGCGATTTGCGAAATGTGTTTACGCTTGAATTTCACTAACTTGTATATACAGACGATATTATGCTCAAGATTGAAATCGATTATTATTATTAAAAAAAAATTAAATGGCAATTTTGGTTTTAATTGCTTACGTACAGTGAAAAAAATTTTAATTACAATTAGTTTTTGACAGCAAATATTCAGCTTTTATAGTAAAAAGAAGCTTTTACATTGGTGCTACCCACAGTGTTCTTATTATACGAACGCCACTTCCTCTGTACTATTTGTTGGCTATCAGTTGTGTCTTCTGAACGCAAACAATGTTACATTATACACCATCAATAGCCGCTCCACTCGCCTTCTAATTTGTATCCCTCGCCGACCACTTTCCTGTCGACTGCGTGGATACTTTTTCTCATAATCAAGTACTTGCACAAAAAGAATATCGTCTCAGAATTCTGCATCGAAATTATTTTATTTAAAAATACTGTTACATTAGCGGACCCAAGGGGAGAGGGGCTTGATTTCTAAACCCTCCACATTAGGTCTGCATTTTTTGTAACCTGATTATTGTGAGACATTAAACTATTTATATTTTAAAGACTACATAGTTCTTCAGGTAATTGCGATTCATGTGTTGGAAAACACATATTTTTAATTTAATACTCTACCCCGCCTAATAAAAAAGTAACGTTTAGATTCTATTATTTGTTATTATAAACTAATCTCTATTGCTTTATGCATACAAGTAATTTTTTTATAGTCCTTTTATATTAATTTGGAACTATTCACATGAATATTGCAAGTTTTCTATAAATATTTTTGTAAACAAGATGATGATAACCTCAAACCCACGAATTGATAAATGTCTGATTTGTTGCGCTAATTTTCTTCTAATTCAGCTTCTCCACCGCTGCATTTAAAATGAAAAAAATAATGAATTTTCCCAGTTTCACTTTAACCGTGTGTCCCACAACATACTTGGGTTTTTAATATAAGTATAATTAAAATTTCAGTCTGGCAGCACTAAAAATTAAAAAGAAAATTCAAAACAGAGAAAATTTTTCGTCTGCAAAACGAAGCACGTTGCATTTGAGTGCTGTGATTGGTCGATTATGCTGCCGCCGGAAATCGCACAAACAACAAACCGAATTGGATTATGCTCTTTCTAACCCTCTCTCTCTCATTCTCTGTAGTTGTTGGATAGCTTTGCAGAAATCATATGCGCGCGTGAATACAGTGTGTGGTAAAGATATTTTTTGTTATTTAGTAGAATGCTAATGAAAGTGTTCATGTTTTTGTTGAGATTGTTTGGTGTATCGAAAAGATACTCGGATACTTTATTTAGTTACCCTGTGTTGCCAGCAGACGAACCAAATGAAACGAATATAATACGAACTTAAAAACAACCGAACTAGAAACAGCTGCCTGAGCTGCACACATACATATGGTGCTGGAGCAAGACCACGTTTAGTGGGGAGAGCGGGTGACAGTCAGACAGTGAAGCATTCTTGGCCGATAGCAGTGACAGAGTTGTGCAGTTGTTGTACGGCGGTCATTGAAGTAGGGAGAACTTTTTCGTGTGTGCGTTTTTCTATCTGAATACTACGTACGATTTTGTGTTCTTGGCTTTTCATATTCACGTTATTACGACGAATTTTCCGTGCATTCTTCATTTGCCGGATCCATATCGAATTCGATTTTGTGCGTCTTGTATTTTTCTGTGTATATAAAGTGAGATTTTTGGCAGCGGCTGTTGCGGTTCTTCGTTTTCATTTGAATGAACTTAGTCAAACGAGTTTTTATGATTTTTCATATAAAAATAATAAAAAAGAAAAAATAAAAATATTTTTGTATCTTTAGTACTAAAACAGATTTAGTACACACAACTTTAGTGATAGTTGCAAGCTGTATTCTTGATTCTTAGCAAGAAGCAACAAGAATAGCAAACAATAATTCCTCGTTGTCGTTTGTTTGGTTCTGGTTCTTGTCGGTTGCTACTTGCAACTTGCTGCGGTGTCTAGAATACAGAACGAAAGTGAAGACGCGTTAGTGTCAGTGCCAGTTCCAGCGCTAGTGTTAGTGTCATTGTGTGCGTGCGCGTGTGTGAGCGCGAATGAGCTTTACTTTTCTTAAGTTGAAGAATTGCATTCGATTAAATAATAAAAATTTTTCTAATATTTCCGGTTTCACATATACGCGCAAATACACGCTGTTTGAAAATATTAAAAATAGTTTTTGGTGTCAAATAAGTCATACAAAGAAAAAGAGAAGTGCTTAAAATACCTGCTAAAAATATTAAAAGTTTAAAAAGAAATAAAAACATATCAACAAGTTTCTGTCTCTTCTGCCTGCTTCTTCTTCTTATTTATTAATTTGTTTCCAAGAATTGGCAGTTAATTTAAAAATTTAAGTGAAACGGAAGAAACACAGCACAGCGCTGTTTCTCATCATCACCAAATACGAAAGAAAAAGACAAAATAAATCGTGTGGATTACCTTTCCGATCAAGCTCCAAAGAGAGAAAAACAAAAACAAACTAAAAACAAAAAGCCCAAAAAAATCCGAAGAAAAAATAATTGGAATTGATCGACGACGCCACCGTTGAATATATTTAAATAAGGTACATAAATTCTACAACACTATAACACAGCAAAACATTAAACTATAACGAAGCTATTCAACAACACTGCCCACATACATAATACATACATACATTCGAATTTACAGGGGTATATGTACTGGGCACACTGTAAATAATGAAGTTACATATTGAATTGTATACAATTTAATTTTTCAAGAAGAAATCGTTAAGTAAATTTTTGTAGTTTCTAAGATGAAGTTAATTTTTCCAATGCATGGTGTGCTATGAACACTGGCCGAACTCACTAAATCCACTAAATAATGTTTACATATGTTCGCTGGCGAATCCAGGGTGGGTTTTTTAACACAAAACCGAGGTTTTCTAATATATGAATAAGACATGATACCCAGAACAAGTATGCAGTTTTGATAATTTAATAGTCTTAAAGCCTACATAAAAATCAGTTTACAATATATGCAGGCAGGTCTATTATTTATAACCCCCTTCTTGGATTCGCTAGTGCATATATAAATATGTAGGTGATTCAAATTTATCATAGAACAGAATGATTTTTAAAATGTCATGTGAATTTTAAAATTTAATTATTACGAACCGAATCAACAAAATCAATACGGAGTTAGTGATTTCTGCTTGAACGACCACGATATATTGAGTAGTAAAATTTTCTAAACTTAATTTCTTTCAGATACACATACTTTAATATGCCCCTCATTTTCAATAAAATTATTGTAAAATTAATAAATGTACACAGTTTACTTTCAATTGAATTCCCAAATAATTTGGACTGGTTGAAAAATATTTGAAATGCTTTTATGAAATTCAAATTTATTTTAGCGTATTTCAAATCAGAAAAATTCCAGCAATTCAATTTGGGAAAATCTCGAATAGATTTTGGAATATTCCAAACTGATTTCAATTTTATTTAGAAAATCCAAATTAGTTTCAGACTACGAAAAATAAATTTTCTCGATGTCCGTTTAAGTACTAATCAGAACTAACTACTACCCCTCGGTTAAAGTTCGGATTAGTGCTTAACCAGACATCTCTCGGTTTTACTTTCTGATACGCTTTTACCAATTTTGTGATTTCGTTAGTTTTCGTTAGTTACAAGTTTCTTTGCGAAGTCTTCCACGTCTACGACATTGATCAGCGATACCTCTGTTAACAATTCTCGAAATCGTCGACTTGTGTATTGAATATTTTTTCAAAATTTCTTTTTGAGATAAAATATTTGTCCCCCTTTCAATTTAAGCCCAATTGAGAGCCATTGGATGCTCGTGAAGCGCAAGATTGGTACGAATACGTTTAAGAAACTAGAGGATATGTATGAGGATGTTCAAAAATAAAGGAAGCGAGCTCAAATCGAGCAGGCGAAACATTTAATAGAGCCAATGCTACAGTACAGATGTGCAACAGTGATCACTAATAATGAATATGCGACAAAGTTTTGAAAACTTTTTCGATTTTTCTTCAATTTTAACATTAACTTTTTCTAGTTGCAAATATTTTGACCTCTTCAATTCAGACTTTAATGTAACATAATGTTGTACTTTTAATTTTTTATAATAAATGGCAATAAATACACTTTGTTGTTTTGAATAAAAACGATTTTTGATAAAAGTTATTTTAGTGAGCTTAAGAAGTCATTTAAAGTGCAAGTGATTTTGGCTGCAAATAATATGAACGGCACTGTATATAGAGCGGCAAATATCTTGGTATATTTGGATTTGGTTAGTGCCCAGGTTCACAGTCAAAAATAAAAAATGAAAATTTTTACACGGCACAATCTCTTGGTTGGCAATGGCAAAACTCCTAAGAGTAAACATTGCCTACGAAAATCTTCCCACTTCGAAGTTCGAATTCGGCATAAAACTGTAGGTACCTTCCATTCGTGTACTCACACAACATGAATGTATGCGGAAGGCTTGGTCTAGGCTCTCGTGTCATGTATTATGTATTATGGCAGAAGAAGTTGACACTGAAATGGTCCATTGAAAGTACGTCATTGACGGATTGAAGTTAGATTTGATCTAAACCAGGGCTTTGGAGTGAAGCGTGGAGCTGGGACAAGGAGCTGTGGGCCACACTGTTCTGACCAGAGCAAGATCTAATTTCTTCTACTACTGTTTGCTTACAATTCATTGTTTTCATTTGCTACTGATTTAGAGTATTTAACCCCAATATTTGTAGTTTCTCTGTAAAAAATGAACACAAAACAATTAAAAAATATTTTTCCTTGCATTACTAAAAATTTTTGTGCAGTGTATTAATAAAAGCCATTAAGGAAAAATAGAACGAAACAAAATAACGACAAAATTTTACACACGATCGCAGACCATGCGATATTTTACAATATACATATTGCACATTATACTTACATATATACAAATTTAGATATATTTATAAATATATGCATGTTTGAATGTGTATATGCATTTATGTACAATATCAAAAAGAAGTCAACAGCAAATACAGGAGAAGAAGGGAAAAATATTTATAGGTATTTAAAAACGAAAACGAAAGTTTGCTGACTCTGGCTGATGTCAGTTGTTCAATACATGGCAATGCTGGCGATGGAGATGGCGGTGTTCTAGATACTATCCGTCCTGGTACAGCTACATGCACATACATACTATATGTATATATATATACGATTCTTGTTTATTATTGTACATTTAGCACTTGGCATAGTCGCCAATTGCCGCATTACAATAATTTTTGTGAACGTACAAATATTTTCGAGTAAATAATTTTTGCATTGTTTATTGTTTCAAAAAGTGCAATACATAATTTTTTCATTTCCATGTAAATTTTTTAATCAGAGATGTGAATTAAGAAAATTTTGTAAAACTGTTCGGTACAACGGTTCTCGGAACCACTGTTTCGGTTCAAAAATGTTTTAGTTCAGAAATCTTGCAGCGCAAAGTTATTGTTTTATAAGATAATATAATTTATATATAAATACTATTCACATCTCCCAAATAAAAGTATCTCTTTGCATTGAACGGTAGGTGGGAGTGGTTATTATCTATTATTTATTAGCTTCAGGAACTTTAGTGTGCTTTCATACATAAGGCTGCCACACCAACCCAACTTATTATACTGAATTTTGTTGAATTTGCATCAACTGATGTTGAAAAGTTTCACAACAATTATTCTAGAGGCTATTTCAACGAAATATGCTGTAATTAGCTGGGTCCACTACATGTCGATACCTAGGAGTCCAAATTATGGACGGCGTTACAAAGAACCGTTACACGACCAAAACTTACACCTGTGCACAAAGTGTGTGGAGTTTAAAAATCAATGTTGTAGAATGTAACACTCAAACACTTTGGCGTGAACCAAATCATTTTTTTCAAGCGAAATTGTTTTAGTTTTGGTTTAAAATATAACAAAAATAGTTTGGTTCATTGTTCAGTTCGAGTTACTCAAATTGAGGATGGTTCGGTTAAAAATTGGTTTGATCTTCAGCCCTGATTTTAAATGCTGTTAAAAAGTAAACAGCTGCAATTTTAAGCACTTTTGTTTTCTTGATATTCTGGAAAATTACTTTAAAACCCAGTTGTAGTTGTAATGCACATATTAGGCTCAAGTTTGCAGGTTACGAAAAAGTGCATTCCAGTGCATGAGTTAGTACAAAAAAAAAAAAAAAAAACAAAGCAGAAGAAAAATGTTTGTAAAAAAATGATAATGACACTTAACTCAAGTTGGCAGAAAGATGAAACCTGTTGGTATTTGTTGGACCCTGCAGCTGAAGATGATCATTAATTTTATTGGGGTTTCTGTTTTACACTTGTTTTCTTCATAGGCTCCACTTACATACATATGCAGATATACATACATACACAAATACAAGCATATAAAAGCAGCTTAAACTTTAAACAAAAAGCAGAAGATTTTGTAAGAAACAATTTTGTATGAAAAAAGGAATATATAAATGTTTGTTAAAAACTTCTGCTATAAAAAATAGTTTCAAAATAATTAGAAAGAAATACTACTAATTATCTGCAAAATGGATGGATTATGATTTTTGTGAATTTCAAGGTCAAAGCTTGATTTGAATTTCAATTTGACCAAACAAATTAATTTGAATAATTTAACAATAATAATTACATATTGTTCTATGTTTTTAACGTGTGTTGAGAGAACGAAAAAAAAAAAAAAAAAAAAAAGCTGAACCTTTTACTTTGCGGCTTTTTGAATTTATTTAACAAAAGTTTAATAATATATAAGGCTACTGCACAGTGTAACAAAAGATTCAAAATAGTAATGAAATTTATTTGTAATTGCATTGGACAAAATATAAACATAGCTTAGTACTAAAAAGTTAAGTGAATTTTCTCAAACCGAGTAGGTCTAGGTGCTAGAAAAAAAAGAATTAAGCAAAACTTGAAGTAAAATTGCCATAAAGTTCAAGAACATATGTTTTCTGAAATGGACGAAATTTAGAGAAAAAAAATTTATTAAGGTAGATTCACACAAATCCGGCTACAGTAATTAAGTAAAATATTTTAATTTTAAGTTACACCAGCCTATGGAGGAGAAATATTCAGAAAGAAATTTGTAGCGACGGGAAAAATATTTATAATTGTTAAAAAGCTGTTGTTTTTGTCTATCTCTTTCTCTTTTTGACTATGTATTTTCCTGTTCTTTAACTTTTTCAAAGTAGATTTTTAAATACCAAACACTTTCTAGAATAAGGGAAGGGGAATTCTGTTAATATTTATCGATGACATCGTAAATTTTTTTAAAAATTATCGATATTTGAAGTTTCATATCTTCTATTACTCACGACTACAAATTCAAAAGTATTAAAAATATATATATGTTGATATATACTCAAGTTGAGTATCAATCTATAGTTATTTGTTTATTCCAATTGTTATAAAAATTTTACGCATTTCGACACACTGTACGTTGCTTTTCAACTTCGCATGCTTTTGGTTTTTATTCCATCGTTTTTGTACAATTTCACATTTTTCTTTTTGTTTTAAAAATGTTTTATTTTGTTCATACTTTTTTCCCCAGTCTGTTTTTTCAGATTTTATTTTGGTATATAAAAATAGCATGGCCCGCCGCATATGTACGAGCAACCAACAACATGTAGGTATATCTGTCTGTTCGAATGCGCGCGTATCTTTCCAAATGTGTATCCACACATACATGTTCATGTGTGTATGTGTGCTCGTTCATTCTTTTGCCAAGCTCAAAAATGCTTACAAATTTTGTGGTATACCTAGTTCCAGTGTTGGGGAAGTAAGAAGAGCAAAACAAAAAAAAAAAAAAACAGAAGAAGTAAAAAATCCAATATCTTGAGCCCCCATATTGATGAGGAATGCATGTATGTGTGTGTGTGTGTGTGTGCGTGTGTGTTGCATAGTTTTGCGTTCTGGTTTTGACTCTTAACTGTGTAGAAATTGTATGCGATTGCGGCAACAGCAGTTGGCTTAAAATTTTTGTATTGGCCTTGCTTTTGCTAAACGTTGTAGAAATAATACAAAAAAGAAGCTCCAAGAAGAAATATCCTTTCATTGCATATAAACAGATAAAGCTATGCATGTCCCCCCTCCAATTATTTACTCGACTTACTACATTGTATGTATTTTGATTTTTTTGTGTATTCATCGATGTTATATTAAAGATTTTTAGTTGCCTGACTGCTTGCTTGCCTGCAACATTCTTTTCTCACTGCAGATTCTTTTATTTACATTTTAACTTTTTTTCTTGACGTTTTTGTTCTTTTTGTTGTTTTTGTTATTCTATATTAGTCTGCGATTCTTTGCTCAATCTGGTTGCGAATGAAAATGAATCGTTTCTTGAAGCTTTCGCTCTCTCTGTTGCTCTCTCATGTTGTTTTTGCAGCATCGCTTGCCAATTGTTACTTTACTTTTTTGCTAACTTATAGACAATTACCAGACGAAAGACGCACTTGTTGTCTTGTCTTCTTCTTCTTTTTCGTATTTATCTTATTGTCATTGTTGTTGTTATTCGTTTTGTTTTTGTTACTATGTATATATTGTTTTTGTTGTTTTTTTTTTCTGTTTAGTATTTTGCATATAATTTTTTGCCTTCTTTTATCTCTCTCTTCTCTTTTTGTATTTTTTGTTTACATTTTCTTTGTATTTTTTTCGCGCAGAATTTTTTTTTTCATTCACAGTAACCGGTTTTTTTTTAATATGTATCTTCATTTATTTGTTTTTAATATGTTTGGTTGCTGTTATTGTTTGTAATTTAACATATTATCCTTGTAAATATTATTGTTATCTTAGGTTCAAAATTGAATTATTTAAAAGGGGAAAGGAAATTCTATTCAATTTTTTTTTATTGTATAAACAAGTTTTTTTTTTTTTGTTGTCAAGTTTGCATATTTGTATTTTCTTTCCTTTAATAAAAAAAAAATATTTGGGCATTCATCTTAGATTTATGGGGTATTTATATGATTAGAATTAAAGCTTTTTATTTTTATTTATTTGCTGTTTTCATTTACATTTCAATACATTTTTGTACAATTGTTCCATTAAAGAATAAAAGATTTGTAAATAAAGTAACTGTAGCAATATTGGACAATTTTTAGAAAAGAAAGAGCCAAGTTTCTGTTTTGACCTCAGAAATAAATGAATTCAATACTTTATTATTCTTTCCATTCATTTTCCTCTGGGGAAGTCGGTAGTTCTTCGAGATTTTCAAGCTCGCTTGTTACGACCTCTATTGCCTTATTTATTTGATACAAATATCTTTTGTAATTGCGAAAACAGGTAAAAATATTACAAAGATAAACACTCTCTCGCTCTCCCTGAAAAGTGCGAGTTAGTTAATAGCTTTCATTTAATTTTTATATGGTAGCCATCATATGAAATACGCAACTGTTTATTAGTTATTATGAGTTTTTCGTATCCATTCCATGATTTATGCCGAATTTGAACGGAGAACTGAAAAGGTTTTCTTAGAAAAAGAAAATTTTAATGGAGATGGTGTAGAAAAATTGCAATTTTTTCGATTGCGCCAAGTATTAAGCTTACGCATTTTGCACAGTAGTCCGTCACATATGAGAAAGGAACAAAAATCCAATTTTTTTAAACTATGTTTCATATTAGTTTTAGGGCTTTCTTTCGAATTACCAAAATAAATCAAACAAAAGTCAGTAATATAAATAAAAACAAAAATGTTGCTGTAACAAAATTTCGGAATCATAAACTACAATTTGCATAGGTTTTTAAATGTATGGCAGATTCCGCTGCATAAGTTTTAGGCAATATCTCAAAACTTTTCTTTGTTCCACGGTTCATTTTCCTTAATGAATTTTGATGTAAAGCTATGTATTAACCATTTAAAATATAAAGGGTTTTTAGATATAATGCAACTCATTATTACCCCAGAAAGAAAATATTTAACCATAATTCAAAGCAAGACATTCGTCGATTGGAATACAAGCTTTGTGTATATATAAAAAAAATAGCTTATCTTTTTCCTGACAGTTGGTGTGTGTTTATTTCAAAAAGCTTGTATTCGTTTGATAATATGTACCTACAATGTTTGAAGAATATGAAAAATTTTTTTTTTTTTGATTTTTGGATTTTTGCTATTGAATATTAATAGAATAGAATTAATAAATTGTATTTTTAAATAGTACGACTATCATCGCAGCAAAAAACACCGCATTCCTCCGCCAGATTATTTAATTTGAAAGAGGTGTGCCTACCAAAATTTAGCTTGATTGGTTAAGTGGTTCTCAAGAAATCGAACTCACCGCTTTTAAAAACGTTGTTTTGAGAAAAATGCGTTTAACTCATTTTGACCCGGTACCATAAGCCATGATTCAATTTTGAAAATTTTTAAAACACAATTTCCGTATGTCTTCAATAAGAAATTTTAATAGGTACTAAAAAAAAAAAATTTCTTTTTTTGAATTTTGTTTTGGCTTACTCCGAGAAAATAAAATGACCAGAGTTGAAAATATGCTTTTTTGTTGAACTTTTGTCTATTTCTCCATGTTCTTTTTTTCCAGCTGTAGCCTCTTAAAAAATATTAAGACCTGTTAAGTTATAATTTCTACATCCAGTTTCTTACAGTGATTTTTATTTGATGAATTTTCAAAATTGCTGTTCTAACAGCAGGCCTTAATGGGTTAAAGTTTCAAATGCATGCATGAAGTTGCAACCATGTAACATAAACAAATTTTATCGGATAAACCGTAACCATTTTAGAATGCATTTTTAAAATTTTATTCATTATTCTTAATGAACGTCTCAGCTTAAAGTCGATTCTAATTTAAAATCAAGGTTTAGTTGAGGCTAATCACGTATATAAGTCGAATTTAAAGTGATAGACAAAATTTAGCTATACAAGTTAATTTTAGTTCATTTAGTATAAGATTAGCAATAATTTATCGTCGCTTATAAAAGTAAAAAAAGTTATTCACAATAGCTACTTTGAAATTGGCTTTTAGGAAAAATGTTCTAAGAATATGAGACATAAAAAGCAACTTAGAACTATTTAAGCATTTAACTAAATACGACTTTGGAAGAAATTTTTTGAATTTCTATTACTAAGAGTTAAAGAGTGTTCTTCAAATTGACGAAGATTTGCTTTTTAGGGCAATGATTCACTCGCTTTGCAGAGACGTTCTGAATGTAGCAATTAAAGTACATCACACTGAATTTTTTTTTGCGATTGTTCATAAATGAGAATGTGATTTGTGTACATAATTAAAGTGATTTTTACCACGTTTATATCAACTCGCTTTCAATGGTGTCTGTCTGTCTGTCTGTCAGTCTGTTAGGTACAAATCTTGCAATCGATTTTAAACTAACTTCCCGATGAGATAGAGACTTGAAACTTTAAATATAGCTCAGAACTGGAAGACAATGCAATATAAAATATCTAAAATATATATAAATATAATAATATTTAAAATATTAGCATCGAAAGTTTTTCCATTTTTTTCATAGATCAAAGCATTGAATTCATCGTTGTTAAAATCATTGCTTTAGCGGGAGTAGAATATATGTATTATGTGTATACATACACAAATTCAAAGACAAATGAGAGAGAGAACAAAAACGAACAATAACGAACTTTTCATTTCGTTTTGTTCCGCTTACAAAGAGTATAGATTGTAAAGAGATCGCAATTTGCTCTTGCTGGAATCGAAACAAAAAACAGCAGCGAGGTGCAATACCGATGGTGTGACAGCGACAGTTGTCAACACATCCAGCAGACAAAAATGTATGAATGGATGAGTTTGACGTGTTTGATGATTAAATCATACAAGTATTTTCGTTCTACTAAAATTCACAGTTACAAATTTTCAAGACAATCTGTATGGGATAAGGAATCTGTATGTGGTTGTGAATCTGTATGGAGTTAGGAGAAATTATTTTATACTTTTTAGTCCATTTTAAAAACGTGGTATATTAAAAATATTTTTTATTTAAATTATTTTTTCTGCTCGTTCAGCTAGTGATTGTGATTCATTGTGGTTTGAACTCAGTTGAAAATCATGGCAGCGTATCCAGCCAGCAAAGTTATTTTCTACTAAAAACAGCCTCTATTTCTACAAAAATGTTTCTACTACTATTACTACTACTATTATGGCACAACAGCCCCAGGAGGGTCAGGGCCAAGCTTTTCGCATCCATTCATGTTGTGTGAGTTATATTTATACACGAATGAGAGAGACCTACAGTTTTTTTGCAGAATCCGAACGGCGAAGTGAAAAGCTTTTCTTTGGCATATTTTTACTCTTGTAGGTTTGGTGGTGCCGTATAGAAAAATTTTTATTTTCTATTTTTCATTTTTGAGCGTGCCGAGATATGAATCTGGGCAGCGTGGCCGTTATGAGACTAAAGTTGCAATTTATAATCTTTTTGACTGTTTGGAGACTTTGACACGACTTTTCGAAAATACCCGAAATTTGAGACTTTTGTAAGAATCCTTGAAAATGTTGAGACTTTTTTGCAAAAAATGTGATGTTCATATTAAATTGTACGAAAAATTCATTGCCTTTAACTTGAAAGTTCGCAACACTAATTACATACATACTTTTTAGTTGCAACACTGTCGTTTTTACAAACTTGTTTCTATTTTCAAATTTGCCATACTGACTTACGGAAAATTGTTTGGACAATTAAAATTGTTGGTCAATACTGAAAAATGCTAGGGTTCTTCATACAATTTTTTTTTAAATCTGCTAGCGGTAATAGCTAGAGCTGAAATATTTTGTGAATCATCAACTGAGGTTCAGTTTTGGAGGTGTACAAAAACTTTTTTTCTCGAGGCACCTTAATGTATTAATGTACTTGCAATAACTAATTATTTTCCACTTTCAATACATTAATACGTTTTTTGTATATGCAAACTGATGTGAATTGAAGAAATGCTCCTTTTATTGAAAAAAGTAGTGACACTTTTTTTGCAACTTTTTGAAATTTATCAACGGCTACGCTGAATCCGGGCACCTCTGCGTAGCAGTTCAACACACTAACCACTAGGCTACGGCGACCACAAAAATGTTTCCTTTTGTCTGCAACTGGTCAGGATTGAATGCTGTGTCAGCCATGTGGGACCACAGAGCCGTGGTGTAAATATAATAAAGGCTTCTTAAATGTTTTCACTAAATAATATCTTTGAATTTCTTCATTCAGCTTATACTTTTTCATAACTTTGAACTTCTAAGTAAAAAAGAAGCTAAAGTTTGCTTAACCCAGATATACCCAAAGTCCTCTATGTAGTACGCTTTGGAAAAGCTTGATTTTGATTAAATGATAAATATTCAATCAAAATTTGTATATATGAATATATTCAAGTCATTGGGCATATCTGGGTTAATTCAAACACAAGTATAATATATTTCGATTATTGTTCGCATAGTTGAGTTGCACCTAAATAAAAACGTAATCAAAAAGTTACAAATAAATTTAAATATTCTTAAATTGAAATAAAGCAGAATTAAAATTTTACAAATACTTATAATATATGTGAATGAAATAGGTAGTAGTTGTAAAGAATTTGAGAAACAAGCTATGTATAATACTGAAGTAAACTGCATTCCAAGTAGATGAAAAATTCATAAGTTTGAAGAATTGTTCAAGTGTTTAAAATATTATTAATATTTCGGTGAATCTTTCAAACGAAATTTTATTCTGAATTCTTAACATTTCCAAAAATTTCTACCTCATTTTTGATATTGCTAAAGAAATATGCAAATATTTATACTTTAAGCATGCATATCATTTATAGGAAATTGGTAAGGAAACGAAACTGATATTTTTCTTGAAATTTTATAAACAAAGTCTTCAGCCATAAAGATTTTCAAATGCTAAAAGTTAATTACGAAAAATTGCAACATTTTGCAAATTCTTCATAAAATACTTTGAAAAAAATGTAATTTTTTAATTTTTCCAAAAATTAACTTAATTGCAGCTGCAACACACAAGTGCCGCATATTCACAACAACAAAAACAACAACTGTATCTTTTTATGCAATAACAATAAGCGTGTAGGTATATTGTGCTTGTAAACTTGTGTATCTAGCAGATACATGCTCAATAATTTCAGTTTCAACATCATGAAGCCGCAAGTGATTTTTATTTTTTCATTTTTATTTTTATTTTTGCAAATGATTATAGCAAAAAATAAAAGGAGGAAAAACTTAAACGAAAAACTTATAAAAGAAACAAAACTTGAAAAACTGCATAACATTGCAAATACAACAACAAAACCAATATGTATCGTCATTGAAATTTAGAAAGGTCCTAAATGACATTTTTGTGTGTTATTTTTGCAGGAGGAGCAAAAAACGTTCTAAAAGGCTAAACATATTGTTGTAAACTTTTTTTAAATGCAGTTTAAGTGCAATGGCCTCAACAAATTCAATTCTGATGGACAGCTACTTTACCTATCAAAGTTATGCTTTTTTCCTTTTCCCATAAAAAAACAAAAATGTCATTTAGCGCATTTTTAAAAAATAATGACGATATGTATGCATACATATATTTTTTGAATTTATTAAAGTGCAGGGGGTGAAGTTAATATGTATATATCTGCGAAGAAACTTAAAAAAACACACACACGTGCAGCGGGAGTAGAAGAGTTTTAACATATGCCGCGGAGTTGCAAGTGCGAGTGAGTGAGCAATATACGAAAACAAGTTTTTCATATACAATTAGCGAAACAGAGACCCTACCTAAAAGACTCTGATGCATTCTTTTTCTAAGCAGCTATAAAACGTTGTGATGCAATGTAAAAATAAAGCCAAGTTAGGAATCAATAAACTCATGGCTAAAAGAGAACACAGCAAAGAAGCAACGAAGCGAATGAAGGAAAAAGGAAAAAGAAAAATTAATACTTAATATTATTATTATAGAAACGTGCGCGCACATGCGCAGTTGCATGCATGTAAAATAATATTAAAGTTACTTAACTTCATTCTTGTATGCAACGACGACGCAATAGTAGTGTTTATTCTTTGCTGTTGTTTTTGTTTTTATGGCCGTCTCAGAATTACAAGTATTTTCTAAATATCCACGTCTATGTTTTGTTTGAGGTAAATATTACAGCAAAGAGTTTTCATGTACTTTGAGGTACTTTGAAGTGTGAAGAGGAACTGAATGAATCCGAAAACTTAAAAGCAGATACGCGTTAAAGTGCAGTTGAGATTGGCAGATTTCGTTTCATAAAGCCATTCTAGCTGGTTCTTTGTTCTTCACAAGTTTCAATACATTCGCGTATTATGTACATATGTATGTGTATCCATACCGATACACACATGTACGCAGCATAGTGTATGCGCATTTTACCATTCTGCGCAAGCGTAACAATGCATATGTATGCATGTATTATGTAGATGCACATGTATATGTCTTTTGATATCGTTATTGCTTGTTCTTGTTTCAAGTAATGAAAACTTTAAACTCTTGCTTGCGTTCTTTCAGTGGAGCTTCATATTCTAGGTGCATTCAAGTACATACTCGATATAAATATAAACAGTGGCGTGTATAAAGAGAGGACGAAGAAAATGGGTAACCAGTTATGCACAGTAATACAGTAATTAACCCTAGGTCAAGTGACACACATTTAGGCCAGAACGGCACATTGTGATACCACATGGTTGAACCTTCAGTTTAACGCCGATCCCGAAAGGAGGTGTGGCAACTTTTTCTCACTTGGTGGTTTTGCCATTGCCTTTCTTATAATTCTCATTCACTTCATATCGATAAAAATATTAGGTAATATAATTAACCATCGGACCAAGATGGGAATCGAACCCGCAACCTCCCGGGTGAAAGTCTTATACGCTACTTACTTCATTATTAAGGTTGTAATTAACCCTAAACCATGCAATTTTAAATGCAAACAAATTTTTTACACCTTAAAAATATATATAGCCAGGCTCACTTGTGAGGTTAAGGGTTAACAAAGGCAACACCCACAGCTTCTTTTAAAGAGAAAAACATTTGGAAAATTTAAGTACAAAGAACGGAGGATAAATTTAAACGAAGTATGAGAGTTTGAAAGCTAAAATATTACGCCAGAACTAGTTGATGCCCCAGATGTGTAAAAATATATAGTTCAACGATATTTTTATTGAGAGCCCGGAAGTACTATAGCTCCTTTTAGTTTTACAATTTGCTCTAGGAAGTGATTTTTCGAAGCATCTTCATGTGAAAATCTGAGAGTTTAAATCCAGGTGGAAAAGGAATTTAAAGAGGACATGTTCAGTTCTCCCAAAAAAGGTGCCGAGAGGTAAAGTGTTCATTTAAAAATAGAAAATATTTAAATTTTCATTACAACCATTTTGCCTCCGACGTCAAAGCTGTAAGACTTCAATACAATAAACTTCTCTACTGATTGTTATCAGCTTAACACCCAAACTTGATGCAGTCTAAATGTGTTTTCCATAGAATTGATTTGAGCAGTGGCTTCTTTAAAAACAATAAAAATATCTTGTCATCGTCAAGGGGGAAAAATTTAATTTTCCTCATAAACTCCAAATTTTCAGTAAGACATGCTGAATCTAAGAATATTGGGAAGAAAACTCTTGATTATTAATTTCATAGGCTTAACCTTTAAAATATTTTGTGAATAAACGTATATTATAATTTTCCTAGACATATTCCACAGACTTACCGAGCTCAAGGATTAGTTCAAATGTATTTTAACTACTTTTCTCTTTTTTGAATGTTTCTGGATGGCTCACAGTTGGCTAAACAAATTATTCTATATCATAATTTAAGTAAAAATGGACTTTAAAAAGTTTCATTCACCTCCCCCACACCTAACTAATATAATTCTGCATCCGCTACTGGCTTCTCATATACGAATAAGCAATTACAAGTCGAACGTTGTCTTAGGTTAAGGACCCTTTCATTTACTTCTTTCCAGTTCTTCTTTTCATTTCTTTTTATAGAAAATACATATTTTTTTCTGAGTTTATAAACAGTTTGCAATTTAGCTGCAATTTAATAGTTGTACTAAAAATTAGTACATAATTATTTGTGATGTAGAAATATGAGATTTTTGTTTAGTTTTCACGTTAGTTAATTTGTTTTTTTTTTATTATTTCAGTTAAGATTAAATTTAAGAACCAGCTAAAATAAATTGATTAATGGATTTCTACAATTTCGGGTTAGACATTTCGGATAAATATTCTTCTGAACTGCTCAGATATTTTGTTTCTATATCTTTGAAGATTGACTTTTACACGAGAAGTGATCCATAATTTTTTTCTGTCTTGGGCCGTTGTAAATGTGAGTGCAACGTCCATTTAGGCCTTCATTTTTAGCTTTGCTTGTGCTTACTTCAAAGAAGTGTTAACAATATTTTATAATTTCAATTTATTTATTTACTAACTGCAACTTATCTTTCTTTAGTACATACTCATGTATTCGATATTGCTTCTTGCAACTGAGTAACAATTGTTTTTTGCATAACTGTATTACTTTTGTATGATTGTTTTTCTTAGCAGAAAAAAAAGGAAATAAAACCAAATACCAAACTGCTTCAATCAGATCATTACATACTCGTGCTTACAAAAACTTGCAGAGTAATAATGGAATTGAAAATGAAAAAAAAGGAAAACTATAAAGTTCTCTGTAGAATTATGGCATAATAATAAAACTTTGAAATTGCTCTATGAAACCCTCGTCTTTCTCTGTTTCTTATATACTATATAGTATATCGTTTGTTGCACTGTGTTTTTGTTATTTAACTTGAAAAACAACAGCTCACATTCGTACAACAACAGAAAGTACAAACACAAAAACAAAAAATGATGATGCAGTTTGTTGCTGTTGCTGTCGCTATAGTTATTGCTATCGTTGCTGTTGTTGTTGCTGCTAACATCAATATTAAAACTTTCAGTGTCAGTTTGTTAACTAACTATGCTTTGTTTTTGTTGTTGTTATTGTACTGCAATTATAGCTAAAGTGATGGACATAAGCGCCCAGCAGCAGCAACAGCAGCTTTGCAACTTGGAATGGTTAGTTAGATGCTTGGCAGGCAAAACATCGTTACGTATTGCTAGTTATAGTTAATCAAATTGAAAAAGACATAGAAAAGTGGTAGTAGAAAATTGTATTTATTTTAGCTTGGGTATAAAGAAAAAACTTGTGTGCAGCTATTCTAGAGTGAGTCACAGTGTGTGAAGTGAATGCTTCATGATTGAAGAATCATTTAGATTGAAATAAAACAATTTGTAATTAAAACAGGAAACTCTTTAATTACTTTCTGTAACTCAAAAAAAAAAAAAAAAAAAGGGAAAAAAGGAAACAAATTATTCAATTGAAAGTTTAACGTTACATTGTTTGCTTCATAAGTTTGGCTTTCAAAATGTTTTAATTAATTTTTCATTGAAAAAAGCCCTTGAATTTAAGTACCTATTAATTTGCTATTAATAAAAATTCTTTAAGTAAATGAAGCTACCAATTTGAAAGTTCTTTTTTCTAGCACCTGTGCGAGACAGTTTGACTTTGAGACTTTTGTGCAATTTTGCCACTCGCATAAAAGACATTTTTAGTTTTGATAATGCTTGCGTGGTGATGTTGCCACATTTTTTTAAATGTATGCTATTCATAAATATAACATTATTTTGCAATTTAGAAACATAGAAACCTTTTTTCGTGTCTCACGTGTCCCAAATCACCAGAAAACTTCTCAAAAAACTTATTCTTCATTATTAATTTTGTTTTCACTCTAATAAAGCACCGCAAAGGAAACAGAGACTTACTAAGTTCACGTCGTTGTTTCTGGGCAACGCTAAAAGTATGTTACAGCCAAGTTAAGGCATTAAAATTGAAAAATAAGTCATTTGGGAAGTTTTCTGATGAATTGGGACACGTGTGACACGAAAAGTTTTTTGGGATTTTTCATTTTTTGAGGTTAGGGACGACATGTAACATTTTCCGTGGAAAATAATATTAGATTCATGTTCATCAGCTGAAACTACACAAAAATATGCTTTTTTCGTCGTTTTAAGATGACTTGGGTGAGACCCGAACAGTCTTTTTGGTCCTTTTGTTGCATTTGAAACTAGAGATAATAAGCTTTCGTTTGAGCCCAAGCATGCTCTAAAATACCTTAACCAATTTTGGACAGGGGGGGGGGGGGGGACCCATTGACAGGGAATGCCCCATATTTATAAAAATTACCTAGTGTAATTTGGTAGATACATAATTCCGATCAAGGCTAAAAAATAAATGATACCTACTTATTGTTTTTCAGTTACAATTTCACCAGTTGATTGGTTAATCCAACTACTTGAAGATAGATACGTTTTTTTGCTAAAAATTTTTCTATGATTTTCTTTAGGATTTCTAAAGTCTTAGTTTGAGAAAGTTATTGTTATTATATTGTCCTAAAAAATCAACGTTTTCAAATAACAATGTACCAAAAGTTCTAAGGGTAGACTCTGGTAGAGCCCAAAAAATAAAATACAAGTATCCATTTTGTCATTTTTTTTTTTAATTTTAGTTCAATAATGTCAATGATATTTAGTTTAGCCTTGCATTTAAGATGGTTGAAATGTTCAATGGCTTACAGCAAAACTTATGGTAAACTGTTCACAGAATATTTCACTGCAATATACCAGCCCTTTAGCAGTCTCTCTTCTTTAGTTCCTTGCAAAGGCATTGTCTTTTTAACTCATTAATAGGATCCAAAAAGAAATTATATCGAGGCATGATCGCCAATTCGTCGCCTGAGAATTGATTTGGCGTATGTGTTTAAGTATTCCTATGCCTATACGCCAAATCAATACTCAGGCGACAAATTATCGAAAGCGTAATTTTTTCGAAAATCTAACTTTAGCACCTGTAGTTTTTTTCCATAAATTTATTCCTGTACATTGTTAGCAATCGTAGAGAAAAGCAATTGGGCTAGTCATTCAAAATGAAAGTACAAAAAACTTTCTTCTGTAAAATTCACATTTTTGTTGCTTACTCGTAAAATCCTCCTATAGGCCACTGAACACTAGAAAATTCTAAATTAAGTTTAAATATAATAAATAAATCAATTAAATATAATTTTCTATTTAAACGACTAAAAATACATATTCTTGTGAGAAACGCAGAAATTTTACTATGAATCGCTGAACACTCAAATCATCTTAGCTGTAAAACTAACCATGATATCTCGGTTTTATGATACTAAAATAGAAATATAAATTAATTGTAAACTTTTATCATCTTTCATGTTGAGAAAGTTTACTTCAAAGCATTGTGATGTTCCTAAAAAGAGTGAAATCTATGAATTCTATCAACCGATTAAAGAGTTTTGTTTTCTTCATCTATTTTGGTTTTCTTCGAACTCTTTTTGAAGCATATTTTCATTGAGATTCTTGGATATCGCTCGTTTGCTGCAATACTCTCATAAGTAAAAAAACCTTATATTCGAGAAAATTACATTTAAAGATTTCAGTGAAGTTATACTCGGTAGAACACAATAACGATACATTTTCTTCTCACGAGAAGAGTTCATAAGATACCTTGTTGAACTGTTTACACAAGATAAAGGATTAAATAACGGTTATTTCTGTATACATAATTTGAAACTTTTCTTCTCTTTTTTGGAGACAATGTCATTTAAAGTTTTTAATGATCAACCACTCAGTAAAATGATATAACTACAAAAAATCTTCTAACGAGAAGAGTTTATAAGATACCGTTATGATACAATGTGAAGCATTAAATAACAGTTAGTTCTGTATACTTAACTTGAATTTTTTTTTTTTTTGATTATGACAGTGTTGCTGTAAACGAGCGATATGTTTTCGGAGTTATTGAAATGATTACTCTATAAGATTTCATCTTAGAAAACTTTAACCTATTTCATTTCAACACATTAAATAATTTCATACAACAACATTGTCCTGTAGCTCCTTGGAGAATATAGTAAGCGCTCTATGCTCTCTAAGGAGCTGAAACTTCTCAAACGAAAAATTATTGTATAGGATTTTAAAATTGTATGCATTACTTAGGTGATACAAATTTTTCTTCAAGCCTTTTTATTTGCATTAAATTTATCAAAGTTTAGAAAATTCTCCAAAGATTTGAGAAAAAATTAAACTGGTTTTAACATTTTAGGAACACATATGGCGCTTCCATACATAGCACCATTTCAGAAATTCTTGCAAAACCATTTGCTATGAGTAAATGATTTTTAAAAATTCAAATGTTGTTTGATTGTAATTCCATATGTATATTATGACTTGTCATCGTTTTTACCAATTTCGAAACAGTGGCAGCTCATTTTTTATCTACTTTTGACTACCAACAATAGGTACCTACAATTTTTACGTTGATGAGAATGGGAACGTCTCTACGTAATATGGAAGCAAAAGTAAGAAGAAGCAATATAAACTTGAACAATTTTGAAGAGGCCAAACTAACTTTTCTGTAACAGCTGGTCATGGTCAGGGTCAAAAATGAAAATGTACAAAACGCAAAAAAAAAAAAAAAAAAAAAAATCGTTGTAAATTTGCTACACTCAAATTGATAAAAGATTACAAACATTATGAAATCAAATATTATGAAATAGGTACTAATAAATAAAATGAATTTGAGAGGATTTTGTTTGTTTTTTTTTTTTTGGCAAATAAATAAAGCAGATAATAAACAGCTGCAAATGAAACGTACGTACACACAACAGCAACAAATTCGGCCAGTAGGTGAAATCAGCTTAAATTTAATTGCTTCGACAATAAACCAAATAAACCAGTTTTGAAAAAGATTTATTAAATTTGAGTCAACAGCAAAAATGAGAAGAAAGAAGTTATGGAAGAAACCGGCAAAATTCACGCGAAAAATTTTCAACGATACAAGAAACACGAAAAAAAAAACAATGAACACATTTGCGAATTTTATAAATTTAAAACGCTTAGCTAAGTTAAAATACACACGGAAGTGTGAAGCATATACAAAAAGAAAACAACAATTAAAAAATTATATGGTCACTTACACTTGGTCATGGGTGTACCTATGTATATATGCACGCAGGTAAATAGAGGAGTGTAAAGTTCACATTGATGTCATAAAATAAGCATGAGTTAAATATTTAAATCTATTTATTTAACTTTTGAACGCGTTCATTCTTGTTTGGTTGAAAGTTTAAAAAAAGATAGTGAGCTTAAGTGTGAAGAAAACTAAAATATTTATGTAGAGTTAATAACATTTGAAGGGAAACTTCACAGTTTTGTTATCTGAAATGTAAGTAATTTCCGGTATTCACATATTAAGCCGCCGAATTTCGTTTTGTAATGATCTAGGCTTGACTAACTTTCAATAATGATGAATCATTGAATGTGATTTTTCTAAGCTCAGATAAAGTTAAATTAAACAAAACCAATTAATGATGCAATATTTAGATAGTCTCATTATTGACTTTTGAATTCTTTTGAATTTTGTTTTTAGGTGGATAAAGATTTCTAAGAATTGGGTTAATTAAAAAGTATGTAATACCAAAAAATTCGTTAGAAATATATTGAGATACCATAGTGAAATTTCTAAATTTGAAAGTGGGTGTGATTATTGCTGAACTTTAAACAATATTTATTGAATATTTTTTGCTCTTTCGGAGTTTTTCAGTACTTTGGACAAGCGGATCTAGAGGTTGTGGAAGCACCTTACTTGCCTCTCTTAGTTCATTCAAAAAATTTGAAGGCAGGGTTTTTTATTGTGATTAACCCTTCAAGTTAATCCCCAAACCCCTGTTTAAATCTTTTCTGAAATTTGCTTCTGTATGAGCGTGGTATCTTAAATGATTAACCTTTTGTGAGTAAGAGGTTTCGTGTCAATGTATTGGGATGATTTTGGAGATATTTTATTTACTGAAAACAAAGATGATGGAACTATTTTTAATATACCATGGTACTCAATAGTTCAGAGAACGGTAGCCAGTTGCCTTAGGCGTGATTCCCAGACATGAAATAAAAACAAAATTATGTTAAGAAATGCTATAAAATTGAGCAACCCTGCGTGGTCTATGCGCTTGTTTCGGTATTTTAAAAGTGCACATTTAATTTATATTTCTAATATACCAATGTGCTCAGTACTTAAGGGAACGCGTTGTTCCAGAATGGTTTCAATTGTCATCCTGTATAATAGATTTTTATAAGGCACCTCTGCGGTTTAGTCAATGAATGCTTAACTTTGGCTCGACTCCTAGAAAGGAAATAAATACTATAATAAAAAAAAAAAATTATGTTCAAAATGCTGCAAATTTGAGCAACCCTGAATTTTATGCGCGTGGAACGGGTTTTTAAAAATTTACCACAAATTTATATTTCACGCGGCCTAAAGTCTGGCAAGTTTTGACTTTTTGTACGCCACTGAGCCAGGCAGTTCTTCAAGTAATCAAGATGATCCTGAAGATACTTTGTAGTCAGTACAAAATAAGAGTGGGTTGAGAAAATCATGGAATATCGAGAGTGCGATATCCTTAGTGTGAATACTGTTTGTAATGACAGAACTGGAAACAAGGTAGAGTAAAGAACCTAAGGTACTACCTTGGGAAATTCCAACCAAGATGTAAAGTTTTTGTGGGTTGTGTCAAGGAAAGCAGCCAAACAGAATGAGATATCTAAGGAAATCATTGAAATAAACTCAATTTAAAATTACTAATTTTGTTTTTTCGATTTTGATTAAAATTGAGAATAGAGTTTAAATATATGTATCTCATACTTCAACATGGATTTTATAACTCTCATCAATATAATTTAGAAGTTAGCCAAGAACGGTGAACTCAGAGAGTTCAACGTTTCCAGCAGGATGCCGACATATCATGTGGAAAACTAATTCATTCACATTCCTTTTAAACTTTTTTAAAATATTTATATTTAATTTATGCGTTAAATGTTCAACGACCAAACATTTTTCCGAAGTTATTAAAATGCTTTAAAATAAAGTACAAAGGTTGATAATCAAACTTTTACAATATTCTTTGCGAATTTCACAATTTTTTTTTGCAATTAATACATATCTATTGTGTGAATCAAAGCTGTAATAAATTAGCATATTTCAAGTTAAATAAACGTGAGCTGGCAATAAAGACGGCGACAAAGTTGAAACAACAAACATTTCGATGAATGTTTTTAATGACGCTTATTAAATAGTGATTTAATCAGCAGCTTTACTTTTAACTTTTCTACTGAATCATAGATGAAATTTAAATTTGAAATTTTTATATACTGATATTAAATTTTTATAAATCATAAAATACATATATTAATTCTGCAATTTTTCTATTTTATTTTATTTACAGATTTCAAAAATTTACAACCAATTCAAAAATAATAAAAATAAAATTAAAACGCACTTAAAATACGAATCATATTTAGATAAATTGAAACATTAAAAAAATTAATTAAAATTGAAAATTTAGAAGAAGAAAAAAAAAAAAAAAACGTAAAAAACGTTTAACATCTGTTTTTGTACTCGATCGTGTCCAAGCCAAAGTGTGTAATATATTAATAGAAGAGAAGTAAAATATCAAAGCGAAAAAAGAAAAGAAAAATATTATTAATAATCAATTCTTCCAACAACAACAATAATAAAAAAAAGAAGAAGAAATAACAAGAACAACCACGAATAAAATATAAAATTCTGTTATTCTATTTCGTTGAATTTTTGCATGAGCGCACGAAATCATCACCAAAGTGGCAGCACCAGCACCACCCGTGTTAGCAGTGTTAGCGTTGGCAGTAGAAGTGGTACTGGCAACAACAACAATACCAACAACAACAGCAGCAACAGTAGTGGTGGCAACATTTTATGGCACATCAGAAAATCATTGCACAAGCGTAGCACAAAAAAGATGAAAACCATTTCATGATACTATAAGTGGTCTGAATCAGTGATATTAAATTATTTAAAAATGCCAACGACACCGTACGATTTGGTGCAAGATCAGGATCAGGATCTACGTGTGCCATTGCATGCGGAACAGGCATTCTTTCATGGCATCACATTTCAAGCAAAGGTAAGTTACTTTAAATGAAATAATAAGTAGTAGTAAATATGAAAGATGGTAATAATCCAATCGTTAACAAATCTTCCTTTCAACTGAAACTGCAATACTGTAGCTTTCTTTAGCACTATAAATTTATTTTTTATTATCGAATTTTTCATTTGTGCAACTCAATTGAATTTCATTCCTTGTCGAATTGTACCGAAAGTACTCGCCACACGTATTTGTGCTGCAAAGTATGCTATAAATTTTAATATTTCTTTCAGCTTTCTTTAAAGCTTATTACTGGATTATCATAACCATTTTTATGTGTAATAAGAAATGTTTTTGCTGTTGTTAATAAATTGAGGATATATATTACATTTCATTTATTAGTTTAAAAAAATCGTTAAATCGCAAAAGCAAAAAAAGTAAAAAGAACTGTTATTCACAATGTCATACACTGTGTGCAATAAGGAAATGGCTACTAAAATGCTTTTAAAAAAATAGCTACATGATTTTTACAACCTATTGTTTGCTTTGTGGAAAACTTTATTTCATCAGTATTTGAGGGTTATTGAATTAGACTTTCCGCATTCATTTACTTATGTTGTTTCAAGTTCGAAGTTTATATTTGGAAGCACATTTTACATATAAATATTTATAGTGTTTGGTTTTTAAAACAATTTGGAATAAGCTTCTACTGACCATAAATAGTTTGTATTGACCACTGATTCATTCTATATCGAAAAGGATAATTTATTTTTAATGCTAAACTGCAAAGTTTTATACTATCGTATATGTAAATTAAGCATATGCTTATACTTTTAATAAATAAACAATTTTTATATCTATGTATATTTGTGTGAAAAATAGAAATCAAAATGTGCAAAAACTAAATAATTTATATGTTTGTATAAAAGTTTTATTTAAAAATAGTTTGACTTCTGTAATTTTATTTACAAAATAAATTTACAACAATTGTTTATCTGATAGATAATGCATGCATCACGTACCACGTACATATCTATCTATTTAGTTGCATGTATGTGTGTGTGTGTGTGTACGTGAAAATGTGCATTTATTGGACTGTGAATGATTCACATTGTTTATAAATTTTATTTTTCCATTATTTGTTTTTTGTTGTTTACTTAACGATTCAATTTATAATTTGAAATAATATATGTGCACCTCTACCTACATAATTCGAATTGAATTACAAATGTCCTACTAAAATAAATAAATAACATAATAAATTAACAAATACACATTATAATTACTTTTGATAAATATATTTTAAAAGTGAGATGATTTATGATTCAATATTTTATTTAAAGCGAAATAATCCGCTAAAAAGGCAAGATCAGTTTACTTCAGAATTATAATAAAAAATAATAAAAATTGCTCACAAATTCTTTCTTACTTTTTTTTATTTTGGTATTCCTTTTGTATTATAAATCATTTTCGAATTCAATCGTTTTTTTATTCATAATACAAATCTGTAAAATTTTTAAATCGTTTAGAATTTTCTTTGAATTTATGCATTTATAAACTGCTGAACTGGAATTTATGCAATTAAAAAATATTTTTGCCATTTTAAAATGATTTAAGCTTCTTCCTGCAATAAAATATAAATTTCTTATAATAAAACTTCTACATGATTTATGTAGAGAAAGAACATAAGACAACAGATATCTCAAATTGCAACAACTATGGAATAGAAACAAACGAATATGTTGTCTTTTGTAAATAGGGCAAAACGGCGTAATGTGAACTATTTTGCTCATTGAGAATTTGGGACAAATATTTTTATGTAATTTTGAGTGGGCTACAGTTAGTGAGATAGTTATATTCAAAGTAGGAAATAAATGAGATTGAGTTTTACTTTCATTGGTTTTTAATCTCAGGAAGAATCCTATTCACAATAGATTATAAGTTGGCGTTCTGCAATGTCCTAAAATATCCTGTGATAATTCTTCGTCATCTTTACAAAACTTAGATATTAGGCTAAGCTCAGCACCAATTTTGTAGATGTATGCTCTCTGAGCTCGTAATATCTATACACATATATTTTCCTTACTGAAAAGGTACACTACTAACTATATCACAAAATGGTTCAGGTCCCATGAACTCGTTTGCTTTTTCGTTCGTCTCTATTCCAACGTGTTCTGGAACTCAATATAAGGTGATTTTATTGTCTTTGCCCAGTTGATTGAGCTTGCCAACTAATTTAGATGTGATATGAAACGTGCATAATTCTCTAATAGCAGCTTGACTATCCGACATAAATTGATTATATCTTTTAATCGCATGAGTCCCTGGGATATTTTTTTTTAAATATTCAAAGTATTTGATTCTTTGCCCAAATACTTTAAACTAATTGTATATAATTTGTTTGTGTTTTTTTATTGCGTAATTATATCAAAAACTTCGCCATTCATTCTAACTACTAAGACAAGGTATTTCTCATAGTTATAAAGTTTGTCCATTCCTTATTGGATTCAACACAAGAGATAAACCCTATAGATCTTCCCTTTCATTATCCCTTGTTGCTCTTACGATTACTGCCTCACAAGCCTTTTACACACAGTTCCTAAAGTATAAAATTAAGGGGAACAAGCCTTCTAGACTTCTAAATTCCTTGGGAATATAGTTAATTGAAGTGCTATAATACACACAAAATAGAAGGAAACATAAAAAGATAACATAAATTACTCATCTGCATTTTTTAATCTTGGAATAATTTTGAATGAATTTTCATTCACAGCATTTTTGCTTCCAAAAAATATTGTAAAACTAAAAAAAATTTCAGGTTTATTCTAAGTTATTTTAGGGTTAATACATTAGTATACATAGATGTTTTAGATCCCATCCAAATATATGTAAAGTATAGTATGCAATATGCTCATTAATTGAGTTGCACTACTCTTCCCTATAAAATACTAATGACAAACAAATCTGAGTATAACATAACAAAGATAAATCACTTTGCAGTACATACATACATACAGACATATGTCTGTTGTATTATTACATATAAATATCAAACGAATTCAACAAACAAAAATATGTGTGCAAATTAAATGTAGCCAGCAGCTTATGCCAAAATGTATTACATGCAAGCAGACAGAATATTATCACATATGCATGAAAGATAGCAATAAAAGTGTAGCATGAGATAAAAAAAAGGAAAAAAATAGCACACGTTGCAATTTTGTAAATTGTTGCAGTCAGCAGAATATTTGAAAAGGAAGCAACAAGTTGTTTAAGTAGCACTTACTGTTGCTTTTGCCATGGCAAAAATTTCAAATTCAGCACGATATAAAAAGAGCAGCAATTTTACAACAATGAATTTTTTTGTTTGTGCTCAAACTGAAACAAATGATATCAAATATCACATCACATTCACACACATCACACTTATGCTATAGAACGAGTAGTTCAAAAAATGTCGCACACTGCAGCGCACAGAGGGAGTTAAAGCTGAATATGAAGTTGAAGATGAATAATTCACATGCAACATTAACATAAAAAGCAGCAAGTGACAATTGCTGTTGGTAATGATGATGATTTTATAGTGAAATTACTCCCTGACAATGAATTGAATTCAAATTGTATGAAATTCATACATTGAAGAAACGTGAATTCAGTGGTAATGCAGGAGGAAACAGAGTGGTAAGACAAACCAAGTTACCATGCCATTTTAATTGTATTGCATGCAAATATTACCATGAACTTGGCCATTGTAAAATAAAACTGCGATAAAAATTCTACATTTTTTTTCTTTTTATTGTTAAAGAGTATAAATGTGTAAAAGCATACATGCAATCGACATTGAGACGCCGACAACGAACGATAAGTTTACTTTATGGCAAATGAAATCAAAATAAAAAGAAATTATAAGCAGAAAATTGCAAGTAAAATTAAAATGTCGCTACAAAATTATAAAAAATAACGATAGTAATAATAAAAACAAATTAAATTAAACAATGCAAAGCACACAATCGATTCATGTATTCTATGAATAATTGAAATTTTAAACTAAGTAAAACAATTTTAAATTAACCCGAATAGACCGAGAATTGCTTTGCTTTTTAATTTTAAAGAAAAGTAACTAAACCTATACCTATAGGCCAAAAACCTCATACCAAAAATTTTGATCTTGACCTTGGCTTGGACAGAGAGGGCCGTTACCATATGGTTACACCAGGCACTACCAATGATTTTTGAAAATGAAAAGTAAAGTCATCGTTTTTTTTTTAATATTTTCATATATGATTAATAAAAATAAGTATGTGAAATATATGTTTACAGTGTTTTCAGTCTAACAAAACTTATATTTCAGAATTGTTTTTAGTACAAAACAATTTACGCAAGGCCAACATCGGACTTACTGTAAGTTGTGCTTCCATTGGTTTTGCTAAATGTTATTACGAGATGGTTTTGTTCATCGTAGCGTGGGGTAATATCCGCAGAACCTTCCTCACATCGCCGCTTAGAAGCACATCCAAGTCGTTTGAGTTTTTGTCCGTGATGCTTGCAATAGTGAACGGCTATTTCACATCGAAACTCAGTATTCGTTAAGCTCTTTAAGGAAGTCTAATGCCTCACTGTGTGTCAATTTTGGGCAAAAATGAATAAATTACAAAAAATCATATATAATAAAAAATCCTTTGAAGAGCCTGGTGTTACCATATGGTAATGCCTGCATTTAACTCAGGAAAATTGTATGAAAAGGGAATTTATGTTAAAATTTTTGTATGCACCACTAATTGATTATATAAATTTCATAAAACACTTTCCAAAAATTGTACACAAACAAAAAAATTGCACAACTTACTTTTTCATGTAATGCTTTTTCACTTTTTCACAAATTTTTTTTGCACTTTCAAAAATTGATTTGCCTATTTCAAATGACATACAAAAATGATTTGAAACTTTATAAAATAGTAAACAGATATCTATACATATGCTGCAAATAAATTGTTTTTTTGTAAAATTTTTGAATGACTGGATTGCTACATTGCTTTGAGTCTTGCTATTTTTTGCGTTACCATATGGTAACGCTAGGTTTATTCGGGTTAAAACAAAAGATACACGCAAATTATTTCCGCATATTGCGCAAATATAATGCAGCTACATATGTACATATTTTATTCCTGTATATAGTTACATATATTGTACATATAAACAGTAAACGTTCAGTTAAACCAAAATCTGTTCCATATAACAAACGCTTTAATTAGTAGTTCGTTGTATTCGACGTCTACTGTTAAATCACTTGTTTATTTTCGCGAGAATGAAATTTGATTTTATACCAGCTGGAAATTTAAAATTTTAAACAATTTCGCAAATAAAATACCTATATTTTATAATAATGAGTTAAAATTATGTATTTATTAAAATACTTAAATGCCTAGCAGTTGATTCTTTCATTTCCGTTATTAATAAATCATAAAAGAAACAATATAAATTTTATAAAAATAAATACTTTGTGTTTTTGTATGCGCTTGAGTGAGTGGCTACGTTTATTTAGTATGGTATGCATTGTAATTAAAAATGAATTTCTACTTCCAAAAAACTTTAGTGGGAATCTTTGAAAATAGCTATGCCTGTGCTATAACAAAGTCACGATCTCATTGAGTTCAAGTTGTTTTGGATGTGACACAAGTATAGATTTTGTTCCATTTTCGGTTGGTGAATTCTTAATGGTGAGTGAAGAGATTTGCAATGTCAAGACGATCATTATTTAGCTATCTTGTTCTTTATTTTTTGTCTGAATTTGATTTGAATTATAATCTAATTTTTTGTTCAACTTTAAGTTTGATATTTGTTTGAATTAAGTTTTATATTTAGTTTGAATTTCGGGGTGAATTCTGAATTGGACTGGTTTTTGGTCTGGATATTTGGGCTGAAATTTGGTCTAATTTTTGGTATGGCAAATATCATAATAATTTAATTTACAATAGCAATATCAAAATTGGTTTTTATTACTCTACACATTATCCTATATTTGTAAAAGGATATTGCTTATGATACATTTGTAAAAAAAAAAAAAAAAAAAAAATTGTGAAAAATATTCTGAACAACATGTGTCCATAAAAACTAAATTCATTAATTTGCAAATATATATACATGCATATGTATGTATATATACTAGAGTGACTGTTTTATTTTATTTTTTACAATAATAAATTTAGAGTAAGTATATATCTCAGCGTTAAGTTCCAAGTTTTCCACATAGTTTTAGGTTTGATGGCAAGTCTTATTTGGTAGTTTCCTATGGTTGACTTCTTATATTGCTTCATTTTTATTTTGTTAGAAGCTCAAGTGAATTGATATCTATACAAGTACTAGTAGCAACATCAAGAACATAATTCTCGAGCATAATCTGATTTCATACAATGAATTATATTAAGAAAAATCATAGTGTTTCCATTATCTAATTGAACGGTACGACTAACGAATCGATTGGCGCTTACAACGTTGTTTGAGGTGACCCTTCAATTAATGCTTTTTAAATATACATACATAAAAGATTCTAACTATTCAACACGTCCAAAATTCAAAAAAATAATATTTTTTAAACTTTTAACCATTGTTTTTATTTTTATTTTTTTTCTATTTTGTGAGAATTTCATAAACAACTTGATTGAACCTGATTTACATTAGGTTAGGTTAGGTTGGAGTGGTAGCCTTCTGCTTGAAAGCACGCTTAAGCACATAATTAGGCTCATTGTGATACCACAGTACGGCGCGACTCCCCTATTTACGTAGTGAAGAACCATGAGAATTTCATTATGAATCTGGCTATGTCCTTAATATTTATGGATGAAAGCTCGGACAGACTAATGAAGAAAGGTGAACCCAGGAGTTTTAGTCTCCTCTTGGTCAGGGATGGGCAATTCGCACATGAAATGAAGGACTGTTTTTTCCTCCTCCTCAGAGCCGCAGCCCCGACAGAAGCCATTGAATGGCAGTCCAAGTCTTGCGGCAAGTCTCCCCATTATGCATAGTCCCGTGAGCACCAAAGTCGAAATGCTGATGGAGTTTCTGCTAAGATTGAGTAGCTATCTAGCACTTATATTGTGCATAGTGGTCCATGTTAGCCGGTTAATACCACAGGTATGCTCCACTGGAGGATGCAGGAGGGTGATATATCTGTAAGCTGCGAGCACTGTTTTGCTAACTTGTCGGCATTGCAGTTACCTGAAATATCCATATGTCCAGGTACCCAATAGGTGGACCTGCGAGTGACTCAAAAAAATGTTGAGAGAAGATCGGCAGCCGAGAACAAGCTTTGATGTAATGAAAACACCGGCAAAGGACTTGATTGCTGCTTGGCTGTCCGTGTAGATGCAGATATTCGTATCGAATGAATAGTTGCGAATAAGCCACTTGAACGCTTGATAGATAGCCATTACTTCCGCCTGAAAGACGAAAGAGAGAGGAAGTGACTCGAGGTTGAAGACCCCATCTTGTTCCTAATGCCCTCTTACACAGAAGAGAGCGCAAGAGGCTTTCCGTACTTTCTCTGATATACTTTACTTGAACTTGATTTAAATTAATAAAAATTAAATTAAATTTATTTGAAATGTTTTAAATGAACAATGATGCCAGTCGAATGTCAAAAAGTTCATAGATCTAGCAGATCAGACGATCGATTCGGAACCCGCTACGGTTCCTCATCAGTGATCTTTGTGATAGTTCCCTAATTTCAACAATCTATATAAGTGGAAATACTGTAAAGTAAATGAGTAATACAAAGACAGTTATTTTCACTACTTTTTGCCATACTCTTGGATTTAAATTTAATTTAAATTTCAGCTAAACGATTTCTCAACTACTTTTATACAATATACCAAGGAAATACGGACATTTTTAGAGACTATTCCTTTTTAATTTAACGACGAACCCCAGCGAACCATTCACCCATCCAGTACGACCAGTCACGGATCGGTGCCTTGAGGCAAATTCTATAGGAAATATTATATTATCAAATGGAACTAAACTGGAGGGTGCTGCAAACGCCGATTTCAGACTTCGAAAGTAACGGCCACTCTAATATACACACATTTGGATATACATACATACATATTTATATCTAGTAAATATAATAAAAAGATACAAAGTATAATGGTTGTGTAAACAATTACGCCGCTGACCGCAGGATGGCGTTTTTTGTAGTTTAAATTTAAAAACACACCGAAAGAAAACAAAGAAAAATTCTACAACGCTTCTGTGATTAATTCTAAATTTAATTTTATTGCCAATTGTTTTTGCTTGCTCCGTTCCTGCATAATAATTCTTTCATTTGCAGAAAATATTTCTTTTATAATATTTTAACATTAAGTTAATATATGCTATTTTTGTAGCTAGTATTTACAGTGGGCTGTATTTATGCATATAGACATTTCATTTTTATTTTTTAGCTTTGTTCAGTATTGTTTTTTGTTGATTTTAATTTTAGTTTATTTTAGGAACTTTTTTTTTTGTAAGATTGTACACACTGTAAATTTCTGTACAAACAAATATCTGTATATTTATATATGTATTTGTGCTAATTTATGTTAATTTTTTATGTGTTCTATTTGGCGAGAAGGTAATAAAACAATACGCACTAAAAAAGAAAAAAAAATCATTTACGTAGTTAGAAAGAGCAATTAAATTTAGGACTTGCTTTATTTAGTTGTTTTAAAATTAAGAATGGCATTTAAGCATAAGTGAACCTAAGGAGGGGTGACACAGGCACATGCCTATTCTATCATATCATGTGTTTCAGCGTTAGAATTTTAGACTGCTATCTTCAGCTTGCATCTATGTAGTTAAGCACATATGCATGAGTGCACTTAGTTTTTATTGCAGACTTGCCCATTTTCTAAGAAACAATTTCTTAATGAGGAAATAATGTGTTTCTAAAATTTTTCATATATTTCGATGTGTTTGTGTAATACTAAAAATATTTGTTTTGAAAGCGCAAGCTGTTAAATAAAAATCTTCAACATATTTATGTTTGTAGAAAGAAAAAAATGATGAATTTATCATCCAGTGGCGTCTGTGTCGACATGTTCTTGCCTGGTTTTTCTTTAGGAAAATCTCAACTTTGTTGTTCTATATTTTTATAAATATTGTTAGCACACTTTCAACTTAAAAAAAAAAAAAAAAATAAAAATATCACATTTTCAATATAAACACAAGGAGAAAAACCGCAAAATTCGTATACCAATACATAATTAACCCACGCAGCAAATTTAATAAATTCTATAAATTTATATACTTTTTTATAATTCCTTTCGTTCTGCTTATGTTTACCACAAAACTCGACATGGTCACAGGCCCATTTTGTTTTTGTACAATATATTGGCTGACCCTGATGTAGACGTGTACAGCATATGGCCATTGATAAATTACATTATTTAGTGTTCTTTTTTTGTTTTGGATTTTATTTTGAATTTTTTTTTTATGTTTGTGTCGTGAACATGGCGACGACACATCAAAAGGTTCATACTTCCAGTCAAAATTAATATTTTATGAGAAAGAATAAAAAATTCAAGCTAAAAACAAAACAAAAATACAAAAATATTGCTGTGTTTATATTTCAAATACGAATATAAAATTACGGTAAATAAATAGCAATAAAAAATGTAAGGGCGCTGAAATTCCAAATGCATAGTCAACAAACCAAAAAAAGGAAGAAAAAATTCATAAAATTAAAGAGAACCGGGAAAAGTTTTGCAGTTGTTCTAAACCGACCTAATTCATACTCTACACAAATTAATTTTGAGTAGAAAAGGAAGGTATTTAGTGCTGCTGGCTCCGGGAGCAGAAAACTTCTGAAATTATATTTCTAGTAGAACTTTTATAACTTTTAGGTTCTGCTATTTTTTTAAATTATAGGTTAAAGCCAATAACTAGATCAAAGCTATATTAAAATCCAGTTCTAAGATGTAATTAAAATTCACACCAATATTCAAACCGAATTTATATAAGAATCACTATTTTAATAATAACAGCAAAATCAGAATTCAATTCGAAATACAGATCAATTTTAGACCAAAACTCAGAGCAAAATTCAGATCAAATTCTGACTAAAATTTATTTCATAATTCAGACAAAAAACAGGAAAAATTCAGACTAAAATTCATATCGAAGTTAAATCAAAATTCAGATCAGAAATCAAATCAATATTCTGTCCAAAATTCAAACAAGTAGGGGCCCAAAAATCAAATCAAAATTCTTACCAGAATTCATTCCGAAATTTAGATTAAATTCAGGAATTGTTCTAATAAAATGAGTCATTTCGGTGATTTTGTGCTTAAAAATGCTTGACTGGATAACCAGTTCAACAGGTTAAATTCTCAAGTGGAGAATTGAATCCAAATAAAAAAAAAAAAAAAAGTTCCGCTGAAAAAAAGCCAGACATTGCCAAAATTTCAAAACTTAAACTATATGTATGAGAAAAAAGTTTTAAATTTTGCGTATATTTTTAGTTATAATTAGACTAATCCTGTTCTCCTTTCTATTTTCAATGCTTCATATTAATAGTTACAAACTTCATACCAAAGTGCATAAATCCACTAACTTTAATTGTAGGGTACGTAAAATAGAAGTTAAAATTGTATGAGCTGAAAATTTGTTGACTTTCAGTTTTATTTGGTTTTTTTTTTTTTTTTGGTTTGTTTATTTTTTTATGACAAATGTATTTAAAAACCAAATACGGCTCTTAAATACCAAAACAAAAAGTGTGAAAAAGTAACAAAGCAAAAAAGAGTGAATCAATTTTGAAAGCTTCTCGACTGCTTGAGTTGTACCTTCTTTTGTTAATATAAATGTTAAAACATTTAAAAAAGGTTACAAAAAGGATTAATGTGAAAAATTTAAATTCATCAACGCAATCATCATCATCGTCATCGGCATCACGAAGAGCAGCAGCAGTCAGGAACATCACATCAACAAATGTGGCAACAAGCATCGGAGTCTTTCTTGCTCTACACAAATCACAATAAAATGCAAATGAAAATGAATCGAGAATGCTTACCCTTAGTATTTACACATTACACCCCTCCTTTTCTGGATTTATGTAAGTGCCATTTGAGGTTCACTCAAACTATTTTTTATCTTTATATATTTTTTTTTATTCATTTGTTTTGTTTATCTACTTTTGCTGTTTTTGGCAGCAGTAAAAAGGTGCTAAATTTGTTATTAAATTATGCAATGATTTGGTCTAAGATCTGGTTGCACGGCATACGTAAATCCCAATCCCAAGTGTAGAATCCTTTTTTTGTTTTTTTTTTTTGTACTTGGTACACAGTTGCTATGTAAAATTATTTGAAAAAGATACGTTCTAAAGCTAATCATTTAAATTTGAATTTAAATACCTTCATAATTTACGTGCTAAAATAAATGGGCACTTTATTTGTATGCGTAAGTTTAAGTTAAAGTGTATGGATGTGTGGGTGTTTTCATCCCTGTAGGAAATATTTTTATTTATATAAGTATAGAATTGCAGTTACGGTAGAGACTGAGAAGTTTGTATAGTTATTGAAGGAGTTTTTCTGACTGGTAGAAAAAGTGATGTAGAAATACTTTTTTAGCCGGCGAAAAACCGGAGTAACCTTAGCAGCTTTCTTGGAACACAGTATTAAAGTCCGCAAAGACAGCAGCACATGTACTCTGCCTAAAGAAGGGACACTCTCCTAACTTTGACATCAAATTCGATTTTAGTCTTATATCCACTTGAAGTTATTGTTAACTTGCTTCGCCTTGCACAACTCCCTGATAGAAAGCAGAATATTCTCATATGAAATGCTTTAGCGTTTTATAATTTTCTTCTCCTGCTGACTTTTCTCAGAATATCTTTGACTGAATAGGCCCTACAATAGAGGTCAAGTCTCAAAGTTACCATGTACTGGAGATGTGACGAGTCGAGTATTTTTTACTCGCTAACTTGGGTAAAAAAAATCTAATCAACTCGAGTCACATTTGGTTTTAACTCGAGTTGAAGGGATTGATACTAGAGTCGATGGCTTCGAATTGTTTAAACTCAAATTGACAGTTCGAGTTGTTACGTTTTTAGTTTAAACGACTTTATGAAAGTAATAACAATAGGAAAGGTTCTGTTTTAGTCACCTCATCTTCTTGCTCTTTCACACTGATTGTGATATTGAAGTTATAAAAATTAACATAAAGTACAAATATAGTTTTATTTGAAGCGATTTTGAAATAAATAAATTCGATTTGTCCTACACGACACATTCTTATTTGCTGTGATCCTGGAATTGGTAATCAACTCGAGTTAATTTTATTTTGTTGTGACAATCAAGTTGACAATTCGTCAACTCGAGTTAAATATATTTTTACCATATATGTATTATTTTAAGGTCACCTAATGCAATTGATTCTTCAATATTATTGATTCCAAAATAAAAAACAATTCCAGTTTAGTTATCAATTAAAAATCTATCGGTGTAGAAGATATTACATCCTAAATGAAAACCAATTCATCCTTCAGCATAGCTTTATCTCAGCCAGGTAGTATGCAATGAAAGCCTTTCAGCCTTTGGTTCAAAATTTGCTGTCCATCATACCCTGCCCAATAAAGAGATAATGGCTTAGTAGTTCTCTACTCTACCGGCGTCACACTCTTTATAAGAGATTACATTAGTAGCAACTTATCCTAATGGGATGCTTGCTAACCTTGTTTTATGTAGAGCACACATTCTTTATGTACAATTTCTTCTTTCTGTTTGCCAATATTTGCATATAAATTTATGTAAACGCATTTTTACTACTATTATTACAACTACTGCTAATGTTTGTGGTAGATTATTTTGTGTATATAGTACAATATTTGGAAACTATTTGAGAGGAAGGTTCCTACATACATAGATACATACATACATACATACATATCTAAGTAGAAGAGAATAGCTTCCAGCTGTTAGAGCAAGAATGTTTCTTTAAATTTATGACACTACATAAGCACATTATTCAAAGTCTATAAAAAATACAATATTTTGTGTTTTAGAAAATACTTACATACTTACGAATACCTACGAAAATAGTTTTTTTTTTTTTTTGATCAATGTTTATGTGTTTATATCTATTTTTTTTTGGGTGAGTATAATAAGTTTTACGCTTGTACTATACTATGTAAATTTTGTTGTTTAAAGAAAAGCTATAAAATTGTAAGCAGATAAGAGCGCATAAAAATAGGGTTTAGTTTAAAGCCTCTTCTGTTTTATAGCCACCCAAAAAAAATTCAAGTGAAAGCTATGAGAATAGATATAAATATATTTTTGTTATTTCATTTTTAGTACAAGAGACATTAATAGTTAGTAACTTGGTGATAAAAATGTAAAATGTAAAATAATATAGTTTTTTTCTTTATATACTTATACTTATATTTTTGAGTACTGTCATCTCGTAAAATAGTAGATTTTTTTAATGTAAAGGTTTTACACCTTTACAAACCATTTTGTTAGTGTAGGGGTAATTGGTATAAATTTAAGTTTTTCGAGTGATGTTTGAGCATAGTAAAATTAATTTAACTAAGAGTTTTTTCATTATTATAGTAATAGAAAATAAGTCATCTTTAATTTGAATTCACAACGATATTTTCATCTTTAAAACTTCTGTAATTTCAGTAAATTTTAAAACAAAAATAGCTGGATATAAGAAAGTTTTATCGAATTTAAGTAATACTAGTTAGCATAATACTAGGTAGATTTGTGTAAATGACTTGTTTTGTGTTTTAATAAGATCTTTTGGCCAATTACGCTTCCATTGATTCTCAGAGCTGATACTTTAAAGAATTGAGGGTAATAGAACATTAGAACATCGAATATTAGATTTATCAACCCAGAACCTTGTGAGATAAACTGGTGAAGAAAATAGTTCTCAAACGAGAAGAGAAGTAATGAAAAATATTGTTGGGTTGTTATTTTCTTAGTGTCTGCCCCGCTTTCTGACAGATCAGAGTAAGCTTATTTGGTACTGGAGTGTTAAGCTCTTTAACACTGCAGGATCTGCGAAGATTTATTAATAAATCTGGTAGATTTAAAGAATAGCAAAAGGGAACACAGGATATAGTACAGTGGACGTAAAACGTGTCTGAGTGCTATATTCTTGAATACTCTTTTTGTTGTTCCAAACAAAAAATTAAAAATGTTTTGAGAATGGTCTTACAAAAGTTATTTTATGTGACTGTACTGTTCTAGTACAACTAAGAATATGAAGGATCGACCCTGAAGGCTTTTCTACCAATGGGGCATATTAAGTGTAAGTCAATGACGACGAAATATTTTTCATCCATTTTTTTTTTACATAATTTGAATTCTTTATAACGTCAAACTTTAAATGAGGTTTTCTGGTAATATAATTAGGGCACTATACAGCTTCAATGGGTGAATCGAGCCACTTGAATTTCAGCGTACTAGAAAAGCTCTGGCCATCAGGAAACGATTTTTATTTAAAATTGATTTGGAAATATTTTTTTCGTTCATTGACCAAAAAACGTCGTATATGGCTTTATTTGATGGGAACGGGAGCCGACACTTTAGATTTTTTTTTTATAAATAAAACTGCAATTTACTCTCCATTGGTAGAAAACTAAAATGCATTAAAACTTATTCCCAAAAGTATTTATTTTATATTTAAAAAAATTCCCGAAGTCCATGCATTTTTCATGCCTTTCAATATTAACCTCCGTCAGGAAAAATGCTATGTATCTGAATTGACTTCAGATTGCGGCACAATATACCAAGAAGCTATTAATGGAGTCAAAGTTATTGGAAAAAGATGGGGTTTGAAGTATTCTAAAAAGTATTTTAATTCGAGAGCAACAATCGCAATGACTTAGATATTTACCAGCAAAGGCATAATATCCCCTCAACCTTCCTTCGATTCGCTAGTGCTAGCCCATGAAGGGCCATCTATTCATGCTGTGTGAGTTATATTTGAATACAAATAGGTAAAAGGGACTTATAGTTTTATGCCGAATCTGAATGGTGAAGTGAAAAGCATTAAATACACTCTTCACAATTACTTTCATAATATAAAAACATCAAATGACGTTTTCCACATATTTCATAGATTTTGTTTGTATTTCCATTCTGAGTTCTGAGCAGTGCTGCCGAAGGTACTCCGATCGGAGTATTCGTACTCCGCTCAAATCTCAATCCTCCTGCCCTCCCCAATCGGAAGAAATCCTCCTGTTTCATATTCTTGAATTTTTGAGTTGTATGCAAGATAAACGTAAATAAAACTAAATGTTTTCTGTTGCGTTATTTTCATTCCGTTTATGTCTGTGAAATATTTGTTACTAGGACTAGCTGTTTTATTTGTCGCTGGGCTACTGTCAAAATTTAAAAGTTCGCATTCCATTTCCTGAGGGTTTTGGTTGTCTTTGTGTTTGTAATTTTAGACAATTGAAATCAATAATAGAAAAACTGTGTAAAAGTAAGTGCCTATTTAATAAATATCGATAAATTGCTTGCTGACTGCAACTGTTAATGCAGTAATGGCTTGTAAGAGAATGTTAGAAAAAATTATGCATCCAACTGGGTCCTTTCGATTGAGCTAGCTAAAAATTACCACAAATAACATCCTATGTTTTTATGTTCGGTTTTGTGAAAAGCGAAGAAATGTTAGTTTTAGTTTTTTAATCTTTATTGCTTTTTTTTTTATTTTTTTTTATTTTAAAACTTGGGGTAGCGCGTTACCCACCAAGTGGTCCTTCTGAAATCCAGCTACAGATTATAAATCATCAGCTGATAACGACATCTACATATTTAAAAAAGTTATAGCATTTTGTTTTATGGAATCTACCGAATCAGAAATATCAATAACATTATAGAGGTTGTTAAAATCACGGCAGGCACGGAGGAACAGCTCATATTATTTACTAATATTAATACTTTATATTGCACCGTTTATTTCCAAAGAAGGACCATTTTGTTTTTATATAAACTTGTTTATTTTTTATAACTTTTATATGACTGAATTTGTTACAAAAACTTTCTATATATTATTGGAACTGTTAGCAGTTATCTAAGTAATACTTAGTTGAAAACTTTTAAGACATTTTGAAAATTTTCTCCCTTGTCAAGCAAAATCCTCCGCTCAAAAGAAACAATTCCTCCCCTTAAAATTTTCAAAACGACAGCACTGGTTCTGAGCCCCTCATTTGTGCATATTAATATATCGGTATGCTATTAATTACCGGTAGTTGATTAGATGTGGGAAAAGGGGGCGGCCGTTGGTTGGAACCTTATGGATCTGAAATCTGAGTCGTATTGGCATACTGAATTGAATGTGACTCTGACTTCGAATTTAACTTCGATTTTATCTTTCGCACTAACTCTGATTCCGTTTTGATTTCGACTATTCTGACTTTGGCTCCTTTAGTACTAACTTGATTTCAACTCACACTCCACATCTTAATTTTCATAGCTCTAAAACATAATAATAAAATACTTAAAATGTGACAATTATTTGCTTTGCTGCATACTTATGAACTTAAAAAAGAAAAAAACTCTCCCAAAATAGTAGTAACATTTGAAATTGATTATTTTTTGCTCTTTCATAAACAGAGATTAAAGATTTAACAAATTATTTAGCTCACTTACTTACACTTACAATAACCAAAAACAAAAAGAAACTGAACATTTGAGTGTTCATTTTTTAACTGTCACTACACAAAAACAGTTCATTAATAATTCTTTTTGTTTTTTATTTTACGATTTTTATTATTTGCACAGTATCAAACTTCGGTATGAAAGTAATGCCGCTGGTTGTTGTTGGGTGGACCACCAAAATATTGTGGAAGTATTTTTTGTTATGGTTGGTCGTTTTCAGTCCATAGTTAATCTGTTGGTCGATTGTCTGCATTCTCATCCACTTTCACACACACACACACACTTGTGCAAAAAAATTTTAAAATTTATTATTTGGCGCGCATTCATTGCATGTGCACCGTGCGTTTATTAAGTGTCAATTGTTGTTGTTATTGTTTATGTTTTTCACTTATACAAGTATGTGCGTTTTTGTGTGGGAGTTGTGCATACAGTATTCAATGCATTTATGAGCACATGCACATGCATAGTAAAAATAGATATATTTACATTTTGTTTTCATTTTATTTTGTATATAAGTACCTACCTATTGTTTTTTATTATAAAATTTTGTACTGTTTTTTTATTTTTATTTATTTTTATTTATTTTGTGGCGGCTTTGAATTTATGAATTTTTACAGTAGTTATTAAATATATAGATTATTGCGGCAATTTTCATGTACAGTGGGTGTCATTTACAACGACGGCCAAGGGACCGTTCAAAGCAGGCCGCTATAACCGACAGCCATTGTATCCGAATACTGCTAATAAAACGGTGTTTGTATTTACTTTTATTAAAATATCTATCTATAACTATGTTCATTCAAAATTGAAAAAAAAACAGCCACAATACTAAAATGCACATGCGATTATAAAACCAATATTAAAAAAAAAATTATGTGTCTGTCTCACATTAGAAGGGAAACTATGTTGTTTATTAGAAAATTTTTAGAAAACATTTATAAAACATTCTGTAAAAGTTTCTGCAGCCTTTATCTCTTTATTTTCTTGTTGCTCTTCCTCTGTTGATACTCTCCACACTTATCGGCACAAACACGACTTAGTACATGTATATAACAGATGAAAGGAAAGTTCAGTTATATGCAATCAAGCCGAGACTTCTATATTGATTCTCTCACTAAAGCACATGAGATAAAACTGCGAGAAGTAGTCACTCGTTTCTTCCTAGTTTTGTTAGAGTGCAACAAAAACGCGATTTTTCACTTGACCGTTGTTGTTGAAGCTTTTGCACTCTTCTTCTTTCTATTTTCTTAAACTTTTTTTCTGTTGATATTCTCTATATATATCGGCACAAACATGACGTAGCACACGTATATAAGGAAAATTCTGCTATATGGAATCAAGCTCTCTCACTAAAAAATATAAGATAAAACTGCAAGAAGTCGACTCTCTGCATGACTGTATGCAGCCGATCCCCATATGACTTCGTTCGCTAAACACTAACAACAGAATAACTTCGTTTCTTATTAGTTTCGTATGAGTGCAACAACAACGCGACTTTCGTTGCAAAATTTTCGATTTACCCTCGCTAAAGAAGTTTCACTTCAAAATATATACTTAAAAAAACTCGACAGTCTTTATAGCGCTATAGCAGTTGGAATCAAGGTTTCTTCTGCAAAATGTACGTCTTCATGTGCATACCTATTGCATCCAAAAAACAAAGTTTAAATGAATTTTTTATTCATTTTTTAATTCAGTCGTAATAAGTCACGAAGAAAAAAAATTTTTGACAAAAAGTTATCGTTTTTTTTTGTGAATCGTTACTATCCGACGGTTGTTATAGTTTACGAAATGTTCATAAAGTTTATGAAGGAACCTACTCAAAAACTTCGAAACGGTTGTTATAAACGGTTGATCGTTACAAGCGGAGTCGTTATAGGCGACTTTCACTGTATATAAAACTACGATATAAAAAATGTAAGTATTTTGCAAATTGCATTTAATTATAATTTTTGTTTCTGACAGCAGAAACTATTAAATATATGTATATATATAAATAAGCACTTAAGTAGCCTTTTTGTTGAGTGTTTGGTAATTGCATGGTTTAATGGCGTGCAAAAGTGTTAAATGTTGTTGAGAGCTTTGAACTATTTATGCAGTTACAAAATAAGCGAGCAAATTTTGAGCTGAAGATATATAAATATTTTCGAAAACTTGGAGCAAAAATTCAGCAATTTTCTTATGATACTTCCAAAGCACAGGATTTGTAAGCTTAACCCTTCCCTGCCCAACAACGTAAATTTTGTTTAAAAAACTATTAAGGGATAGCATTCGTCATTCTGAACAACTTTTGTTCTATGACTTTTTCAATACCTTAACTACAAATGTTAAAATCTGAAATTACCCTGTGAACCATATATATGGTTCGTTGAGCAGTATCAAGTAAAATAGAAATGTATAACTTTTTTTTTTAAAAAATCTCTTTATTGCGAAAAATAACCAAAATCGAAAATTTATACCAATTATTCCGTGTGAAGTTTGTAGAAATAATTTTGTTCGCCTTTATAGCATAAGTGAACATCACAAACAAAACGTTAGAGAACGCTTACCATAACTAGGAACTTTGGGTTTGAATCGTCCCTCAGAGACTGACTTCATTTTCGGGAGGTGTCCTATGTTATCCAGTTTAATGTTTGGTGGTGGAATATGGCATGTATTTGGCTTGGATCGTTTTCTTGTAATGCTCCTTCCAAAGGACGGCTCCAAAGGAGCTATAAATATCATCCTCCGAAAAACCTTCATTATCTTCACTTTCACACCAGCCATAATCATTTACATGTTTATTCTAATCCTCATCGTCCATTAGACGCTCCATTCCGAATTTGTAGTAAAAACTGGAAAATGCACCAAAGTTCACCAAACACTAAACACTGCCCAATCATATATGGTCCCAACTGTTAGAAACAAAAATTTGATAGTATTGTTTTTAAATATTGTTTCGAAGTAAACACATATCAACCAGCACACCTTTAGCAACACAGAAATATATATTTTTTTTTTTAGAAATTAACAAAATTTTTCAAAGTTTTTGCTGATTGAAAATCAAAAATTTTACTTATTTCCGAAAAACGTATTTTTTCACATAAAAATGGCAATCACTTTCGACAGCTGGCGTTTTCTAGTACCATTGTACGTGCTCATCGATAAAGAAAGCTACAATCTACGAAACCCATATTGTGTTTTGGATGTTTGACCTAAGATTGTTCTACTATTACTGCCTAAATTGGTGGGACCATATATGGCAGTATGGGGAGGGAAGGGTTAAATATCGACACTGAATTTTGAAATGGCGAACCCAAATTGCTGCAACTCTACTGTTCGGAATAGTTTTTATTGAACCTGGCTTTTCCAGCACAGAACACTCTGGTTATTTCTATTTAATTTTACAACTCAGCATTAAAAACTTTTAGAAAAACTGACGATGTCCGATTGGGATGACTGCAATAAATTCAATAAAGTCAGAGGTGCGTTTGGGCGCACACAACTAGCTTGGAAGTTTCCAGAAGAATAAAACTTGACTCTCATATATGAAAATGAAACTTGATTATTTCCACACAATACAAAAATTCAGATAAAGAAAGTCAATAGATTGATACTTATAAAGTAGTAGATTTCAAGGGTGCCCAAAGGTCACACAGAAACGTTCTATACTTCAAAAAGTATTTGCAAGAAATACTACATGACAAAGCGCAAAACCAATGCAAGACCTCCAAGATTCCTAAATTCAAAATACAATGCAACAAATCCCAATCAAGCCGTTGAACTGAAAAATGCACTGTGGAAATCCTTTTGTCTAAGTAATTAGTCTTTTTGAGATATTCAGAGTTTTAATAAAATTTGAAAACTGATCTTAGATCCCAATAGTTTTTTTTTACTTTCCGACAGTTTATGTTGCACTCACATTATACTATACCAATCTGCTGCAGATGATGCCAACTATGCCAAGCACTATGTGTAAGATATTTCCCCTTAAATTTATGATAGGCTTAAATTTCATTTGGGTCTTTAAAAAAAGAAAGTATTGTGTCAATAAAAAATAAACTCATAATGAATTATACCTATTAATAAAAAAACCGATCAAAAGAACATTATCTACACAACCTCGTTCTTTGTCATCCATTAAAATTAATTAACAAGCTAACTTGTTTTTATATCTAAAATAAAGGAGATAAAAGTTTTTCCCAAAGTAACTAGAAAAGATTTTAACAACATTATCTTCACAAAGTTATAGTTTTAATTGTAACACAAAACAAAAACTCAAAGTGCAATGAACTTCTGTGTGTTTGTATTTAAGTCATAAAAGTAACCAACATGCTCTTTATTTGAAGTATAAGTAAAGAGACGAATTCATTATCAGTGAGGATGCCAAGACGATAAGTTTCTAAGTAAAGTTATTGCGCACAAGCAAACACACCCAGTTGGAAAATGCATCAGATTGAAAAAGGTGTTAGTTAATTGGAATGAGTTGTTAAGGGAACTTAATGTAGATGTTTTGAATATGTGGGCAGATTATTAATGCAAGGACTATGAAATCAGAACTCTGAACTCGTCCAAGACTTTTAGAATAATAAAAAATTACCCCGACTGGGAATACTGGTTTTGTTTTTTGTGTCGGAAACACATCATAGGTCAGTGTTCTGTGTAAAATTTTCTAACCAAGGGACAGGCAACTCAGAATTTATTGATCCCGATTGCTTTGTTGATACATTTCCGACATTCAATTTCGCGTCTTTGACACATGTGGGAATGAAGAGTTAGGGCGTGAGCGATTGGTGCGGTTGATTCATAGCCGTAGTAGTACTCATCTTAGGTGTCAACTAAAAATATTGAAACTATTTCTGAAATCGGCTCAATAACAATATAGGTTTTTATTAATCAATTTTATTTCTACTACTACATGAAATTCGCTTGCAAAACTAAGTCACACACAAATCATTTCTCATTATGTTCGCCCCATGTTGAACGCAAAGTAAAAATTAAAAAAAAAACTTTCTATACTGCAAGTATACAAGCTAAATATTTCTTGTATACATGTACAATTTAAACCAATATTTTCACACATGATGAGCAAAAAAAAAAAAAACAAAAAAAAAATTTAAAAACAATGACGATAATAATTACAAAATAACAACAACAACAAGTGGCGAAACCCCCAAAGAAGAGAAAAATGAAAATTTAATTATGAAAAACTGTTCACTGCATTGGAAAAAACGTGATTAAATTGAAACCAATTCTTTTTATTTATTTCCAATGCAACAATTTTCATGTGCCATAATTGAAAAAATGACAGAATGAAATTAAAAGTACAAACTACCCATATACATACAAATATTTGTATTGATAGAAAAGTGAAATTGTGAGTGTGATAATATTTTTCTTTTAATGAATTTTAATTTTAATCAATTTCAGATATGAATATTTTTGCATTTTCCATTTTCATTTAAGTTTTAGCAATTTAAATTTCAACAACAATTCAATATCAAATTATCGTCACCTTTTTGTATTTTATAAACTGCCAATGGTATTTGACCAATCAATGGAAACAATTTATTTCAATTAAGTTTTTTTTTTTTATAACAAAAGACAACATATAAAAAAGTGCATGCTATTATAAAGCAGCAGAACAAAAAGTTGGAACAAAAGTTGTTAACGATGAAAAGAGTTTAACCTCACAATGGAGAACTGAACAGTGTGAAATAACTTCGTACTCTACTATTATAGATTTACTTACATTGAAAGCAGAGAACAACAAAAAAAAAAAAAAAGAAAGCTAAGGGCTAACCATAATAAATTGATTGCAGCTACCACAAAAATACATAAAAACAAAATGAAAAAAGTATGAAAAGTAAAAAGAAAAAAACAAAAATGAATGTGTGTGTGTAAAAAGGAAAGAAAATCAAGCGCAAGCTAAGTAAAGCACTTAATCCAAACGACCCAGCCGACCCTCTTCTTGTTTTCCAACACCCAAGCAGCACTTGAACAATGCATTTGACACGTACAAACGACATCATATAAATATTTACATACATATAGATAGACATACATACATTTGCAACATATGGTATTGTAGGAAATTCTTTTTCTTCAATGTACATGTAGTTGGAAAAATCACACAATGCTTTCTTCTTCATTTTCTTTCATTCCTAATATTAACACTAAATATATTCGCTAGTTCGTTGTCAGACTAAACTTGAATTTAAGTGCAAAACTATATGCTTAATTGCTTGAATGAGTTTTGAACTTATAAATGACACATATACATACTCGTACATGCATAAACTTAGTTGATACTTATTTAGGCAAAGCTCAGAACATAAAATGGAAACACAAATTAATAAATGAAACTAATGAACAGGGTTTTTGATCCAAAGTAACTGATTTTTCAGACTCAAGAAGCAAAGTAGTCATTTCCCTGGTAGTTATTGACGTTGAATCTGAATTTTAAATTCGCATGAAGATTTCTAGAAACTCCAGCCTTCAGTGCCGAAAAATGTATGGAAAATGTTTACCTCGGTTCTTGGGTCTGGTACTTATCTAAATTTCGCAGGCGTAATACATTTTACCTTACTTTTTTTTAACTTTACCTTAACTTTTTTTTTTTGCTCTACATCAGTAATACCAATTGAAGCTTTAAAGCTATCCACTTGTAATCACGGGAAACTCTATGATCTTTAAAGTTTTCCTCTGCTAGATCAGTTTGTGAGTTGTGGATTTTTAAATGTATGGTCTAAATTTTGGAAACTTTCGAAAACATTTTGGGGCCTGATTTAAAAAACTATTGCCTGGTTTAAAAAATTGGTTTCCTTTGTGTTCATTTAGATGAGCAGAAACTTTTCTGCGCTGTTACTTTTTGATTTGACGATATTTTTGCCTATTTATTGCTTCAAAAATGTTCCCTAATTCAATCACTTTTGTAATTACAAAAAAAAAAAAAAAAAATAAATAAATTTTTGTAGTTTTGATCTACAATTTTCTGAAGTATTTTTTGCTGAGGAATATTTTCTTCAAATTTGTTGGTTTTTTGTTTAACGGTTTATTCAGCATACAGCTATTATTGTTAAAACTGTAATTTTGACCTTAGCGCTTTTGGAACCTTAAGGAAATCAGAGGGGGTAGCGCAAAACCGAGTCCGGATCCGAATTCACTGACTATCACTCCTCGTTAAAAGTTTACTTTAATATATAACTTTTTCACCTAAGAGGCCAGAAATTTCGTGAGTTATCAGTGGCCCTCAATGGGATTTTTTTAGGAAATATTTATTAATTTTTTTTGAAGATAGACAAAGTTTTCTGTTTTACCTTCTGTTTTACCTCTTTCATTAACCCCTTCTTGTGCGGTTTCGTTTTTGCTGACCCCTATTCCATTGCAAAAAATTGTTAAAAAGCTTCCATTGAGGTCTTAGCGTCACCGGTAACCCATAGCAGAACTAAAATGTTCAAAGAAAGTAAACAAAAATTAAAAAAATATGGGAAATCGTGTTTAAGTGAATAGTTTTTCTCTCAACGTATTTGGACAAAAATTTTAATAATTGTGAGATATTGTTTTCATGTTAAGCAACTTTTTCTTGAGCATGAAACATATGGATGCTAAAATAAAACTATGGGTTTTAGGTCTCTATAGCCAGAATTCCAGACTTGATAGAGAAAAGGCCAGGATCGACAATACCAAATTATGACTAAAATGATACTAAGTGGGTAAACGGTTTTGTCAGGTGTCAAATTATCGCACTGTGTAATTAAAATTGCAGAAATAGCTTTTAGCGCCTAAAATGGGAAATTCAAATTTATTTCACTTAACAATAAAATAAATAAATATTTTATTTAAAGAAAAACATAGGTTGAAGTACATTAAGTATTGCCATTTGAAAGAATTTATGGCAATTGCAATAAAATTCATTCATCGTGCCAAACAAAGCATATAGCTAAAAGTTACCATTCATTTTGAACTTCTACCAGCAATTTCTAGAGAGCACATGCATAGTGTGCAAGCGAGACGTAAAGCCAGCCGGAAATACAATTTTGCAAGCTTTTTCAAACAGCGCGATGTGTCACAAATATATTGTACCTTCCAGGTGGGCTAAAAAGATAATGTCACAGCAACCAAACAAGGAGGGGGTGAACAATAAAAGAAGAAAAAACTCACGTTTAAGTGTAAGACCAGCAATTTACGGAAATGAGTCACATAAACTCAAGTGAGTGGCACATGTGAACTGCACATGTGAATTAAGCTACACTGCAATTTGGAGGAGACATTAACATTAACGTTAACGAAATAATAATATTTTGAAAATGAAACCAGCAAAATACTAGAGCACGAATGTATAAATTTTTCTTCATTTACATGCACATGAATGTAATACTCGCAGATGAGTGTGATTCATGTGCATTTGTGTATAACTTAACAGACTAGGTGTACATTTGTGTGTGAATAAAATATACACATTTGTGTGTGTTGTGTTTTTTTTTTTTTGTACAAAAATTGCATTTGCATGCGTTTTTTTTTTCAAATGTTCTTCTTTTTTTTTTAAAATGTTCCCATGTATTCATAGACAACTGACTCACATGCAATTTGAACTGTGGTTGAGCTGAAACTAAAATATCCGCTACTTTTTTCTGCTTTCAATTTGTAACGTAAAATGCATTTGAGTTAATTTCTTTGTTGTTGATGTTTTTCGTTTTATTTCATTCGCAACACAATTTTCATTCATATTATTTTGCAATTATTATTGTTCATATTATTTCTTTCTGTTATGCTGTACCGGTCATGCCAACATGACCGTAACCAAACAAATAAAAAATTGGTATTGCACGTTAACCCATTGCATGTTTGGATATGTACATATGTATATGCATTCTACCTATATAAATAAAAATGGTAACAATAATTAAACTACTATACCAAGTGGTCACATACAGACATCATTATATATTACCAACAATGAATTTGCTGTTTATTTTGGATGGAGTGCGCGCCGAGCGTAATTGTGAGGGTGATATTCAGAGTGAATTTTAATTCATTTGATGATTGCGGTGAATCAGCGCATGCATACTTGTATGCATTATTCATTTAAGTCTCATGATATTTTTACAATATTATATAACAAATTAAATGACTATAAAATTACAAGTGGTGTTAAATTGGTTATTTATTTTTACTCCTTCACCCTTTTCCCGCACACCTGGCTATATCGTTCTTACTTATTTATGGTTTTTATGTATGCATTCAAGCATAAAATTAAAAAATTCATATATTTTTTTTCATGTATTCATAAAAATTTTAAAAGAAAGGGGTGGGTTGAAGTTGCGAAATGTTCTCAATTTAATGTCGAACTACTTATTCATCTGCCTACATTTACGAAATATGTATTTATTTTTTTTATTTTTAAAAATATTTATTTATTTATAGAAAATTAATCAAAGTTTTTCTTTTTTATTTTTCTTTCCAGGTAAACAACTTTACAACTTAACGCTAATATTTTTAATATGGTATAAAAAATGCAAAATTTTTTAGAGCATAGCAGTGACCTAGCATATGTTTCCCATTTGCTATCAGTGAAACGGACTTGTTTATTTATGTAGGTAGCTATGTATGCAGGTGTGTTGCCTACGTACAGCAAAAATTAAAAGCAGTTGGTGGCGATTTCAACTATGGTGAAATGTCCCTATTGCCAGCCCGAAAGTTTTCTTATTATGTGTATTTAATTTAATAAAACTTTTTGATATTATCAAGGCACTTATAAATCAAAGCTACCTTATTCAGGTCATTGCTTATAAAGTTTTGATTCTGAGTCCGAATTGGGTCTTAAAAATCGGTGTAAATGACTTAATTTTGTATTGAACTTAGTACGATTTAATCGATTTTAAGATCGGTTATAAAGTTCAATTTTATGTTAAAATGTCTAGAAATAAGTTACGTTAAGTGGCGAAGTGTTTTTTTTATTTTAAAAAGAAAGCTACATTGCTGCTCTTGTGTATTGCACTTCCTAATTCATTTAATTAGATCGCAAAGCTTCAGCAGATAATTGAGTAATTAAGGCCTCCTTTATTTCACCAGCTAACCAAAACTTTTCTGCTTATATCTAGCTAGAACCTGGTATATGGCTCAAGTGTTTGAGAATTTTTCCTCTTCGATGCCACGACAGCTGTGGTAGAATAAAAGTTTCTTTGCATGCGAATCAATCGCTCAGTGTCCGCTATATAATGTTGTTATTAGTCCGATTTTCACCGTGAAAAAAGATGAAACCTGTTCAGTTTCTGAAGGGATTATATCGTCGGCTCAAAGGTAAGACTCATAAAGTAACCGAGAAAATCAAATTTTTAAATTATTTTTAAATTATTTAATTTTAAAATAATATTACTTAAAATATTTTACTTGATGACCTTCTGTGGGTTCTGTGTGGAAACCCACAATTACGAGGATTCTATGGTTAAAAATTAGTTTTTTCTAATAAAGAATGTTTTAAGCTATGAATTTTAGAATATAATTCATATTAATGCCAAATTTGTGAGTTTAACCTTTAAATCAATGATATCTCGAAATACTGAGTAACAGAAAAATTCGTCTAATTCGGATTCATCGTCGAAAATTCTTTTTTATTCTTGAGTCTGATACAATCCAATGTTTTAAACGATGGTGCTGACGTCATCTGACGGTGTGAACGTCAGATGCCTTACAGCTTTTGCATGAAATGCCTTAGTCTTATCTTAATAGAAAATGAAAACACGAGTACTGTGTTGAGAACTAAAACCGTATAAAGTCTATTTTAATAATGCGCAGTCACGGCAAAATGTGATTATGTGTCGCAAAACCGTTCAAGAAGAAAAAAGGAGAACAGTTAAGCAATGCCCACCTTGTTTCATCACTGATCCCACTGTGTGACATAATCAGTCACACGGCTGTTAAAAGGAAGACTCTTCAAAGAACTTCAAATCAAGTTTTATACGAAAGCAACGCTTTGTCCACGTTTTATTGTCTTTAAAAGTGAATAATTCACATTGGTGGTGGCGTTCTTATTTATCAAGATTTTATTCTTTCTTTGCCGGACATGTTTAGAAAAAGGAGAACTGCTTAACTCTTCAATATTAATTTTTTTTTGCTGTTGTATCTGTAATTTTCGTATTAGTTTGTTAGATGAAAAACTATGGATAATGCAATTAACTTATTCCCATATTACTTTAAACCTTCATCTCGAGTTTTACAGCTTAAACACTTCTGTGTATAATAAACTATATTGTGGAATAAAAAGTGTTATACCTTCTATGACCTATGTAGAAGAAATTGTTGCTATAGTAAATTTTTAATATAGATAATCTCAATAAGAAGAAAGAACCACAAATCAACCTTACAACCTTTCTTTAGCCACAATCCACTTCTTTTTAGTCTTTTACTCGTTTCTTTTCAATATTCTTTGTGCATTTAAAATTTTTATGCTTAGAAAAAATCGAAGAAAAACGGAAGAAGAAAAACTTAAAACACAAACACATAAAAAGAAAAAGAAAATGTTGAATAACACTTTTGGGGCGTGTACGAGCAGCAACAAAAACTAATGGCAACACTCAGCAGTTAACAACTATAAACAAAAAACAAAAACAAACAATAGAAAAGTGTAGAAAGAAGAACTGATCGAGCATGATGTGCAGCAATAAACAAGAAGGAAAGAAAAAAAAAATCAAGAAAATTGTGTGAGTGTTGCCATCAAAATTTATTATACATCAACGGTGCGAATTTTCGATGCCAGCAAATAGAAGAAGAAGAAGAAGCAAGAACAACAACAATAAAAACTACACATTAAGCGCAACAACAACAACAACGACGACTTGAAAATTATTTGCAGTATTTTATTATTATTGTTATTTGTATGCAATGTGTGCATTGCATTCATGTTGTTGCTGCAAAGCGTCAGTGCAAGCGTACCGCACAAGCAATGAAATTGTTGCTTTTGTTGTTATGATTGTTGTTGCTGCTATTACTGCAGCAGTCAATGTTTTAGCACTTGAAGTAGCTGCAATATTACTGTTGTTTTGCTATTGCTGTTTTGTTGCTGCTGCTGTGATGAATTATTTCGTTACTCTATCGAATGACCTTTACATTTTCGATGTTGCATGTTATTGTTGTTGACGCATTGGCATCATTCAATGGCAACAGCAGTAGCACCAACAGCAACGCATTGGCATGCTGCAATATGTGTTTTGTTGTTGTTGTTTATTTATTCCACTAAAGGCAATGCCGCAAATGCTCCGTAAATAATGCGCAATAATTTTGTGAAATTGTGAAATTTATTATTTTTTTATTTTGTTGTTCTGCTTTTCTTTATGAACAACATTTCTTTCTAATATGAATTTCGAGATTTGATATGAGATTTGTGTATATTTACTATAATCATAAAATGTTTATTGAAAAATTGGAGCAACTGAATTTTTGCCATGTCCACTTGATTTTCGTTGCATGTGAAACATAATAAACACACACATGAAAAACTTTTTCGAAAAGAAATTGCTGACATATTTCAACAACTTCCTGTTGCTTTTGTTTTTCCTCAATTAATTGCATACATCACAATTTGTTTTTCTATGAAGTTGGAGCATTTTCTTAATAAAATTTGGATAATTTTAAAAATTCCAAAATTCATTTGTGCACATAAAAATTATATTGCACTATTGTTGCTATTGCATTATGCGTAATTGCATTGACTTTTAGCTCATATCAACACAAACGCTGCTCGATTTTGGTTTGCAACATTTTTGCATTTTACATTTTGAAAATTGTTCATTGGCTGTAGGCTGTCAACAACATCTTGACGTTTATCCATCATGCGATATTGTTTGTTATTCGTATAGATAAAAGTTTAGCAAATCAGTGGATGTGGATTTTAAAGACTTTTCAAACGTTGCAACTTTGGCTGTTGTTTTTATTATTAAATTGCTGTATGCAGATGTAGTGGATGCTTAGAGTGCAATGAACTTGCTGCGTGTTAAATTGTGAATTTATTGATTACATGTATAATTAGTTGTTTTTTTTTTTTTTGGTGGTTTGGGGCTTAAAGTACTGACTGTTACAAAAGAAAGTACAGACAAAATTAATAGAAAGACATTTGAGGGGGAGAGAGGGAGATGGGTTGATGTTAGTCAACCTAAACAAAAATTGGAAACACTTTTTACTACTTTCAAAAATAACTTTGTGCTTAGTTAAACCCTTTGATGAATGTGAGAGTTATTGTTTGTCCAGTTTGTGAGTTCACTCATATAACGAAAAAAAAAAAATGAATTATGCAGAAATCATTCAGGCTTATTCAGGCATAGATTTGAGTCGAATAACGTGGGCCCCATTCGTTTGTTTGTTAGGCTAATTGTAATTCAGAATCTTTTACCTTTTAAAAATGTTTTAATTTTTTTTATTGAAGAGGAAATCGTTGAAAGCTTTTAGTCTGTGTAGGGCTTTCATTCGGTAAAACTTCCTCACCGTCTGCGCGTGTTTGCCTCCCTGAATCACAATAGTTACTATGTACGTTATGCACACTATCGCTGAATTGTTAATTACTTTGCCGCAACTCTTTATGCATGCGATTCTACCGTAATCGTTGCAACTGATTGTGGCGATAGTTAGGTGACAAGCATGTCGCTGTCGTCGCATTCTCGCTCGTTTTTCTTTTACAAAGCATAGTGCCTTCACAGTTTTCTCGGCTACCCTGCACACCACTGCAAATTTTTCAGAGCGCTTGATTATCCAGGAACACTGGTTGCTGCCATCAATGGACTTCGGAAGGCTTGACCTACCTTCCCTCTCCCTTGTAAGATGCAAACATTGCAGGAACACGTGTTTCACGCTTTGAAACTTTTTCGAGTACTCCAGACAGTAAAGGTCATTTACTAATTTTGAACCTGAGTAGGTATTACTGAAATTCACTATTTCCATTTAATAGCTGCATAGCGTAACCATGCTTGCTATTTACTTAGTCACATATCTTCCGAATGCCCTCTTTTTGGGCTGCTTTCATATTTTTAGCCCCTCTTTGAAAACGTGTTGGCATTCCTCCGTGCCCTGGGAGTCATTGTATATAGTTAATAATGTCCTGCCCTTATTGGGTGCCCAAGCCATTGCAGATGTAACGAAGCTTTTGATAAAACAGTAGTAGACGGGTAGTCGAGAATAAAACTACTTAAACTGATCTTTTCACCCCTTTTTTCAAAAACCAGATCTTTTAGATTTTCTGATTCCTAATCGAGTATCAATGATTTTGGAGAAAGCTTTTATAATTTCACACTAAGTAATTGGTTTACGGCTGTAGCTTCGACTAATAACTGGGGAAATGTCTGAGTAGAAAATTTCTGTTTGGATAGAGTTTCAGAACTGTGGCAAACCAAAAAAAAATTATCATAATCTACTTTGTAGCAATAGTGAATTTTGCATTACAGTTTCAGGATTAATATACATTAACCCTTTTGGGGCCGCAAGGAAACCAGAGGTGATAGAGCAAAACCGAATCCGAACTCTAAGTCCCATGTCTTATTACAATTTTTGATCAAAATAGGAATTTTACCCTTTTGAGGGCTAGAACTTTCATGGGGTACCGGTGACTCTGTGCCCCTTAATGGGAATTTTTTACAAAGTTTTTTCCCACATTTTTATTAGTTATTATTTCAAAGATAGACAAAGTTGCTTAGTATAAATTTTTCGAGTCCAGATTTGTGTTCTCAGTCCCCAATTTCTCAGTTTCCCATTTTTTTAAAAAGGTTCTATTGAAGATCTTAGGGACACACGAGTGATTCATAGCAAAATTTAAACTTCCAAAATTTTAATAAAAAATTAGAAATATGGGGAATTATGTATATTTGAGCAAACAGTTTTTGCCATCCGATACAATGTCAGCAATTCTAGTTTTAATACAAATTCCTGAAGCCCAAACCTGGTTTTAGCCGGGTTATGAGCCTAGAGTTTTTCACACATTTTCTCTGACGGCTCCAAAACAGAATACGGTTCGGTTTCTGAAGTCTTCATTGAAAATGATAGAGTGCACCTTCTCTTCTTTCTTGGGTTGTATGCTTATGTTTTTAAAGAAAAAATTTTACAAATTATCAAGGCAATGACCGGCTCATTGATAGCGATTGAAGAGAAAGGAGCATTTGTGTATTTAGTGACCGACAGGCTGTGCTTAAATCATTACTTAATCATCCAACTACATCTAAAATGGTTATGCATTGTAAATCCAGGCTAGATTGAGTTGGAAAACATAAAAGCTTGCTGTGGATATGTGTTCCTGGAAATTCAGGAATCTCAAGAAATGAATTCCTTTACCTCCTGACCACAAGGGGCTCGGAAACTAGTTTCTTGGGCCTTGACCCCCTACTCTCTTTTTCATATACTCTGTCATCAAAACCACCATTAATGAGTGGATCGATTTAACCCACTATCATAAATGAGAGGCTTTAGACAGACAAAGATCGTGTTACCTTTCTGTTATCAGGCGGCTGGTGGGCCAAACATTTGAATATGACTGGCTTGGGTGCTAGTGCCTTTTGTTCTGGCTGTGTTTGGAGGAAGAATGTAAAGAGACGGTTGCCCATTTCTTAGTGTCTGCCCCGCCATCTGTCTGACTAGAGTTAGCATATTTTACAATAGAATGTTAAGGGAGGAACACTTAAGCTCTTTGGCACAGCAGGATCTGCACAGATTTATTAATAAATCTGGTAGATTCGAAGAATAGCAAAAGAGAACATAGGGTATAGTACTATAGTGCTGTATTTTTTGAACATTTATTTTGCAGTTCCACACTTTTTAAAAATTTCACATATTTAGACAAATTTTGTAAAAATTATGAACTATTGATAAAAGGCAAAAATGTGTTTTTTATTTACTTTAGGACACTCTGGTCATCGATCCATCAATAAGGTAACAATTCTGTTATCCTGCTGTATTCTATTATTATTTTCTATTTTTTTTTTCTATTATTATTTCAATGTGGCAAGACCATCAGTTGAGAAATGTCAGCGAAAGAGTTAGTTCGTTTTTTGTTTCTTTAAAAATCGTACAAATTCGTATGTAATGTTTTCCAATTAAGTAAATATAATTAATAATTAAATACTTTTTAACATTAAATTTCAGCTTATCTGCTGCTAGTTCAATTTCGTTCTTGGTTCATTAGTGTATTTCTATCGTATATGTATACCAAAAATCACTCGCATCGGATTAGTTAGTTCGTTCCCTTAACCCTATTCATCCCACGTTATTTTAAAACGTAAAGTCCCACGTAGTGACTTAGAGTCACTATATAGAATTAACTCGGCTATTCTCATTTCATTCAATTTTTTTTCTAAAATTTTTTAAAATCTGATAAATAAACAACAAGAATAATATAATTTGGTGTTTCATGTGAAATTTCCGCGATTTCGTTGCGTATGTTGGCCTTAAATGGTTCAAGAAACTCTGGTATATTGGCATAAATCAGACTTTTAAGTACTCCCACAAGAAAAAGTCAGGAGCGGTGTCTTCGGTGTTAGCACTTTTTTCAAAATGATATTTTGGTCTGTGGGAACGTTGTGTTAACGTAACAGACTGGACTGGAGTTTATTACATGAGCTGTCAGATGACGATTTGATAGCTGCTGTCATTGTTGTTCCAGTTTAATATCGGGTACCACAAAAAAATCACCCTGTATAATAGCTTATGTTTTATTACTTCAAAAATCCTGACTTTTACTTCTCTATTCTTGTTATGAAGAAAATTATTTGAAATGCATCTTTCATTTTTTGCATCGCACACATCGTACAAGTTAATTGTTTTGACTAATAAAGGAAAACAAAACAAAACAAAAAATCCATTTTTGTGAAGATAACCGGTAAATGAACGAATACATTAGGCCCTTCCCATGAAAAAATAAGAAATCTGAAAAATATAACGATTTTAATTTCAATAGTGAATCAAAGTCACTGTTAAACTTTCGACTATAAATATTTAGAAATCATACCATATGTAGAATCACATATCCAGCTATTGCTGCTATTTAACTACTTGAAAATCTTCAACTCAACTGTTTAATTTTAATTTAAATCTTATCTTCACCATTTCCTCTAGAGGCAAATGCAAAATTTTCAACTTAAAAATTCTATTTGATACATTCTAAATAATAAAATTTTACAACTTATAGCAATAAAATGTGAGAGAGCTGTCACTTTTACGAGCTACTTTAAAAGTTTAATAGAAAAAAAACACCCAAAGGCATTTTAATGATAAAAACATACATATTCCGCAAAACAAAAAAGTTTTGCACTTTTAATACACACAACCGAATGTCGAATGCTGTAGAATGACGAAGAGAAGAAGAGGCAGAAGACTCAACAAATACCTTTGTGCGTAATAAACATTATTTGCCACATCAAAGTAAACAATCATTATGTTTTGAATATTTTCCTGATGTTTTTTATTTTTTTTTTTTTGGTTGTTGTTGTTTTGAATAAGAAAAGTTTTCTAGCATAGAAACACAACAAAAACAAACGCACATTCGCTCGCATATACATTGAAATTCTTAGAGAGAAAAAACCAATAAAAAAACAGAAAAGCTAAAGAAAATTAAAAATTGGTCCCAAAAGTTGATACCAAATTATGTTTTTCTTTTTATATGGCAGAAAAAACAAGAAACTGAAGAAGACAAGAGCAGAAACAAAAGAACTTAAACTAAAAGACAAATACGTATACGAAATAGAGGACATCTAAATACATAGTAATACCAAAGGATGCATTGAGACATTTTCGCGCTCAGATTGTGTATGTGTGTGTATTTAAGATAAAGACGAAAAAGTAGCACACAAATAAATTTACAACATTGCTAACAGCAACAGCAGTTGCCACAGGAAGTGGATATGTGATGGCAACATAAACGCACATACAAAAAGAAAACACAAGAGAACTGAAAGAAAAGGATATGAATTGTACTACGAGCACACAAACAAATTCTAATGAAATAACGTAGAAAAAAACATAAAATGTTATGAGGAAATGATTTCTCTCGTTGGGTTCACGCTATTGTCTCTGCGTGTGTGTGTTCGTATGTACGTATATGCACACACACACATATTTACCAACGAACATATGTTATAGACACTTGTAATGTGTACGTAATGTGTGCGCAAAGGGAAATGTTAGTTAAAATTTTGTATTTCGTTTATGCTTTTCTTTTTTTTTTGTTTCTTTTTTGTTTGTATTTTAGAAATTTGTTGTTAAATTTGCCATGAACACGAAGAGCGTATAAAATTTGGGAAAATCTGCTGCAAGGCAAGAGAATTGTAGATGAAAAAGGATATTTGAAATAGATGTTCAAGTACGATATTTTAAATGAAAAATGCTTGGCACTAAAATCAAAACTACTAAAATATTTAGTAGTATACAATATATTTCATTTTTATGAGTATATTTCATTTTCGACTCGGAGTTTGCCCGGTTGATAGCAAAATGCTGTTTTCATGTTCTTTGAATATCACAGTGTAACACTTTTTTGCCTTGGGTTTTCGGCTTTGGATTGTTAAAGAGAAAAAGTTATTGATCAATCGCATGTTGCTAGTTTTCTCATGTTAGTACAGTTAAAAACTTTTCTTCATTTGAAATTTTTATCCTGGGGCTGAATTTTGGAACTCAGGACGAAAATTTTAAAAGAAAATTATAACGTTTCTGAGGACAACTTGTCTTTTCAGCCACAAGTGAAGAAAAGAAAAGCTAAAGCAAGAGAAGAAGATTTTGGTACAGAAACGTTTTCGTGAGAAGCTAGGGTTGATCATTGACAAACCAAAACAAGTAAGCGGTAATACCAATGATGGTAATACTGCTAGATTTTTTACAATGCAAGCTGTTCTGCTGAAATCACTGGAGTAGATGAAATTTTGATTAAGCGACTTTACATAATTCTCCTCAGGTGTTATGATAAATGCTGAAAGTTTTGGTAGTTATGCTATAGAAACTGCCCGAATCTATGTGAATAATTATACATGGTGCAATATGCCATCTTCAGTATACAAAATCTTGATTCACGGGGAAAATATTATTAAGCATTTTGCAGTACTTCCTATCGGTCAACTTTCAGAAGATGCACAAGAATCACGTGGAAATTCTCATGCTAGGAAATTCTCTCGATCAGCTACAAATGAGGATGTATTTCACACTCTTCTCTACACTTCTGATCCGTACATCACCAGCATCAGAAAACCGTATAACAAAAATGTGCAGGAGCTCGATGAAGATACTCTACAGCTTTTGAAATTCAACGAACTGATTTCAAAAACTGAAGGTCCCCAAGTATAATATAGTATCCTATACATTATTTCATAAATACAATGGTTAAAAAATGTTTATTGTAAATATTCCTATAATTAGTAAGTAAGCATTTTACATATTTTTGGTCGTTTCTTATAATTTTAAGGTATTTCTATACATTTTGAATGAAATATTCTTATTTAAAAATAAAATATGTGCAAAGTTTTTGATTTATATTTATTTATTTTTTTAATTTTGTATTACGAAAAATTCTTTTACAAAGCATTTCATTAGAAGCATCATATATTGCTTTAAATTTTGTGCAAAATTTTAATACTCTATCTTTAGTAACAAAAAAGTTATTGATTTTTGGCCCGAAAGAGACCACAGTGTGATGCTAGAAATACAAATTTAGACTAAGGCTCTAATTGGTGACTGAACATCAAAGAAAACCTTCGTTGTCAGATCACAAATTTTCTTTAGTTTTATTGGTATTGAAAACAACTTTTTAACTTCCATAAAAATTACAACAAATTAATTTTTAGGTTCTTTGTATAATTATAATTTGTATAACTTAAGCTGCCAGATATAATAACAGCAAGTTGAATCCGAATTACATTCTCTGTCAATACTTTAAAAGGAAATTAGGAAATCTCACTTGAAAACATTCTGTCATGCCTTAGAGGCAATTTAGAAGGAGGTTAGAGTGGCTGTTTAGGGACACACTTAGTTTAGGTCTGAACGGCTCCTTGTGATACCACATTGTTGGACCTGCAGTTAAACACTGATTCTGAATGGCGGTGTGACAATTTCCCATTGCCTACCAAGAGGTGTACATATACGCTTTCTTATAATTCCCATACACTTCATTTTGTTAGTGAATATAAGAATCAGTTATGAGCATTAACCACCAGACTAAGATGGGAATCGAACCCGAACCGTGGTCATGTGATTGTTTCTTTTACTCAATAAACTTTTTTTTTGAGAATTTTGATTACGAACAGCCGTATATCGTATTTTACATATGCATAAGTAGTTATTTAGATATTCGAAAACTTCCTTGATGAAGGCCAAAAAAGAAATAGTTTTTCTTTGCTACATACTTTCTCGTCTCTGTATTATACGCATTTGTCTTACCCCCAAAACATAATGATGACAGTAAACCCCAAGGAGTAATTTATGGCCAACTGCAGGCAATTTATTTTTGATTAAATAGACGTCATTACATTTTCAATGCCGATACTACATTTAAGACCTTCTTGCATATACTCATATAAAACACATGCAAATTTACAAACACGTACACATATGTGTCGATATTACGCATATACATACACAAAAACTTACATACATACATATATTTGTACATACAATTACGGAAATGAGCTGGTTTTTATGTGAGTATTTTTACATACATATGTGTGCATGTGTGAGTGTAATGCTGTAGTATTTACGATGTGGAATACTTTTTCAAGTTACTTAAATGCTAGAATACATTTTTGCGTGTGTGTGAATCAAGGCGCTCCCCATTCGCATACACTTAAAGTGTTTATGGAAATTTTGCTTACATTTTTTCAGGTTTATTTTCTTTTTTATAATTTTAGCTACTCACTGGTTTCTTTTTTTTTAAACCTACATTACTTTTTTTTCAATTGAGCTGTTAAAATATGCTTGAGTACTTTTTACAACCACCAGATTAGCATGAAAAAAATGGAAAAAAGGAAAACGAAATGCCTTTTCATCATGAATGGAAAATTCATTCAAATTTTTCCTTATTTTTTTTTTGCATTTACTTTAAATTTGAGTTTAATGTGTAAACTTTTTGTGGCGGCGGCTCAAATAATAAATAAATGCCAAAGCATGTTTCTTCAATAAGTTTGACGTCATTCTCAATAATTCTCTATACTTTTTTTTCATAACTTTTGTAAATTCATTGTTTGGTCTTAACGCATCATTGATGGCCATGACCAAATTTAGCAAAAGCGGCTCATAAACTCGTATAGTTTCCAAAATAAAGTTAAATTTGCAAATTTATTTTCAGCTTTATTTTAGGTTATTTTTTTTTTTAAGCTTAAAATTTTAAAGCAAAATTTGTGAAGTTTTGGTGAAAAACAAATTTAAAATTTTTTCCAAAAAAATAATACAAAATTTGCAAATGTTTTTTATTTTTCTCTGTTTTTGGCTGCGGCTGTTTCTGCTGGATGCAAGATTATCTTCATATTATCAAATACAATGCTCCATCTTGCGGTAGCTGTTGGTTGCCCACTCTTCTTCTACATACTGCTGAGGGAAACTTTTAAATGAGATACAATTCATTAGTCAACAGCTTGCAATTTTTTGCTTAGTTTGTTTGTCTTAGCGTTTGTTTTTTGTGTGAGTGTGTATCTTCATGTATGTCTATATGAATATATTTATTTATATGCATGTTTTCATATAATTAGATTTGCGTTTAGCACATGAAATTTTTGACTGATTGTCAATGTGACGTCATATGCTTTGCTGCTGTTGTTATTGCTGCATATTTTTAACAAGATTTTTTCTGTTTATTTTTTTTTTTTTGTACTCGTTAAAAAATAAAAAACATCTCATAATTTTGGTAAATATCATTAGAAGTATGATTTTGTTTTTGGTAAAGAAAATGTTCAGAAATTTTTATGTGTCACCCATAGAGTTTATGGTAAATTGGGAATTACGTGGTTACTTTTATTTATTTATTTACTTATTTATTTATTTTTTAAAGCTAATTAAAAATTGTCTTACAATATTATCTTTCACATATTTAACAATTTTTGCAATTTCTTGTCGTAAAATAAGAGCAGCAAATTGAAAATAGAACTTAAAAAATAATCATTAAATTGAATGAGCAAAAAATCCACACAAGTCCTTAACATTATATCATTGCTCTTCGAATCATCCTGCAGTTCTAGTCAGTAGACTGGCAATAGCCCTTTTGCCGTCCTCTATGTAATTGCCTGCCAGTTGCCCGTAATAGAAATACAAAATTTATACAGTTCCAATCATTAGACAATCTTATGATAATCTTCATTATTTCGTTATTTGTTTTGGACAGTTTACTGTTCTATTTAAGGTACACTGTACAGGATTTCATATTGTCTCTAATTCTTTTGCTAGTGGCCAATTCTTGGGAGCTGTGCTTCACCGCTGGCTCAAAAGAACAAGTTTAAAATTTACTTTCCATCTAATGCCATGTAAATGCTGCTGATATCTGCTTCTATCAAGTAGCAGCTTCAATCAGACTAAATACAGACTGCAAAACAACTGAAATGATGTACACAGACCGCACAATGCAAAAAAAGCTAAAATAATTCAACTGCAGAGATGGTTTCTTATCTGTTAATGATGGGAGTGACTTGAATGCCAGCGAGAGGACAGGAAAAACCCGTATGTCATATTATTGCTTCCGAAACGTTAAAGTTACCACAAACATAACATCACATTCAGAAAGCCACAGATGTTCGTTAATCGTTGGCCACGATATGAACTGAGAACACGATGGACTACCACTATATCGATCCATAGCTGGGGCAAAGAAATGGGGAGGAGCGGGGGTATATGAGGAGAATTCCAAACATATTTCAAGCAGAAGTTTTCTCTATTATGTCGGAATGTGGTTATGTGCTTTGTTCAACCTTGAACGTAGGAGCAGAAAACAAGATATAGACAAACAAGGCCACTTTGAGTTCCTAGACAAACAAAAATACATAGGAATGAAATAGCCAACTACCTAGCAAAGAAATCAGTGGCCACACCCAGAAAAATACCCATCTCTAGAACAAAGAAAAAGTTTTCTCAATTTAAGTCCACGAAAATTTCTCTTGTTTATGTAAATTTTCCTCAAAATTAAGAAAAATGTGCTCCTTTCATGCAACCATGGTGTTCAATTTGAAGTAAGTTTTTTCTTCATTTTTGGAAATTTAATTGCGGTGCTGCCCACCAATTGAAATCAAATCCCAAGTTTCAATGAAATTGTTAAAACTAAAATTAAAGAAAAGTAAGATAAAAAAGTAAGTAAAACACAAGAAAATATGGATGTGGTAAATGGGCACCTTCAAATATATTTTTTTTCTAAAACTTAGTCCTTACAACGCGTCTCTGCATAAAATTTTAACTCAAGAGCTTTTGTGAATTACTTGGTCCATTGTTAACACAAATGCGCATGAAACAATGGACGTTTCCTTAAACCTGTTTTTTCCAAAATTTAGTCGCACCAGCATATAAAAATTCAAGCACCATTTGGCTGCAAAACAAAAGTATCAAAACACCATAAAAGAAAAAATTACCTTATTTAGAATAAAATAAGGTAATTAAACTTACATACTATTTTTGCATAAAAAATGAAAATGTATATACACAAAACTAGCTTTACTCTTTTGGCCTTAGCAGATAATCGCGTACGCTTTGTTTTTCTTTTGAATTTTTAAGTCGGCGTCTCTATTTCAAGCGAAGTGGTTTGTGGCTATATGTATATACGATATAATTAAAAAAAAAAATATATATATATGGTGAAAAAAATAAAATATATTCAAAAGATATAAATTTCAATAAACTTCAATTTATAATTTTTTGGTGGCCATAAGGACCTTTTGATCATTTCAAGGCGACGATGCCTATAGAAATTAATTCTTATTAAAAATACAAGTAAAAAAAACATGATTTCTATGCCATTTAATTAAAACAATATTGTAGAAAATATTCCATAAATTGAGGATTTCTTTTCCAAAAAGTAAACTGACTTTAATCTATGGAAAATTATTCCTCAAACTGAGGAAAATTTTACCTAAATTATATACAATTTCTCATATTTGAAAAATATTTCCTCGAATCAAAGAAATTTTATACATTTAAATGAGGAATCCGTTCCTATGGCGCCAAATCATTCCCATTTTTCCTCAATTTTATAGCCGATTTTCTTCGAACCAAGTAAGTATTTCTCTGGGTGCAGGAATCACGTTGGTCCTGAACCTTTTCTGGGAAAAGGGATAAAGAAAAGATGTAGAAGGACTCAAATCCCTAAGCTTAGGCCCCAAAAGATCAGTCAAATGCCTCAAATTAAGTAAAAACAACCTCAGAATGATCACAGGCTTCTTTCAAGGCATTGCAAAGGACAGGCCAGCAACTGTCGCTCTTGTCGAGAGGAAAATGAGACACCAAATCAAACCTTATGCACTGCGAGACACTCACTAGAAGTACTCACTCTAGTAGAAGAAAAAGATATCTAGGGCATTACTGGCACGATAGTTTGGACATCATCATCTTGAAGCCAAAATCTTTACTGAGATTCCTTAGTGAGATTGGCCTGTCTGAAAACTTATAAGTAAACTGATATTAGAGATACAATAGGCCAATAAGTCATAGAAAAATATACCCGTAATATCTATTTATCTACCTATAGCAAAGAACGGGTCAGATATTAATTGGTGATAAAGTTTGAAGGCGAAAATGGCGGTGGATAAGGCATCTTGTAGGTGTAGTGGCAACGTACTAGATTCTCATTTATGTGGTTTAATAAATAGCCCAAAATCCAAACTTTCTTCGGCAAAGTTGATTAGGATCGAATATAGAATTTTTCTGCTAGAGTAGTTTACAAAAAAAAAAAAACAAAAAATTGGCACACCTTAATATATATACTATATACAACAAAGGCACTTGGTGTCAGGGTAAATGAGGAGACTAAACGATAACCTTCCAAACGGGTATTCAAATGGAATCACCAAGGCTTGTATAGCGTTGGAAGACTAGCAATAATCTTAAAATCAATATCATTGGCAGAAACAGCATCACAGTGCAAATCAGAGCTCTAGCTAAAACAGCTAGCAGCAACTAGAAGGAAATTGAATAGGTTTAGCTTCGCTCTATGCCCAAGGGTTATGAAAATATTTCTGTTCAGCATAAAAAGAAAGGGAAGATTTCTAGTCAAAGCAGCAGTCAAAAGAACAAGTGCCTTGCAATCCAAACACCATTACTAAAACCAATAGAAGTGAGATCTAATTAGCAGTTGTAAAGAACAAGTATCTTTCCACACCAAGATTATTAAATTGCAAATGTTATAATGTTTGCTAATTGCAAATTGGCATATAGAAAAACAGCAATTCATTTCAAAAAATTCTTTACACACATCGATAAACAGTAGTTTCTATACCAGTTGATGCGATGCTAATACGCTAATACTAAAACAAACGAATTTTGCTGTTGTTTTCCATTTCAAAATGATGAAAACAATTACCTAAAAATAAAGCAAAAGTAGACAACAACAACAATAGAAACAGCAACAAGAATGTGAACAACGAATGCAACCAAACAGAAAAAGTATTAACTCCTACTTCTAGAAGCAGAGAAGAGAAGCTTAAATAGCCATGGAGTAATAATTTTGCGCCAGCCACGAACTGTGAAGACAATGAAGCCAATACTAATGTGTTTCTTCTTCTTTTGTTGCCGTTGCCATTGCCATTTTGTTGCTTCCATATTCGCATCCTCGTGATATTGTTGGCACTACTACTTACTGCTGTTAGATGCCATTAAAGCTCAAGCTATCTACTGTTGTTTGGTTTGGGTGCTAACAGTAATGTCGCTGCTGCTGCTGCTGCTGTTGCTACTACTGTTGGTGACAAAACGTAATTGTATGCTGTGTTTATATCAAAGCAAATGTCAACAACAACAACAATAATAATGACAATGAGAGTGAACGCAAGAAGAAGAGCTAAACAACAATAACATGAAAAGTCAATTCTAATGAGAATTTCTCTATTGTCTGGTTGTCGTTTGCATACTCGTTACACGGAATATGAAGTTTCCTTAAACTTGTCGCATTTCCGCTTGCTACACAGTGACAGTGAAATTTAAAAAACAACAATAACAAAAAAGATCTTTTCTTTTTCAACTTCAAGTCATCTCATTTCAGCATCCAATACTGTGGTTGGTTTCATTTTATAACATTTTTACATACTATCCTAGTCAGTATCCATGTCGTCCTATGTCGCAGAATACTGCGTCCTGCGTCATTTCAATATACATATAAGCCCGTAAGTATATTTGTTAGCAAATGTGAATATAAAGCCAAGCAAGGATTTTGTATTTTGTTATGTTTTTGTTGTCTTAACTTTTTAGCAAATTTCACTTGTCAAGTCATATAATGAAGACCATAATATTGTCAAAAATGACAATGTATTTTAGAGCACAAATACAGAGCACAAAAAAAAATAACAAAATAATAATACATAACAATAAAGAAGAAGTCGTTAAAATGAAATTTAATGCGTTGAAGTTGATTTCGGTTGGTTGGAACAGAAAGCTACAAACTACAGCTCAAGTTCATTGTGTTGAGTAAGAAGCAAAAAGTTCATTATTTTCTTTCTTAGCTGTTTTAATTATTTGTAACCGAAGTAGGAAGTTATAATTTTATTTTCCTCCTTGCTGCTTTTGATTTTCCTTTCAAATTTCTTTAATTTCGCAATAAATTATGCATGAAATGACTGTTGTATCGAAATCAAATACTTGAGATTTTGTTACAAAATTTTTAATTATGAAACTCTGATTACCAGAAATGCATAATTTATCAAGGGCATTTCAGCCTTTGGAAAATGTGCGCATAAATTATAAATTGTGTTTAGATAAAATATTTTTAATCAGGGACTGTAATGGTTGTGAAAAATATTTTGAAAAATTAGAATTTATTTTTTTTTTTTCGATTTTGGTTAAGAAAACTTAGTAGTTAAGGGGGTGTTTTGAATTAGAAGGTTAAAAAAAGGTTTTTTCGTAATTTTTTTTGTAAGAAAATGGAATGAAAAAATTAACACATATGTATATTTTTATATCTAGTTACAGTTTAAACAAAAAAAATTATTTGACAGTAAAATAATAAAATGCTGCAGATTTAGTAGCCGCTGCAGTCTTCAATTGGAGGGAACGATCCTGCTCGTAATTCTTAATTGAAACAAAAAAAAAAACCGAAAAAATGTTTAATTCTGATATATTTTTCTTCTAGGTGAACTAGAAAAAAGCAGAAAAATCGAGGAATTAAATTTATTTAAGGTGCTTAAATTTAGAAGAGAATTTAATGCTGAAGAAAAGAAATGTTGGTTCGATTCAATAGGTCGTTTAGTTTTTTAGCTATCACTCCCGTTAATTTAGAAAAGAGGGCTATTGGTGAGTGATTGCCCGATCATTGAACCAAAGATTGCCACCTGAGGACTTCTACAGGGCGACAATAAATGCAATACATTTACTTACATCTAACATCAACTGGAATTGGAACAAGAAACTATGTACAAGAGCTTGCCTAATAGATATGGAAAAAGCGTTTGATAGCATTTGGATTCCAGGGTTGATATCTAAACTAATTAAGTATAATTTTCCATTACATCAAGTTGTACTCATTTACAATATGATTAGTGATAAAACTTTTATGATAACTCATCAAAATCATATAAGTAAAAAAACATTTAAGATTATTAATGGATTACAACAGGGAACAGTCAATTCTTTTTAATCTTTTCATATTGGATCTACTGAGTAAAATAGAAAACATTATCTCCTTTGCTAATGATATTATTATAAATCACTCTGACAATACCATAGAAAAAATAAATCAAAAACTACAGGACTTATTTAACATCGTAGAAAAATACACTATCGATTGGAACATGAAAATTAACATAAACAAATGTGAAACAATTCTATTTAGACCTCCAGTAAATAAATGCAATAATAATATTAAAAAAAAATGGAAATTGTTTGGTATTAAATCTAGTTTAAACAATTCAAAAATAACAAATAAAGATACTGTCAAATACTTAGGTATTTATCTGGATAAATGTTTATATTTTAACAATCATGTTAACAAAATTATATTAAAAGCTAGAAATGGTTTTTTCATAAGCAAATCATTATTTTATTCAAAATATATTAATGCTAGAGTTAAAATTATCATGTACCAAGCGTTAATAAGACCCATTATTACATTTGGGTGTCCAATTTGGTTTAATATTTCACCCTCTTACATGGAAAAGATACGTGGTTTTGAAAGAAAATGCTTAAGAGCATGCACATCATTATTAAGAACACCTCACAGCAATTATATAAAATACATATCGAATAAAAAATTTTATAATACATCAAATGTTATAAGAATAGATAACTTTATCATAAAATTAATAAGAAATAATATAATATGATGTACATTATGTAAAGAAAATAATTTAATAATGGCACCTTACTATACAAATGAAGAGTATATATCGCATACCTTGCACAATGGGTTTGTACCACCTGAGGCCTTTTTGTACCTCGATTATACTAAATTAAAATGGCATCCCAGTTTTTTACCATAACTATAGACGGACCAATATTAAAGCAGTTAATTGCAATGCAACAGAAAATAATAATTTCAGATATGATACCAGTATAGCTAATAGTCAATACCTTTTGCAAAGGTTCAAAACTAAACATTTTTGGTGGTTATCGCAATAAAAAATTATACTTTTCATCTTTATTTTATACCTAGACCTTAGTTTTTATCTTTTTGCCATTAAAAAAGTAATGTTTTTATTTAATTTTTCATTACAACAAATATAAATTTAGTCTTCATTTGAAGTAAAAAAAGTAATATGCTTCTGTAAAACAAAATCTATCTGAATATCAATAATACTTGAGAGCCCGTTTTAGGGACTGTGTATATATTATAAATTAATGTTAGCCATTGTTTATTATAGTTTAAGAATGAATATTATGAATAATAAACTAATAAACGTTCAAAAAAAAAGAAGAAAAAAAAAAACAGGGCGACTGCCAGGTCACTGTTACAAAGGTACTAGACGAGTGGCAGACAGGCGAGTTTATTTTGCTCTAAAAGTTTTACGATTGTTCTTTTCACTCCTTATTAATGGCTTCTAATAACTTGTTGAGCATAAGGCGCACACAAACTTCTTCTATTTCATTTTTTTGACATCCTGTCAATGTGGTTGACTTCTAAGTTGTCATTGTTTCCATTCGAATGCCTAGTTTACCAGCTTATCGCTGGATTTCTTCAATATTTAGTGTATCCACCGTCATTTGTGCTTTTGAACTTAATTCCTAATTAATATTACAGTCCAGCAGTAATCATGGTATAATACTGAAAGAAAATGTTGTGCTGGGAATTTTTGCTGAATAAAGACTATAAGTCTAGCTTGATTGACTTTTTTCTACCGGCATTTCTAGGTCACCTTAAGCAACAGGTTACATGTAATTGTAAGAGCAAGAGGTTTGATGTCTGAGACAAACATGATTATGGAATTTGTTTTTAATTTTCCATCCATCCTCCACATTTTCTCCTTACTTCAATTTTTGGTAAATTATATAAAATATATTTTTCAAATTTTCGAAGTAGATAAAAGGTCTACCAAAAGTCTCTAAGAATTAGAGTAAAAATAGAAAGTTGATGTAAAATCAAAAGATATTTAATGTTTTATCGGAAATAATTTTGACTCAGACATAAAACCTCGATTCGAATAGCATGAGTTTCACACCATTGCGCTACTGGCTGGTCTGTTTCTCTTGCCAATAACTAAGTCATTGCTATCATAAGCGGATACTAAATTACTAATATAATTATGTAGTTGAATTGATCAACCTCTTCTAGTTGCTTTTGCTTTAGGAATATATTTGTTTTCAGTTTCAGTTATACTTAATCTTTAATCCGAACTCGGTGAATTTGGTTACTAATAGTGGAATTTATTAACCTGAAATTAATTTAATTAATTTTTGAGAAAAATATCATTCGAGCATCTTACTTTGTTCTAGTACAATTGAAATCTCTTTCGAAAACAAATCTCTTTCCAATCTTCATTGAATCATTATAATTGATAAGCTTACCCAAGACTTAAAGTTAAAGTTACACAAATTTTGTATTCTGCAAAATGGCATAAAACTTAATGCGGAAAAATTTTAAATAGCTAAAATGTGTAAAATATTTTGTCATTTCAATTAAAAAACTCTTTATGAGCGAAAAATTGACTAATTTTAATTAATGGTGTATCGACTTTATCAATTTTATTACCATTTACCTTTACGGATGGTGTATGCACAACAATAAACATTTCATAAATCTGTATGTATGTATGCAAATACTTTAATAGCATTTTGAGATGTTGGAAATTTATTTTTTATTTTTTTTTGCTGCAATTGGTTAGTTTGCAATATTTGGTCATGTGAGCTACAAGAAGGTTGCAACAAATTCAATTAACAACGGCAAAAATTGCAATAACCATTAAAAATATTTTGCAAAAATCATAAAATAATAAAACCCAATTGGTTTTGGTGTGATATTTTGTATTTTGCCTTTTTTCTTTTGTCTTTGAAGTTTTTTGTAGATTTGTAAAAGAAGAGAACTAAAGGGCAACATTGTAATCAGCTTTCGATTGCAACTAAAATAAAAATTCAATTCACATAACTATAATTTATTTCAAACAAATGATAAAATGTCAAATTCAGACTATTGCTCTTTGATTAGTTGCTGTAGTGAATGAGCATGATACACTATCATGCCAGAGGGGGGAGTATTGGTTTGATAAAATCCTTCACTTCCCGATGACAATTTTATACATTCTGATTGTTCCTCATATTTAAAATAAATTTTAAAATTAATCATCCACTCAACCCCTCCATTGGCAATATTCGAATCCGCTAGTGGCATGATGCGAGCATATCAAAATCCAGTACAGAAAAACATGGAATCATATTGTTGTTAAAGCAGATTGCCAGCATATTAAATCCAATACAGAAACACAACAGCAGCAGCTATATTAAAATCAATAATATGAAAGAAAAATTTGAAACTCATTGAAAATGACACAAACATAAGATCAAGGCATTTATTCCCATAATACAAGTATCTCATATCTAAAAAAAAAAAATAAAAAAAAGGAAAAAACAGATTCTGTGTTGTATGTACTCCCATTAGAAATTCACAGCACGTTTTCTATAGCATAGCCTCAACAGAAATGTGGAAAGATACGAGTATTGCAGTATTTTGTTCAACTATGAATGTCATTGTTAAACGTAAAGTTGGAAGGAAGCAATTTTACTTAAACACTGCTAGCAACTGCAATTGCTACTGCAGCAGCAACAGCAATAAAGCCAATGAATGACATTGACAATGTGCTGCTTGAAAAATATTAAAAGGAATGTGAACTCTATTGTGCATTGTGGTTGCGTTTTCGTCTTGCTTTTTTGCAATCATTACCAGCACTTTTGTGCTTCATTTTGTACGAACACTGAAATCATTGACAATGTATATTCAAAATTATTGCAATTGTTACAGTTTCATACTTATTTCTGCTCTTGGTGGTTGCTTGAATACTGATTCAAATGTTTCTCTTTTATTTTTTTTTTCTATTTTTTCTACTCAAACAGGTGTTTTTAATATTTATGAATTTATTTATATGCTGTTATCGCATTTGTTAAGTTTTTTATACAAAGATTTTAAAATATTCATATTAATCACAATTAATGTCACTCATACGCCCACGTGTGTTGAGAAAGCTGCGAGTGCACGTATTTGTATAAAAAACATAAATTTTAAAAGTATTGCAAATTATGAATATGTTTTTTGATATTCTACAAACACAAGAACCGCAATGAAAATGTCCACAAAGTATTTTTGTACGGAGCATTTAAGTAGAACAGCTGCTGTTCATATGTGTGACCAATGGCAGCATTCATTCAAATATCATGAGAATATTTATTTTACAAATACACATAAGTGTGTAGATGTTTCGTATAAAATGAACTGAACTGCCTATCATTATTTCGAAATGTTACATAAATCATGCGGCGGAAAATGTTGGTTTTCAATATACAAAAATACGTATAAAAATTTGAATGTGGCATAAAAATATGGCGCAACAATGAATAGGTTTTAGGTTGTAGCTACACTTGAAAAAATATTAATTAAGTTATAAGGAATTTCTTAAGATTGATTGGTGATATATGTATGGATATCAGATCGATGTTGGGCTCATAAAAATAACATCTAAGAGTTTTTAAAAGAGCAATAAAAAGTTTACAAAGTTAAATATTTATTGTGAGAGATTTTGTAAGAAAAGCATTGTAACTTCCTGAAGGGAGTTGCAGGCTTAAAATAGTTTGTTTTTAAAATGAAGGGTGTAGATTTATTTCAAATTTTATGAACCAGGAAAATCAGAATTTTAAATGTTCAGTTCTCCTGATGTTGGTTTAAGGCTCTGAATTTAGTCACCTTCTATGAAAATAGAGAAAGAAATCCCATGGACAAAACGATTAGCTTAATATGTCCATCTCGGTGACCTTTTTTTATTTTTTTTGCAGATGTGGACCTTTTTTACAACTTTAATATATCAGTGTATCCTGTTTTATATATGCATATCATTTTATATCAACTGTAACTCGAGTAATTGCTTTAGCCAGTCGCCACAAATGTTCATTTAGCTTTAGGCCACATACATACGTCAACTCGTCGACATTCATTTCAGACTCACACTTTTCACTTGCTTTCTTAATTGCTATGCACTCTCTACCCAAAAAAAAAAAATCAACAAAATAAATCTATATACATTCATTTAGTCAAAAACAGTGATTGATGACTATTTTATATATTGGCTATCGCAAATTGTTAATTCACGAACACATAATTTTCAGAGAGTATTCAATGTATGTGTGAGTATGAGTGTTAATATCAAATAAGATTTTTTTATTATTGACAATATTAAAGTACATCAATCTTTGTTACAAAAATATAAATACATGAGAAAAATGTAAATTTGTTGTGAATTTTCTGTTATCGATGGCATACAGTGCGTATGCGTAACATTTAAATTAAATGGTTAAATACCTAAAAATTTAATTGGACATTTTATTTTCATTTTAAATGTAACTACTAGAATTATTCTGATTAACTATTCTTATACATACTAAATTGCAATTTCTCAAGTAGCATTGGCGCTCTAATGTTATTTCCTTAGTAACGTAAGTGTAGGTAATTCGGATAGATTTTTGCAAGGGAAACTTTGAGCGCTAAAAATAAGGATTACAGATGTATGAAAAAAAATGTTTTAATAGAAAATTAAAGCATGTTTCTTCCTCTTTTAAAGTTGTTAATTACCAAAAAAAAATAAACATAACTTTTTTTTTAATAGCTACTTAGGCAACATCACCTTGAAAAAAATGGATCGCATGTAATTCGGATCGAAAATTTGAGTGCGCATGCAATTTGGATCAGTAAAATTTATAGCAAATTATCTTAATTTGAGATTTATTTAGATGCAAACGATAAATTTGGTGTTTAAGGAAAATATATATATGTATAAAATTTATGTATGTATGCGTAAATACATACACACACATACATACAAATTGTTGTCCAAATCTATGTATTTTCCTTATGTAATCATATACCGTTTATCCGATCTTAGTGAAATTTGGTGTAGAGATGCATTTGTGTGTATGTCAAGTTGTGGGCTATAAAATTCGATCGTTTCTCAAAGGGGGCGTGGCATTTTTGCAAAAATCCAATATCTTCGAATATCATATCGTGCTAAATTAATAAAATTTGATATGGAAACTTACTTGCTCCACACCGAATTAATTCTCAATTATGGGCCTACTCATGGGCGTATCAAAATTAGGAGAAGAGGCTGAGGTTGGGCGATAGATGCGAATATATTATAAACAAAAGTATGGGACTGTGCAATCTTACGAAGGAGCAATAGCGGATCTAATGGGCGGAGCAAAGTAGAAATGATTTGGGGTCAAATACCCCAGAGATCAACCAAACCTTTCCCCTAACCTCCCCCCAACTCCACCCTAACGTCCCCCTTCCTCAACTTCCCCCCCCAACGCCTCCCTAACTTTCCCCCTTCCTTATTGATAAGAATTTCATATATTTGATCATTGACCTCAAATAAAAAAAAAAAAAATTAAAAGGGAAGAATAAATGTTAACCCCCTTGAGGTAAATCTCTGGATCCGGTAGTATGTGGCCATGGTCATGAGCTGATGTACAAGGAAATATATAAAAAATTGTTTCTTTGAATCATTCTAAGCAATTTCTAAATTAAAATTTATATGTATTTTGACATAATCAAAAATTAAAATGTGGTCTGGAATAGAAAAAATACTAATCCTTTAACACAAACTAGTTTTTAAAAATATATTTCATATTGAATTTGACTAAAAATTACTATATTAGTTTCAAAATTGGTATAACTCTAAGAAACGCTTTTAATTTCAATTAATATTTCAATAAAAAAAAATATTTTTTGATTATAAAATGCAAAATTTTTGACTAAAATTCAAAATATTTTTCAAGTTTATCTAAACTTTGAACTCAAATTCCACAAAAACTTTCTAAAGAAAGGGTCGATTCGAATTACCTCCACACATAACCTATTATATCTAAATCACAACTAAAAAACTTTCATTAATTAAAACTTAATAGTTTTTCCAAATTTTGTAATTTTGCAAACACCTCATTTGCTGGTAACTCGGATCATCGATTATATGCAAGTAGAAAAACGCATGTTGGTAATTCGGATCGATTTTAAAAGTAAATTTTTTCTTAGTATGTTTTCTAAAAAGGTGCTTATTTTTACTAACCTATAGCAGAATGTTCAGTGAACAAATCCCTATATAAATTATATAAATATATTTACCAACAAAGAAGTTATTATAGTTATATAATTTATGGGCTTCTTATATTATTCGCTAAGGTTTTGTATGAAAATACGCTCACTCTTTGTTTCTTCGCTCATAAGTGATTAATTTGAAATAATTGAAAGAAGCGTTAGAAAGAGGAAAAAATTCTCGTTTGTTTTGAAAAAAGGACATAATTTTAAAGAAATCCAAAGAAAAGTTATTAGCAAAACAAAATCAATCCAAATTATATGCATCGATCCAAATTACCCTCATTTACGTTATTTCTTAATTGAAAAGAGTCCAAGCATACGGGCAACTAAACGAAAAACTTAATTAAACTGGGAGCACTATAACATATACTCACACAAACATACATACCTATAAAGAAATAAACACACATACACTATATAGCAGCATAATTATCTGGAAAATTAAATTTCATTCAGTCTATCTATGCATAGCCTTCAGTACATACATTCACAATGGTTAACAAAGTTGCAATACGACAGACGACCTTTTGTACTTTGTATAGTTATTTACAGAAGTAGTAATAGTTATAGTAATACTAGATAGAAGCAGTGGAAGTATTGGCGATATGATAGCAGCATGATGCCATTGACAGCCGATTGTTACCCAACAAAAGACATTTCAATTAAGATTAATGTCATATACAAAATGAAAAACGATTGCTTTTTTTTTAAATTTAAATTGAAAAATACATACTTGAGAATCATTAATAAAACTGTGTAAAATGTGCAAAGAAAAAGTAAACGCATTTCAAATTTTATTTAACTACTTTTCTCTAAAATGCAAGTTTAAATTCAATTATATATTTCAAAGTTGTTCTTTATTGTCTATACACAACAAAAGTTAGGACTTCAAATTGAAACCTTAATTCAATTAATACCCAACTGCATACATGTTTCAAAAAATACAAAAATACGCAAGCATGGAAAGAAAATTAAATTTCAATTTGAAAAACTTAATGAACTTGACTTTAAAAGTGACTACATATTAGTATCAAACATGTTAATTGCAATCACAATGAGAAGAGTGCGGCCGGATTGGCCACTTGAACTGCAGCAGCCGTTCTGAGAATGGACAGTTTTTAGACGTGTTGATATGCCAAGTATGTGTTTGTGTGAACACAAGGAAAAATAGTTTAAATGTGTGAAAAAGTATAAAAAATATGTTGAAACAGTATAGTAAAATATTTATACTGCCACTTGAAAGGAAAACTTCTATGCTCTCTTGTAGATATTGCATGGCATTGTGCACGTCCGTATGTATGTATGTATTATTGCTTGATATTAAAGCTGCGCCAAACTGTTGTATACAACGTTGCACGTTGTTTGCTTCTGCTATCACTGTCGATGATGTTGAAATGCTGACAATGATGCTGTTACTGATGATGCTATTGTTGTGCCCTAGCATCACATCAATGTGCAAAGCTTAACTTCATTATAGTTTGCGTTAGAATTTATTTTAAATTTTTATGCTTGTACATGCAGTACAGTTAACCCATTTTGGGCTAGTGTTCCACATATTCAGTTAATGTTTTGATTTATTTTAGATTATTTGAGCTTTAAGGTTACTCTTTTTCGAAATTTCAGGTGGGTGTGAGATATTAACAAATTTTTGTTAGTAAGTGATTTTTTTTTTTTTTAATTATAAGGATATTGGCTTTCCAGTTTATAGCTGGGTGAGTTTAGTGGCTACTAGAGATTCTTCACTTTACAACATTTTTTCATGCACAAGAGATAAATGTTACTACCAGATATACTTAAGTATTCTTTCACAATTTCTTTTTGTATGTATTCATTCACGTCATTATATTTATGTGGATATATATATATACATTAAATGGGAAATCAATTCTAATTCACTCCACACTAATACAGTTTTATGGCTTTGTAGGAATGGTTGAAGGTTGTCTTGCTGGCGTTTGTAATGGTTGGAGTTTTCTGGATTGCTACTCTTGGCGTTGGCTGTACCTGGTATTTTTCTTTAGATCTGGCTGCTATTTTTGTAGTTTTGACTGATACCTTTCTGTATCTGACTGTATACAATAATTGTGACCAGTGTTGGTTCCAAAGATAGGCTAAGAGTCCCAGTATGAATGCTTATAACTTTTTCAAACCTCTCTACGGGTTATTATAAACACTTTGAGTGAAGCTGATTCTGAAACTTCTTTATTATTTTATAGGTGTCCTTCTCTTGGACAGTTTGATAATGGTGTATTTTGATTTTCTTTATGGGCTGTTTTGTAATCTTTTTTTAGGACTGGTTTTTGGTGTGAAATTTTAACTGAATATAGGTCTAAGTTTTGGTTTGAATTTTGGTTTGAGCTAGGCTACTTCTATTTCGAATTTTATTCTCATTTTGCTCTTCTTTTGCTTTCTGAATTTGATCTGAGTTTCAGTTTAATTTTTGGTCTAAAATTGGATCAGATTTATAGTTCAAACTATGATTTCGAAATTGAACTTCGGTCTAAATTGGTTTTGAGTTTTGGTATAATTTTTGTTTTGAAGTTCAGTCTGATTTATGGTTTGGGTTTTGGTTTTATTTTGGTTTTCGGGGTGAAAGTTTTGGCCTGAATTTTAGTTTAATTTTTTGATCTGAGTTTTAGCTGCGATATTGGTTATTGGTAAGCAAAAAAAATATTTTGATTAGGATATTGGTTAAAAGTAACCAAAAAAGTATTTTGATTGCGATATTGGTTATGTGTAACCTCAATGAAATTTTAGTTGCAGTAATTGCTATTTTCAATAAATATTTATAAGGGTTAAAAATAATGGGTATCTGCAACTTTTTTAAATATTTCTTTTATCAGTAAAGTCTCTGATTTAAACTATTAAATTTGCATAATTTCAATTTATAAGCAAAAGTTTTACAATTAAAGTTATTAAGTTATGTAGTTGGTCATAGTTGGGTTAATTAATTTGTACCTTCACGAGACTTGCACTTGAAAGCTATCACTTTTCTATTTTCTTTAGCTTATTGATTACATGACATGTGCACTTATTAACTGAACTAAATTGCATAAAAATTTCTTCCAACTGATTGAAAGATTTTGTGTGCCCTCCTCAATGTATGCTGCATGAAATTGTAGAAAATCATGGTTTAAGAAAAAAAAATATTAATTTTTAATTTAAAATATCAATATATTTTATACATTTTAAATTTTCAATTTTATGCTGCATCATTTATACATTTAAAATATCAAATTGTTCTGCAAAAATTAAATTAACACTTGCAATTTATATATTTTATGAAGCTTATGATGGAGATTTGTGTGTGTGTATACATGCTTAAAATGACATTAATACGAAAAGTAATAAAAATATAACAAAACACTTGTTGTTGATGAATCTGATGAGAATGATGAAAATCATAATGATTTTAAAAGCAAATCTAATTGTAATAATTCAGTTGATGATATTAAAGCTGATGGTGAAATGAAAACGATGAATAAGATAGTATTCAGGATGATAATGATTGTAATAAAATTGGAGAATTTGATAGATAATAATTATTATGATTCTGTGGTTCATAATAATGACGATGATGATAAAGTTGAACGTTACTGATTCTGTTGCTAGAAGTAATAATGATACGCTTTCATTTATTCAATTTAATTGAAAATTGATTAAGTGGTAACACAGATATATTGCAGCAACAGCAGCAGCAGCACGTGTAGAAGTTGCTATAGAAATTAATTGCATGTTTTGATTTATATACTTACACATACTCCATTATGCATAAGGTTACTAATTACTACATAGTTATGTGGAAATGTGTGGTTTCGTTAAATGTGGCGCCAAGGAAAAATGGGCCCGAATCAAAAATGAAAAATGGTTCTAAAAAATTGAAGGGCAAGCAATAAATTGTAACTTGAATTGGGGTAATATTATATGTCTATATGGGCCTATTTTCAATTTTAAGTTTAGAGTGTAAATCTAGATCTTTTTGTTATGCTAAGTCGAGTCTTAGTAATTATATTATTTATATTTTAACTATTTTAAACTAAACTCAAACTTAAAGGTTTTGAGAATCAAAAAGAATAATTGTGAAAAGTACGTGCGAAATTTTTTCTGCCTTTCTTTAAAATTCTCATATTTCAATTATATTTTAGTTGATCTCAAACGTTATGTTGTTGAGAATTTGAAAGGATAATCTGTAGTCAGATTTGGTTTTCATTTTACTTAATAAAAATACTAAGTAATTTTTTTATTATTTCGGTACCATTTTTCATTTTCAATTTGGGGCCATTTTTAATTGCGAAAATATTTCATAAAACCGAAATTTATGCACAAATTCATAATTTTATGAGTGCTTGCTGCTTTCTTTTTACATAAATGCAAATATTAATATGAAATAGCAAAAGTTTTCTGCAAATTTATAATTACTTGGTTAGGAAATGTATGCCATGAAAATTTTTAGTTTATATTAAAAAGTTAATACAATTGTGTTTGCATATATTAGTTCTCAAATCTAGCGAATTTTCTAATTGCATATTAACATATTTACTTTCATTGCTTTCTATCACAAAATTTTAACACAGTTTTTAACAATTATGCTAATTACTGCAGTCTGTAGCTGTTCAAAGCGCAGGGCACAAAATTTTTGCAATGCCATAAGCATTAAAATTTAATACTTAATAATATCATCAAAATTTCAAAAATGTATTTTTAATAATAAACTTATGTGTGGAATAATTCGAAAAGTGATTAGATCAAGTATGGTGCAGCATTACGTATGAGTGATATTTGAATGAATTTATAAAATAACATTAAATGAATTTTAGGTCGAAGAAATTAAAGCTATTAGCAATTAAAAACAAAAACATTGTATGGAATTATAAAATAATTATAAAATTGTGTGTTTTCGTATATTCAAAAAAAAAAAAAAAATATTAGTATTAGCTTTGGAAATATGAGCCTGTAATTATCAACGACATCCAAAGCATCATCGTTAGCTACTACTAAATAACTACTAGCTTATTATACTTTCATATTATTGCTCTGTATTAGTAGGCTAAACTAATTTTGCTTCATATATATACACACACACACAAATATATACATATACATACACATAATCTTACATACTTATACACATAATGCACGCATTTGTAATCAACTCAACTCAACTCAATTTTACTTAAGTTAACTTGCTACATATGCTCGAGTATTTTCTACTTGTTTCACTACTGTATTTCATTATTTTAGCATTGGTTTTGTTTGTTTGTTTTCTTTTGTGTTTTGTTTTCATTTGGGAGCAATTATTTCAGGAATTTTGTGTGCTAATGAACCTGATCATGTTGCAAAATTGTACTTGTTTTTAATTTATCTTTTTTTTGTTTTGTTTTGTCTTGCTACTTGTTTGCTATGATTCAAGTATGTATGCGTTTTACTTTATAACTTAATAAGGTAATTCAACTTTTAATGAATGCGGCATTTAGCAAATGTTTCTGAATCATTTATCATTTTCTTCTGTACTGTTATTGCAATGCAATGTTGACGATGCGCTTTTTTGTTGTTGATATTGTTTTTGTTTTTGTACTGTTTGCTTTCATTGTTTAGTGTTAACATTGAACTTGAATAACAACAATGAAATTTTGTTGTTTTGCTTGTTGTTGTTTTTTTTTATTACGAAAAATACAAAGTAAAATTGTTAGAAGAAAGCCAATGTTAATGTTAATGCCAGTGACTGTGACAATTTTTTTTTTTTTTGGTGTTTTGAAGTCTAGTGTAATTGCAATTCTGTTGTAAGTGAAACTTTTGCTTATTTGCTAGAAAAAAATGTGTTCCAATGATACAAAAAATCCCTGAATTTATGTATTTAATTGGCTTTAAACTGATTCAATGAAAATCTAAATTATAAATTCATAGAAATTCTTGAAATTTTAACTTAATTGATGTTGAGGTTTTAGTTAGAAACGACTTGAACTAAATTAAAGAAATTTCATTAGTTATGAGTCCCTAACTAACCTTGATTAGAGGCTATATAAATATATTAGCTGTTTCTATTTGAACGAAATCCATTCTTCAGTGATTTTTTTAGTCATGTCATGAATTATGGCTACTTGTTACTTGACCTAAATTTGAAAGTGGCATATAAATAAGATTGTAAAAAGATGCTACTGGCACTAAGGTTAAAGCTTCAATAAAAACAAAATTTTCGAAAAAATCACACTAAGGATTTGGGGTTTATGGGCTCAAGTAAATAACAAATCTTTGTAAATTTTAATTGATTTCAAAGGTAATAAAATGACGCAATTTCAACAAATATTTTGTAATTTTTTCACCATCAGATTAGCGCGTTCGAATTGGTAAAATATACAAAGAGAGTAACATGGGGAACTATTTTTATAGGAATAGGCCTTAGGAATTCCTTTTTAGTATCTATTTTGATAAAAACGAATGCTTTCCTGTACCAAAATGTTAAAAATTTGGATAGAACCCAAAAAATGAATAAGGAGGGTTTCGCTTTTTTATTAAAAAAACTAAAATGAGTCCCTTCTGCACTCGTCAGATGATGTGATTTTGTATTCCAAAAAGTGCAAAGTTCATGTGTTTTTTCAAATTTTTCATATTCTATTTTCAAGGCACTTTCTTCGCTTTTTTTACACATCTACATCGGTTAATGTTGTTACTTTATAATTTGAACTAGGAAAGATTAAACTAAAATAAACTATGCAATAAAAAATATAGTAAATAAAAACAATTTTTCATGTATTCCACTAATTCTATTGATTCCATTGATATATATGTATATTTTCTACAACAATTTTAACATTTAAATTATATGTTGCATACTTTTAGGCTTGTTGTTTCCTATTTTTTAAATTAAAGATTCACCTTTCTTAGTCTGTTTACACTAATAATAAGACAGCATACTTTCAGTTTGCAATTCACCACTGTTCACCGGGCGGTACGAAAGTTTAATTTAGCAACCACAATATTTGCATACTAAATAATAAAATTGCGGTATACTTTTAGTGTCCTATTTTTAATATTAAAAAAGTCACCCTAATCTGTTTCGGGGTGCAATTTACCGCCCTTCACCTGGCGTTACTAAAGTTTAACATAACCACCACTATATTTACATACAAAGTAATAAGTGTTGTATACTTCCGGGGTTCTATTTTTAATATTAAAAGTTCACCTTTCTTAATCAGTTTATTCTAATATTAAGACAGCATACTTTCGGGGTGCAATTCACCACCCTTCATCTAGCTGTACGGGAGTAAAACATAACCGCCACTACTTTTATTTATTTATTTATACACACACTTATAAACTCACACGATACCTAAGTGACATTTAATTTTAATTTCTATCAATTCACTCTACTATAAATTTTTCTTCAGTCTCGAGTAAAGATGCTTTCACATAAAAAAGAATGATACTTAAGTGCTTGGATTCAAATTCTCTTTTCAAAAATGCATGTGTAAAATAGAGTTGTAAAATCGACGTAACCTAACCAATGAAGTTGTTGAGTTGTGTTTAACTTTGGTTATGAGCTGAGTGGCTCTTCTTTATACAGTAGAAACTAACAGGTCAAATAAGGTGGTGTATTATGCACAATTCGTCTCTTAAGGGTTTCCAGACTTATTTCATCAGTATTAGATAAAGCTTAAATTTCAGTAGCATATGCCAATATAAATGTTTGCCGATATTTATACAGTAGAATCCCGATAATTCGTAACCGCAATTTTTTACGAATTACAGAGGTTTTCGATTTAACGAGATTTTGATTTAACCCTTTCATCTCGGAGTTTTTTCTCAGAATCAGGTTGAATTTTTTCAATATTTTATGCAAATATTAAAATAAATTAAAAAAAAAACAATCCACTTATTGACAGCCACCATCAGAATTTTGAAGAAAACTCAAATAAAATGGAAACAATATCTCCCATTTTACTTGAGTTTTCGAAATTAGAATAAGAAAAATACGATTTGACTTTTTTTTTCAATTTCTTTAATAGAAAGAAAAAAGCAACAACAATTATTCATTTAACTGAAATATGTATGCAGGTATGTACACATATTGACCCCATTAAAACTATGTTCTAAAAAGCCTGTAATTTTTAGTTGCTTAAGGCTCTTCTCGCGTATCTTGTCAATCACGAAAAATACAAAAAATTCCATCAAAAAAGTGAACGTAGTGCCATACATATTAATTTTTTCCTTTGCATTACGAATTATAAGAGGTTGTCAACTACCAATTTTAATTTATAAGAGGTTAAACAGACCTTGTATTGAAAAAATAAAAATACGAATTAGCGAGGGGACCAAAATGTATGGAATTTTTACGAATTAAAGCGATTTTTTCAAGGGACCAGCGATTTTCGAATTAACGGGGTACGAATTATCGCGATTCTACTGTAATTATAAGTGTCCAGCAATGACACTTTCAACACTTAACACTATAATGCACAAACCATGAGTAACTACAAGTACGTATTTCAATACTTTAAGTTTTTTAGAGCATAAAATTATATTGTAATATAATATAATATTATATTCACTTGATTTAATGGTTATTAAGTGGAAAATTGTATACTTATGATTAATTTAGACAATTATCACATCCAATATAATAAGTTTGTAATTTTATAATAAATTTTCACACCCACATATAAAATTTAAACATATGCACTTACACAAAAAAAAAAATAACTACTCAAGTGTATCAATTTTCAAATAATAATGCACTTAATGAACAGATTATTAAATTAAAGTTTAACATAAATTATCAAATGCTTTCATATTTAAAAAGGAGGAGATTTTTATTAAATTTACATTAAATTATTTAAAATTTAAAAGAATCCATTTTTCAGATTTATTTATTTCCATATAAGAATAGTTACGTGCTTTTCTTATGTTATATTTTTAATAATTTGGAAATTAGTATATTGCTCTAAAATCATTCAGTGAAAAGATCTTTTGCAAAATGTTTATTTCTTTTACATACTTCCTATTCTTTTTTGAGAGTTGTGTAGAAATTTAATGTTAATATTAAAGAATGCAATACAAAATTTACAATATTTGTATTGACAACATATTGCTTAAATGCAAATGCACATAAATATCCATGTAAACAAACAATACTTGCATGTATATAACTACATATATGTGCAAACATGTGCACAGTACATGCATTAAAAATAGTGACATCAGATTTAATAAACTACGTTCATTTAGAATGTTTTCAATTAAGTAATAAAAACTAAAACAAACTTTCTACTTCGCTGGTAACCTAATTTGAATTCAAAATATTTTTTACAGGCGCAGATCTATTCATATTTATGCTCGACGCAATTTATGATTTCTCCGTATTTAGTGAACGCCACCAACTCAGATTCCTGATTAAAAATAACCTCTCAAATGCTTCCACTCTTAAACAGGCATCGAATATATTTTCAAACGATCAGTAAGTTTACCTTGCGTTTCTGCTGCCTCTATCATTTGATAAAATCTATTTACAATAAAAAGATCTTTGACTAAAGATTTTTGATCGATTTTGTATCACATTTGTGGTTAAAGTAAGAATTCATAAATTGAATTTTAATAATATTTATATGCCCATGACTGTTTGTAATGCGTAAATTTGTTGTATTTGGCATGCTGAACTGCATCAGTAGCAGTTGTATAATTTTATTTTTTTATTGTTGCTATCGTTGCAGTAGCAGTGACAGGCAGACGGACAAATAACATAATAGAACATTTTTATTGTACAAAATTGAACGCTTCAGTTATTCACTGAACTTATATAGAAACATGTGAGCATTTTTCCTACCCACCCAGTAGGATAATATATTACTGAATATCAAATAACAAATACGGAAAGAAAAATATGTTTTTGACTATCAAATATTTATGCCAGAAATATACTGGCGCGCCCAGTGATTTAATTGTCTCTGTTCTTTCATAATTTTCTTACGCTTTAGGAAAAAATTAGGCAGGAACTATAAATGCCAAATACTATGGTGGCTGAAAGAAAATATGGGATGCGTGCACAGGTAAGCAGGAGACTTTATATACATACATGCAGAATTCAAAATGTATACAAAGAAACAGCAGATACATTGAAAAATTTAAATGCGAAATAGTGAAATGTGAAACGATGCCGGCATATAAGTCGCTAGCTACCGAAGAGAACCAAAGTGCTATCGCTCCTCTTGCCTTATAATTTACAATTTTAAAATTACTGTTTGCGGCATAAAGTACATGGGCAGGCATTGTGAGAGTCAACGTTTATATGAGCATATGGGTGACAAGAGGCGCTGACGTCAGCTCTCTTAGTGTCCGCTCATGTGTTGTATGGTTTGTTGTGAGAGGGTAGCTGTTTGAGTGAGAGGGGCACACACGCCAATTCGCATCACATGTAGTTTTTTACACATTTTTGAGTTTTGTCCACACAGCGAGCTAAGATGTTAACAATTCAATAAATTGTTTATAGATCATAGAATTGGTTCGATACATACAATACATACACAAAACTTTTGGGGTAAATATATCCTACTAGGCACCAAGTACACACACATATATACGATAAGCAAAAATCCTGCTATTGTTCCTTTAACAAAAATGCTCAAGAGTTGATGTTGCTGCTCTTGCATTGTATTACGTTTGTATTTACGTTTACGATATCGTGCAGTAACAAGAACAGCAATAAAAACTACATAACATCGCTGTGAACCAAATTGTACACATGCATTACTTACTTTCTCTATCAAAATATTGAAAGGATTTGATTTTACATGCGGCATTTGTAATCCGTACTCTGCTCTTTTCGCCCCATCCCTCTGTAAACGATTCGTATTGCTTGTATGCGCATTTGCGTTTGACAAGCGAAGTGTGCAGTTGAACGTGATTTTTTACAGAGTTAGAAATGCTTAAGTTTTATATTTATTTTTTTTTTTTTTTTAAATTGTGTGCAATTTCATGAAAACGTTTCCGAAAATCATTTTAATATTTCAATTTAGAAAAGGCAATGAAGCAAATGAACAAACTGAATATATTGTTTAAATCCTTTAGAGATATGGGATTTAGATTTCTAGAAAGTGGAGATGTTTTGAAACTTTATTAAAATTAATTTGATTTTCATGATTTCTATATGTAAATTGTTCTTTAATCAAATCTTTAATTTGTTTAAATTGAAATTTCATATTACATTGTTAACTAAAGTTTTCAAATTGTATTTTCAATGAAATGCCCTATTCTTGTAGTTTGCTTCTGCAATATGTTCGTGGCATGAAACTATTCTAAACATGATTTTCATCTATTTTCCATAATTTTTCGATTGCTTAGAGTAGCTGGCTAAAATTGTAAGTAGTTTTTTGTTTGCCGCATTCTATATGTATGTATGTAAGTATGGTTACTCTCTATATAAGAATATGTTGTTTAATATTTGTATTTTCTTCACGTATTCTTCTTGTAATATGATGCTTCTCTACACTTATGTTTGGGTATGGCACTCTGTTCTGGTTGCTACTCCCCTTAAATTTTTGGCAAAATTCTTAATTTAATTTAAGTTCCTTTAGTAAAGTAAACAAGTAAAGTTTTAATGTATTCACCTGGATTTAGTTTTTAATTAAAATATTTGCAAGTCAAAAAGTTTTTTCAACAATAATTAAATAAACTTAATTAAAGACTTTTAATAAATACTAAAAATATGTATATTTGGTAATAGTTTTATTTACAACTAAAGTATAATTTTGTTTCTTCTTTTCAGGTGAGAAAAAAACTTATTCAAAGTTTAATATAACAACAAAATAAAGTAGATGATATTGTAGTAGCTAGATGTCGAAATATTTTTGCATATTCATTGCAAACAAATATTCTTTAAGTAAGTTTTTCTTTATCATAATAATTAAGCTGACAATAATGAAAGAACTATGCTCAAGTAGAGCATATACATATAATTATCATTGAAAAGTCTTAAAAGGTTTGATATTTCAGTGGAAACGACTGGCGAATTGTGAAGATTTTGACGATTTTGAATTTTATTTCTTTTATTATAGATAAGAAAATGGCTGGTTGGTGCTTGTTGCCTTGAAGCAGAATTTTCAAAAATTTTACTTTATGTGATACTAAAACTTTGAGTTAAAGTTATTTCCATGCTAGCGCTACACAGTGGTTGCATTTGTTTAAGAGAGAGCTGCAAAAATAGTTAGATTAGAGATATCGTTCTAAAATTTTGAGAATAAGTTTTTGGCTATGATTTGCAATTCTTATTTAAACATTATGATTTTTGCTCAAACTTTAAAAATATGATTTAACTGGTCACATCTCCTTAATACCCACTTTTCTTATAAAAAACGTTAACATTTATATAATAATGGTATTATGGTTAAAAGTATAAAAAAGAAATAAAGCAATATATCGCTAGATTAGAGTGATAAGGTGCTAAGCCTATTTTTTAAATTCAAAGGAGCGATAAAAAACTTTTCAGCATTTTTTTTTCTGTATAAACGAAACATGTACATAAGTCTTTTTGCAAACGATGTATTTTAATTTTTCATTCTTACTGCTTAGAAATCTAATTTTTCATAAAAAGTGGACTTAACGCCTTTTCACTTAAAATTAGCGACATAAAAAAAAATTATATAAATATATATGAAATAGAAATTAATACAATTTTACACAAAAATAAAAGCCATTTATTAAAATACTAATTGAAATAAGGCTGAAGAATAGAAAATTATATTAAAAACCAACGAGTAATCGTTAGTCTATAGCAGACTACAAAAACCCAGGCAAATCTTGACAGCTACCGCCCAAACTTTTTAACCTTTGTGCCTTAGCTTTTTTTTATAACCACGATTCTTATTTACAACTATGTTCCTATGACTAGAAACCTAAATAAGTGTTAAATTAAATCGATTGCCTAATATGAACAACACAATCTTGCACTCTTTGAAAGGTTTGATAATCCAAGATTGCTAGATTTTTGCGTCTTGATATATCGGCATAATTTTTGTATGACAAAAATCGCTACCAGTTAGTTGAGACTAAGGAAAAATGATAAATCTAATGCATTTAGAAAAAACTTTCAATCAGTGTAAAGAATATAATTATAATCACTTTCTAACTGATTGACTCAGTTCACTTGATTACATCAGCCTTGTTGTAAAATTCGAAAGTGATTCAATTGATAAAGTTAGGCTCACAGATTTGTCTCTCCAAAAATTTTTAATAATTTCTTCAGATTTTGTCTTTTAAACAATTAATTGTTCAATTGCTTTCCAGCTAGAAACCGCTTTTAGTTTCTTTTAGTCTGCTGTTATTATTATATAGTGGGTGGTTTCTAGAAAGATGAAGTCCATAACAATATCCAAGCAATAGCTATTCATTGTGTTGCGTATTCAAGATATCAGTAGTGATGCAACGGATGTCTGCATTCGCATTCGCTATGTTCGAAACATTAGGATATTTTTGACATTAGCATTCGAAGTTTCGAATGTATGACGAATGTTTAAATTAGGCAGCCTGCGCTCACACCTTATACTTGTGAACATGTTTGCTTAGTTTTTTATGCAACTTTTTTTCGCTTTTGAGAAAAAGCAGCAAAACTGTTTTTTTTTTTTTAAATATAATTTACCACACCTACACTTGTGGTCACATAATTAAGTCACTAGAACAATATTTTATGCTAAGTTTGAAAAATATTTTGCATTAGCAGTCCAAGAATTTTTTATAATGTCATTTAGCGGTATCATTAGTAGGCTTAAAAAATATAAAGATAAATGGTTGTGATGGGCAAAAATAAGAGTTCCACTCCCTCGAATAGGGAGCTCATTTGGAAAACTTTCCAGATCTTTGGGATTATTGCAAAGTTCGTGGAAGAGCTAGCTTTTTTGCGTGGAAAAGTAGTAAATGAGATAAGATATTACAAAACATTCAAATCATTTCACAATTTGCAAAGCAAAAAACCACTTAAAACGGCTCCAGCTGAAGATAGGTTCTTGATTAGGCTCAGCAAAATTAACGATTTCTTAACTTTCATCCAACTAAGATCACAAATGGACTTGGATTATAATTTGAAAATATCAGCCAGAACTATACGCAAGCGATTAAATGAAAAAAAAAATATTAGGACGAATTAGCAGACATAAACCCAATGGTCCAAAAAAAAATATTGCGCAGCGTATTCAGTTCGCTAAACGATATCTCCACTAGTACCAGAATTTTTTGGAAAACGATTGTTTGGAGCAATGAATCCAAATTAAATCGTGCTTAGGATCGATGGAAGGCTCTTTGTTAGGCATCCATCAAATACTGAGCTGGATCCAAAATTTACTAAAAAAAAACTGTAAAACATGGGGCCCTTGAGTAATGGTTTGGTAGTGTTTCACTTCATCTGGAGTTAGTCCAATTGCTTAAATCGATAGCAAAATTACTGAAGAAAAGTACAAATGCATCCTTAAAAATCATATTCTCCGAGGATACGGTGAAAATTTACCTTTGGATCTTTCAGCATGATAACGACTCGAAACACACATATCGTGTCGTTAAGTCTTGGTTAAATGAGAACAAAATAAAAATTCTCGAGTAGCCAGCCCAAAGTCCATATTTAAACCATATAGAAAATCTATAGAGTATTTTAAAAACGTTCGTAGCAGCGCAAAAATCTTCAAATAAGGCTTCCTTATGGGCTATCATTCAGGAAGAATAGAATCAAATCACTGCTGTCCAATTCTCTGGTACTAGTCGAAGAGATGTACAGAAATTATCAGTCAAAAATGGTTTCCACAAAGTACTAACAGTACCAAAGGTAAAATTTTAGTTCAAAATTAAAAATCATCAAACTTATTATTTTTAAATATTTTTGTTTAGCATATGACCGCAAATTACACCATAGACATACGATAATTTGGAAAAATTGTACATATTTGACATTATAACTGTTTATTTCTTGGAATTGTTATTTATTTATTTTACCGTTGGTTTTGTTTCTTTTCAATAGAAACTTTATTTTTTCTTAAAATTCTTCTGCTCATAAGAGTTTGACTTAATTGTAAGTCCAAAAGTGTATTTGATCTAAATATTTTCTTAAAGAAACTATAATATGAATTTCCACATTTTCATTAGTATTCGCATGCACGCTTTTTAAAATCGTATCGTTAAACTGACATCCGTTACATCACTAGTCAGCAGTTACTTCATTGCATCCTCAACTGCTTAATGCGATGTGATGACTACTCAAATATTTTTAATCCAGATTAAACTCAAAAGTATTGGAAATTTAATAATCGTTTGAATATGAAGATTTATTCAAACTACTTTTACTATCATGCAAAACTTTAAATTGATAAACTGATTACTGTATTGATCTTGTAGTTAGAAAACTATTTGCAAAAAAAAAAAAAAATATAAAACTTTTCCCTCTTTGCTATCAGTTATAAATTCAATTCAAAATTCAAAGAAAAAGGACAATTTCTTAGAAAAAAAGTGTCATGAAAAAGAAGGATATTCTAAATTAAATTGTATACAAATGATTTTTGTAATCAAAGAAGCAAAGTCGTAATTTGTATGTGGAGGTGATTCACAATGAAAGACAAAAGGGTAGAGAATGTTAATTAAATTTTCTAGAGATTAAGCAATTTTTGCATTTAATGTAATGAAAAAAAAAAACAAAGAAAATAATTGTATTTAATAATGGCATTGTTTTGTTCATAATTATGAAGATTACGTCAGAACGAATTGTCTGGGTAGTTATTATTTTAGGACAAATCATTAAAAAATTTTTTTGCGTATTCAAAATCATTGGTATGATCTTTTGTATGTGCATCAAACTTTGACTTTTTGCTTACAACTGACAAGAAATTGTATGCTCATTTTAATTATGATTGATAACTTAAGGCCAGTTGGTATATAAAAACAATTTATTGGACTTCAGTGTAAATAAAAATCATTAGGAAATAGGTCATGCATGTATCCTTAAGACATACGATAAATAAGCTGCAAAAAAAAAAAGCTTGTCAATAGTTAGAAGGTAGGTTATGAAGAGCAATCAATTTGGTGCGGCAAGTTTTACTTTTATGAAACTAATGTTTAATGTCTATTTGATTGACACAAGTCATTTTTCAATACATATATAAATACACATATACTCACATGAGTAGTAAAGATGTATTTAGGAATAAGAACAACAAAAACAACAATAACTAGAACAATATAAAGATTGAGAGATATGCGTCAAGGACTCTCAAAGGACTTATCGATAATATACACCTCAAGGTTGAGAGGAGAATAATAGCGAAAGCAAACAACAACGAAACTAAAGTAGCATAAAATGCCTTCAAAATAAATGCACATACATACATGCATACTTATACTCACTTGTACACTGATAAGACAGAAAATATCCATTTATGCTGTTGACTCTTGGCGCCCATTGACTTTTATGTTGATTTTTGTTTTTGTTTATTTGTGTTATTTCACATTTAACTGCAAATACTTCTACATACATATATGCTGTTCTTTTTTTCTTGTTGCTATTAATGTTTATTATTTTCTCTTTTTTGTTTGTATTTTTCGTCTGTCTGTTTGTCATATGCAGTCAAACACTTTTGCTTCTACATTCACATACACTTGGAAAATGAGAAGCAGAAAACCAAAGAATCTTTGAATTTCAAATGCCAGTGTCATCTGTAAGTCATATGCTTATGTGAGTGTAAGCAAATATAGCTGAGTGTGTATGTGTGACAGTAATACAAATTTACGTATATGAATGTAAGCATGGGTGTCGTTTATGTGTTTGAGTTTCATTTTTAGCTTAAGATATGTTAAAAATGACAAGAGCAAATGGAAAATGGGAAGAAAGTAAAAACAAAAATTTCACCCACCAGCAGCAGGAGTAATAGGAAGAAGAATTTTTAGATTTCTATTTTTTCATTCCAAGCGTGTGCTTTTTTATCTGTTAACAACAATAACATGTATTCTACTTTGCTGCTTTAATTTTTTTTTTTGCCATTTTATATTCGCCTATTTACAATGAACACGATTTGTGCTGCCACTTGTTTGCTCTTAATTTCATGCATTTCGCTTTTACATTTATTTCTTTTGTTTATTAGAGACACGTATGTATGTAGGTATGTATTTATTTATTTATTTTGCTCATGTATGCGTGTGATTTTTATGAATATAAATTGTGCTGGGATTTGCTTAGAATTTTACAACTTACTAATGAAATAAATAGACATAAATACTTAAGTATGCTCTTTTATAAATTGTTTTGTTTATTACAATAGACAGTTTTCTACTCATACTCTAAAGCAGTTGAAAGAAAGTGAGAGAAGCCAGCCAAGATTAGTTCTTATCCACTCAAACTTTTGGCTTTATGCTTAAAAGTTCAGTGCTCTATCACTGAGCTATTGTAACTTCATATGCATATAGGTATAGAGCCTAAAAGAAAAAAGAAAGGAAGTGAATCAAAAGAGATAGGGGTGACATGACTCCTCTTATCTTTTAAAAAATTCATAAATTATAAAAAAATAATTTTATTTCGAAGTGTTCCTTAAAGGTTTTCACGGACCATTTTTTGAAATTTTTACACAATTTTCCTAACACATTAATATATATTTGCAGACCAAAACAAGTTGAAAAAAAAAATGTCCATGTTTGAATAACAAAAACAATTTTATGTTCATATTTTTGCTATAAGTTTGTGCGATATACGAACTTTTATTAGTTGGAACTTTTTTCCTACAACGGTTAGTTTTTGAGTAATTAGGGATTGAAAAACGTTCAATTTTCACAACTCCAAAACTTTAAAATATCGTAACTTGAAAATAAAAAACATCACATTGAAATAAAAAAATACGTGCCGATTATTTTCTTCTCAAGAATGCAAAAAAAAATTTGGTTGAAATTAAAATTTTAGTTGTAAATCTGACATGGAACGACCCATATACAATGTGATTGTATAAAAATCTTGTTTGAATTGGGGTTAGGCGTTTAACGAAAAATGAAAAATCTAGGACATATTTGTCTATAATGTCACTATATTTCACTAAATTCTGACTCCTTATACTTTATAATGCCACAGTTTCGCTCTTAGAACACAAAAGCCCCAAAAAGTAATAGTCTACATAACGAAATGATTTATGGTTCGATATTTTGTACTTCTCCTTTAATGTTTAGTAATGCAAATGAATTGAGTTTCCAATAATTTTATGTTTTGGTCTTCAGTAACAATTAGAAAAAATGATTGTTAATTCTACATATAAATAAAATTCCATTGTGGTCTACATGTCGTATGAGTATTTATTACTCATACGCACTGTTGTTTTCTTTAATCAAATTTTTAAAACATTATAAAATAAGTACACATTGTAAAGTCATCAAAAATAAAATCATTCATGCTAAAAAATGTATAAATTTTAGCGGCGAAGAAAAAAAAAAACACAAATCGTAAACTGTAAACTTTCATATTATTTTTATATCAATGGGTAGGTGCGTACCTTTTTTGATGCGATGCTGTAAAATACGCATAAAAAATTCACATAGAAACAGTGTAGTAAATGCCTATTTTCATTTTCTTATCATCACACTTCAAAACAATATCAATTTACCGTCAGTGGTACTTCAAAAACGCCAACAACAGCAAACAACATGTAACTTTATGACCTTTTGGCCTATCAAAGACATTTTGACAATACATTTCGCTCTTGTAGGCGCTATGACCTTTCTTTACTTTTACACTTTGTCAAGCACACATACAGTCATAGCGAAAATGGAAGACCCGAAGGAGAAGGAGAAAGGCAAAAAGTAAATTTTGTTTCCGTTGCTTTCATGGGTTAAGTAAGGCAGGCAATATATTGTGCTGCGAGGCGTTTGCGTCCAATGTCGATGTCACTATCGCTATCGCGCATTTAACGTGTTGACATATAAATGCTTTTTATTTCTGCCTACCTGCCATCATCATCACCATTATTGAGAATCATCGAAAAAATGTCTTTGAATAGGTGAAAATTCAATAAAAATTCTTTTAAAGTTACTCATGAATGCATAATAATAATACTGTAGATACTCGTAAAAATGTGTAAAATGTTGGCAGTTGTTACTTTTTGTTTTCTTTGTTTAGAGGGTAATACGTGTATCCAAGTATTTTTGTGTTTGGTTGTTTGGTTAGAAGCTTTGTCAATAACTTACGTAAACATTGAAAGAATTTCATTGTCTGTGAAAGCGATTTATCTGAAAATATTTTGTTGGAATTTCATTTCATTTCCTTTTTTTTCGATTTATTTTTTATTGTTTTTCCGAATTTTAGTAGAATTTTTATTTTTGGCAGTTCTCACTGTCAATTTTGATGAAATTGTTATAATTTTAAGCTGAATTGTTAACCTTTTTTCGACCAATTTCCAAAGAATAATTTAGAAATTATATTTGGTATAAAGAAACTACTTAGTTTTTTACGTGATCTTATTAGGTGATGCCAATGAGACACAAAAAACTGCTTGCTCACCTATTCGGAATAAGTGAAACAACTTTTAAAGTAAATCTGTAGATCGAGTGGAGTGTGTTACTTTTGGCCAAGATAAGCAGTAGTGGCGAAACGAAATTGACGAAATTGTTTCCTTTTAATTGATCTAACTTTACCTACATTCAGTGTCAGATCTAGGACTTGGGTTTGCCAAATTTTGCTTAATTATACGATTAGTATCAGACTAATGAATAAGCTAAAATCATTACCAAGAACCAAAACAAAAATTACACCGTCCAACAAATCCAGACTTTTTGGCCGCAACAGAATAGCCACCCTATAATCCTGAAAGTGTATGTTGTTTTCTTATTTTGGCCGAAGAGAGCTGAATACTAAGTGCAAAAAGTGTTATAAAATGATGGCTGAGAAAATTTTATCAGCAAAGTTGTATGGTAGAATTTTACGAGGGTCATTTCTGTAGAACATTTTAACTCTTTAGTTCGTCTTTTTATGGGACAATTTGACACCTTTTTTGATGAAAGCCTAAAAAGTCCTTTCAAAAGAGAAATTTAAGGATTAAAATATTCCACAAAATTATTTTCCAGAAAATTTCACTAGGGGTCACTAAAGACATAAAAGTCATATATATAACGGTTAAAGGCTGATAAAAGGAAATAGTTTTTTACTTCTATCAAATTTGTAATTTACGCAGAACTAGCACGCGCCTAGTATGTGATACGCCACTTCAATTCAAGTCATGGACGTAGAAAATACCAGTGCCCTGTCACAGCCTTTATATCAGAATTCACCGAGCTCAGACTGAAATTTGGAGCAAACAGGGGCCAAAACTTAATCAGAATTCACCCCCATAAGCTTTCTTTAGATCCACCAGATCTGCCCACATCTCATACTTCAATCTGTTTGTTGTTTCCAATTTCACGTCGATGAAAATCCGATACTCTACAAAATTCTGTACCAAAAACTATGCAGAAAAATATTTACTATCAATAGTTTTTGATACCAACTCAGTGCAAATGGATACAGTTTATCATAACCGTTTAAGTGTTTTTTTTTCTCAAATTGTAGCTCTAAAACATGTTAACCAAATGGGTTAAATAAATCAATAAATGAAAAAGAAATTCAACTTCTCTTCTTCACCTGTCTTCTTCATCTTTGGTCTATTATGCAAAAGCATAAAAATCTACAAGTTCTTTTTGCATTTTGTTGACGGCTACGCTGATTTTTTAATGACGACCTGTCACTAATGGCCTGCCAGCCAGCCATTTCAAGATTTTGTTTGATTAGCCAAGCATTTTGTAAACACAAATGTCTTGGAGTCAAAGTGTTGAAGTGGAAACAAATATTTTTTTTCTACACATTTTTTTATTTAATTTTTCTGCTTGAGAGTGTGGTGATTAATTCTAACTAACCACTGGATGATGAAGATGATAATTGTCACGTGTGTGTGTGTGTGTGTTTGAATGGCTTTACCAAGAAAAACTATAGTAGATTTTAATATGCTGCTAAGCTGTGAATCACCTCAAACAAAAACACAAAAAAGAAGAAGAAGAAAATACGTGGAAATCACATAAACCACTTTCAGTCATTCGTCGACCACTACGTTAAGCATTCAGGGCTTAATACTTACACTTTGTTGTAGATTCGTTTGTTACATTTCTTTTGTGTTAATAAATCTTGCATTTTTGCAACAGTTTTTCACATTTTTTTTTTTTTTTTTTGTATATTTTTCAGTTTTCTGCTTTTACGCACAACGTTGCGATAATAAATTTTCCAGCCATGTATAAAGAATTGCGTAAAGAATTTTTTGCAGCTACTACTTACTAAAAGTACAACCAGCAATTGTTATTGCTACTATGTGTGTAAGTGTGTGTGTGCCTGCTGGTTGCTGCTTTTGGTTCGTAATTTTAGCCTCATGACAATTTCGGGTTTATTAACTGTGGTTGGCTGCTGATATGGCATGAGTTTCCTCTAGTTGGTCCTTTTACTTGTCCGTTTGTCGTGTAAACTTTTTTATCTTTACGCTTGTCTGCACAGAAATTTGCACCGCAAACATAAAAGAAATGTTCTGTTACGAATGGTTGCGGGTATTCGACATGTATTTATGGAAATACCACAAACAAACAAACAAAAAAAAAATATCAAGGAGTCGTCCAAAAAAGCCAACAGGATTTTAATTTCATCACATGAATGTAACAAAAAATGTGGAAGAAACTTTGACTTTTTGTTGAAATTCTTTGCTCAACTTTGTGGAAAAAAGTGGAAACTTGCAGGTTACCTGTGCGTTAAAAAGCAATGCTAAATGATAAGAGAGAAACCTCAGAAAAATTGCTAATGGAATAATGGTAATGGGGAAAAAGGTTCAGATATTTGTTTGGTGAAAACTTCAGTTCTTTTTTTCTTGAGATTGTTTGTTTTTAAGCTTCATATTTAAGTTAAGCAAACTGTTAACATTATTTACAAATTTGTCTCAATATCTTTTGTTGCTTACTTTGAACAAGGAGAATAAATAAAAATTATGAATATTTTTAATTTTTCGTGTAGTTACACTGTGATACAATGAAACAATGACTGGAAGTTAATAAAACTTTCATAAATTATGGAAATTGAAAATTACCAGCTAAAATGAAACTTCAATCAACTCATAATGGTTGGTGATCAAAGATTAAATCATAAATATACCATTCCCAATCAGTTATATCAAAGAGATGTAATTTCTTTGAATAAATCAAAAAAAAGAAGCTAAACTAAATTAGAAATCAAGTAAAATCAATGATAAGATAAAATTAAGATAAATTTTTCAGCGCTTGAAAACAATAATAGTTCTTTTGATTTTTATGAAAAATATTGAGGTTTTTGAATCGATCCTAATATATTACTTATATGAAAATTTCTATTTGATTAGTTAGTTTAAATGGTATAAGGAAAAATGAATTATCGTTCCTTTATAAATATGAAAGAGATTGAATTCTTTCAATCAAAGATTTGATTTTTTCTAACAAATCAAAATGATTGGAAATTAAAATAAGTAGGTACCTAAATTTAAAACGTTTATTAAAATCATGACTTTAAAAATTGGTAATTCCGATCTTTGTATGATCGGTCAATTAGTGCATCATGTAAAATAGGGGAAATAGGGAAATAAATTCCCAATCATTTAAATGAAGCAAGTATTGATTTTTTTATCCAAAATACAGTCATTTGTATAGTTTATTAGCTACTTGTTCTAATTTGTCCGGATCTGTTATAAATCATACATTCATATGTTTTTGCTTTATTGTAAGGTTGTTGGTGTCCCGTTGTCGGTTTATATATTTCACAAATGTTTCATTTATATATAATTTAGTTTTTTATGAACGTTAGCTCTGCAATTTTAATCTGAAGTACATGCTCACAAAGTAGGTGGATCTATCTTATTGATACGTATACAACTTGAAGACATGTTTTCCTATGAGCTTAAATTTAAGTTTGAATAGTAATAGCTCAAAAAGTAACACTTAGCCATCGAGGTTGGATCTAAAAATCTAAGCCGCAAGGAATATAGAAGCTTTTCGTAGCAGTCTACTATGATTTAAATCCTACAAGTTAATTCACTCAGCTTTTAAATTAAATTATGATATATGATGAACTTTGAATGCCTCTTTATAATATAAATACTGCATTCTTTTACTTCAAATAACTGAAAACAAATTGAATTACCAAGCACATGTATATTGAAAGATGTAATTTCTAATCGTTTAGATAAAAAGTTGCAGATTTTTAATCAATCTCAATTCATCTCCAGCCAGCAGAATTATCGTTAATGAGCACGAAAATAATAAAAACCTGATGATCATCATTTATTTTACAAAAACTAATTAAAAGCTTTCAAATTATATGTAGAAACACATACAGACATACCATAAAGAAATAAGAAATGGTTTCTATTAAGTTTTAAAATTGCTGATCTTTTGACACCAACAACAGATGGCGAAGTGATGAAAGACATATTGCAATGTGTCAGGTGATCTTTATGACAAGCATTTCAATGCAATATAAATGTTCAAAATAACATCACCTTCTATGTACGCAACAACAACAACAAAAACCACAACCACAAATACAGAAACCAACAACTGGCAGCAGCACATTTCTTTCAGTCAGTCACAAAATGCATACATGGAAACCTTTAAACTTACAAGAAAATGAACGCTGTACGTTGTACATACTTACATACATATAGTAATTTTTATTACTTTACCATTTTGATGATGATGATGATGTGTAAAAAGATTTTGTTGTATTTTTTTTTATTTTTTTCTATTTTTTTATAAATTACTAATGAGAATATTGCAAAATAAAAATGATGATGCGAAAGTGAAAACTAATTGGAATTGGAAGCAGAGAAAAGAAGAAGAAGAAGAAGGGAAGTAAAAGGAAAAATTTCGACAGATTTATGCATTTATTTTTTTTTTTTTTTTTTTGTGAAAATTACTGACAATGACGTGAAAATGTAAAAGAAAATGTCTGGCATAGCAAATGAAATGAAATCTTTCAAAGTTTTATATTTTTATTGGCAATTAAAATTGCTTAATTATGATTTTAATTGCATTTGATGCAGTTGTTGCTGCTTCGGAGGTGTGAATTATTATTTTTTTTTCTTTTTTACTTGCAAGCAAACCATGGTTTTTGTTGAGAGTTGGTGTGATGATTGTTTTTTTGGGGCAAGAAAGAGAAAAGAGTGGCCTTAAATTATTGTAATATTGTTTGTTTTTGTCGAATACTTTGGCAGGTACTAATGACAATTGGGAATAAGATTATCCTATGCTGGAAAGTTTAGAATATAGTCTACAGAGCTCGATGGGGGAACATATCATACCACAATAATTAAACTCAAATAAAGTGGAGATCAGAATGAAGAAAATAGAGACAAAAACGACTTGTAAATTTATTTAACAAATAGTTGGAAAGATGCCATTTCACATTTCATGCTATGGCAAATCAGATCCTGGCCATGTTTTGTCAAAATTTTGCTCTAGGTCTCTTGAGCAACAAGAGACTGTGTAAAAAAGTTCTGATTCTACTTATTAAGTATAATAAAAAAAATGATGATCTTGCTTGAAGTTAAATGTGCTTTAGTTCGTTATCCTGCTGAAAAACGAGACTTAATGGCAATTTTGTTTTTTTAAGTTATTGCAGCGTTTTGATTTACAGAATATATTTAGGCTTTATACTACCCATCGTTTCTCCTACAATATGCCAGGACATCGTAGTTTATAGCTTTTTAGTATATTTTATATAGAGTGATTAGTTGATGGGGAGATTATTATACTTTTCGGCATCGGAACCAAATAGGATAAGTCTGATATATGACTTTGTCATTAAAATTTTGAGGAGACATTGTAATGATGTGGTGTTGTTCTTCTTGTTCTGGTATGAAACCTATTCATATTTCTATGAGAAAAGACGATCGTTAGTACGAAGTAAGTTGATATTATTTGAATTAAAAGATTGTCATTATGAATTCAAATTTTGGCATTGAGTAGGACCATGAGCTTCAAGTAATAAAAAAATAGTAAGTAGTTTAAACATTTTTCGGTTTATAGTCACAGGGTTTTAGTATTTTGTTGCAATTTCTAATATTGAAAATTTCGATTATTACTTCCCTAATTTTTTTACGTTTTTTAATCTAAGTTTGCTTTTTTTGAGTTGACCAATAATTACAAAAGATTACAAAGGTATACAATATATCCATTCCTATACCAAGAAGGAATCTATCACACAGTCATAATAGTCGGTCCTCTCCCAAACCCTTTTCCTTATCTTTATCAATGACCTTCTGTCAATGACTAGAAATCCCATTCGCTCCTTTGCAGATGACAGCACCATTTGTCATTCATACACCTGCTCAAAACGCCCTAACTCTTTGGAGATTGAGAGTAAACGGCATGCTATGAATGGCTCACTCAATAATGATCTCCAATCAATCTACGAGTGGGGTCTCACGAACAGAGTTGAATTCAACGCGTGTAAGACCCAATGTTGTTTGTTATCCCACAAACGAGTGCCCCAACCCTCTGTTAACCCCCTGGTTATGGGTGGGGTGATTATTGCGGAGTCAGAAACTCTTGATGTTCTGGGCATGTCCATCCAATGTGACGTTCGTTGGAATAATCATATTTTTGATGTGTCGAAAGAAGCAGCCAAATGCCTCGGCTTTCTAAAGCGGTGTAAGAAATACTTCACTCCGTCTGATCTCCGCTTGATCTATACCACCTATATCCGCCCCAAAATGGAGTATAATTCGCACCTATGGGCAGGAGCTTCACGAACGCAACTAGAGTTCCTGGACCGTATTCAACATCGGGCGATAAATCTAATAAGAGACAGTAGGGTTTCCAGCTCTATTGACTCCTTGGAACACCGTAGAATCGTTTCTTGTGTGACTCTGTTCTACCGGTATTTTCATGGTAAATGTTCCTCTGAGGTACAGAACTACGGAAAAGTTCACCTGTTCATGTATTCACCAGAACTACTCGAACTGCAAGCGGTAGTCACGCTTTCCACGTAGATATGGTACCCCAACGCATTACAGAGGCAGTTCTTTTCTCTGCCGTACCGCGCGTATATGGAATAAGCTCCCTGCAACAGTTTTTTCTGACTTTTCCTACCACTAATCTATCTTCATTCCTCATTCAACGCAATGCTTTGCATTCATAGGGGTACCCCCTGAGTGTTGATTGCCTAAATACAAAAAAAAAAAGAAGATATCTCACTCTGATATAGATCATCAATTTTAAAACTCTAACAATCAATTATAAAACTCTAATAATAAAAAAAGAAGGACATTTGAACAGAAATCAAATATTCCAATTTTTGATATCGCCAACGTTCATTAACTTTAATTCAATCTTTATTTGATTCAATTGAAAGTTTAAAATGCCCTCATTTTTTGCAGTAAACATAAAATATTATATGAAATGCACATGAAGCGGAAGATAACGATGAATTTCCAATTGCTGCAGCAGACACGCATCAGCTGCCAAAATTGACAGTAAAATCATAATAATAACAATTTGAATAGGAAACAGATAAGGGAGATGCAGCAGTAGCAAAGCTAGTGCAAATGCAATATTCACAAAATATACACACTCGTTTCGAAAAAGTATTAAAGTTTCATTGCAATGGCAATTTAGGAAAACATTTTATATATTCGTTCCTTCTTTTTTGCTACAGAAAAACTATTTGCATAATCTGTTTTTTCCGACGAAATTTCATATGATGATGCAGTAATTTCCGCCTGCAATGAAAAAATATATGTGGGGAAAAAAAAGTTCAAGCAAACTTTTTCAAATGTGATAAAAATGTTGGTGTTCAATATGCGGTTGTTGGCAAGAGTAGAGACACACACACACACACACACTTATACATATATATGTATACCCTTATATGGCTATTCATTGCGTATGAGTGTTTGTTTTTAAGTATTTTCCCTAATGCAAATAGCGATTTGTGGCAAACTAAGATGCGACGTTGCTGTTTTCCCCTTCCCATTTAGCTTCATTCAATAACATGCAACGTCTTTTTACTATTTTTATATAACGAACAAAAATTTCTACGACCAAATCAAAATGTAATTTTTATTAGTGTAAAATGTTGATAACGTTCACAAAAGAGGAAAAAAAAATTGAGACATAACATTAAATCGAATGAATTTCAAGTTTGTCGCGTATATGCATGAAAAATAAAAAAAAAGAACTGAAATGGAGAATGTGTGAATTTGAATTTTATGTGCGCCACAATGAATTTTGACATTTTTAGAATGTAATAAAAGAAAGAAAAAAAAAGAAGAAAAACAGTGAACACACTCAAACCGGCACGTGTTTGTGTGAGTGTGTGGCAAGTTTTGTAATTTTTGTTATTGTCATTGTCGTATATTTTTATGTTGTTGTTGGTTGTTGCTGTTATTATCATCGTCGTCCTCATCAAATTGTAACTAATGCCAATATGACATAAGGCAATAACGCCATGTATTAACTGTCGTTGACAATATGTAATAGTGTTTGTATATATGTATGTGTATGTTTCTAAAAGCCTGTGCATGTGTATGTTTGTAAATTTTATTTGAATTGACAGTTACATACTTGTACATGAATGAATCGTTGGTTGTTCAAGAGGCGAGCGACATTTAAGCTTCATGAATACATATACGAGTACATACTTTTATTGAACTTCAATTCCATTGAATGTGTTGCTTGAGTATTATACTTGTGTGTGTGAGTGCTAATCACATATGATACATACATATATTCATACTCGTTACACACTCAATACACATTTGCAAGTAATCTTATGCAATAATATATGCTTGAGTAACGAGTACTTACATATGCTACTACTCGATTCGGTAATTTGCATGTGAGTACCCCTAATAGTATGAGGTGGAAGTGAATTAGAGACAGGGAGAGTGAAAGGAAGTGAAAGTAACATAAAATACATTAGTGCGCCATATGACATCGATAACTTCCAGTTGTGTCTTTAATGTTGTTACTTTGTATACACTCATTCAAATTGCATATGTGTGGGTGTGTGTATGTTTATATGTATCCCATGCTGCTAGTAAATATATATATGCGGGTATAGGTATGTATGTGTGTACCAGTCAGTCAACATTAGCTTGTGTATTTTGTATTTTGTGTGTAAGGATCTTTGATGATTTTGTTATGGGCTTTGCACTTTTGGATATTACTTTTTAATATGATTTCACATAATATCATTAGTAATATTAACTATTATTATTATTTTAAACATTCTTCCTTGTGGTTTAATTATATTTTAGAAATAATGGTATGTGATATTATTAAATTCATATGTTTAGCAGCTTCTTTTGTTCGTGTGTATGTCGGACATGGATGTGTGTGTGGATGTATTTGTTGCGATAATAATAACAATGGCAATAATAATTATGTATTTATTAATTAAATTATTTTGATATGTGTACACAAGCAATTCTAATGCATAAACATAAATTTGATTATATCTTAAACTAATTATAGTTTTGTGGGTAGCAGTAGCTACCCACAAAATAAAATAAAAAGTACCATTTCTATTAATTGCTGAAAATTATCGAAATTTGGATTAATTGTATAGAAACTGCTGTACTTTGTTTGGCTTTAGAGCATTGGGCCAACTATGAACATGGAGTAATATTGAAAACACTGGAAGATATGGATAAATATTCAATTCCGAAAGTCTCACGACAACATTGGATTACATAACTCGCTCATTACTTTGGCGGCAGTATCGTTACATCTGCTACACTAAAATGAATTTCTAAACACTGCCTGACCTATGTCTATTCTATTCTTTCCTTCTATGTCGCTATGTCTGGGAACTCAGCTTAATTTGATTCTGTGAGGTCGTAGTGCGTTTACCGCTTTCCGAAATTTTTGATACCGCCTTTGATTTGGCAATACCTGATTGAACTGATAGCGTAGTGGCGTGGTTTTCTAACGGAGGGAGATCACAATCCAGCTGTATTCACAGTTTTTGTGGTTAATGAAGTTAAGGTTTAAGTTTTATTTAATATTTTCACCCTAGAGATGAGTTTAAAAAGTTTAAAAATTAGTTTAAAAAAAACTAAATGTGTCACGAGAAACACTTTAAAAGTCAAACAATATCAACTATCATCTAAATATAGAAAGTGATTGGCTTCGGAGGAATTTACTATTATTGTAATGCCTGGTTTTCACTATGTCATATTCCATGTCAAAGAAAGAGAATGATAGAATTTGGATTGAATTTGATATAGTGAAGACCAGGCATAAGTCGTGTTGTTGCATGAAATTTTTTAGTCCAAAATTTTCAGAGGTAGAAGCCAAAATATAAAGAAAATTAAATTTTTACATATTTTATGTTTTTCCCTCTAACTCCGGTATTCTTTAAGATATATTAACAATTTATACATCGTTGTAAGCAGATAAATATCAATAGAATGTAAAGGCTTACTACTTCTTGAATAAATAAAAATAAAGTTACGGGCAAGTATATGCTTGCAACTATCAAAAATGGGTTTTTTTTTGGCCATATGTCCAAATTTTGAGGGTCAATTCAAAATTCTGAGTATAAAGTTTTTTTTTGCTTGACTAGATCTACGATGGAAACGGTAATCCACTTCCTCTACGAATGCCCAACCCTTTGGAAATACAGGCTAAACACTCTGGGCAAACCACTCTTTAACAGCTTCGGAGAGCTATCAAAAATTAATATCAACGACTTACTCAAGTTCCAATTGGGCTAGTGGAGCGAACCACCACTTCAAACAAACAGACCTACGACAGGTGTAAACCTCGAAAAAAGTATATTTAAATTTTTGATTTTTGTCACACTGTGTTATTATAGAAAATTAAAAGGAAATATGGTATTCCTTTGAAAGGGACTTATAATTTTAATATGAATTCGAGCGGCTAAATGAAGAGTTTTTCTTATGCATTTGTTACTCATTTTCATTGCCAGCTAAGAGGTGGCACCTTATAGAAAAATTTTTATTTTCTATTTTTGCATTTTTGACAATGCTGCGTATCGAACCCGCCACCTTTTACTAATATTAATGGCTCGATAAAACTATTCAACGTTTGACATTCTCTCAACAATTTCGCAGGATTGCGTAAATGCGTCATAATGCATGCCCACATAAAAAACAAATATTTGAACTCATTACAACTTCGTATATGAAGTCATTAAAAATACAACATTTTACGCTGCCATTAATTAAACCGCAAAATAACCATTCAATTTTGTTTAAATTGTCATCAATCATTCAAGCCATTTGCACGCTCTCCCGCACACAAATACTTATTCAACGAAATAGCAAATAAATTTGTGTATTAATAGAATCGCATTGTAATATTGACGATTGCTATTTTTGCATTTTCATTTTAATTGTTCTGGTTATTAATAAAAGCATTAAAAAAAAACTAGAATTAAATGCGCTGAAAAACTACTTCAACCAGAAGCATATTGAAGTATATGCAAATTTATTATTGGAAATTAGCCAACTGGCCAACAAAAATGCCAAAGTTTATGATTGTCATAAATATGCGAAATTATTTGAAAAATGCGGCACAAATGTTATTAAAATTTTTAAAATAACTGCAAGCGAACTTCAGGCAGTGAAATAAACTAAAATTATAAGTGAATTAAATTCGGTTACTATTCATTAATTTGTCACACATAAATTAATTGAAAACAAGTAAAAGTTTTGTACATAATCATCATCAACATAATGATAAGTTTACATGTCGTAAACAACAGAATTGATGCACAAAAGTAAGGGAGAGTGGGAAAGATTATAGGCTCAAGCAAACAAACAAATAAGTAAACAGGCAGCAAACAGTAAACATGCAAAGGCCACACGTTAAACCATACATACACACACATGTATATAGAGATAAACATACAGAAACTAGCTGCTTGCTAACACACACACACACATACGTACGAAGAGTGATAGACACATATACACGTTTGTAGAGTGATAGACACACACTCTCTTGCATACCTAAGCAAATATTAGCGCCAAAATCAGGGAAAAGTTTTCCATGGAAATTCAGTTTTATAATGCAGTGGGGAAAACACGAAAATTACTACTTAATTTAAACATATATTACACAAATTTGTTTTTGTTCATCTTTTAAGAAAAATAATAAATTGCTTTTTAATAATATCACAGTGTAAACTTTGAATTATTTAGAAACTATAAGATTTTCAAATAATGTCACTGTCTTTTTGTAGTATTAAATTTAAAAAAACTGACAAGATAGTTGGATTATTAAATTGGTTGCTGGATATTAACAAACAAAATTTAGTTCAGTAAAAACTTTAGCTATTTTATTTATGCTGTACCTATTATACTCAAATAATGTCACTGTCTTTGAAACACACATTCTCGTACAAATATCATCGACTAAACAACAATCAACAAGCAACATGTTAATAAAGTTATTGAGCATCTACATGCGAAAGAAGAGTACAAAGTTTATTTGCCAAATAGCATAAGTAAAGAATAGATTTACGGCATTTCGCATACGGAAATCCGGTGCTTAATCAACGCGATTTACTTACACGCTTTGGCCTTTGCCCCACTCTTCTCTTTATGCTCAGCATATTTTTAGCATAATCATTCACATGAACGTGTAACAAGAACCAATATATACATGTATATGTGCATACCTACATGCAGAGCGGTAGCTAAGGAGGAGAAAAAGAGGAAAGGGGGAAAGCAGGAGCATAAAAGCTTCACATAAAAAGTGTTGCTCAAAATAAATAATTTTACTATTTAAAGAATTGGATCTCCTCGAAAGTTTTTTTGACTACGACATTGCCCGCTTGCAAACATCCGTGAGTGTATAAAACTGATTCAATTAATTAACGGCATTGGTTGTAGTTTTTGTTTTGTTATGGTAATGACGCTGCTGTTGCTGATAGCGTGAGGAGTAACAAGGGTTAAGCAAAATTATTTGTACGCATATTCATAGAAGTTTTCGCTTTCATTTGCCCGCATGTGTCTATGTGCCACATATGCGCTTTAAATTAGCTGTATGCAAATAAGAATCTGCATATTTTTCATATCGACTCACGGTGTTGCTGTTATTGTTGCATCTACATTCGCGGTTTTAATAATGGTGGATGATTTGATGGTTTTTGCATTCAAGTATTTTTTTTTTATAATCCATTATGTAAATTTATAAGTAATCATTAGCATAAAAAAGGGAAAAGTTTTGAACAATTATTGTGTTTTAAAAATAATATTTTGATTTGTCTTGGTTAACATAGTGAATAGAGGATTCTTAAGCGAATTGGAGGAAAAGACTTGATAGAATTACAAAGTGGTTGATTTTTAATAAAATTTGCCGTAAAAATTTGAAAGTGGTTAAGTAAGTTTTGGGCATTAGTAAGAGAAAATATTTTAAAAATATAAATAGGTTTATTTTTAATATTTTCGGGGAAGCAAGAGTGAATCGGGTAACAGAAAATGAAATAGAAATATGTTAGATATTTCAGGGATCAATAAAATTTTAAAGTAATCAAATATGCTTTCGATTAAGATTGATATATGTTTGGGCTCGGACAAATTAAGAATTTTTATTGATCATTAATGTTTTGATGCGTTTGTAACAAAAAATTTGCATGTGAAAATTTGCGGAATTGTGAAAACTACGGCTCTTTTTGTCTATCCCTTAGTGCATGGAACTATAAAAATTTTGAAGTATTACAAGTTTCTTGGGAAGTGATCCAGCGCAATCGGACTGTAAAGCTAATTGTTAAGTGGATCCTTAGAAATTATATTGAAATAAGATTGAACGGTTTAAATGAGAACACCGAGAAGATTTCGTTTTAATAGTATGTTTTAACGGGATGTGACGATTTATTGTATTTTATGTAGTCGCTATTTGAATGAGTTAGTAGCATTAGTTGCTAGATAATGACTTAGAAATTTCATAGAAATTTATACCGTATAGCAACTGGCAAGGCCGTATTTAGGGGGGAGGTTTTGGGGGTTCTGACCCCACCTCCCCCTCCCCCCCCCCCCCCGAAATGTGTAAATTTCTGAGATTAATTGCTAATAGATGGAAAAAAAGTCAAAATAAAATCTATTTAACGATATTTTTTACTTCCATCGGTTTTTTTTTCTAAAAATTCAAATATAAAAAATAAATTTGAAATCTTAGCTACACTCTGCGATCAAATCCGATTTGTTTTCTTCAACATGAGGTTTGACTACGGATTCAAAAAGAGGAGCTGATACTGAGCACTCCTACATTCATAGTTTTTCTAGGAAAAAATTATCGGATCCTTGTAAAATAAGACTTGCTTGAACCCCATTTTTTTCCTAAAACGTGACGTGATAGGAAGTTTTTGACCTCAGATTCGTGTTCAATGTGAAAAATTCTTTCGCAAAAACTCCATCTTATTAGCAGACCCATCTTAAAATGTAATTAATTTTTAATCCATTATTGCTCAGAGCATCACGACTAGAAAGATCTCTTTCAATGCTGTGACTTCACGAATTTAAAAAATATAAGCCAACCTCATCCGGGTTCCTTATCATTGGTAATAGCTCAAATTCCCAATGATGATCATTTGAAAAAAATGAGCCTCTACTATTTTTGGTAATTTTTTGAGATTCGGTACATCATCAGTAGTGGGAAGTCAATGAGTTAATGAAATTATGTCCCTCACGATAATAAAAAATGCATTGATTAATATTTATTTGAAAAAATTTAATTTGATTATTCTGGGAATTTTTTGTCACTTTTGGCCATTTTGTTGAGGTTAAAATTAAAAAAAAATCGGAAAATTTTTCCTAAAATTTTAATTTTATAGGGTCCATTAAATGTATCATCGATTTAATTTATTGTATTTAAAAATCAGTTTGATAAAAATTATTTATGAATATTTTCTTCGAATGAAAACCCCCCTCCCCCCTAAAAATTTCTGGCTACGGCCCTGGCAACTGGTATAAATTCCCATGGGTCAAAGAAATATGCACAGAGTGTGTTATACTAGAATAAATACCCGAGTGGTATTTGTCCAAACTCAGATAGAGCAAATACCAGAGAGGTATTCTGATTGAATTCAACACGAAATACCTGAGTGGTGTTTACAATTTAATTATAACAATAATAAATATAATAATAATAATCTAATCGTCGTGACGGGAGCACTAATCGAACCGCATAAGAGACTGTTTAAGGGGATCTTAAACAAAGATGATAAAATGAGGTTGTACTAGAAATTTAAAAATGATTTAAATTGCTTTTATGTTTTTGGTGGGTCAATTTTTTTTTTAGAAATTAGCAATTCGGGTAACAGAATGAAAGTACACTCGGAATTGATTAGGAGTGAGTGATGATTAGGATTGCAACTGATTTTTGATAGGTCAAATTAAACGATTTCTAGCGGATTAAGGGAGGTTTTAATTTTTTTTTTTGATTCATGTATCCAAAAGTTAAAATGTATGAGATTTTCATCGGTAAGGAGGAGAAGGGAGGAGGTTTACCACCGAAATCCCCCTAAGTTCCGCCAGTGAATAGTAGTATTCAAATTAAAAGTGCATTGTGCAATTTGTGTATTGTTTCACATTTTGATTATTTTCGTTTTTCAATTGCAGTTGTAGATTAAATGTTTTTCATTGTTATTTTCCATTGGGATTTTGCAACGACTTGCATCTATTGTTGTTATTTGCTTTGAAAATTCATATCAGTATTATTGCATTGCCAATATTTTGTGCATAAAGGAAAAGGAAATAAGAGGAAAATGTTGAGGTTACCACAGAGGCAAAGTTGAATTGGATTTTAAGTAGTTAATTAGTAGAGAAGAATTTTTAAAATATTCTTTGCGTTACATGTATGGAGTGATATTTAGCTAATAGTGATTTATAGGCATGGCTATTTAAAAGCAACAATCAGTGCCTCATATCAAGTGTATGATTAGAAATAAAAGCAGAATAAAACAGTTTCCTTGACGCAGCTGCTATAGATATAAAACAAATATCTGTAAAGGATTAGAAACCACAGTGCTTTTAATCTATTTAGTTTGGAAAAACAAATATATTACTATCGAAAGTGTTCTACTTAGCTAGTATTGTCAAAAATCCAATCAAGTACGTGAATTGCGTAAATTTTCCATCCACCGCATTCATTCAATTAAAGTTATTCGCATATCACCCGCATCAGTTCAATCAAAAATAAATAGATACATTCTCGTTTCGATATTTATCAATAATTTAGTGAAGCGAGAAATGTCGGAAGCTGTTTGCCTTTAGTCGACCGCGGGACATTAATTAAACATTTGTGTGTTTTATGTAGATATACACTCGCGGCACATACACAATCATATTTTTTGTTAGTTGTATTTGCGCATTTGTACGAGTATTTGTGTATTTATACAAACACAATCAAATATAACAAAAAAGCAAATGTATTGATCTGTAAATTTCGGTAGGTAGTTTTTAAAAAGAGATAGTTCAATTATTGCAAAAATAAATTGTGAAATAATCAATAAATAGACAAGCACATAGAAACTCATACACGCTCAAATGCGCACAAACACACAAAAATTGCGTTAAAGTAGCAACCAAAACCAAAATTTTCGGTTATGCTAATGACGGCTAAGGTGTGGGAAATTAGAAAAGTTCAATGCGTTCATTGCGGGGGGTGCGATGTGCGCGAGGGAGTGTGCTTGCTGTGGAATGGGGATGAAGTGTGGTACGTTGATTGTGTATTGAAATACTTACAAAGGTTTCTGCGTGTTCTCATCAGTATGTTAGTGTTGGTGTGAATGAGTTTGAGTTTTTCCTATTTTTTTTTTGTTGTTGTTTTGTTTTATAATTAGCAGCAAATTTGTTTAAGTTTGAATTTATAAATTTTCCAAAAATTTGCATAAATAAAAATTAACTAATGTCGCCTTTTAATGTATTCAAATATGAAGGACAAATTGAGTTTTACGGATTAAATTTGTTTTAAATAGATTTTAAGGGTAAATTATTCAAGTGAATGGTGTGAATATTAATTCGAAAGGGAGTGAGAGAAAGTACGAGCACTGAGTATTAAATGCATGTATAAAATACTAGGCCAATTACTTAAATGAAATTTTAAGCTAGTGTTAATTTTTTTAATCCAGTTAAAATTAGGCTCCAAGAACGTTGAAAAGAAACCTTCTACTAAACTACTCTACCTGTCCAGTTTCCCATTGTAATATCTTTCTTTAAATTGAAGGAGCTCATGCCGTTATTTCTTATAAAATTCCTGTTTCTCTTACAATAAAAACAGATAGGAAAAATTCAGTTTCATGTACCACCCTCATTGACGACGGCAGCTACACGACTACATCTCTCAAATTATAAAAACAATATGTTCTTATGGAGATGATTATTTTGGCAACGACACGACCACATGACCACTGGCCACAATTGTGGCGGTAGCCAATTTTAAATCTATTTGTAATTTGACAAGCTACAGAGAGAGAGAGAGAAGAGAGTTTGCTTTTGTTGTTTTGGTTGTGTTTGCTGCAGGTGGTGCCGCTTCCATTGTGTTTAGTAGCTGACTACACGGCGACAGTTGTAGACGACAGAATTTCGCAGTCGTGTGTTCGTGTAGCTGCTGTCGCCAATGTGTATAGACCATCATTGACTTTACTTTATGTCGCCAATGCTGCTAACTTTAATGTTCTGAGTGCATCTCACGCAGTCCTACAAAAAATCAACTTTTATGTAAATCTGCAAGGTTCGGACTGTAGATTTTGGTCAATCTAAAAAAAATTTATGTCAATCTGGAAAATGTTTTTGTTTCTTCTACAGAAATTGTAATTTCAACTCATTAATAAGGTGAAAGATGATTAATAGGTTCCCTAAAATGATATAAAAAAAAAGTATGAATGTATTATCCATTCTCATTCAAGTCAACCAATGATTACAGTTGGTCAATTGATGGCATAGTTTGGAATATATTCTATCTGCGCACTTTTACAATCATCAATTCTTTTGAAATCAATTATACACCTGCATTCTTTTTTTCTTCTTGGTTCATATCCTTTTAATTTTCACTTGACTTTGTTTCATTAGAGTTTTCACTCAGCACGTAATAAAAAACGGAGAAAAAGTATCAGCACAAATTGCTAATTGAATTTTTATAAAGAATAAAAGAAAAAAGTGAAACGAAATCCTTAAATAATTGATTCAATTGTTGCAATGTTTTAATTTATCTTAATTATGAATGACACACACAATGAAAATTCTCCGCAACTATTTTTGTTCAACGAAGTAAATAAAGTAAAAATATGATAAAGTGACTACCAAGGATAATAAAAGAAGGAACACAAACAAAATAATAAGAAGAAACTTTTGTCAAACAATTGCAGCACAACAGCAATACCAAATAACTAAAAACGAACAAGAGAATAGAAGGCCAGAAAGACGCTACTAACTTCATTAAAATACACATACCCATACATATACAAAACATACAAAATGTTGAAAGGGAAAAGGAACAGCAAAATTTTAATATTTCCATAAAATTCTTGTAATGCCAAAGTTATGAAGAAGAAAAGAAGATAACGTGACAGCCAACAGCTGTCAACTGACAGACAAATAGACAGACAAACAAAATATACAACTATCTACTATACAATTCAAGCCACCTACCTACGATTCATACATACATTGAAAGCCATTGAACGCCGAAAGTCAAAGTCCAGAAGCAAAGCACTCAAGTGGCAATCGAAAAACATTATTACCCAATTATGGCGGTAAAATGCATGTAAAAGTAGCAGAGACAGAAAGAGAGAGATAGAGAGAGAGGTGTACGAAGATGGCGTAGAAAAATGTGAAGCTTGTAAGTTTATTTCACAAAATAACACAATAACTGTGAAAAAATGTCAGCAACAAAAGACGAAAAGATTTTCAACATAAGCACAACAGAACAACAAATTCGGAAAGGTAAGAGACAAAAATTGGGTGAGAGGATTGTATGAAACGAAGGAGCCTTTTAGGCTTTCAGGACGAAGGACAGTGTTACCATTAAAATAATTTGTTTAAAAAATTTGTACATTTCTGTTTTTTTTTTTTTTTTTTTTTGTAAACTTTTAACTTCGCTATGCAAAATAACTTCCACACAATTTGTAATATAAAAAAAGAAAAAACATTTATTTATTTCAAAAAATGTCTAGCTTTTGTTATTGTTTCATTTAGGGCACTCAGGCATAACGAAGTGAAAACATGTGTTTCCTTTGTTAAGTACACAGAGAGTATATTGTAAGGTAAGGTAAAAAAAAAAGAAAAAGGAAAAATTTCTTAAAAATCTAATTGTGTAAAAATGTGAAAAATATAAAGCTACCCTGGACTGAACTGAAGAACTGAAGAACTTTTGTGATGATGTCGCAATGACAATGAAATCAACCGACGTGAAAAGGAAAAGCTGTTTGCATTATTGAAGGGACTTGAAGCGCACATGAACACACATACACACTCCAACACAAAACAATATGTGTATGTCCTTTTGCTTCATAAATTGAGAATAATTTTCGCACCATAAAATTTTATCATCAGTGTTTATAGAAATTGCTTTACAAGCAAAAAATATTTGAAAAAAAAATACCAACTTACTAAACAAAAAGTAGCTTAAGTCGCACTTTTAAACATTTAAGTGTGGGGGAAAAAAGAAGATTAAAAACCAAAAGTGAACTTTTTTAACAAATAAAATTCAAGAGTAAGTAAGCTAAGTTTTTTTTTTAATTCTCTTAAAAATATATTTGGCCAAAATTTATCTATTTTCTCCGCTTCCGCCTTCACAAAATTGATTATTTGTTTTGCTGTTAAGCGTGTTTTTTTTTTGCTCATGGCGTGCGTAAAATGTAAACGTTTTTTGATATTTTTGTTTTTTTGTTTTTATATTTTTTTGGGCATTATATATCCTGAAGTGAATACCCTGGAGTACATTAAAAAGTATTGGCTAGATTGTTGATTATTTTTGATATTGTAAGACTTAGCGCAGCAATAATACGTTGCTATAGTATGTTGCAAGTGGGATTTATTTAAATATACTCACAGGAATTGATGAAAAATATTTGTATGATATTATTTTTGTTAGTAATCAAATTTAAAATTTCATGTTTTCTGGTTTATGAAATATGTAAAATTATTTTAAGTATGGTTGAAAATAATTGAAAGTAAAGTGACAGAAACTGTTTGGTTGGTTTAGCCTACGATGATTTCTATTTATGTATATGCAAACATTTGTGACTGAAGAGACGTCAACCTCAAATTGACAATAGCTGCATTTGTATATTTGTTGTTGGTTTCTTTTAATTAATTTCAGAGTAATATTCCATTTGACAGATAAAATATACGACAACAGAACAAGACCGCCTAATGGCTATTTGTGTCAAGAAGTAAAGAGAAGCTGAGTTGTTTATTTTTGAACAATATTTGTTGCTTTGTACTTACTTTAATCATTACTAGTTATTCTAATTTTCAAAGAAATCTTATGGAGTCTCATCAGAAGAAGTTTGCTTATAATTAAAGCTATAAATTTTCCTCAAATAAAAGTAAACAAAAACAACAACAGGATTATAATTTATTTGCTGCTTGGTATGCAACTAACAATCGAGAAAAGAATGTGCACAAAAACTATTTCCGTTTTGAAAAGTGAAAAAAGAGCAAAGGGAAGTGGAAACGAAGGTTGGAAAGGAACAAATCAGAAGGAGGACCTGAAGAAGCATCAAGAATGAAGTGTAAAAGCGAATAAATATTACAGCAAAGGAATTTTAAAACCACATTACTGAATGTTGCTGCTCCTATGCACTAGCAGCTGTTGTCATATACATACGACAACATTTCAACATTTATTGCTATCAACATTTTGTTGTTGTTGCCATTGCTGGTTGCACTCTCTCTGTCAATTGCGGAAGTAAATTTAATATGAAAATTCAATTCACGTAGTTATGGCGAAAAGAATATTGAATAAGTAGACACAGTATAGCACCACAACAAGTCTTGGCCATGCAAGTGCGAGAGTGTGTGTGCAGCGTTGACACTGTGTACAAAATTTATATGTGCATCGAAATTGTATCGCACCACCACATACCAGAGAATTTATTTTTTCTAGTTACAAAACGAAAAATAATCCAATCAAAAAATGCATAAATTTATTAAAAGCAAAAAATATGGAAAAATCCTGAAAAAATATACGAATATTTAGTTTTTATGGAATTGAAATTTTTATTTTAAAACTTCGAGCGTTAAAAATATACTTTTTCCCCTTATTTCGGAACAAAAAATAAAGAATAAAATAAACTTTAATAATTTCTTATTTTAAATTTTGCTCCAATGAACTTGAAATTGACATTTCGCTTATTTGTATGATTGTGCGTGAGTTAACGTGAGTACCCAGTAGGAACATAAATAAAAAATGAATTGCTTCTCGTGTCAGCAAATAGCGGTAATTTTTCGAAGGAGCCTTTTTATTTTGTATATATACATAGCAGGAACGAGTTTTCAATCAAGCAGTTAAAGCGCGGTTCACGCCAAATTGGCACGCTTTGTTGTGGTCACCACGTCGCCCCTTATGACTAGAACAGAAAATATTTTACTGGGATTTGTTTACAATACCGTTACCGTTAGTTGAAAAATTTTTCATATTAATTGATCGCAAGTTGGTGATTGTGTGCACAATGGAAGCTGCAAATAGAAAATTGATCGTGAACAAATTTATTGAAAATCCGTCGTTGTCTGGTCCAAAGATTGCGAAAGTGTTAAATATCTGCAAAAGAACGGTATGTAGAGTTATAAAACGATATAAAGAAACTCTTAGTGTTGAAAGAGCTAAAAAAGTTGTGAACAAAACGGGAACCACCAACCTAAAATTAAAGGCAAAGATCTTGAGGTCTGATATTTACATCAAAGAGTGCCTTTCGAAACGACTATTGACATTTGTTCGTCACCACCATTCGCCACTACTCTAAGAAAACCATGGATTGGTATCAGACAAATAAAGCAGATGTAGTGCCCAAATATATGAATCCACCCAATTGCCCCCAGCTTTGACCGATCGAAAAATACTGGGCTATTACAAAATATAAGTTGAAGAAAAATGCAGGTATTGTCAAAAATGTGAACTCAATGTTACTAAAATGGAACCAAATAGCCCCAAAAGTATCCAGAGCGGATGTTCAAAGGTTGATGGGGTCCATTAAAAGGAATACCCGGAACTTTTTGCACAACAAAGAAATTTAAATCTTTTAATATTATAGTATTAAAATACAATATTAAACTTATCATTTAATGCATTATTTGTTATTCTGAGTGTTCTGGTTAAAAAGATACAGCAACTTTCCTGCGTGCCAATTTTGCGTGAACCGCGCTTTACTCCTGAAATTGAATGGATGTACGTATGCTAGCTAGTATCTAGTTAAAATTCAAATAACTAAACACTGAATAAGATCTTCAGGCTCATTTTCATTTCATAAAAGACTAAAACCTCCTTTTTTACATTAAATATCATTGGGTGAAGGTGAACATATTAGGTTCTGTAGAGTTCCAACAAAGGGTCCCTGGGTAAATATGAATTCAATGAGAAAAGGAAGCTGTTTATGCATCAAAAGTGAGAGTTTTCTCTGCATAAGCTAACTATTTTATTTTTCAAATTGAATATAATATAATTGAGGAGTCAACACGCTCTTAGCGATAGAGAGCTTCCATGGAATTAAAGCACAGAGTTGACTTTTTTGTATGCCATTAAGAGTCGTTTTCTCAATGCTCGATTAAGCACTAATCCGGATTTTAACCAACGGTTAGTAGTAGTAGTTAGTTCTGATTAGTGCTTAACCGGGCATTGAGAAAACGGCCCTAAATGAAAGTCAAATGATAAGTTTTTTGTAAGCCCTGAAAGATTGCTTGTAAGAAAGTATTTACTTTACCTTAATACAGTGTCAACAGTGAGAAATTCCGCGGAGTCTAGAGACATTAAGAAAATCAATCTGTCTAGAAAGCTAACTTAAACATCAATAATTTTTTTTTATCAATTTCCAATGACTGCTTCTTTAAGATTCCTACTGGGTGGCAACCGAAAATTGTATCGGAAGGAGTTTGGCTGTTGGCAAAAAAAAATTTAGTAATGATGGGTGCCACAATAAACGATAAAAAAATATTATGGTAGTTTACAAACAAATTTAAGAAGAAAATTGTCCACCGAAAAAGTAACAGCAGCAGCAGAAATAAAACGGAATGCAACAGAAAACCCGATGAACGGAAATGTAATAAACTCAAATGCTTTAAATCGATTTCGGTTGTGATTGTTTGGTTATTTTTTTGTATTTTTGGACTCAACGATTACGTATGAAATAAAAACTTTATTATTGAAAAGTGTGAAAAAGAACAATAAAAAAAGTAACACAGTGGCAATAAAACGAAAGGAAAGCATAAGGACACACAAACAAGTCATAAATACGCATACACCTTGGAGGAAATTGAAATGTATTGATGCCTTACTCGAATTCTCCCATGCACATCTTGAGGATTCAAGTATTGAACGGACTCTCATTTTCCCAATCTCTCGTTTCTACATTTACTTTAAAGTATGAAAAGTTGACCTGATGTTGATATTTTTATGACCCTCACTATATTTTTCCGTTTTCACTCAAAAAAATACAATATTGAAAATGTCAAAATAAATAAATAAAAGTGAAAAATACAACGAGAGTAGTAAAAAGATTGCTGCTTTCTTTTTTGCGGCTTTTCACGCATCTTCTCACAAACACACACACACACACACATATGACGACACACATTATTATTGGCAAATATTATTATTGATACCTATATTCAATTTTGGTGAACAAATATGAGAATGCGAACAGAAAAAAAAATGAATGAAGTGACCAGACACAAATGAAATAATAAGAAAAATCCATTATTTGTTTGTGTTTTTTTTTTGCTTCTTCCTCCCCACTATAAAGTGCTGGCAATAAAGTTTTTCAACAAACTTATATGTAGTATTTCCGTTTTCCGGTTTTCCGCAAAAAAAAGGACGACGAACGGTTTTTCTTGTGTTGCTGCTGCTGCTGCTGCTTCTACAGTTAAGTGAATTTTTAGCCCAATATGACTGTGCATAAATATGTCGTTTTAGGGCCAGAAGCAGAAGCGTTTGGTATTAAGTTATGTCAGGCAAAATAGTTTTGTAATCGTTCCTTTCTTGTGCTTTTTCTCTTCTTTCCTGTTTCTTCACTTTTCACGCTCGTGCGTTGGACTTCAATGAACGGAAAATGCTATTATTTCCGGTTCGAAAAATGTCGTTTTTTCCTAGCCTTCGTTTGATACTCTTTTGGTATTACTTTTTGCTTTATTATGTGTTAGATTTTTGCGTAAATGTATATGTGTGTGTGAGTGTGAATAAATGTGAAAACTTTGAACATATTTTCACGCAAAAATATTGGCTATTCTGGTTGTTGTTAGTGTTATTGTTGTTGTGGTGTGACACTTCTGTGTGTGTTTGTGTGTGTGTAAAAGAATTATGTGAGTGTAGATGTGTTAATAACTTTGAGCAGTTGAAGTTTAAGCAAATATATATAGCTGAACTGAAATTAAATTGAAATTATGGGTGTACGTTTTTGAGCTGCGACAGCTTTATTTAAATTTTGGTTAGGTATTTGAAAATATACTCGGTTCGCGATTAAATTCTAAGGCATATATTTGAATGTGGTTATATAAGGGTAGTAGTCCTTCAGATTTAATATTGAATTTTTCCAAAGCCTAAAGGAAAAAAAAATTTTCATATATATTTCAAGATCTATACTTAACACGAGCGTGCCATTTACAAAGAAAAAGTACCCAATGATTTTTCTTTCTAGTTACAACTTCCTTAAAGCCTTATTAGCTTCCATAACGTTCCCTGTTTCCCCCATATTCATATAAAATAATCGAGATTTAAAAAATTTTTGTGATATTTATCAGACATGTGCGCCTTTTCGATTAAAAACCTCTTTACACCATGCATTATCTTCACAATAAAATCTTATCGTATCTTCACACTTTCAAGCTTATTATTTTCCACTTTTCTTGTTTCACACACCAACTAAGAGCATCAAATACCAACTACAAATACTTCACATAAAAAACTAAAAACTTTCTTCATTTCACTGCAGGCTACTGTGGCCATTAGAGTAACGAAGTAAAAAACAGCATTGGCCGAAAAAGGACAATCGCCATGTTGAGCTGAATTGAGTTGGTTGATTTTCCCAAAAACATTAAAAAAAAAAAAACAGTGATGACCATTTTTTGCACTACTATTTTGGTATAATTGTTGTAAACGAAGAGGAAACTCACATTCCCAGCCATCACAAAATTTTCACTCTTTTTATGGCCAACGCTGTTGCTGTGCTGAAATGGAGAAGCTACAACAATTTTCTAGAAAACAAAATGATAAAAACATAAGAAAAAAAGTAAATTGTAGAAACGCAATTGAATGCGAGTACGCAAAAAAAAAAAAGAGGGAAAAATCATAGATACATAGGATATGCATACATACATATGCACATATATTGAGTTAGCCAATAACAGACAGAATGACAAACAAACGAACAACATCAGCATCAAATCAAATCAAAACTTAAAGCCAAATGCCAGAAATGCACAAACAAGATCCGCTAGTGCAACAATCATAGCATCGCAATCAGTCTGCCTGTCTGTAAGGCAGTCAGAGCGCCAGTAAGCTCGCCCGACTAGTATGCGCTGCACAGACGCATGAATGTTAAAGCCAAGGAAAATTGATTAAGTAAAAAAAAATTACAAATTCAGCTAGCAGCCAGTAACAGCAAAAAAAAAAAAAAGAAGTAACAGAAAACAAAGAACAAATAAAGGCAAAATTGAAATTGTTGGCAATTGTAAGTTTGCCACAAAACAACATCTACTAGCAACAAAATCAGTAACCAAACAACGCCAGCAACAAACCCAAAACAGAATGAACAGTCAAGCTAGCAACAGCAGCAGCAATAATCAAAGAAGAATTTTTACTGCTGTTGCTGCTGCTGCTACTAACTACGACACATTTATTTTTATTTTGCTTGTGTGTGTTGGTGTTGCCGGCATGTTGTATTGCAGTTGCAATCTTCTATGCATGCACCGGTACCTCTACTCACTCTCGTATACTCGTATTGTGTGTGTTCCCTACTCATCAAATCTGTGTGTCTTTATGTCTGTTTGCATGCATGCCTTCTTGACTGGCAGTGAAAAGAAATTTATTTTACGCTTTGGCGAAACACGTCATTAAGAGCATTTTTGGTCAAAAGTGAAGCATTTGGGACTCAACATTTGGTTGTTTTTGGTTCGCTTAGCTGCATGCATGTTGCATATGAATGTATGTATGTGTGTGTGTGTGTTGCAAACTTGGATTTTTTGAGTATTTTCGTAAAAGAATTGCAAAACTAAGCGATGTGCATTTCGTTTTACAAATTTTTTTTGAGTAGAAGTTTGCGCCTACTACTTGAGCACATAGAGGCATAGGTACACTTATTTACATTTACCCAGCGGGAAGAGAAACCTTTTAGTTAGAAACTTTAGGGAGCACTTCCTGGCAAGTACAATAGAGAGAATCGCTGGATACTTAATTTTATTTCATATTGTACATCATTGCTTGGGAAAGAATAAGTTAATAATCTATTTGCATTTTGCAACACATAACTTTTGGGATGGAAAAAAACTGTGGCACTTTTGGAGGACTTCATAAGAGAGTTTAAATTTTTGCGTGCTACTGCAAAATTTATTGACAAAAACCAAATATTAAAAGAAGCACTATTAGATTGGCTTTGCCAATTTTATTCTTCTAAAAGCTAAACCAATTTTTATTTATTTCAAATTGATAAATGAAACTTATGCTTAAATTTCAGATACCGGAGATGGTCTACTGATAAATACCTCCCCAGTTTCAGATACATTTCTCAACCCTTTCACGACCATTGACACATATGTTTCCCACCTTGACTTATTACTCTCTTAGCTTTTAGAATACCACCTTGATCAAAAAGTTCCCGGAATTTATTCAGAAAATTAAAAATACAAGTTTATCTAAATCTATATTGTCCCCTTCAAAGTAATCGACTGCAACACACTTACGCCAGCGCTTGATCCAATCTTCGAAACATTTTTTATATTCGGTTTTCGGTATGCGATTTTTCCATTATTTCCTCTCGGCTGTTGAAACGCGTTCCCCGTAATGGTTTTTTAACTCGATTGAACAGAAAGAAGTCACAGGGAGCCAAATCAGGTGAATTCGGTGGCTGTTGGATAGTGTTTGTTGCAAATGTCAAAAAATTACGAATAATGATGGCATTGTGCGACGGTGCTTTATCATGGTGCAAAATCCACGAGTTTTTTGTCCACAATTCTGGTCTCTTTCGGCGAATCGAAATAATACTCTCTGATGGTTAATTTGCGATTATTGACCAAAATTTCTTTTACTTTATCAACGTTTTCGTCGGTTTTCGATGTCGATGGTCTGTCACTGCTTTCATCATCTTCGATTGACTCACGACCGCTTTTGAGCCGCTCGTGCCACTGGTAAACGACCGTTTTCTTTAGAGAATCGTTGTCGAAACACTTTTCCAACATTTCCAATATACGCGCATCATTAAATCAGTTTTTTACGCAAAATTTAATACAATAAAATTGTAAAAAATCGCCAACACACACAGAGATAAATATAATCTTGGCAACGTAACTTTTGCAAAGGTCCAGCTATGACGCTAAGATTTTGAGGGAATATGAACAACAGATGTACCAACAATGGGAGCGCCCCACGGTGGTTATTCCGGGAACTTTTTGATCAAGGTGGTATAACGATCGATTGGGGTCTTATTGTCTAAAAGCTTTACTAGATCATCTTAGGGTCAAAATATTTTGGTATATTTTAATCACTTTTTAAAAATTTCTACCTTGAATATTATTAGATAAAGGTGGTAAGACTTTTTGGAAGGAAATGCTGATTTCTTTCATTGGTTCAGAAATATTAACATATTTTGGATCGTTCAGTTTCCTGTTTAAAGTTTGGAAAACTTATTTTTGAAAATACTTTTGCTTAGAGAAGTTATGTCATTTAACATGAATCCACTGTGAAAACAGTCGCAAAGGATTAAGAGGAAAAATTCAATGCATAAAGTGTTTTCAATGCACTTCAAATTGGTCTAGGGCAGGCATTCAAAGTTTAAAGATAATGAAATCTCACTAGCATTAATTTTACATTTTTTAATCCCAATAAAATGGACCTTTTTTGACATTACAAGTTTTCAATGCAAATGAAATTTAGCTAGCATTAGCATTAAATTTAAGTATAATGAAACTTAGTTAGTTTTGGCATTTTAAAATTTGATGTTAATGAAATAAATCTTTCGCATTTTTCAAAAATAATGAAATGATAAAAGGTTACACAAAATCTTAATGAACACTTTTATGTCAGCAGAGACATCCTATGGTTATTTGCCTAGTGGTGTTGTCAGAGCATTTACAGATTAGACTATAGGAAGTACGTACTTCATTAGAATTAAACTTCCTCCTCTTTCTCTCTTTTGGGTACTAAATAATACAAAGGTGCATATTTGAAGAAAAAAGATATCAGACACATCATAAATACATACAAATTCACGTATATATATTTGTTGTTGTTGTTATTTTCTGCATCGTTCTTTTGAATTTGTTTTTGTATCTTTTTGCCCCAAAATATTACAACATTTTCACATCCTCGTATATGGTAATATTTAGTTTTTTTTGGTTTTTTGCTGAAAAAGTCATCGTACTACGAAACGAAAAAATAAAAATAACAAGCATTCACATGAATTCATCAAGCTCATGTGTCAACATGATGAATGCAATACATTTGTTGCCACACACACTAACACACAAATACATGTCATATACACTTACGCGTATACATTCAAATTTAAAAGATTTTACTTTAAATTTAGTTAAAGCAAAAAAAAAAAAAAAAAATTCTTTTGTGACGTAGTTTTTTTTTTTTTTTTTTTGAGCAAAATTTGCCTTTAGGGCATTAATTAAAATTTAAATAATATTTAGACTAAAATCTTAAAGCCAAAATGCTTGAAAAGAGTCGGATACTTAGGGTGAGACATGCTCCTGCAGGACTTACGCTATTTTTAAGATAAATTCTAAATTTTTTTTATACACCAGCTGTAATTCTCTACCATTGCCTATACATAAAAGCGAGGAAAAAACTGTTTGCTTCTTAAACTGTTAAAAAAAAATAAATGTAATTTTATGCTGCTCACTGTTTACATTGACTGAAAATGTCTTATGGAAATTTTCTTATTTATTAAATTTTAGGCAAAATTTTATTTAATTTACTAAAATCTTTTTGATTTTCTTCAGTGTGTGTTTATGTATTTTTATTTAAGCTTAATGATGTACTATATACTACTAAGATTGTATGGATTTTGTTTTCAAATTGCCATGCAACTTAAGACATTGAAGTACAAGCACTACACAGAGTCATCGCTTCAAGCGCTGAACGTAGTCAAGCAGCAGCCGCAACATCAGCAACAGTAGGAACAAAAACAAATGGCAACCATACAATTGTTGCCCTATAGCAAATTGTTTTGCATATTTTTAAGCCGAGTTAATACCAAGCAAGTTAGGCTTGTACGGATTTACATTTCACATTGTATCTTGTATCTTTTAAATTGAAAAAATACAATTGCCGAAGCAAAAATATAACAAAATTTAAATATGCATGTACTTAAAATGTTTGTCACATCCTTGGGTTTTGAGTAGCGTATTTACAAAAAAAAAAAAATGTTTTGCATTATACAAGTATGTATGATTTGTGTAATTTTCCCATGAGGAAATTTAAATTGATAATTGATTTGTTATTTTTTGAAGGTGGATATTGAATCAAAGTACTTTATATCTGATTAACCACATTTCCAAAGCTGAAAAGTTTAAAAATACCTATAAAACTGATTCTACTCTTCGACCTGAAGGGCATAAAACTGATCCAAAGACTCAACGAATAAGTTTTCATAAATTTGGTTTTACAACTCCAATTCCCAATAGAGCTATACCAACAGAACTCCTAAGTAGCGAAATCTATGAACAGAACCCTATGGCTTTAATTCCATGCTTTCAACTCCACAGCCTTAATTTTAAGACATTATAAACTTTATTCATAACTTTTATATAAGTTTTTACTCATACTTAGTACATAATAGACTTAAAAGTAAAACTCTTTTTAAATACATACATACTATAACTTTATCTAACAGAATTTTCCTTCATTTTTTTGCAGGTAAACTTTTAATATTCTTATATTGAACACTTATCAACGTATCAACTTATCAAAGTATTTGGAAGAAACTTTAATTGAAGAATATTAAGATGTAAGTAATAGGTTGAGGAACGCTAAAACTTTCTGGCAGCAGTATTTAAAATTTAAACAGTTACAGCAGCAGCAGCAAGAAAAACATAAAGTCGTTGTACTAACAAACACTTAAAATCGATTTTCATTATAAAAGTTCCACTTGAACTTCCTTCACACTTTCATTTTCGTTTCAGTATGAAAAAGATTTTACTTTTCCACTCTCAAATTCAATTTAATCTTTTTTCTAGTATATGGTATAAACGAAAATTGACAAATCTGCGTATTTTAACATTTTAACCCTAAATAAAAGTATGTATGTACATACAAAATACACATAAAACCCTTTGGCAAAAGGGTTGGAGTCACGCAAATGTTTGCTTTATTCCTTTATTGTGTCAATATTTTTTGGAAAAAATTTTACAACAGGATTTCTGTGTTAAAGCAGTCGAATTAGACACAAATTTAAATGCTTAACATTTAAGCTTATTTAAAAATTTAATAAAATTAATCGATAAAAGAAAAATTTAATCGAAGTAAAAATGTTTGAAATTTAAAATAAATCAGATACAATGTTGGCTTATAAGGCTATAGAAATTAGCGAGAATTTTCTTGAAGTTAAAAGATTGAGTCGTTTTTTGGGGTTCTGACTATTTTTACTTCATAAGTTTGTCTATTATTTGTTTTATGAAACGTAATATAGGTAAATTCTTATAATTTTAAATTTTCTTAAAACTTAAACTTTCTATCAGCTCTTCAGACAAAGTTTGGCTTAGTATACTTTAGTATACTGGGGTAGTAGAAAATACCAAAACTCTATTATGTATGACATTCTAATGTCTAAAATTATTCGAATATTGTTTTTGCTTATTTTAAGTGTAGTAAATGACCTCATAAATTACAAACTACGTCCAGTGAGAGAGTCATACCCTAGAACAGATAGAATAATTAAGCATTGTTTTACAATTTATCAAACTCAACCTCCGTAGATAGACCTGGGGCAGGAGTATTGGGGACAAGAATTCTCGAAGCCAATGGAGAAATATCCTAACATTTTTCAAACTGATAATCATGAAATCAGCATACATATGAGTGTAATTTAGTCTAGACAGGAAATGGAAATGACGCAACATTACTACCATCTTGGACAGTCAAGCAGCCATTCGAGCACTATACTCTTTTGAGATCACCTCTAAATTAGTAGTGTGAGATTGTTTGAACAAACTCAATCAACTGGGCAATGCCAATAAAGTCACCCTATATTGGGTTCCTGGACACTTAGGAATAGAGGCTAATGAACAAGCAGACAAGCTTGGTAAAAAACGGACTTGAAAATTTTTGTGGAATAGAAGAGAAAGTAATCATGGCAGTTGTCAGGTAGGAAGACGTAAACAAGACACAACTCTCCACCAATCTTTCGGGACTGAGGCAATCTAAATCGCTTCTAGGTAACAATAATAAGAGTAGATATACATTATTTATTGGTCTTAACAACCACAGTTAACTGAGCACTGCGAGCTCAAAGAAAGCCTTTGTAAAATAGTCATCAAGGGAAGTTCAATATGTAGGTTCTGCAATAAAGAAGAAGAATTATCAGAATACATTTTGGCTGATTGTGAATGAAGAATGAAGTTTCGGGGCATGAACTAAGAGTAAAGTACTGAACTGGCATCCATAAATACGGGTGCAGTACCCAAATTCCTGAGGTAGACTGGATTGGATGAGGTAGTCCAGGCACATTGGACTATATAAGGAAGAGGGTCGTACTTATTTTATCTGGCAGCTTGCGGTGCAACAACAATAATTCCTAAAACAATACAAAACAAAGTCAACTTCTGAACATTCTGCCAGAATTCCAGTCCTCATAACTTAAGCCATCGGTCCACTTTTTTAACGAACACCATATCTTGCTTGAACGAGAGGTTTATAATATTATTGTGTGCTTATCAAAAACTTCCTCATAAAATTTACAAGTTTATGTGAATAAGACTTTCGGTCGAGACTTTTGGTCGAGCACCGAAAGTCTTTAGGCCGCATAGAACTTTTCAGTAATATAAAAAATAAAATTATATTTATTTTTAATTTTTGAGCATGCCGAGATCTTCGTACCAATCCAACTCCAAAAATCTTTCTGTGATATTTTGATCTCTTAGACCATTGGTCTTGAAACTGCGCTCCATGGAGCCTAGGGGTTCCAATAAATTTCCCTGGGGCTCCGCGGGAGGCATATGCTAAATTTTTTAAAGATAGAACTAATTTTCCAGTTTGAATTCGAATGGTAAAGAACTCCAATGCTCAGTTGGACACTATAGACATTTTTTTTTGTAATCAGTATCGGTACTTCATGACTTCTAAAAGTTGGAATAATGATGTGAAAAAAGAAGAACTTTGTTTTCTTTGTAGACCCAATTACACTCTTTAATTTTTTAAGGATTTCTGTACTTCAGAAATGCAAAAACTTTGGACAATATATTCTACAAAGAACTAACAGATAAGAATAACAATGTACTCCTTGAACAGCCTGAAGTTTCAAAAGTAGAAAACCTACAAGATTCTTAAATAGGCACAAAGAAATCAATATTTTCATTCAAAAATCGCCGCCACTTAATCACACGTGGCAACATATTTATCTATTTTTATTAAAGCCACTCTTCTTTCTTATTTCTCTTGCAATATAAACATTCTGCCTAATTGAATGAATGTATCTATCAAATTTTGTCGAATCATATATAATTTTACACCTTTCCTTAGTCATCACTTAACACTCGCGTGCTAATAATTTCGTGGGAAAAAGTTCGAAGCTTAGAGCTTATAAAAACGAGAGTGTGCTTAAGCTCATAAATTGCGTTAATTACTACCTACTTATAACTAAAATAAGAAAACATTAATGTGTGAACGAACCAACTCCCTCTATTATTGAATTATTATACCAGTATATTTAGGAATTCTTATTACTACTTCCGCTGTTTCATGCACTCAATAACGCTCATAATTACATAAATAAATAATAATATTAATTTTCGGGGCTAATTTATTTATGGAGATTTTTTATGTGCGAAGTTGAAACTGAAAACGAAGCTGATACTGAAGCGTGTGTGTTTCAATTTCAATTAAATTGATGCCATTTTCGTTCTCATTTCAAAAGCTTAGCGCGCACAGCACGCACTTTGTCATTTACCTTTTCTTTCAATTTCGTTTGGTTTGTGTTTTGTTTTGGCAATCCAATTTAGCTAACAATAAACGAAAAGTTTGTGTGTTGCTGGTAGTTAGTTGAATTGAGCGCCACTGAAATGTTGTGCTGCCTTTTTATTTTAATTTAATTTTTTTTTTTTTTTTTTTTTGATTCTTGATCAACATAATCGCATCATGATAATTTTGTTCACGCTTGTGAGTGGTAGCAGCATCATCTATGATTTTTATTATTTTGTTCTTACTTCATCTTCATATTTACTGTTAAGATTTTTTTATTATTGTACTTAAGTGGTTTAATTGAATTTGTTATTATCTTTTTATTATTATGCGAAAAATGTTTTGTCATTTGTAATTCCATTTTATTCTGGGCTTCTCCTCTTTTGTTTGTATATTCTCTGCTGATTTTAATGCTGCTACTTATTTGGTGTTTTTTTTCTTTTTTGGGACGCATACATTTAAATATTTTGTATATGTTTCGGTTGTTTATGATTGTGTCAAAGTATTTGCCTTATGTATAAAACTCATTTCCATAATTTTCAGCTGTAGCTTTTTTAAGTATGTTTAAAGGACAAACATTAATATTAATCTGCGATTTTCATCTAATTTGTTAAATCGATTATAGTGAGGTGGGGCCGTAATTTTGAATGCAAGCACGTTAAATTCCTCATTTTTTTTTTGTTGGAATTTTTCTCTAAAAATTCATTTGATTTTGAAGTCTTACGCTAATGAATCACATGCAGTTCACTGAGCGTGACAAGGTGATAACGAAAAACTTACAATAAATATATATGTAAAGCACGTGCTTACGATTTCCAATACACAATAATACAAATTACGCTTTTGGCAGACAGAAAAAAAAGAAAATCATTAATTTCAAAGTAGGACAATTCGAGCTACATTCAAATTTGCAATTCCACAATATTCCAATACGAAAATTGTTCAATTAGTTATGCACAATTTATCTGTGTGAGCTTGACAACTGAGCTATGCAAAAACAAAAAATAAAATAAATAAATATAATTAAAAGGAAGCTCACTGTCCTTCTTATGCATTACATAACTACAATATTTTAAAAAAAAAAACACCCCCAGAAAATAGCTTAGTAAAAACACATAACTTCTAGGTATAATTTTTTAATAAACTTTTTCAATTGGGCGTAGAAAACGTGTCACAGTCCTAGCGTAAAATTAAGCAACAACTGTAGAATATTAATTGGATGGATGCTGCAAAATTTGGTGTTATCTTTCGCTTTCTTTCTCTCTTTTGTTCTCCTTCTAAAAAGCCAGTTTCTTCCTTCAAGCTGACGAGAACAAAAGTTGATAAGTAAAAACCATCAAGTACTGAACAATATAAGCTCAAACAAAAAAAAAACATAAAAAAAAGAATGGAAGGAAAATAACACAAGACTATGTACAAAACAAATTACAAGAAAATTAAAAATAAGGCGCCTACAACCAATTAGACTCAAACAACACCGCCACCAATTCACACCTAACGCTGGTGTCTCTACTGCATTTTTAAATTGAATTGAAGCGCTTAGCAAAAAATAAAAAATAAAACAGAAAACAGAAGAAAGCGCTAAAGCTTACAGCATCACACCAAAATCTCCTCTTCTTTGCACTATTCGTGAATAATGGTACCCGATAATACCCAAAAGGCACATGGCGGCAACGCGCGTTATAAATCGCGTTGGTTGTTGTTGGTTTATTAAAAAGTTCTAAGCAAAATTTGCATAATTTCGTTATAGGCGCCAAAAATTCGTGAACTTCAATATATGTATAAAAAAAATGTTCTATGTACAACGAAAAATTTAAAGAAAAGAAATGTAAATTTTTACATGAGTTGACATTATTAAATTAAAATGCTTCGCAGGTATAGTGGAAGGTAGGCAGGGAGTCAAACGAGCGGACAGACGGATGAATAAACGGCGGATAGTCTGGCATGCACAGGAAATACACAACCGAGTTCATTGATAAATGTGTGTGGGTTTTTTATTTCTAGAATGGAGAAAGACATGCAAGTATTTAAAAAATACTGTTGTTGGAGGCGAATAGAGTGCACTGGAATGCATAAATTACTAAGAAATTGTGAATTAAAATGTATTTGTGAAAATGACAGATATAATCTCGATGTGTTTGTTTAAGTAACTTAAAGGCAGTGGTGTTTCAGAAATATTTTAAGCGCATATTGATTAGAGAAACAGATATTGATCGCTTACGCTCAGAGAATCCAGCGTGATTTCGTTTACTTTTAAGAGTCGACAAGCGCAAACTAATAGTGACAAGATCAGAGATAAAACTAAATTGAACCTTTCTTGTATTTCAGTTACTTTAGTTTGTTAAAATAAAATACTGAGACCTTACTGTCTTTTTGAACAATCGCCTAAACAAATTTCCGTATATATTACTTACTTATCATCCTTAGATCCCTCGCGGAATATAGCGCAACAATAAAATCCGCTCTTCATTGCAATTGGTTTGAGCTCGTTTCAGATTAGTTTAAGTTGACACTTTTGGCGTGGGATCGCCTCCTCCAAAATTTACGGGGACTACCACGTGAACTATCCAGACCAGTTAGCGAATTCTAATCCAACGCTTTATTGGCAATACTGCTTCCAGATTTATGCATTTTAGTTTTTGTCTTCTAATCCAAAACGTCAAGAGACCCAATGTTGGTCTGGTTGAGCAACTTTTCATTTGTGTTGTGAGTATAAATTTTAGACACATGCAGTTAGTCGCCTAATTATTTATATATATCTTCCCAAATATGTGGAAACTGTTAACTTTTTAAAATTTTTCTACTGTTTACTATGTACCTACAGTTGGACTATATTAAACCTGAAATTTTTAGATCCAGTTTAAGTGTATTCTACATTTTGGGGATTTGTTAATGATTTTAGACTGGTTTTTAATGTGTTTGTTAGTCCGATTTTATAGCTTATTTTTCAGTCTTGATTTAAGTCAAATTCTTGCTCTGAGTTTTAGTCTGATTTTTGTCTGAATTTCGATTTGATTTTTGTTTGAATTTCGACCTAAATTTTAGTTTGAGTTTTGACTTGATTTTTGGCCTAAATTAGGGGCAGTTTTTGGTCTTAAGTTTGATCTAAAATTGGCCTCAATTTTGGTCTACTGTTTAGTCTGATTTTGAATTGCTTTTGGTTTGAATTTTATTCTAGTTATTGATTTATTTTGTGTTCTATTAATAATTAGGTTCCCGAAAAAGCACTTAGTTTTATAAAGCAATCTTTGTAGCAAATTTCATATAGAAATGAAGTCAAATGAAGGTTGTTGTTTATTATATAACTATTTATAATGTGATCGAAAAAAATTAATATACAATTTATAGTTGGTTGAAAATTTACAGATGATGGAATAAAAACTGAAACCCTGCGTGAGTTTTGCCCCCAGATTTGAGTTTGCCTTCGTTGGACCAACTGCATATTTTGATTCTTGGTTCTGATACAATTAAAAGTTGCTAACTTTTGGTTTGGAAGAGATAGCCATATATTTGGGTTGGCTAAAATAAAAATTTTTAAAATGCGGTAATAAAAAAATTTTTCCGAATTTACTTACTTAGAAATATGAGAGCCATCCACAAGGTAGTAACAGATATCGGTTCTCAAAACTCTACTTCTAATAGTTTCACCCATAAAAATGAAACAAAAAAACTCATCTCCGATTTATTTCTAGTTTGAAATTGGCAAATATCCCGAGAATCCAGAACTAAGATCTGAAAAAATTCACAAGTTTAGAAGCGAAACAAATTATAAAACACGTGGAAGCTAACATTGGGAAATGCTAAGTTTGAAATTTCTCTACCTGCCATCATTTAATATAGATCTGTCCAACAATATACATTTAATGTTGTATTTGTCACGCTCGCTCACGCTTATAGTACGCAAACAACCAACAACAAAAATGCACTGATTAAAAATATAAAGATTATGAATGCATACCTTCAGTAAAAAAATCATAAATACAAATTTCGATTAAAAAAGGAAATGAAAATGTGTTGGATGATATCTTTTTTGTTCAACAATGATGGATGATGTCCAATTTACATAAGCGCTACATACAAAAGAACGAAATATTTGGGTCAAATATGCAGACATAAATATACACATGCTTGTATATATGTATATATATTTTATGTACTTTGTAAATTTATTAGCATGACGCATTTGTTTGCAGTGAAAACTGTGCTGCTTATTTCTAATTAAGTGCATTGAAAATGTTTGAACATTTGTTTACCATATTTGAAACAATAAACATTTCTAAAGATCATTGACCACAACAGCATCAGTTGTACAGACTAAAACACAACAGCAGCTGCATTTACTGCATGGTTAATAAAAGCAAAAAAAAAAACATGGCATGTGCATGTGCATTTTAAAGCCGTACCCAAAATGCAAATGTGCAGCGATATACACGCTGATATAAAAGTAGGTATTTATTGTAGGTACACACAGACACATTGACACACTATGGCACGAACTCTCACCAACACCAGCACCAATAACGGACTCTGTAGAAAAGTATTTTGGTTTCTTTTCCTCTTTCATATGATTTTCTCTGCTGCTACTTTCATTGATAATGATGACAACTTTTTTTTTCTTTTTTTCCATTGGTGACATATAAATATACTTGAAAATGCTGAATGAGTAGGTAACAAACCTACTTACTTTTTCGTTCCCTGTTCCCTTTTCTTTTGATTGATCATAGTAACGGTCATTTATAAATTTCAATGCGGAAATGTTTTATGACACCCAAAACTTTATCGTAGCTTAAAAAAAAAAGAAATAAATGTGAATTATGCTCAATTATAAAGAATTATTATTTAAAAAAATTTTAACTTTCTTCAATGCATATTAAGTTTGTTGATTTTTCGGTAATTTCTTCATGCCTAAATTATAATATTCCTTACAAAAGTTACTTAAGTAATTATGAAATTTAAATTATTAAGTATCTACCTACCTACTTGAAAATTGTCAGTGTATATCGGAATGAAGATTCCTACACTTCTTGGAATTCTTTATAATAAAATGTTTTGTTTTTTTTTTTTTAATTACATGACAATATTACAAGAATATTATTAAAATTTTCTCACATTTAGTAGTTATTTATGCCCGTTGGCATACACGTGTTAATGACTTATAACAAAGTTGAAAAAATTTAACAGAAAGAGAACAAAAACGGCATCCAGTCAAACTGCAGTAAAATGATAATTGCTGATCTTGTGCATTCTCATTCTCATTAATGAAATGACTCATTAATTTTTTTGTTAAAAAAAATACTCCAGAATCTTCTGAAAAACAGTTAAGAATGTTTTACATATGTAAGTAAATATGTATGTGTTTTTATTTTGGTAAGATGTATAAAATTAGGCAACCGAAAAAGCTAAAGTTAAAACCGGAATCAAAACGTTGTGTTCAAAAAGGTGAAAGAAGTTGTTGCTTGTTATTTTGAAAAGTATTAAAGAAAACAGTTTTTATTGTTCTTAACTTGATTGAATGGTGATTAATTGAAAGAACTTAATATTCAGAAAGATTAGAATTTCGGATTTTTTATTTTAATTGCAAACACTGGTATTTGATTGGGAAATTATTAAAAGATTGTAATCTTTTACTCACAAATGGTTTCTATTGATATATTGAATGAAAAATTATAATCTTTCCATATAAATGATTGATAAAAAATAAAATCATCTGATTGCAGCATTTTATACTTATGCACATGAACAAGTAGATTTTTTTTTTTTAATTTTTCTACTTTAGGGAGGGGGAGGGGGGGGGGGGTGGGTAAATAGGGTTAGGACAGCGTTTTCTCAATGAGTTTCATGAATTTTTTTATAGTATAAAAAATTTATTGAAACTTGGAGAATATTTTATATATATACTTTTTGAAGAATTTCCTTAAAAAACACCGAAGATATTAGCGACCCCATATTGCAGTTCACAATCAGACTCAGTATTTTGCGTACATTCTGGAAGCCGCAATTTTCATCCGAAATCAAACGAGGATGGAATTTACTTTAACTATATGTCTCTTTACAATATGAACCTAAATGCTATCAAAAAAATAGAAAATTTAATTTTTTACAGGGCTCCAAACAAAAAAGTATGATTTTCTGCCATTTTTTGCAACTTTTTTTGCAAAAAAAAAATTATTTTAAATAAGGATAATATTCCGATTTTAGGTTCATATAGAGCGCAAAACGATTGGATGAAAACTTTTCAAGCTAGCGTTTACATAAGTTAAAAAGAAGTCGTTTTGAGAAAAACGCGTTTGAAAAACGTGGCGCGCTCGGGCCTGAAGGAGAGCTACTCACTTTAATGGCTTATAATAGAACGAGTCGGAATTTCCATTTAAAATTTTGGGAACATATTTTTCAATAGATTTACTAACAACTTATGAAATAAGAAAGAAATCGATTTTTTGAACCGTCTAACTCTATTTCCCCCCTTAATTCGCATGCAAATTGTTTAAAGAATGCAAATTTTTTTTTTGTAAAACTAATATTTTTCTATTCCTAATCATTTGGATTTGATTGAAACTTTTCTTTTTCGTATAACTAAATGAGATTTGTTTTTTATATTACTATAATAAATTCTGATTTTTACTTTCTTTTATTGTTATGATGCATGGTAATCTTTTTCAAATGAATAATTGGAATTTGTATTTTTTAATTCAAAATCTTTGTGATTTAGTTGAATGGAGTAATAAAATGTTGGCATTAATTTTCACATAAATGATTGGGAATAAAATTCCTTAAAATTATTACTCTTTAATTTAAAATTTTTGTAGCTTCACGCAAAGAAAAAATTCGCTTCTCAGAAACGAAATTTTCACTAAACGAACTTCGTTCATGGAATGTTTTCATGATGAACGAACATTTATTTATCATAAACGACTATATTCGGTTGCCATGAACAAAGATTTATTCATCATAAACGGTTCAATTCTTTCACAATAACCGAAAAACTTTTTCCATCATATTCATCATACGATGAACTAAAAACGTATGCAATAAAATGCAATATTTCCCTGAAAAATATAAAAAGGAAAGCAAAAACAATTTTCATATGTACATTGGCATTTTATTGTGGTTTTTATTTAAATAAAATTTTCTGATTAAAAACTAGAAACACCACGCACTTTTTTTATAGACAAAAAGAAATGTGATGGAATAATTTCAATGCAGAATTAAAATTATTCAATAATGCGTTGACAAATGATACTTCCCGTTATGTTGCGCTGATTTGTTGTTGTGTGGAGTTTGAATGTAAGCGTCGCTGCTGCTTCCTTTTGCGACGAGAGCGAGCTGAGAGGAAAATAAAAAGAGAAGAGAGTTGTGGACTTTCGTTTAGCAGAAACGTTTTTTTCATTTGCCAGAAAAGCAAATTGCCTTAATTTTATCGTCAACTAATTTTCGTTCATCGTAAAATTGTTAATCTTTTGCAGAAAACGGTTTTGGTTTCTGCAAACACGGCAACGTTCCTCAGAAACGTTTTTGTTCAGCGTGAAAGGAATATATTCTCCACAAACGGGCAATAAACGTTTTTTTTCTTGCGTGTGGATTGAATAATTGCAATTTTACACAAGAGTGATTACTGCATGATTGCAATCTTATTCATGAATGATGTAATTTGGTTGACTAAGACAATACAAATTTCTTCCAATCTTCGTGTAAATGATTGGAATTATAGTTTTTCGATTATGCTCTCCAATTTTCAGTTGATTATATCGAACGAATATAAATAAAATAATCTTAAGCTGAATGAATGATTTATTTAAATGTAGAATATAACGTTTACCTAACTTGTAACTTACTTCAAGGTTCAAAAAAAAAAAAATTGTAAGACAGAACTAAAAATATCATTACTCTAACAGAATCTCCTGGCTGGATACAGGTGCCCCAATCACAGCACTTTTAAAAATAAATCTTAAAGCAACTCTTCTAGTCTAGTTAATGGAATTATACTTTGTTTTTGCTCATTACGAATTTGAGTACCTACTACAAATTTTTATGTTCACTTTCAATTAAAAGATTATTACGAATCCATATCTCAAAGCACTTTACAATGCATGCAAAAAAAAAAGAGCTTCACAAACTTTTTCAGCAGTCATTATTTCAGTTAAAAATTACAAAAACAAAAAACATAAAGTGCAGATAAATAGACTTTCTTTATAACTCATAACTGAGAGTTGTCGTCGTTGTGGTTGTCGTCAGTTTAGTCTTCTTCATTTTTTCTCAAGTACTTTTGGCAATGAATGTTGGCAACTTGCAACACAGAGCATCAGTTGCTGACAAACGCTAATGAATGAGTTGTGCAAAAAGCAACATTTTTTGCAAAAAAAAAAAATACAACCGAAAAGTTTTCTACCATCTTTTGTTTTTATTCTATTTTTATTTGTGGAATTTGCAACCTTCTGTGATACTAGCCTGTATACTCCCAAACATCCATGTTCGTTTGCCAAAAAAATAAAGTCGAAATAATTTGAAAATACAAAAGAAAAATTCACACAAATGAAGCAAAGCGTCGGCGGTGGTAGCATTATGCAGCATAAAGTAAAAAGTTTTTGTTCTTGACTTTCTCCTCTGAAGGAATTAGCATTATTAGTTGAAATTTATGTAAATGAATCTTTTTGCTTCCGGTATACAATTTTGGTTTTTTGTTTTTTTTTTTTTTTTTTGGGAGCAGAAAAGTTATGAAAATTTAAATTTTCATTTGCCACAGTTCTTCTTTTTGTTTTTTTTCTGCGCTTTACTGTGGTTTTTGCAAATGAACCTTAAGAATATTTGTGAAGTTATTTACTTTTGTAGAAATGTATAATTCGAAATTGTTTGTTGTTTTGTGAATGTTACATGTATTTTTATTTTGTTAATAAAGTATAAAGTACCTACACATAAAAAAATTAAACGTATTGCATTTTAAATGTAATTAAATGTAGCGTTCTATGAGTTGCTATATCTTAAAGATATTTGCTTAAACTTTGTTAATTCACTTTAAATTTTATATGTACTTAACTTTAAAGTTTTTTATTCTATTTCTTTAGTTTAGGTATGTACTAAGCCAAGCGTGCGTAAAAGCTATTATTAATTTTATCTTTGTTACGTTCTTTTTCTGCTTCTTCTTTCTGTTTGTTTGTTTTTTTTTTGACTATTATTTACACAAATAAATTAAAACTGTGCACAAAAAAAAAGGAACAAAAAACACTAGGTCGGATTCTGTGCTGTGCATCTTTTGCACTTTTTCCACACCAACCACACTCATTAGACCATGGTCGAATGCATTTTTCCACAGAAATGGAAATGAAAAATTGAACAACGAAAAGTAAGTTCTCCAAAAAAGCAATGGGGAGTTTTATAGTTGGTCTACATTGACCTAAAGTTACAATTAATTGGCATGTCATGACAAAACTGAAACCGATAGCTATAGCTGATTCACGTTTACCGTTGTAGTTTCATCATTGGCAAATCAACTTGTTCATGGTGAGCATATATATGCCAATTTGTTTTTTTTTGTTTGTTTTTCGGTTTCAATTTCCACCAGCGAATGGAACCGACTAGGTCATAGTCAGCCGGCGGAGTTTAAGTTCACATATTATTCATCCTTGTGTTCAAAAATTTGTGGCTTTTCGGTTATTGTTGTTTCGTGACGGTCGGTACTACTGTCAAACAGCTTAATGATCCGATTGTTTGGAGCCATGTACTGTCACCCATTGATTTCTATTGCCGTACCCGTAAATGTGAATTAGTTTTTATTTCTAGCACAGAGAGTTGAAGGTTCGAAAACCTTTGGGACCTAGGAATTTGATGTTTGGAGTCTGTATGAGTCAGTTGGAAGAAAAAAAAATGTATAAGATACAAATTTTTATATACAGGGAGATGAGGAGTTAGAAAGTGGTAAAAATTTCCCTAGTTATACTAAATTATTGATATGGATTTTTTGCGTAGTTTTAACTTTGTTGCCAAGTGTAGAGTGCTGTAGAGTGCAAATTATTCTCGTGCATTTAAACTTTTCTTTATATACATGAACTTTTGCCCATTTGGTGCAGAATTTTTGAGGCTAGAGTAATACAAAAAGAAAAAGAAAATTTTTTTTTTCTGAATAAATATCCAAAAATTGTATAGATAAAGAATATACAACCAAAAAAAACTATAGGTAAATATTTTTGTTTAAAAAAAATATGTTTTAAAAAATTTTATTTTACAGAATTCTACCAAAATATGGAGGGACTAACAAAAGTTCGCTTAGTTGGCTACATGGAAAAAGCTAAAAACAATTTTAATTTCTTAACTTTAATCTTCATCGTTTTAAAATTTTTCAACATAATTGCCATTAATTTCTATACATTTGTGAGGCTGGTAGATCTACTTCGAAAAACAGTTTTCAACAGTTTTAGATTTGCAACTTTGACATTAACTGCATTTCTTCTCATTATTGTCAAAGACCTTTCCTCTTGATTTTTGTTATTTTTGGAAACAATCAGTAATCACACGGCGCTAGGTCCGTAGAATGAGGTGCTGGACGAATTTCTTCAATCACCGAGAGCGCAATAAAATTGTACGTTTTTTCAGCAGTGTGAGCTGGGACGTTATCGTGTAGCGCAGTTCATCTTTTTTCTGGTTTTCCAACAAGTTTTCGAAAACTTGTGGTAAGCCTATTTCAGTATACCATTGAGCAGTTACTGTCTGTCCAGTTTTCTGAAGAATATCCGTTAAATTTTGTTTCTCTGGTTAAATAAATTGACATCATTACTTGAAGAATCAAGTTTCTTCACCTGCTACAATTTTATTGAAGATACTGGAGTCTCCTTTTTTAAAATTTTGAACAAAATATTGGGTAAAACGTGCAAGAGTCTCTTTTTGACCCTCAGCTAAAATTCGAGGAATCCATCGTGCCGATATCTTCGTGTATTGAAAATGATTCCTAAGTATTAGCGGCACAACTTGGGCGACCTTCAAGAGATTCGTCTTCTACCTGTTCCGGTCTGGAATCTCAGAAACTACTGCGAAGCAGTCACAAGCGATGGTTCGTTCTCTCCATATGCTATTTATACTCCTCAAATATTTCCACATGCTTGAGGTTACGTCGAAATCTGTAAATAATGCCATGCCGAATCTTTTGCTGTGATGGCGGTGGAATTTCTACCGACTCTTTCTCAATAGCTTTGCGTTTTTTTGTCTCCATGTTGACTGTTTACTGTGAAACTTAAAATGAAATATCGTAATACTATGCCAAATCATGTGAAATTTTTTGATTTATTCAGTTAACTTTTGTTAGTCGTCTCGTTTTGTAAATGATTCCGACGAATATCTTCAATGTCAAATTGTGTATGTAAAATATTCACATGAACTCTTAATTTGTACCACCTTAAGCAGTTACTCTTTCACTACTGTCATCACTAGTTTTAATAATATTCCTACTACTATCATTGTATAAAACAAAAACAAAACATACCTACTTATTTAGCATTTCTGAGAGAATCTACCTAAATTTCCTGCTATTAAACCAATACACTTACAGAAGTATATACTTAAGTGTGAATTTCTATAGCTCCGTGCGAGTTAGTTTGTTTTTTAGTTAGTGTATATATTTCTGTGCTCATAGTTGCGGCAACCTTCGCATTTCTCACTTGCAACATTCAAATTAAGAACAAAAAAAAAAAAAAAAAAATTTACGCTCGTTAACTTGCGCCAAGTTCTATATAGTTGCAAACACACACATCCATAAGCATAGGTATGTTGGTACCAGTACTAGTTAGTGTGTGCTAGTGCAAAAAATACTTAGAGAAGCAACAGTTTCATGGAAGACATTAAAATTTACGTTTAAAATCAAGATCCCGTAAATAAATTTGTAGTTTACAACATACAAACATACACATATTTGAAAGGGTATTATACATAGGTATATTCCTACCTGGCAGCATGTCGAATGTGGTACGGTACTTAGGTACATTCTTACAACAACAACAAGAACAATAATAACAACTTAAAAGCTGCATCAATAGCAACATCAGCAGCAACGAAACAATAAATTTGCTGTATATATTGCACTGTGCAACATTTAAAATTATATGTAAAGGGACTTGTGAAGTAGAAAAAGTTACTCTTGATGAAAATGACTTTTAATAAAGTTTATTTTTGTTATTTTTTGGTAAAAGTTGCTGTATTTTTGCGATTTTTTTAATTAAAATTCTTGATTGTGAAGTTTGGTTTTTGTGTTGTTTTTCTTTTTGCAAAACTTCTTGTGTTTTTTCATTGAAAATCGAGCGGAAAAATAACAACGAACAATAAACTTAAACTATTTTGAAAGCTATAAAAAAAAAATAAAAAAAAATGGTATTAAGTGTACTGCAGTTAAGAAAAATAAAAAACCAAATAGTTTACAAAAATTGTAGGCGTTATTTGAAATGTTTAAGCACTTAAGTTCACAATTTATCTTGATAATTTTTGTTGCTGTATTTTTTATTTTTCAACTATCAAAAGCCAAAGTGAATAATGTGAGCTACAGTCTGTAATATAACAATATGTGCGGTATAAATTGGGAAGTTTTTAAAGGAAGGGATGCCAAAAGATAGTTAGAATGGTTTGAAATGAAAAGGGAAGAGTGAATGAGTTGAGGGTACGATATATTTTAAAACTTGCACATTATTACAATTATAGGCAATGAAGTTTTTCCATTACCATCTCCATTAATCAATGCAATACTTAAGAGCTATACTTAAGAGGTCTGAGGGGAGCTGGAGCTGTGCAATCCCAAAACTTGGCTGCTCCAAAGCCCTGGTTATGAGAACAAGCCCGAATAAGTGGCAACTTAGCTCAAAATTATGGAATGTCTTTTAAAAAATGGAACATTTTAGGGAATAATATAAAATATGCACACCAGAAAATCGAATCGTTAGGGTAAAATAATTCGAATATATGTGATCTGGTCCAGAAAATAGGACTATTTTAAAAACAACCAGTCAGTTTGTATAACAAAAGTATTGACCTAAATAGCCTCAACCATAAAACGTGTAGTTTCGCTATAAATCTTGCCTTAAAAAAAACATTATTTTATGGCTACAACTGTATATGTAAAAAGAATCATGTTCTACTTCTTTGTTTTCCCCGATTTCTATGCTTAAATTTACAATGCATAGACAAAAGGGCAAGTGCATTTAAACTTTTCTTTCTGCACTTTGCGTTTAGTGCAAAAACACTTAAATACAATGTGTTTGTTGTTTTTTAGTGCGATTTCAAGAAATACGAAAAAAAGCACACAATTTACAATTCGATCTATTTGTGTACATATGCAGTTCTTATTTACACCACCAACAACAACAGCTTTTGCTACAATTACATTTATTCGAATATTTATTGCCCTGAAAAAGTATGCGATAATGGCGTAGTAGCTGTAAAACTTTTAACTACAGCAAAATCTTTTATTGATAGATGTTAAGCTGCTGCTGCGTGTGGAATGCAAAAAACTAATTCCATTAAACATTTAAAATTAAATTTAAGTTTTTATTGAATTTCAATAACATTTCTATGCATGATTAATTAAAAATTCATTCTTCGTTTAATTGCATCACATTCATGAAAAATCAGAAAGTTTCATTTGTTTGTCTACAACTTATTTTCATCGTCTTCTGTTATGCACAACAGTAGCACAACTGCCAAAGTCAAAAGTCAACATTAATACCAGAAATTTTATATGGCAACAGCAGCAGTAGCAGCAGTTGACAAAAGAAAATAAATAAAAAACAAATCTCTGAATAACGACCATCAAAACAATTTTTTGGAAAAAGGTCTTTGATATCTATTCGTGATCAATAGAGTTGAGGTTAAGTATAAACTTTTTATAGTGTGCAATGCATAATTATGGGCACTCATTTTATTTTGAGATTAATTATAAATATTTGAGGTTTTATTGTTGCCACTTCAAAATTTAACAACATTTGACCCACTGATGAAAATATTCATCGTCACTAGAATATTATACTTTAATCGGAATGTAGGAGGAATATAATTGTTAAACCGAATATATGTAATATTAATTGTCATTCTAACATAATCGTTGGTTGAATATAATCGTTTGATTGATTAAAAATAAAAATAAAGGCCATAATCATTAATCACCAATTGGCATTACCGCTCAAATTATTCATTTCAATTCATTTCATTCATTTTTCTCCAAGTATTTTAAACCAGCCAGAATTAGAGCTCTCCAGTTTAATCCTCACAAGTTTTTGCTGTTCACTGAAATACAATCAAACAATTACTTTCTAGTTAATGACGCCGTCCAACACAAAAAATAAAAAGGTTCTGACTCTGACAGAGCTCAAAAAAGTAAATTATGCGTGTCCCGGCACGCTAAAAATTTACATTTTATTTTTATTTTACGCGGATGTAAAGTTTGGTAATTTTTCGCTTTCTTGGCTCATCAAACTTAAATTTCGAAATTGATAAACAGTATGCAATTTTTCTAAATGTATTTTCAAAATTGTATAGCTTTAAAGTTTATTTTGATAATTTATTGTACTAAAACTTAATTTACGGGTTTCAAAAGTTCAAACCTCTGAACACATTCCCTGAAATTTTCGAAGAATATTCTTCTGAAATAAATGTATTATTCCTCCATGAACCCTAGTGATGGGTTAAAAACACTTTTAGAAGAACCCATAAAAACGCATAAAGGAAGGAGGGACAGGGTTAATATTTTCGAGATAAATTTTCAACTGAAAGTTTTGTTATAAATTGTTGAACAGTTAATGCATCGTTGCTGAAATCAACAAACTCTAATTAGTTTTTCTCTGCTATTTATTATACTTGTAGATATCTTATATTGACAGCCACACTTGCCCAATCACAATGAACGTTTTAGGCGTAAGGTTGCCGTCATTTATATCATGTACCTTATGTTTACTTCATATACATATACCTAGCTATATGTGCTGCAACTGTTGCATGTTCTACTGTTCACTTTTATTGACATGTGTATGTATTCATTTTAGAGCTTTGAGTTTTATTCGTTTTATGTGTGCGTCCTACATTTCTAACAAGGGATTAAGTACTTAAAGTTGCTGTCATAGCAATCAAATGCATTTCTCTTCTCATGCAACAGCAACGGCACCAACAACTGCCCCAGCAATAACAGCAAAAAGAAAAAAAAAAACACAATTCAATTCAATTTAATTCAATGCAATGTAATGCAACAGTTAAACAGTTTTCACTCGTCAATAGTAACATTGAACTTGTTATGGTTTGCTATATTGTTGTTGATTTTATTATTGCGGTGTGTGTGTGTTGTTACTGGCGATATTGTTGCTTTTTATTGCTTTAAGCAATTTAATTATAGCAATTATTTTTTTTTTGTTTTAAATTGTTTGCCCGCTGCAATTCTTACTCTTTTTACTATTTTACTATTTTCGCTACACGCCCTTTTTGTGATTATTGCTTACTGTAAAACTGTATTGACTTTGGTGGTTACCTTAAGGTTATATATGAAAAGTTTCCCGATTGTAAATAGAAAAGTTAGGATAATGCTAAGGAAAGAAGTTAGAAAACTTTTTGCAAAGTGAGTATGTACATATAATTTTAAAGTAATTTGATTTAATTTTTGACCTTATTTATTTAGAAGCTCATTAAATTCTGTATATTGAATTAAAATTTAACTTTGGCTATAGTTGAGAATTGAGTTTGTATTTGTTTGGGAACTTCTTTAAATTGCTAGGAATTTTTGAAGCGCGTGCTGCTGATTGATATGTAAATGAGCTCAATAGTTTTATTGGAATAAATGTGAAGATTCAATATTCCAGCACACAGCAGTGTTGAAAGACAAATACCTGAGCTCTTTGATACCGGAGATTTATTAATAAATCTGGTGGATTAAACAAATAGCAAAAAGGAACACAGGATGAGTGCTGTATTTTTGAACATTTCTTTTGCAGTTAAACAAGTTTTAGCTCACTTTTTGACAGGGACCATAACGGTTATGCGTTTTATAGTAAAAGTCAAATATTAAAAGTTATTTTGTGACTTTTATCGCGATTGCCTAAATAAAACGGTGAGTTGTTGACTTTTTTGATATCAGGCAAGAAATAATAGTTATATTTGACTTTTTTTTCGGGCAAAAAAAAAAAAAAGTTATGTTATGACTTTTATTTTGTTGGCCAAAACGAACCAGTTATTTTATGAATTTTATTTTTTTCGACAAAAATAAATGGTCAACCCTATTTGCCAGCGAACGGCTTGAGCAATTAAAAAAAAAAAAAAATTATGCCATTCGATTCAGTTCATCCGTTCGCATATTATAGGTAAAAAAACTTTTAATTTTTAAATTCCGAAACAACTGCTGCAATGACCAAAATAGGTATACAAGTAGATAGGCTTTGGGGTATGAAATTTTAAAGCAAAGGGGATCCAAAAAATTCTGAAACCATTAGGAACCTCTTTTCGTGTACTTTTCGAAAATGTATTGTACTTTGTATGGCCGATGCCTAGATTCGAAGTTATTGCCAATTTTGTATTCCAGTTCGTATCTATATATTTACATGTTGGCAAAAGTCATAAAATGGAATCAAGTGGATCCCTATGTATTGTATACCATTGAAAAGGTCTCAATGAGTACTTTTCAAAAATATATGGCACCATGTAACTTCGGTGTTTCATTAATTAGTTATAAATAAAAGTCATAAATTAACAGGTTCGTTTTGGCCCACAAAATAAAAGTCATAAAAAAACTGTTTTTTTTTTCCCGGCAAAATAAAAGTCAAATATAATTATTATTTCTCGCCAAAAATCATAAAAGTCAATAATTTACCGTTTTATTTTGACTATTACTATAAAAGTCATGAATTTAAAAGTCATACAATATTTGTGAAATTTAGTCCGTGAGGATCACAACCGTACACTTGAAGATCCCCTACGGCTATTTTTTGTAGATGTCTTTTTGAGTTGAAAAATGGAAAATAACAGTTATTTTCGGTCCCTCCTTTTTGACCTCAAAGTTCTCATAGTAAAACCCATAAACTCGCTTTTGACCCTTCTTTTTAAAAAGAAAGTTCTTTTTTGAAAAAAAGTCAAAACTGTTTTTAATTTTTAAAAGAACGGCCAAATTTTAAATTTAAATTTTTTTTTTCATTTTTCAAAAGATTGAATATTAAAAAGCTTTGAGCAAAATTTTTTTAAAGCAATAGGTTTTTAGTTACATGGATCCGAAACGAGGGCCGTTCAACTCATGTGGTAACTACTACCGAACAACACTAAACTTTATGCAAGTTTTAGCTCGATCAATTTTAAAAGTAGTTTCACGTGAGATGAAATCAACATAAACAAGAACAGGGTAACTCAAAATTAGAACAGAAAAGATATTCATAGAAATATTCGAATTTATAGTGAACTATTCTATTCAGAAAAAGTTAAACGTGCTGGAGCAGAAAATTGTAGAAGTTTTAAATGCTCACGTTAAATAAATTAAATTTTAATATAATTAAAAACTTGACTAAATGTTATAACACTTTTTCCTCAACATTTAACTACCCCCTATTATAGCATATTTGATGTCAACAACAAGATTAAAGTCCAACAACATTGGTGTGGCGTGGCACTAAATAACAATAGAAAGTGCGTGCTACTAGTTAGTTAAACAAAAAGAAGAAGAACAAAAAAAAAAAAAAAAAACGAATGAAGAAGTAGCAAAAGAATACATAAATCAAGAATAACATTAACTCCGATGTGTTGCACCCTTGCGTACAATGCATTACAATTGCAAGCAACATAACTGCAATAGCAAAAGTATGAGAAATTAAATATTTGCAACTAAAGTGCACTTAAAACTAGAGTAAGCATACTCCACACACAACCAATACACGAGTACATCTGTACTCACGTAACTTCCATTTTATATATTTTACCCCAGTTGCATAGGTAAAGAACAATTTGTGTACTATCACATAACTTGACAAAAATTCTTCTACAAAAAAATCTTCAAAATGTCCCCCCCTTATTTAGGGGGTGTCGACAAGTAGGTTTAACCTTTGGTTACATAAGTGCAGGAACAGCATTTATGTTGCACATGACAAAGACATGCAACGGAATGAATTTTCGGCGAGTGTTGTCGTTTTTACCCATTTTACTGCATTTAACTTTCATACTTTTAGTTATGTTTGTGTTTGTTTACAACTCTTTTGCGAACACAATTTTTGTGTTTACTGTTCGAAAAACAAGTAAAGTTCACACAAATTTAAATGCTTTAAAATTTGCGTTGAAGTATAGTATGGTTTTGAAGTCTATGTAGGCGGAACTAGCACAAATTTTAACTATCAAAGGTTTTGCACTTTTACAGAACTGCTTGAGTAGCACTCTTTCTATAATTTGTGGTAGTAATTTTCTGGAAATTTTTTCTCTTATGTGTATGCTTTTCTAAATAGACTTGTTAGAAACTTTTTTGTGTGGTCATAAATTCATTTTAACTAACAAAAAGTAATAAAATCCATATACATACATACACTGCCATAAAAGTGTAATGTAGGGAGAGTAGGGCAGCGTAGTGAAACAAAACTTGCAACCAAGTTTTTGCACATTTTTATGACACTTTAGCTATATTGGGAAAGTTTTAACCATTTCATTTAACATGACCACAAAAATTGCAGTATTGTTTAACAGTAAAACTTATGATATGGAACATGAAATGATATGAGCTTGAGGAGTGGGAACAGTGCTTAATAACTGTATTTCTCTAATAAAATTATGTACTAGCATAAAATTTTATATTAGCTAGAAATTAGTACAGCTAAAAAGGTTAAAATAAATTCAATAGATGTCGTTGCTTCCAAAGTTTTAGAGGCATTGTATTTTAGTCATTATATTTCATTTCATTTCAAGTTTTCAAGTTGGGAAACTTTTTAAAAATATAAATTTTTATTAGTAATATTCATATTCTAATATTTCTATAACATTTGTTTATTTGTAAATTTAAACCATAGCTAAGAAATGTGTATGAACAACTTTAAATCAAATTAAATATAGATTAATTGAATGAAAAACAAATGCACTCGTTTCAAGCAGTTATAGAAAAATATGCTATGAAGGTAGAATAAAGTAGATTCAGGACATAATTGCAATTGTTTGAAGGCTTCAGGCCAAAGGTCGACAGTAAAAGAGACTCATGGATTTAATTCACGAATAGTTTGTCTCATTCATGAACTAATAGAAGAAAACACTCCACGCGAGGGAGATGTTCTTTTCGAGCTACGGCTTTGTAACGAAAAGAAGAGGGCGACGCGATCTCTGTTGGAAAGATTAGGTACAAGGGGATCTGACTGTACTAGGCCTTACCAGCTGGTGTCAATGGAAAAATAGTTGAAGCGACTTTCGAAGGTTTATTGAAGTGGCCTAGAACAATCATCGGTTTTAGTACAAACTAAGTAAATAAGAAAATTCCAAGAAGGAATCAGAAATTAGTAGTCATTCTGTGAGGAGTAGCTCCGATTTTGCTAAAAGGCAGAAAAAATTACAGAACAGTTTAAGGATCATAAAAATATTATAAAGTAATATTTTCTCTAAAAGTTTATTAAATTTGGAGAATACCAGAAACATTGAGGCATAAATGTTTTAGCATTCATTACGAAAACTAAATCGTGCTTAGCCCAATAATTTTTACAAGTCATAAGAATCCTTGCCCATAACTGTAAAAGTTGATTCTATTTTATTTCGTTTAATAATTCCTTGTATTGATTTACGAAAAAAGAATATAAAAATCAACATAAACTATTAAAAACTTAAAGCAAATAAATAATCTTTCAATACCAAATAAATTGATATGTTGCAATAATTGCAAAGTTGTTTGTTGAATGCGCATTAAATGCAATATTCTCTAAATGTTTACATGCAATAAATAAAATTATTACTACTGCAGCAACAGCAGCTGCAGTTGCACGTCAGTTGTGTAACCATACAAAACTTATGTATTTAATAAATACTTTATTACGTCAGAGATAGAAAGAAGATGTTTCGATAAATACAAAATACTTATAAATGCAACAACAAGCAAACAAGCACATCATCAACAGCACATTTCAGCAACAAATTTTTTTTTCAGTAATTTACACCAAAAAGAAGAAGCACATCGATTGCGTCATAACGTGCTGCAACGCTCCATTCATTCCCCCTCCCCCTCTTCACAGTGCATTATATCGATGATATTTCATTTCAAGTTCTTAAAGTGTAGCAGCAATATTTTTTAAATAAAATAAGGAAGAAGAAAAATGCAATGAAATTTCAAACTGCATTTTCTTTCAATGTGTACGTGTTGGTCTGTGTGTGTGTGGAGCAGATAGTAAAATTTTGCCACACCGCACCACACCACAATACAGCAGCACAATATGCTACACGCCACATTGCCACTGTGCACGCGTTGAAGTGCAACGTGCGCCACTGCCACTGTTACATTGCTGCTGACTTGTTTATTTTGAGATTTTATTTTTGGGCTATAAATGAGCGCTTCTCTTCTTCCCCCACACCCACACACGCACTCACTGTTCGACCTCTTTCTTCATCATCACCGTGCTGGCTGACTTTTTGTATGCAGTAGTAAACGGCAGCAGAATATTTCAGCTTCAACGTTCAACATTTGACATGCAATTTATGGAAAAACGATGCACTTTTTTCGTGTGAGTGTGTGTGTTTGAATAACTTTTCGTTTATCGTTATTTTCTGAGGCGCATGAACATTTTAAGTGGCCAATTAAATGATTGTGTAAACATTAAAATTCACTTGCGAAATTTGTGCTTCACATTCAAGAGAAATAATCAAATTCTAATTAATTTTCAATTTTAGTTTTACTTTTCTTTTTCTTTTAATTTTTTGTTCTATTTGTATCTTCTGCTTAAGGAAGAAGAAGACGAACTTCTTCTGTTGCTACTTTTATTTATTTATTTATACTCGTGGCAATGGAAAGTGTGAAACAATTTGTTTATTATTATAAGAACAAAAAAAAAATAAGGGGAAAAATGGTTGAATATGAGATTTATATGACGTCTTCAAGTATTTTGTGGCACAGCCTGAAAGTATGCAATAAAGTTTTGTGTAATTTGGTTGTGTCTTACATTCTTTGTTGAATGTTACAATTAATGTTAAAATGAAAATGTTACGAAGATAATGCGGATACTGTACTTTCTACATAATTTTCAACGCATAGGCGTTACTGACTGCAATACGGAGGAGGTTTCTCATAAACTAGCGCACTGCGAAGGCTTTCGTGTTTAATTAAACCATAATTTCCATTCGTCATAGGAAATATCTGTAGGTGTCAGTCTCGCTTTTACTTTTCCAGCTAATTTGAAATGTCTGATTTTCTATTTCAGTTGCTTTGTTTTTATAATATATGTGCTTTGTACTCTCTCTCTCTTTCGTTCTCTCCCCATTAAGTTAAGGGATACACATTCAAGCATCGCTTACATTATTTTAAGTGTATTAGTGAAAAATATTCACACGGATGTGCGGACGGCTGGTTTGGTGAAAATCAAAGCTTGTTTGATATAGCTTGACGGTTCGTCATATTTTGATGCGTGGATACTCAATCTGTCAAGTATATGTTAATTTTTTCGTGGTTTTCGTTGAGTAAACATCGTAAGAAAATTATTTTGCCGACGGCAAAAGATGTTCAAACACTGAAAATTATGGAAAAATGAATTTTGACGGTGCATGCTTGACGAGTATATACGCAACCGTCCGTTATTGTTTTATCTATGTATTGGTTATGCTTGAAACCACTTAATGCCTGGTTTTTATTGCGAAAGCGAGAGAATTCCCCATATGGAATTTTAAACATGTTGGTAAATTTGTTTAATTTTGACAAAGTGAAAACTAAGCATTGGATTACGAAACGTGCACTGAAAATATAAATATTTATAAATTTATTTTCTACAATTTTACAAAGAATGTTGCCCCTTTTGTAAACACCTATGGTTTACATGAATACTTAGGCATACTTTTCTACCCACTTCAATTTTGTTTGCCTTAATTTTCTTTATTATCACTGCAAAGCCTCCTCTTTTGTGTTTGTTTGCAAGCAGGCAATCATTGCAGCTCGCAACTTAAGCATGATTAAACGTAACCATTACATACACAACAACAGCAATAACAACAATAGCAACATCAGGCAGCACATTTTTCATACCCTCTGTTACAGTAAATTATTGCAAACATGGCCACTAAACAAATTTCAGAGAGCGCACAAAAAAAAAAACAAACAACAAAATAACAGGTCCAGTGTTTACCCTTTTTTTACTACCCCGCATAACGTGAGTCGAGAGTATATACTTTTATACGAGCTGTGCTAATCTGTTTACTGTTAGCTTTAGGGTACCAGATACAGTTTGCTCCCCAGCTGCTAGTGCTACTACCATTTGCTTCCATTGCAGTTGATCCTTTTGATGTTGATTTTTATGTTTGTTCGGTTTTTTGCTTTCTTTTGCCAAAATATGTATGTGTGTATATAAATATATCTCGGTTATGTGAGTGAATACAGCTTACTATATAGTTGGGTCTTTGTCTCGGATTATGTGTATTTTAATTAATCACTAGTGTGTTTTCCAAAGTAAAGAGTTTTTTAAATTCTTTTTGTTCTTTTGGTTATTTTTGCTTAATGCTCTTCATAATTAACGAACATCTGTTGCACTTCATTTGTTGAAGCTACAGAGTTGCTTATAAAAAGATATTATTATTATTTGTACTAGTATAAATAATCATTAAAGCAAAGGGTCAGCTTAATGTTTCAATATATATTTTACCATATAGTTATGTTTGTATGTGTATTAAAATAAATTGCATGCGATTTTTTTGCTTGAATTCTTATGGCAGCTGTTGTTGATATACAGATATGCTCAAATAATCATCTTACAAATGTTTTTGTTGTAGTATTTTCTGTATGCTATTTTTTAAATAAAAAACAACACAGTTCTATGGTTAAGGCTACACAAAACATATCAGAGAGTGAGAGAAAGAAGCAAGAACAAATTAACAAGACCGCTCAATTCATTTCATGCAATAACTAAAATAAATACAATAACAAATAACAAAAAATAGATGCAATTTGAAATTCCGAATAATTTTAAAATAATATACATCTTCACTTCAATTTGCATTTGCAATTGATTCCACCGAAAAAACACTCAAAATAATTTAAAAATTTCGAAAATTTTCGAAATCTATGTCAAACAACCAGAAGAAAGAAAATATTGTAGGGTTTTCTGAGTCTGCTTTTAAAAAGTTTTATGTGATCTACTGATCCACTGATCCATAGGAAATGTTAATGGGCATTCAAGATTTAAACATAATTCTACAAAAAGGAAATTACCATTTCTCATTATTTTTATTTACCTAAAAGTTAAGTATACAAACAAACAGCAATTTACATGACTAAGTACATGAAATAAGTTAAGTGTTTGTTTGAGAGAGCAATATTTTATCGGAGTTAACTTAATGCAAACATTAAAAGTTAAATTGTATTTTTGTTAGTTAAATTAACATGCTGCCAACGACGGCAGTGGCAGTGAGGCATATACATGAATTAATATTTGTAATTTAAATGGATTTTCTAAGACGGCACACAAAAACATTTAGCAGAAGATGCAACAACACAAAGCTTATTTTTTTTTTTACAGAAACTTTAGCAAAAAAAAAAAAAAAAAATTCTATGCGCAGGTAGAATTTAAGTAATGCTCACTGCCATTTTGAAAGTTGAACGTTAAAAAAGAAGCTGATAACGAGCATAAAGGTAAATAAAACATTCAACAAAAAAGCTAAAATGAGTTTTTATTACGTCAAAGCAAACGGAGCGAAGAAAGACGATGAAAAACTGCAAAAACAAACGCGTTTTTCATTTTGGCATCCACCGAAACCTGGCGTCAGTGACTAATGAAATGCAATTAATTATGTGTAAATGAGAAAATGGTGGAATTTTCTTCTTTTTGTTTAACTGATGCTTAGCGTTAATTCTGAGTTAAACTTTTTCAAATACTTTTTCTAAATTCTATTTCGAAATTAAATTTTTCGCTTATTAGATTTTTTTTCTTGTCTCTGCGTGGCGTGTGTGTGTGTGTCTAAAAGCTTTTGCCACAAGTATGTGTCGTTGTAGCTGTGCTCCTGTTTTTTATACATCAATTCACACATGTACACTCTCACACACACAAAGACTTGCTGTACCAAAAATTTAATTAATTCCAAAATGAATGACATTTCACATTCGAAAATTATTTTCTGACTCGTTTTTCTATTTATTTTCTATTTTCTACAAAATTTTTGCCACACCTCCTCCTGATTCATTCACTCATCCAATGCCACACGCACACACATATACATTCGCACATCAACATCATCATCATCCTGACAAAGTTTCACGTCCTCATTGCAGAGAGAAAGAGAGAGAAAAAGAGAGAGAGAGAGAGAGAGAGAGAGCTGTGTTGGTGGTTATGATATTATGGAAGTTAGAGTATGTAGTGAATGACAGTATGTGATATTGTGACTTGGTAAGCCGCTGTTTAAACATGTTTCATTCATTTTCTCCCTATCTATGCATTCATTCATTCACACACTCATTCAATTCATTCTTTTATTTATGCACATGAAAATGCAAAAAAAAAAAAATAAAAATAAAAGCAAAAATCTTAATGGAATTAGTCTCTGTACATTTTTAGCTCGATTCGTGTTTTATTTTTGAGAGATTTTTCTTCTTAATGGTTTTGATTTTAATGACATTTACCAGCAATCAAATTACGCGCAACAAATTGCAACATGACAGCAAATATTTAAAAAGCTTAATTCGGTGGAAGGAAAATTAAAAGGAAAAATGTCTAGCTTTTTGACTAATTAAAATTGAGTTTTGGAGAATTTATTTGTGGCAGTTGAACGCGGTTTTTGCGACAAGAGCGAGTTACAGTCGACGGTTTTCGAATAGGTTTTTGCAATAATATTGAAGTAATTAAGGAGAGTGGTAACTCATTAACTGAAAGGCAAAATTGAAAGGTAAAAATTGCTATCAAAAGATTTGTGGGTTTAATCTAACAGAAAATCACAGAAGCATTACAATTGTTCACTGCTACTTTTGTCATTCTCATCACATGCCCCATTCATATGTATAAGTTAATCATTTTAGGCTATATATAACCCTAATTGTTAATTGAATAATAAACTATAAATTAGTATTTACACTAGAAGGATTTTTGATTTATCAGACGCGATGGTTCCGAAAATTCGGCCTGCTAGAATGTAACGAAGTAGAAGTATAAGGCATGACGTCACCAGCAGATGTAGTTAGCTGTATTTCCTATACATAGATAAAAAATAGCAATACAATTAAGAATGTATTTGCGCTTAGTCTTCTTCACATTTTTGTTCACATTGCTTCGTGAAATCCATTTGGGTTGGAAACTTCTGGGGTTTTCCACTTGAAACACTAAAAGTATGCGCCGGTTATGCTGTCGTGAAACTAAAATAAACTCAATGTTTCCCACTTTCAGAGAAATACTTGATTCTTAGTTGGCCATCAAGCTGGCGCTAGTGTCTATTCTTAACTCAAAGTGTCAAATAATCAATTGCATTAGGTAGTTGCACCCTGGAGTTTCACGCTGAAACGTATGCGTTTGCTGTCAGCGCACATTAGTTGTTGTTGTTGAATAGAACATTGAAGCGTAACTGTATTTTCATTAACTCGGTTACCTAGATAATTATTGAACCCTTTTCAGCTTAAACTCTTGTCTCAAACTTATGAGTAATAATTCAATAACTTCGGTTTGAGTGTCTGGCTATGCAAGATGACTAGTTGACATGAAAGGAATCAGAAATGATTTTTAATGGCTCCTTTTATTAAACAGAGTTAAAACTTTTCCAATTATACAATGATTATTAGAGGGACTTACAATCTAAGTAAGTATTTGTTAAGACTGAAAAGGTGAAACTTGAAATCCACAGATTTCGTGACATTCAACGATTTGCTGAAAAAACAGCATCAGAAAATCTCACCCATGTGGCACATGTCTAGAAGATGATGAAACTACCGTGAACTCCATTTGCGAATGTCCTGTCTGTTCTCCACCATCCTAGATAGACTTATGTATATTGTTAAAAAAAAAGATGTGGTCAACCTTGATCTATCTAAAAAAAACAACTTTCCAAAAGCTTCGAATAGATTTATGGTTATAGACGAATTTAAAGCATAACTGACCCTCTTCTTTGTAGAGCACAATTAGCTTAAGGGTTCTTCGCTTTGAATACTCTAACATTCAAAGCATACAACAATACAAAGTTCAACTTTTTGAACGATATTAAAGATCACAAAATTTGATTTGTTTTTAATATATTCTAGTGTCGTTTTCATATTAAACATTTGTTTCTCTACCACAATTATTAATTTAAAAATTTTTTCCAATGACTTACAGTGTCAAGCATGTGCGCTCTTGTCTACCAACAAAGTTACAAATATTTTCAAGTTTTACAAATAAACCACTTTAAAATGTGACTGGGTAAAAAATGAAAAATAAAGCTAACTAAACTAAACAACTAAAACAAAAAAATGCATTTAAATATTTCAGTTTTCAACTTTCAGCTACCAACTTTTTGCTATGTAAATGTCGTATAGTAACTAAATTTGTTTGCTTTCTGCTGCTGCTGCTTGAAATTTGAAGCGCGCGTGCACTTCTTTCCTCGTTCCGCGTTTACACGCTTTGATTATAAAATATTCCTTTGATGATTTACATAACTTCGAGTAACTTTTTGTTTTTCAATTCAAGTGCAATTTTTTTTTTTTTTTTTTTTTTTTTACTTTACACTTTCTGCATTTAAAATTGGTTTAAATATGCAGAAAATAGCAACAGAAAATAACAGCAAAAAAGTGCTGCTTCTCCTTTAAAAAAAATCAATTTATTATTCTAAAATTTCACAAAAAAAGAACCAAATTGATTTTAGGAATCAAAATCTGCATAAATAAAATATGAAGCTGACTAATTTGCAAATGTTTATGCAGAATATTTCCTATTTATAAGCGAAATTTCCCTGATGATGAAAAATAATCAAATTTTCAAACGCGTTTCCGTTGTCGTTTTCATGTTTTTGTTTTATTTTATGCGCAACTGTCATGCACACGTGCAATTATTCAATTTAAGATTTTTTTTGTTGGCAAATTTTTCAATAGAAATCAATTTATTATGCCGCTTCGACATTTGCTGCATGCAGCATATAGCATATATCTTTTGTTCGCTCTCTGGTGAAATGCTTAAAAAAAAAAAATAAATGATTTTATATGGAAAATATCAATAAACCAAAATGGATTTTCTTTGGAAATAAATTTGTTATCAACTGAAAAAAAAAAAATATTATGTGTGCTACTTGCTCCATAAATCTCTGCTCAGTATTTTAAAGCAAATTTGTATCTCCTATATATTTTCGACAACGAATTTTACAGTAGGTAGGTACATCGAAACTGCAGAACTTCTCGTGCATTACTGGCCAAACTAGGCTCTTTTATGTTTAGCTCTTTGATTGCATTTTCAGTGATATAAATCCAAAAATCATGTTGCAGTATGTATTGAAAAGAGAATATGTTGATTTATATGGGAGACTTCAGACTTCAAACTAACATGAAAGACGCACGTCGAGCTGAGGTCGCAAGTGCACTAAGAGTTTTTTGGCAGTGCAGGGGGGCTTTCGGAAAGACTTGAGGTCTAAATCCGGCATTAGTATACTGGCTATGCATTGAATTTGTGAGACCTGTGGTCTCATATGCCTCAGTAATAAATGGTTAAGTTCAGAAGTCGTACTCCGGGGTCTACTCTATGTCTTTTATATTGACGGATCTAAAACCTTAAGCGGTTCTGAATCAAGTCGGTACTTTTAAGATGAAACTAAGTACTCTTTTGTCACTGGACTAATAGCGACAGTCTTCATTACGGAGGTCCTGATAATAGAGAAAAGATAGCGTGGGAAGTTCATAGGCATCTGCAGTGATAGCCAGGCTGCACTGAACCCTGTTAGCTTATCGGAATTGGTCAACGAATGTAACGCAAAACTAAATAGTATTGCAGAACACAACAAGTTATGTCTTAAATGGGTTTCAGGACACCCAAGAAATAATTTAACCAACACACTTGCCAGCAAAGGCGCTGCAATTTCACCATGAGACTCGGAAACTTTTTTTGTTATCAGCTGTAGGGAGGTCCAATGCTGGATCAACGATGGTGGATGGTTCCATTTATAGAAGTAAATCAGCTCCTGTAGAAGTCCAGAGTATTTCGTGAGACAACCCGCCAGGAAAGCAGCGGAATATCTTCTGAAATTGAGAAGGTAGGACTTAAAAGTACTGGTAGCTGTCAGTACTAGGTTTAACATATGTGGTCAGCATATGACCAATAAAAACGTCGGTCGGATCGGTGCGCACCTGCCAATCTTGTCTTGAGAACGACGATACTACTGAGAATTATCTCTGTAGCTGTCGGGCTCTCGCAATAACCTTATTAAAAGCTGTTGAGTAGTGATGTTTTGAGTATGAATAATATTCCTCTTACTGCGCTTCTAAGGTTATTCAGTGAAAAAAAAAAATCAAGGTTGAGAGACCTTAAACTTTTCTTTGCCCCATTTCTGCCCTCACAATTTTTTCCAGTCTTTCTACGCTCTGTTGTTGACTCTATCCCTGGTAGAGCTCAAAGGTCGTTGAGACTGAATGCTTTGGTTAAGCCCAGCCCACTCAACTCTAAACGTTCTAAACTCTATACTTAATTGAATCAAGCTGTTAATACTAAACGTACTACACTTATGACCGAAACGATATTGAAGTTATTCCAGTTTGCAGCTTGCTGTTATCGTTTTATTATCCTGTTAATTTGAGTTACCATGTTCAACCCTTTGTTAAAATATTTATGCTACTTTATTTGCACATATTCGGTATCCTTGGTATTCTTCATAACCAATGTGGATAGCTTAATTGTTGGCGTCATTTAAATATGTCATATCGGCTTAGGTGTATCAAGTTTCTAGTGTAGAACGTGTTCTATACTCGTTTTAATACCACAGGCTCTATTTCTATAAATATAGAACACAACCTTTGATACTTTTCGAACTATATCAAATGGTACGCTCAGTCAGCAATGCAATGATAAAAGTAAGACCTCAACGAAGTTCATCATCAATTTTTTCTTGCTGTGTCAATTTGTCAGCTTAAATGAATATCAACCCTTGAGGTTGGACCTCAAGGGTCTGAATTTTTTGATAGCCTATCTCTACATCTACAAATTTTTAAAAACAATGATTGATTTCTAGAAAACAAAGAATCATACATAGATATTGAGATCACAGGTAAAAAAACTAAAGCTGTATTCGTATATGCCACTTATAGCTCCATACAACAGCCCAACAATTTTTTATAAAATGCTTATTTTTTGTTGTTTTGTTTTCAATCTAAGTGACGCCATAGCCTGGCGTTGATTTAGTTTCTGCAGGCCGTGTCGTTTCTACGTACGACGTATAAGATTTTAGAGTTGCCAACATAATATAAGAACATTTTTTGTTTCTTAATATTCAACTAATTTTGAAAACTCATTAAATTTCAATTTATAAAAAAACAAAAATATTAGCAGAGCAGCATAACTAAATAAACAAATTTGTGTATTTTAATTTTTTTTTTATTTTTCATGCACCCTCATTTTTGTGTGTGACGTAGTCTTGTATGAAACGAACAAGAAGAAGAGCAAACATAAGATTTATTAACGTAAACACGTGAATTAAACGTACTTTGCTTTTTGTGTGTGGAAATCCATGAGCTAATAATAATTTTTTAATATTTTTAATACTATTTCTTAACAAATACATACAAAGTACGAGTACTAGGAAAATAGGTTAATGCGGATTATTTGTTTTTTTTTTTTTTTTTGGGTTTATTTTTTTTGGAAATATGAAAACTATATGTCAACTTTCTTAAAAAACTTTTTTAGAAAAATGAGAATATTATATTTTTATTTAAAGAAGAAATGCCGTGCGACCTTTTTCTCCACTTCAAAGAGTAATAAAATTATTAACAAATACATAAAGTAACAAAAAAAAGGCAACTTTTGTAGACTTCACCAAGAATTATGAAAAGTTGTTTCAACAAAGTCTTAAATTTCAACAATATTTTGCAAATTATTAACACAAGTGCAAAATAAGTAAAATAAAATATGTACTACTTAAATGGAAAAAGGTTAACATAATATTTTGGACTTCTGGTTTAAAGGATATGTTTCTTTTAATACTAATTTTATATGGTAACAATTGTGACAAAAATAAAAAAAAATTGTTATAAAATTATTCAGAGAAAGAGCAGCAAAAAGAATTGTGGAGCACTCATGCAAGTTTTCGCGTATTTTTTTAATTAAATTTGAAAGGGTGAAATGCTAAAAGCATTCCCATTTTTTTTCCATCTCTTTAATGCAAACAAATTTTTTTTTTGTTAAGTGGTACAGCGAAAAATAAAGTAAAACGTGATCAAAAGTCACAAACACACAAAAGCACATAAATTTTGTTATGTGCACAAAATGTAAAATAAAAAAAAAGTGGTAGTAGAAAAAAAGAGTACGAAAAACAGAGTAGAGAAAAAGTAGTAGCAGTTGTTATAAGAATGTGACCAAAATGGTAACGTTGTGAAAAAATATTGCAAAGGAAAGTGTTCATGACGACAGTTTCTCAGGTGCTGGTCGAGTTGTATATTGTCAACAAATTTAAAATGTTGAATTCACAAACATAAATGTTTCATAACAGTGTGTACCAAATTTTGTTTTTTTGTTTGAGTTATAAGTCATTAAAAAATTTATTTTCTATATTTTTTAACATATTTTAATAGTACGCAAAGATACCTTGGTTAGGGTCCGCATTTAGATTCGACAGCCAAATCATTAAACTCCATCTTGAAGACGGGAATTCAACTGATTAGACCTAAAATTCGTTCATATCCTTTAAATATAATCGAAGCCTTTGCATAATAGCAATACCAGATCAAGGTTAGTCAAATCTACCTTTTCAAGAAAAGTTTGCCTAGTATCGCACATCTAGCTTGAATCTCTTATACCGATTCGTACTTCTTTCCCGATTTTAAGGGCATTCCTTATTAAAAATTCGCTGTTGGAGAAACCCTAATAATACTGCGGGACTCCTGTTTTTGTTAAATTTTGCTCATTTTTGAAGGGAAAGATGCTGAAATCTATTTTTAAATTCTTTGTTTTAATCCAAAATATCTCAAACGTGACGTGCTGGGGAAAAACTGAATACACTATCAAATTCTATGGCCAAAAGTTAAGTTAAAGTGTCTCGGTTTTCCCGTTGTGCTCTCTTAAAAGTTGAAATTTTACCTACAGCTACGTGATTCATGTTCAAAACCGTCATAAGATTCCATTCCTTAACTAAAAATTATTGCTTTGTTGTTGCAGCAATATTTTCATGTTATCCAGTGTAATCTCTTCACACATTTTTTTTTATGTTTCCATCTCCCGGGAATGCGGAAAAATTAAAGTTAATTCTCATTTAAGTGGCAGTTAAGTGCACATGTCCATAAAAAAAATTAACTGCAGCAGAAATGTTCTTCTTTTTTATCTGAACTTCTACTGCAGGCGATTCTTGAAACAAAAAAAAAAATTGTCTGCTGCAACAAAAAATAAAAAAAAAATCACAAAAACGCATTGCAATAAATTGAAAGCACAATTTGCTGGTTGTTTATTTAAAACTTAAAGAAAATGCTATAATTCCCCACCACAAAAAACGTAAAATAAAAATTGTGCGACATTCAAGGCTGATAATTGCGTAGATATGGACCTACATTAAAATTTTTGATTACAAACAATAACGACAAGAAAAAAATAAAAAGAAGAACAAGAAGAAGAAAAAGCAGCAGCGCAGCAAGAACAACATTAAAATGTGACATGAAAAACAAATAACAATGTGATAAATTGGAAAACTGCAACGAGTGCGCAACTCACTTTTGCACAATTTAATTGCTTTTGTGCCGAGCCGCAGACAGCATAAGGAAGTTGACAGCAACAGCGGTGCAGGTGGAGGCGGAGGTGAAGGTGAGGCAAAAGGCAGTGGGTATTCATGTTATTGGTGACACGTCATGACGCACGCACGTAGCATCTACCAACACTTTTATTGCAATCCACAAATACTTAGTTGCAATGTGGCGGGCTGCGCGCATCCATCAAGGTGCGATCTGAAACGACATTTCGGTTCGTTGCCGTTGTCAACAGCTAAAAATGTGGGCCAGCTACGTTTCTCTACTGTGTCTGTGTGTCTCCTTGCCACAAAGAAAATATTGCATATGAAAATATCTAGGTAAACAAAGAGAGATAGAAATAGAGAGAAGCAAAAATTTCGTTAAATCTGCAATCTTTTGATAATTCTATAGAAATTCGGTTAATTTATTATCTAAATTTATGTAAGCATAAATTCGAATGGTTGCTATACTCTGCATTTAATGCACGCAATCTCCGCAATTGCAACAAATTTAATTTTTTTTTTTATATCGTGTTTGTAAGGAAGCAATCAATGAATGGAGTAAGAATAAAGAAAATAAAGCAATAAAAATGTGAAATTAATCAAATAGAAATAAATATAAAATTTCAAAAGAATTTTTTACTTATTTATAAGTTTCATTGCATCGCAAAATACTGCACGGCGGGGCACCCTAATGTATATGCGTGAGCGGCAACCGCTTCCAATCAAAAATAATTACGCAATATTTTTCTTCTTTTTTTTCTTTCTTGCTGTTGTTTTTCTTTTTTATTCGATAATATTGTTGTTAATTTTGAGATTTTTGTTTACAATTAAAATGAAAGTACATTGTGTTTAATGTGTCTGCGGTCAGATTGCATAAAAAACCAATGTAGAAACAATTAATGTAGTATTGGAAGAATTTAGAAATGGTAGTTGTATTTCCAGAAGTGAACTTTGGGGTCGTTGGTTAGACATGATGTTGATAAACAGGCAAATTTTACATTACATATATTCTCTTATTCCAACTTCAACTTAACTCGGTGGTAGAAGTTGGAATAACTGTGTACGAGTATTAGAGAAGGTTTGGGAAACCGAGCAAACAAGTTGACGAGTTTTTCATCGAAGTTTATTTAGGTTTATTTAACTCCTTCTTCTTTTACGGTGCAACAGTCCATGGAGAGCTCAGACAGAGCATTTTGCATCCATTTACGTTGTGGGAATAATATTTGTACATTTATAGAATGGAACTACAGTCTTATGCCGAATCCGAATAAAAAGCTTTTCTTAACCAATTTTTTATTTTTGGAGATTGAAGTGGGAACACAACGAAATTTTCCTACTGAGGGTAATTCCTAATTCAAAACCCGGGCGAAGATAGAAACTAAATATTTTTCCATAAGGTAAAAAATTAGAATATATTTGCGAATTTCAGCCCCCCGACTGAAGATTTCTGGATCCATTATTGGGGTAAACCCTCCCCCTTCCCAATAAATAACTCATATATTTTTATCGTTTTTCATGAAAAGCAAAAAAATTTAAACAAACCCCGCTCCTTCCCCCCTTCCTTCTGGATCCACTAGTGGTCCATGTTATAAGTTCCGAAAAAGCTTTCTGGCATCGGATCAGTTATTTGCTCTAACCGCTATAGTTATTTTTGAATGTTACGGGGCACTTGGTAAGCACTGAGTAGGATATCTTCTATTTTATTAGAGTAAGAAGAAGTTATGCTACTACGAATTTTATTGCGCCTCTAGCACCCGACAGCTTCTTCTAGTGATTGCAAGAAATTTTAAATGCGTTTTGAGACGACTGCGTTTTGTCAAACTGCAGCCACTCAAAGCCAGTTAGCGAATTTAATACCAGAATCCTTCTGTCCATTATAGTCCATTATAGGTTTCGAGCCAGAAAAATAAGCAGATAACCAAATTATGACCAGATTATACAAGATTTCATTGCTCAATATGCTTTAGTGGCTCGGAACCCATATCAATTATAACCAAAGTATTCTCTATGCCGCTGGATTTAAGTTTAGACTTGAACCAGTAAACAAATTCTGCTGCCGAATTCGGGGTCAGTGTTCAAAAGTACACATGTTACTAACTATTTCCTATTTTCAATCATCTTTCAAACATCTTATTTTCACATTCATGTGTTTTCGAATATACATAGTAAAAGATTTGGTAAGTGCTAACTAGTTCCTAAGCTAGTGACAATTGTAGCAGGTTTTCAAAAACTAAGGACTTCACAATGAACCACATATGATATGATTGTGTTCGCATGAACTTGAACAACTAATAAATATAAAATTCATTAAAACATTTCCATACCTGGCGGAGAATTTCTGTCCTGAGTTGATTTAGTTATAGGTGATAAAATTAAAATAATTTATAATCACATTTAAAATTTCAATTTAAAACTGTCGCAATCTCACAAAATTAGTTTAATTTGAATTATTTGCACATTCCGTAAATTTTTCTTGGCATTTTTAATGACCATGGATATATTTTTTGGTTTATTAATTGGCCATAATTAATATCAGCAGTCACCATAATTTCAACACTGCTACTTAAGTCTTTATTCTGAATTTCATTTATTTTTATTTATTACTTTATCTTTTTTATATAGCAACTACAGTTAAATGGAAAAATTTTAAACGTAAAATACGTTAAATTAAGTACCTAACTATTAATTTTTATTTTTCTGTGTGACACACAAGTATTTTTTTTGTTTCCTTAAAAGAAATGCGAATTAGTTAATGTTTGTTATTTATTACTGGGTTATTTACTATTCCGGGGCAAAACCACAAAAGAAATGACATATTTTCAGATTGGAAATCTAGTCACTAAATTTTGACTGCACTATAATTTTCACTACCACTAAATCTTTAGTGGTAGCGGAAATAAAAGCTAACTACCACTAAACCTTAGTGATAGTGGAAATAAATATCAACTACCACTAAAAATTACCACTAAATGTAAAAATTATCTACCACTAAACCTTTTGTGATAGTGAAAACAAAATCTCACTATCACTAAACGTTTAGTGGTAGTGAAAATCGAAACCAACTAACACTAAACTAGTGGCAATTAGTGAAAATCGAAACCAACTACCACTAAACTAGTGGCAATTAAACCCCACTACCACTAACCATTTGGTGGTAAGTGTAGAGAGTTTAATTGAAGGTCAAGTTGAAATGCATCGTAAAAGAATTTATAAATGTTTGAATGAATGAATATATTAATCTTTTTCTTATACTAAATACTTTGTAGAAAGTTAAATTTCAATGAAAAAAATATATTTTTTTCATTTTCCATAAATTATTTTACCATATTGCGGTGTTATACAATGATTATTTTTCTATTATATACAAAGTTATGTATTAATCAAGTGGTTTAGTACAAAAACATGGAACAAATAGAAAATGGAGTTGATCATATTAGTCTATGAACGACTTCTATATTGGAAAAAACAACATATCGTCATCTAAAATCCAAAAAGCTGTAACTACACAAATTTTTAAAACCGACTTGTTGATTAATTATGATGCACTTGCTCAAATTACACGTTCCTGCAAAATTTTAAACCTCTACGCCCAAAAATAACGGTTTTACTAAGGTACTCCAAAAAGCCGTAACTACAAGTACATGAATTAATTAAGCAAATAGAAGTATTTACACATTTGAAGTAAAAAGAAAACGAAATATTTGAATATCTTTAAGTAACTATATGTTACTAAACTTTCACAATTACATTCTTCTTAAATCTATAATATTTTTCATTTTACAATTTTTTTTGCTCTTCCTGTAAAGAAATAAAATGTATAGTTACTACTTTTAGATATCGAAATACACCCTTTTTGATGTTGTTTTCATAAAGGTTTAGTGGTAGTTAATTTTTATTTCCACTACCACTAAAGGTTTAGTGGTAGTTGATTTTTATTTCCACTACCACTAAAAGTTTAGTGGTAGTTGACTTTTATTTCCACTACCACTAAAGGTTTAGTGATAGTTAATTTTTATTTTTACTACCACTACAAGTTTAGTGGTAGTTGATTTTTATTTCCACTACCACTAAACGTTCAGTGGTAATGGAGCCTTACTCCCATTGGCACTAAAAGTAGTGAAGACCGAAATTTATTCACTAAATCCCCAGTCTTTAATTTATTAGATAATTGTAAGTGTAAACTTTTGTATCCATCACTAATTTAATCCTAGCATTACTAAAAACAACTAGAACTAAGAGGAGAAATTTTATAAATACGCATTATCTTCAAAATATAAATGTTTAAAACAAAAGCGTTCCAACGCCAAAAAAGATGCATTTAAAATAGAAATGCATTTTTACTAAAGATATTAAGAAAAAAAAAAAAAAAAAAGAAAGAAAATTAAAAATTTTAAAAAAAATAAAATATAATACAAAAGAAAAGCCCGACGATGACGTCAATCGAATCTATTTTCACTTAATATATATATTCATATAAGTTTCTTTAAAAATAAATTTTAAATCTATACTTTTGGTCAATGCAACTCAAAATGAAATTGAACGCATCTGTCTGTCTGTTGGTGCGGTTGCCAAGTAGCAGTAGGCAGCTGCAATGATGATGATGATGATGATGAGCCCTTTTGCCTTGGTTGCCAGCTATCGGTTGCGTTGTTCGCTCGTATAACGCTCGCTGGCTGCATGCTGCACGCATGCATGCATTAGCGAAAGTATTAAAAACATTTTGATCAATAACAGAAGCATACAATTTTTTATTTCTGTGCTATTTTTTGACACTAAGTATAGCTAAATTTAAAAATGTGAAAGTATTTGAGAAAAAATAGAAAATGTTTTTATAATAAAAGTGAAAAATTGGCAAATATTTTGCAGATTGTGGTATTGTTGCATTATATCACACTTGAGGATTAGAAAATGCATATAGCAAACAATTGGCATAACTCGTAGATGCTATAAATAAATGCATTATTTTAGAAATATATAAAAAGGTGATTGCTGCAGTATTTATTTTTAATGAAAGTGTGAACAAATTTATGTTTGAATGTTTTAAAAATAAAATTTTTGTATTCGTGTTTTGTGTGCTTGTGACAAGTTTCATATGTTTAAATTAGACACATTTCATTTTCAACAATGCAATTATTGTATTTGATATAATATTGTATTCTTGAAATTACAAATGCTTGCTACTTGTCATTGAGTTTTCTTTTGTCATAATAGGCCACGATTTTGTTGCAACTGTTTTTGGTTTTCTAACTCAAGATTGACAAGACAATAGCAGCTGCAGCCATTGAGAATCACTTAGCAATGATATTTTTAATGGTTTGGGTGCCTTAAGTTAAGGCCAAATGATTTTTTTGCTGGAAAAATATACAGTTGATAATGAAATTGAATTTTAATTAACTACTTAATTTTAGATGGCCTGCACGCCATACTAACACAAATATTTAGATAGACCTTCATTCTTCTTTCCTGTGAACTCTTTTTAAATTAGATTTTTTTGGAAACTGAACTCGTTTTCCTGCTTACACTGTAATCTTTGGAAAATGTTAAGAATTTCGATTAATCTGTAACTCACTCAATCAATCAATAATGTACTCCAAAGCTTCATGTTTCTAATTCCCACTAATGTATACCTGATTGAAAATCTATGTGCATACATGTTCGTAAGTGATCTAAAATATAGAAAAAAAAAACATATTTGCCAAACAAAGTAGAAAATCCTTTTAACTATGTATTTTCTACAAAATTTCCGCACGTTCAAGCGGCTTAAGTGTGCTTTAACACATGTAGGTCACCTTTTTTTTTATTTAAACAGTTTGCATAGCTTATGTTCTTTCAGCTTATTTTAACTATTATTGACATAGTTTAAACAATATCTAAAAACCAGAAAAAAAATTCACCTAATAGGAAAACTTTCACACTACTAAAAATGACCGCACAACAACAGCAACTAGAAAAAGCAATAACAACAAAATATTTGTAATAGCTTAAAAATGGGAAAAATTTACAAATACAAAACCAACAATATCTACCTTTTTATATAAATTTCTATGCAAGAAGTTAGTTGGAAAAAAAGGAGTAGAAAAGTTACGGCAACTTTGGCTTTTATCAAATATACACATGTATGAGTGCATGTACGAATATACCCAGTTGGAAATGAGGGAGTCGATGATTTCCTTGGAAAGCATACGTATAAAAAGAAAATATAACATGGAAAAATAAGTAGAAGGTAATAATATATTTGATATCATTCATTAAAAACGGAGTCTTGTGTTCATCATAATGAATGTTCTCTATATTGTTAAAACCATTTTTTCTCTAGTAGAAGTTTTCCTAAAATGCACATTAAAATAAAAATCCACAAGTATAATACTTTTGCTGACATGGTCATGCTAAGTATTAATGATCCAAACAAAGAATTTCATTTTAATATGAATTCTGAGCAATTCAGTTATAAACCTTATATAGTCCTGGTGTACAGTGATATTTCGCCGAATTTTAAGCCACATGAATTTATTCGATAAATCGATATTTACCTATACCGGCTAGTGGGAGGAACGGAGGAGAAATTTGTATGTTTTGAATTTTTCGGGACACCATTTCTGAAAATCCAGAAATTTTCCTAAAAGGTTTTCATTATTTTAATACAGCTATTGTAGTACATAATCTTCCAAAGGAGCTGTATGAATTTAATTACTTAATTCAAAATCATTAGGGTGATTCTCTAAGTCTAGTGTATGCCCTTGCACTATGCAAGAATAGCACAAGTTGTAAAACTTTCCAATCCGTGCAACGAAACAAAAACAAAATACACGTCAATCCATTTTGCAACACTTAAAAACTTTTCCTACAACGATACCTATGTATATGTTCAATGCAGTGAAGTGTAGTATATTAAATGCAACTCTGTGCCTCTCTCTTACTCTCTGTGTTTACATTTATTCTTTCGAATCGTAGTATAATTTAGTATAATATTTTTGCATTTTGTGCTATCGTGCAATTATACTAGACTTAGGGAATTAATTACCCTATTGAGATATAGAAAGCGGTAAGAGGTGGTGGACGAAATCATCGCATGGTGTAGCCTCAGTAAGCCTTGTGCAATTAATATTTTTCTGCTTGGTGACAAACATCAATTTTTTTAAATGTACAAATAATACTTCTATTAGTTCAATGTTTAAAATTTTAATGAATAATCAAGCAAGGCGGCCTGGGAAGCTTGAAGAAGAGTTCACAGTAGTTGTAGGTTGAGTAGTAGAAGACAGTAAAGTACTTAAACTTTACAAATAGATAGCCTCTTTCTCCCTCCTTTCCACTCAATTCATGGACAAATCAAATTTTGTACAAAGAATAACAATGGGAAGTATTCAGGATTCATAAATCTAACACATACACATAGTTAACTTAAATTTTTCAAAACCAAGCCTCAATCTATAGTTTAAGCATGCCCACTTGTATTTCTACCAAAAATTATGGAGACAAATATTAGAATCTTATGCAATTGTGCCCTTGGTTAAAACCCCAAAAATTTTCTGTCTTAAAACGTTTTTTATTTCTCTTGTAAAATGTGAAAAATTCAAAAATAGCAAAATTAAAAATATGTTACGAGTAATATATTGTGTAAGCTAAAATGTATTCAGTGCTTTTCCTACTGGGTAATATACACCATAAGTGCTAAAGTCACAATGTTGCTGCTACTGCTACTACTCTTTATCTATGCAAAATTGTAAAGTTTTCACTAGTAGACAAAACGAAAAACAACAACAACAATAATAAACTTGAGACATCAAGTGTGTGGCAAGTGGCACTTTTGTATATCTTTTTCTTCTTTTTTTTTTTGGAAGTAGATCTACAATCTTTAAAGAAAACTTTCTGTAGATTTTATTGTATTAGTATTTTATTTTTTTTTTTCGCTTATTTATTTGTTCAGACAATGTTTGATATAAGAACAGCTACATCTATTGCTACTACAACTATAACTACTTTAGAAAAAAGGATAAAATTATTTGTGGAATTGACCTTTTATTGTAGACAACTTAGACACTTTAGAATTCATCGTAGACGAAGGAAGATATATGCATAAAGTAGAAAAGAAGAAAGAAAGGCCTTTTCAAAAATACATACTTACATACATACATACACATTCAACTTGGCAAGGAACGCTAAGAGAAAATCATTCACAATCAATTGAAATTGATTGATTGTGATTCTTTCGATCTTTCATTCCCTCTGTGTCTTTCTTACTTTCTCTCTCTTTATAATGCTTTCTCTATAGAGCACTCACTCCTTTGTATGCCTTGCTGTGAGAATCCTTCTCTTGTTCTTTACAAACAGAAATCTTTTTATCACTTTCAAGCTGAATTCTAAGTAGCTTTAGATTTCAGTCAAGAGGAAGAAGAAGTAGCTGTAGCAGTAGTATGCTTGTAATTGTGTGCGTGTTGTAAAGAAAAAAGCAAAAATGCTTTTTTGTTTGGTATACCTGAAAGTATTCTTGATTTCCTTTTTGTTTTTAAAGTTGATTGAATTATTGTGTGGCGTTTTCTGTTTCGCAATACAACAAAGTATGAGGAAAATCGTAACAAAGTTTTTGTTTTGATTCTACTTTTGACTTGACTTGCTAGAGTTAGGTAGCCATTTCAGCCATACTTTTTAACAGTTTTTCTTTTCTTTTCTAAAGTATCTATAAAAAAATAATTTATTGTTTTTTGTGAATTTTTTTATTTGCAGTTTGTCGGCTGGGAGGAAGTACCAAGGCCGAATACACGTGCCGAGATTGTGCAGGCGATGCGTCGAATTCGTGTAAGTATTTTGAGAAAAAAAATTATGCCTGTAATAAGAATGTGCAGTGGAAACTACATATTTTTATTTTATATTTTAACCCTCATTGGTTTAACTGGCTGATTAATCTTATAGCAGGTTGGAAAAGATGAAACGAAGGGTAAAATGAATTCAGAGAGAAGTGCATGCAAATACTTAAATTTTTTAATTCAATTTATCTTGCAGTAGAAAACAGAAGTATGTATGTGCTATTTCACTTCCCACCAGTGTAAGTTCAAGTTGGTTTCTCTCCTTTTCATTTTTCAACCTAATTCATACTTTTCTGCTACTGTTTCAAGTAGCAACGTAAAAAACAACAACTGCGTCTCATTTTTACTGTTAGACACATAAATTATTGGCTTTATCAAAAGGATCATCAGCCGCTCACACACCCATGCACACACACACACATGTAAGCGTGTGTATATAGTCCCACATCAAGGAGGCATAGCACAACACATCATAGCAAAAGAAAAAAGAAAAACCTTGAGCCATATTTCATTTTCTATTTTTCAAAACGCGCTAAAGTTACAACGATAAAGATGCGTAGTTTTTTGTTGCTTCCTTATTCTTGAACAATCTCCTGTTTGTTTTACTTTTCTTCCCTTCTCCACGTTGCAACATTACCTTCTTGTATGTATGATTTTTGTGGTACAAATGGAGGCGAAGAAGCAACAATATGTGTGTGTATAAAGCATAGTAAATTATTTGGTAATGACTTTAATAACAGTTTCAATTTTTTTATTCTTTTGCTTGGCTTGCGCTTTTAGGTTTTTGCTTTGTTGGAACGAGTATTTTAATATGGCTTAAAATATTACAATGACATTAGGCCGCATTTCTCCTGCTTGGCTGTTGTTGTTGTCTTTTTTGCGTAAAAAATATTCAATTTGGTTTTACGGCGTTTTTTTGTTTTTTTGTGCCTACATCAAGTATGTGTGTGTTTGTGTATTTTTTCTTTTGTACACATGTGTGCGTCAATTGTGCAGTTGATTTAGGTTTATTGAGCATTTTTGTTCTTACTGTGTATGTAATGTACATATGTATGTGTGTGTGTAGCTTATACTTAAGCTTAAATTATACTTAAGACTTTTTGAAGCATATAATCTTTGGTAACAGTTCATCGTTAATTTTTCGTATTAAATTATTGTCGAAATGCTAGAAAGAATGGGCGTAGAAACTTTTCTTCTTATTTTATTACTATGGTAAGAAGATTAGATAGGTTAGGTAGGCTAAGCAAAAGAAGCTTTTAGTATAAAACTACGAAATTCATTATATTCTTCTGTGTTTGTTGGATTTATTACCAGAAAGCAAATGACAGAAATAAATATAAGTTTTTAAAGTAACTTATGAGCAGATTCTGGTTTTTGGGGTTGTGGTTTCTTGTGCATTTTTCATGGTTTCTTATAGCATGGAATATTGAGAATCTGTTAATGTTTTAACCCTCTACCGTCCAAGACCGCCTACAGACGGGCAATAGAAAAACTGCAATAAATTGCTGGTTAAACACCATTATGTACCAACCGCTATAGAAAATTTTTAACAAATATTGCACTTACTCATTGCTTTTTATTTGGAATTGTTATCTTCTTTCATTTTGAAGTTATTATCAGTTGAATTCAAAATTTCGTGTGAAGTGAACAAAATAAAGAAAAAGTAAAACTAGTGAGATTCAATATTAAAAAAAAAAATTTAAATTCGTTGTAAAATCGAATAAAAAAAAATATTGGTAAGTGAAATACAGTGTATATTTTATTGTTTTTGTATTAGTTTTGAAATATAAAAGAAACTTGTGATAATAAAAACCTCCGAGTGCACACCGTCTATAGACGGGCGTTATCGTTGCGTAGTATTATTTTTTACTACTGCAAAATATTGTGTATATTAAAAAATTCATTTTTACTCTTAATGGAAAATAGAATTTGCAAAATGTCTTCATTAAATAATGAAGAAATCCGAAGTAATGATTTTGATGATGATGATGACAGTGTGTGCGATTCCATTTTCGTGCTCCCTTCGAAAGATGAAGCACAGCTCGAAACAGTTATGGAATCATCATCACCTCGCCAAGCGCTGCCAGGAATTCGAGTGATTCCTAATTGAGAGGCTGAGAGGAAAAGTGGTATAATTTCTACGTTCAGAAAAAAGTGGAATAATTTTACTTCAGAGCAAAAGCAAAACGAAATATGTTCAGAGCAAAAGTGAAACGAAAGATATTCAGAGCGAAAACGGAATAAAAAACTATGTTGTTCTTGCTCTCAAAGAATTGTTATACCATTTTTGTTCTTACTTTTAAGGCGATTCATTTTCACTCTAAGCCGTATTACTTATGCCATTCTTGCACTGACACACTAAATTATTTAATTTTTGCTCTTATATAAATTTTAGCCCGCTTTTCCTCTCAGCCTGTCAATTCTTCACCTGTCGCGACTTCTAATAGATCAGTTGAACATTAAGCGCCAGAATTAGTTGATACACAAATAGCTCGACCTGAAGCTGAAGTGCTTAAAGAATCATGAAAGACACGACCACCAAAACGCCCACGGTCACCATTACCTGAATACGATGATACCTGACCAGAATCAGTACCAGACAATGGCGATTTCACTGGTTCAGGTAAATTTTATATAATTTCAAAACTAAAGAAATCTATGAATGATTTCCGAGATGGTGAGGCACCGGGAAATTGATTATCCTCAAGTCATAAGCGAATACAACTGTCATATGGGCGGAATAGACTTAATGGATGGGTTACTCGGCAGATACCACATCCGCTCCAAAACTAACAGTCCAAATATTCGCCTATTTTATAATTTTATTGATATGTCAATTGTGAAAGCTTATTTATTGTATCGAAAGATACATGCTAATCCAAGTATTTAGAGATTGCTGTGTTTCGTGCAAAAGTGGCTGATGTTTTATGCAAGTATGTATGTAAAACAAAACGCTCCCTTGGTAGACCACCTTTAGCCTTACAAAATAAGAATTTGGAAAGCTCGGTTGGTGAGAAATCGTATCGTCCGCCTGTGGACGTTCAATATGATGGCTATAATCACTTTCCTATAATCCTAGGTCGGTCAAAGAAAAAAAACTTGCAAAAAACCTGGTTGCAAATTAGAAACACAAACTATGCACACCAAATGCAACATTCATTTACAGCAAAAAGGAAATTGTTTTATAGAGTTCCACGTCAAATAATATTCTTCAATAAAATAAATAAACAATATTATTGTACCAAAAAAAATTGTACGTTCAATAAAAAGCAAAAAAATAAATGAATGAATTCAATAAAATATAATGAAAGTTATTTTTCCTTTTGCTTTATTTTTTATGCACTAACCTATAATGACGCCCTAGAGGCGAGCTATCTGTTTTTATACCTGTAGTGGTTTGTATGACAAAAAATTTAAAAACGGGTTTCGGATTCATGTTCAGCTACCCAAAAATACTATGTCTTGAATTTATTTTAGGAAAAAAAAAATTGGTAGGTAGAGGGTTAAGTTAAAACTCACGAAATTACAACGATTCGTCGCCCATGTAAAAACGTTGAAGCTGCAACTTTATAGACGTTTTTCTTTGTTTTCAAAATACCTTTTTTACGATTGGTTTACACAATATCTCTTAATTTAATATATCAATTGTTTTCAAATTTTTACTGCAGGCCAACTCTCTTCATTATAAAATTAATATATTTTTTGGTACAATACATATAATAATAAAATATGGCTGAATTTTTTCGTGAAATTCATAATTTTTACTTAACAAACTACCATAATTCCAAATGAAAATTTCGAATTATGACTACTTCATTTCAAATTCAAAATATAGAATTATGTCTCTTTGAGTTATGTCATGGCATCATACAAAAGGTTATAAGAAAAGTAAGAACAAATATAGAAAAATATACCAAATCATTGAGACATATATATGTAGAAATGTAGAGATATTACTTGCACATTTAAGTTAATGTAATTGAATAAACAAATGAATGAATGAATGATTACTTTATGACTTTATATTATGATTGTGGCAGAGCAATAATCATAAAAAATGAAGCAAAAATACAAGATGAATACAGACAACTTTAGCATACTTTATTATTATTATTATTATAAATATAAATATGAATTGTGTGTCATTTCTTCATATGTTATTGCCACTAACAGTATTAAATTGAATACAGACAGACAAGACAGGACAGGACAGAAAAAAAACACAAAGACAGATAGAACATAAACTGTATATCCAAATATGTTGTCGTTTTATTTAATTTTCTGCCTCATAAAATTTAAAAGACATTCATATAAAAGTAAAAGAGAAAATATAGAAATGAAATTGAATAAAATACAAAACATACATAGGTATATAATAAATTAAAATAAAATTGTGTCCTATCTTTAGTTATAAGGTGGACAGCTTCTTCTATATAAATAATAATTTGATTAGCTTTTAAATTTTGACGATTTTTGAGTTTTAGTTTAATTTTGTGCTGGCACGCATATGAAATACATACACACATACAGGCATTAATGCATAGAGAAATGAAGGTAATAAACTCATATAAAGCATATGCTAAAAAGGCAAAAATCGCAAAGGGAGAAGAATATGAGCGAAATTGGCTAGCATAGGTCCAAGCATTCAATATCATAATGAATTTTTATGTATGTTTGGCTTTTGTTTCATGCTGAGCTGCCTTTTTATTTTCTGTTTTGGTGACGACTTTCAATGACCTAATTTATTTTATTTATTTATTATAACTAGCAACCTCTATGAAAACTCATAAAAATTTGTTTGTATGAACTAGTGTCCGACCGAAGGTGATTTTTTGGCCGAAGCCGAAGACCGAAGGATTTTTAAAATATAAAAAATAAAAATTTGAAAGTAAATTTTTTCCACCTATGTATTTGCAAACATATACAGAAAAATATAAATAGTAGATACACCAAATAAAAAGCTGACCAGCAACACTAAATAACTGTTCATTGTCGAATAAGCTGACAAATATTATTTATTTCAAGAATCATTTAAAAATTTGTTTAGCTCAAAATATACAGTTACATCGACTATATATCTGTAGAACGACTGTCGTTCAGCGAAACCTGTGTCAAAAAAAAAGTTGGCCGATGGCTGCCATGATTCTGCATATCTAAAATCAAAGATTGAATCAGCGTATTAATCGATAGGCCTGAAGCCGGAACCAGAATTAACTCTTTAGTTCCCAAATTTTTGATTGATTTAAAAAAATTGGTATTGATAAATTTTAATGTAAAAAGCATAAATCTAATCTCAAAATCCTAAAAAATTTAATGGGAGTGGTTTTATGAAGCCGAAAAAGTTGAATGCCTAAAAGTATTTGTTGTTGAATAAATTTTTTACCAATTTTATTTAAATAACTAGCTACTCACAACAGCTATCTGGAAGTATTTTATTCATTAAAGATACGATGAAAATTTAAACGCAATCAGTTTATTAGTTTTGGAGATATCGTGGCAGCCATTTCGAAAAATGCTGTTTCAAAGTTCAAATATGCATGACTGCTGTATCAGGGCCTGCAAATAAACATTTGTAACTTTCAATCGACGGCGAATTTCAAAGAATCCCTTTACACATATATTCTAGAGCGATTTTAGCCAAAACAATTTTCAATTTTTTTGACCTCCTTGAAAGCAAAAAAAAAAAAAAGTGAAGCGCCAGTAATGGGAAATGTCGGCTTCTCTAACAATTCACGCTTCTTTTTAATATGCTTCAAGTTTTCCTTAAAAAGAAAAAAAGTTGGGCTTGCTTCTGCTGCCTTTAATTGTATTAGGTCCAGCAGGTTGTTCGTTGAAAAAAAATCACTGATAACTGTTTGTACGTTTGTAAATCTGTGGGTTACTTCAAAAGTAAAAATGGAATAAGCAAACAGAGAAAATATAACACAGAAATTGTAACGTAAATACTTTTATAACCACTTCACATTTATTTATTTGTATAAATTTTTACTGCCAATCTATAGTAAAAATTATTATAAAATAAAATGCTTAAAATCTTCGGCTTCGGCAAAATACTTCGGCCATTTTTTGCCGAAGCCGAAGTCGAAGGTGCAATTTTCGGCCGAATAGTCGAAGAACCGAAGCCGAAGAAGAATATTCGGTCGGACACTAGTATGAACTGAACTAAAAACATGTGTGCGTATGTATGTATGCAAAAAGTCCTTTTGGTGCTAAAGTTATTATGCAAATGAGCATAGATTGACATTTGACATAGAATCGAGGAAGTTCAATATACATTTTTCAACTTGCTTAACATTTTTGATTCAGAGTTCTCTTCATTTAAAGTAAACTTGTTTTTAAGGCAGTTTATATTTAAGAAACTCTTAAACTGTTAAAGCCGATAATGCTATATAGAAACACATTCCTTTCTCTGAGATTGCTTTATTTCATGCATGAAAAAATCTAAGAATAAGTTTCCACTTTCAACATTTTACATTTCCTCTTTATTTATGTGAATAAAAGTAGGTATAATAACCAAAATATTGAAATTATAGGGGTGACCTTTTGTGTGCTTGGTTGAAAAAATAGAATTCTATTATTGCTAGCAAGAAATGAATATAGTAGTTGAAAATATTAGAATACAACTGCCTGTATTTTGAATTTCTTTTCGTTCTATTCACAGAGACAATCATATACAATAGATTTCATTTCATGCTTTTGTCATTTATTCATATTAGATACAAAAACGCATGCATACACCCATAAACACAAATGTGTTCATACACACGCACACAATGTCATAGGAGTGTATTTCACATAAATGTTAAACTTTACGTACAAAGCAATAGAAGAGAAAGAAGGCGTAACAACAAAAGATTGAATGAAGTTTTTAGCAAAGACGGAAGTATGCTCCTAGTAGCGCTAAAGAAAAGACTCAGCATCAGCAGCAACACAATCACAGCACATCCTTTTGTCCAACATGACAATGAACATGGCAGCTGCAGTGACAGTGGTGGCATACACAAATACACACATACACAGTATACAAACAAACGTAAAATCACAGAGAGAGAAAGAGAGAGAGAGAGAGAGAGAAACAGTTAACATAATAGAATAGTCTTTTTTAGGTTTGATTTATGATATGATGTCTGTTGCTGCTGCTATTGCTGTTGTTGCTGGATTTCTAAGAATGTTAAATCAATGCATAAGCAAATCGTTGCTAATGCTGATTTGAGGCTGTTTCTTTACTTATTTTTTTTCTTACTTTTGATGTTACTTTTGCTCTCCTCTACAGTTTTATGCGACATTTTCTTTGTGTTTGTGAATTTGTAGGTATGTTTGAGTATGTGAGTATTGTAAATGTGAATGGTTTTCCAAAATAGCAGCAGCAGATTTACTTTAGTTATTGTTTGAATTAAGAATGGAGAAATACCATATGCTAATGTTTGTGATTTCGTTTTTCTGAGACTTTAAGAATTTAATCTTAGTTTTGAAAGAGTTTTTGAAGATGTAGAAGGTGGTTTTAGTTAAATAAATGATAATAAATAAATCGCAATTCGATAAGAGCTCATCTCGAGTATTTGAAAATTTACAGGAGATACCAAAAGGTGAATTTTTTTTAACAGTTTGAATTAGAAAGGCCTTTTTTTCCTTAACTCCTAACAATTGTTTTGCATCGTTACATACTAAGATGACTTCTTTAAATGAAAATGTATGGAGGAAAACGGCTGTTACAATTAACGAATCCAACGAATTAAATGGTTTTAGTGATAAAACCGAATTATTAAAGAATGTATATTGCTATAATGCAAATACAAAAACATTCCCTCACAAAACTTTTTTTTAATTAAAATCTTCTTCAACGTCTGCCTGTGATGCTGCTGATCTGTCGGCGACTGAAATATACTTCCGCAGAAGGGATTGATTTGCGACCTCGATAGTCTAGTGGATAGTGCACAAGACTTGCATTCAGAAGGTTGTTGGTTCGATGGTTCGATGGTTAATTCTGGTGGTCTGGTTGTTAATTCTCATAAAAACTTCTTATATTCACTATCGATATGAAGTGGATGAGAATTATGAGAATGTGTACAAGTACACACCTTGGTTGGTAATGGCAAAATCATCGAGCTGATAAAAAATTACCACACAGCCGTTCGGAATCGGCGTTAAACTGTAGGCTCAACCATCGCCACTGTGGTCTAAAGGCAGAGTACCAGACTCCTGTCTCTGGAGACCCGAGTTCGAATCTCAGCTGGCGTATGTTTCTTATCTATCTTTCTTTCTCTCTTCCTTTCTTTCTTTCATAATTGTGGCTTTGGCACAATAGATCTTAAAGGTCGCAGTGCCAGACTTCCGAGTCGTCCTTCCTTCAAATAATAATCAAAGGGATTGATTGACATTTTTGAGGAGTAGCAAGGAATTTTTGTCTACTTAAAAAACTAGATATGAGACCTTCTCGGTCACAGAACATTGGTCTATATGTGTATATAGAAAAAGAGCGAAAAAGTCCACTTTGAAAAAAGTTCGAAATTTGCGATTCAAATGGAATGATGTAAAAAACAATAATTTATATTTTACTGAATCTTATATAAAACTCTTACAGTTTACTGTTTTGAAATCGTTTGTATAAAATAAAGCTTAAATTCTTCAGAAATTTATAAAATCATTAAGAGTTTCACTCATACGTCCTGTAGTACCAAAGAGTGAAGGAAGGAGACACATATATATATACCTAAGTACCTATGTAAATGTGTTTATGAGTTTTCTCAATAAATTTTTTCAAGAAATCAGAAGATAAAACGAAATTATGAAAACTGCTATATATTTTATGGTGTTATTTAAATTTGTTAGAAGACCTGATTGAGTGAAAATCATTGAAAGCGGATGAAAGTAATTCAGAGTAGAACTAGCAACCTAAAACCTCTAATAAAATTGGAAAATAAAACAAAAAGTTGACTATTTTAACTAATTTTTCCTAAATCTGCTATATATTTTTAAGAGCTGTAGTTGCTGTAGGAGTATAAAGATTTTGATCTCGCTACAGCTTAAGCTTGTTAATTGAGCTTGCAGTTTTTGACAAGATGGTCTGACTGCTGTATCGTTGGAGATATCAGTCGATCTGCGTGCTATTGATGTAGTCTTGTGATTTATGCAGAACCGCTGCTAGACTAGTAAATAATCGAAGTGGCGAAAGAGCACACAAATTATGCTTGACATACAAAATTCGGTACATTTTTAGCTTAGAAGTGTACAAGTTCAAATCAGGTCATCAACATATATATGTATTTACTATTTCCGTTCCCCTTTCCTTTTCCTATTTGACTGCTTCTCATTCGTATATACGTATTGCTAAATTAAATTAACACAAAGCGATGACGCTAATCAAGAGAAAGCTGACAATGACGCTGATGCCGCATACATTAACACTGATAAGCTTATTTGCAATAGCAGCAGCGGTAGTTTGAGCGCCATGTATTGATGCTGATGGCGTGTGTTAACAAATACTACAATAAAATCTGTGCACATACATACAAAATAACATAGACGCATATACACACACGCACACAACAACAGCCGCCGAACCCGCTTCACTTGTGAATCACAGCATGTGAAGTGAAAATTCGAGAAATAAAGAAAATCAAAGAAACCTCCAAATAAAGTTAATACAGCATAAGGATTCAAAATCCTTATTTAATCCTTTGCATATGTAGTTCGTGTCGTTCGTTGTATAGTTCTGTGTGTGCGCGTGTGTGTGTTATTGAATAATTGCGGGTTTGAGTTTGTATGCCTTAAATATATATATGTATATACATGGTGTATAACATCATCAAAGTTGAAGGCGCGAAATTCGCAAATCCTTTGTTGAACTAATACGCCCGCAGCGTATGCACGCGCACGCACAGACACATACACACACACAACTTTGAAAACTTGCTAATAGAACAAAAAAAAATACTGCAAGAGCGCAGAAAATTCGGAAATTTGGTTTAGTATGACGCAACAATTGTAAAACTAATACCATAAAGGATATCAATGTAAAGTTACGTATTCATCAGGATAAACCTACTTAAAGTAAAAATCAAGAATGAGAAAAAATATGAAAATTAAGCAGAAGTTAAGCTTAATTTTAAAATAAAAGTAACATTTTAAAGGCGATTTAGACAAAATCGATGGTTACATATTTTTTTAAGAAGATTTATAAGTATACCAAAAAATTATTATAAACTTTTTCATTGACTTTAAACTTATTGTTAGTGGCGCTCGTTGATAACCTCGTGCATTCATACATTCGTACATTCGAAATTTATATAATAAATTCTAAACAATTTTGACATAAGCATCAATATTATGATAAGTGCTTATAAGCATAAAAAAAACCTTTCTACACAAAGCTAAAATGAAAGCAGAAAAATATATGTGTTGACATTGATGTCAACATGTAAAAGCCAATATTGACAGGCATATGCAAACAATGTAAAGAAAAAAGAAAAGTTTCTAGTATGAGATTGGATATTCATTTGAAAAAGGATATGCAATAAAGTGGGATGGTATATTTGTTCGGAAAAATATAAGGAGATTAACATTTCTTTAACAACATTTAAGTGGCAAGTTGAACAACATTTTTAAAACTTTTCTTTTAACTAATTGTCATGAGATTTCGATTTTTTTTTTCATGTACACCAATATTAAAAAGTCTTTACATTTATTGTATGTCTGTATAAACATTCCTTGGAGAGAGACTAATCATTAGAAAACAAAAAACAAATTTCCAGCTTAGCTTAGCTAAATTGCATGTGTCGAAACTTTTTTAATTTAAATTTTGCACAAATTTGGAAAGAAAACGTAATTTTAATTTAAAAATTTTATTTATATTTGAAACTTTTTGTTTGTTGGTATCTACCTGCAAATTTCAAAGCAGATATGTTTGTTATTTGATGTTAGAAAACTTTTACAAAGGCCTGATGTGAGAAATGTGTATGTGACATTAAACACGTGTATCAACATATGAAAGATATAATACATGAAAATACATTTCAAAGAGATTCAAGATGGATAAAAAACTATAGATGTAGGTCTCAAAGAAAAATACTATGCTTTCTCCGTATACTAAAAATGATTTAACTTTGTTAAATTTACTTTTGAAGGAGTTTCGTATTCAAGCATAGAATCAATAAGTATAGCTATGCATAATTTGTTTTCTTCCTTCGATCGGAAATTTAGTTTATTTTGTTGTTAGAAAAAACTTAGTTCCGTTTTTAAGGCATCGAAAAGAGGAAAGAAGTTTTAAAATATTTATGCATGGAAAGCATAATCAAAATTATGTCACTGGAGTTCAATTTCAACATGGACATAGCCCTTATTCCCTCAAAAGACGTACCAGTTCCTGAAGAGAAAAACTTGAAAGCTATTGTTTTCATCATCTTATATCACAATTGTTGAATTAAAATGCTTAAATAAGTATTGAAATGTGTTAATAATAACAAAGGAAACATTTTTTAATAATCATCACTAAGCACTGACTCGTCTTCAAATGGTAATGCAAGAGCAGATTGAGTGTGGTTGTTATAGAGCGCACCTCCCAAAGTATCGAAAAACAGAGAAAATTGGTAAGCAATAGTTTGGCGAAACATAGTCTAGAATCTAGAATGTAGATCGTTGAAGAAATTTTGTTTTCACTATTTGCTTAAATTGTTGGAGTAAAATGTTTGATTTTGAATATTAAAGTTTTTGGAAACTTAATTTAACTTGATTATAAAAATCTCATTAGGTTAAGGTATGAGAGCAGGCTCGCTAACTCAGTTATCCAGATCGATATGAGCGAAGTTATTCAAGAAGATTCAGTGTAAAGACTGCGCCTTATGAAGGCGAGAACATATTTTGCAGAAAAGCAATTGATTGTATCGATCGACAGAAAGGACTCATTGAAAATTCTTCTTCTTTGCCCAGCCAGTGTTGGAAATTCATATAAAATATGAGTTGTCGTCGCATTAACTTTCATGCATAGACGACAGTCTTTATCATTGGACTGGCCTTACTTTATTTAGCTGATATCTGAGAGCATAGTGTTCAGATATATAGCTATTAGCTCCCTGTAATAAGTTTCCTATACATGACTCTAACATAAATCGTGTATCAGAATAATTATTCTTTTTTTTTGTCGTGAGTTTGAGGTGTTGTAGATAGATCGATTTTAGCCTATTTCGTATGGGTCTGCTTTTGTCTTTCCCCCACCGAACTTCGTTATTTCGAACCAAAATATTCAACAATCTGGTTGTTTATTAAGCGATTGCCAACCTACAATCAAACTCAGCCACTTCCTCTACTTATGTTCAGCCTTGGTTAATTGTTGGAAAAATACCCTAGAATAATATTTTGACATAGACTAATTTGTCTCGAGGGGTTGATTGATGTAGGTGGCCTGCTAAAATATATAATAAAGAGATAACGGTTTGAGTAGACTTATTTTTAAAAAGGGAAAGTCTATCACAATAAGTCGCCCTTTGGCCTTGATGTACAACTATCTAACTTAACTTAATCAAAAAGCTTTGCAACACAGATAACAACAAGCAATACAGACGAGCAAATTAACTTGAGGTTTACTTCTTTTTTATTACCATGTACAGGAACTTACCCAAAATCTTTTCTATGGGTAAGATTTTAAACCAACACCCCTGAAAGCATTTCCATATAAATTCCTGATTAATGAAAATGAAATCTACTATACAATTAATTTTTTTATTTTTTTTCTATTTACAGTACGAATGCAAAGTGCAAAATTTGAAAAAGCGCAAAGTTACAATTAATGTTTCGGTCAATGGAGTGCGCGTTGTTTTAAAGAAGCGTAGAAGAAAAGTAAGTATCGAAGTCAAAATTTATTTTGAACTTCTTTGGAATTAGCTTACTTTATGTTGTTCGTATTACAGAAAAAGAATTGGACAAATGATCCTGAAGAAATCGAGCTACTCAATCATCCCATATATAGAATATTTTATGTGTCACACGATAGCAGCGATCTCAAAATATTTAGTTATATTGCACGAGATGCCAGCACAGATACATTTAAATGTTCGGTATTCAAAAGTCATAAAAAGGTGAGTGAGAGTTTCATTAATTTGGGGTAAAAAATATAAAAAAAAAATTTCGTTTTTCATTGTTATTTGTTTATGTTGATTTTTAGTTCAAAAAATATACAACTGCAAAATGTGTCGTTGAATTTGGTTTCTCTCTGATTGGTTTGCTTCTAAAAACCATAAAATCTATGTGGAAAAATATTATTATTATTATTAAAATATTTTTCTAATAATACATATATACATACACTCATATGTACCTCTATGTTAATATGTATGTTCCATAATTGTCTAATTTTTGGCATATATCCAGTCCCAATCTTCTGATACAACAACAAAGTCAAAAGTCGAATTCGAGCAAAAAGTTTTGTCGCTGAGATTTTAGAATTTTTTGTTTTGTTTTGCTTGAAATTGGTTTTCGGCGGTGTCAGCGTTGCCGTTGAGTAGTAAATAAACATCAGCAACATCAACTATTACATACACATTTATTCACATGCTCATCGCTACGCAACATAGCACAACGCAAAAACACTTCCTTAGTCATAGATTTATTGCTAAATTTTTTATTTTTTTTTAAAATACATTTACAAAAATTTTCAATCGAAACTCAGTCGACAGTGTCTATGTAAATTGCGCTTAAATGCTACCGCTACCGTTGCCAGTTTTCCAAAAATATGAATAAATGAAAATGACTGAAAAACAAGTGCATAAATTGCTTGTGAGCTCATATATTCATGTGAATATTGTAGCAATAACAACAACAAGAAACAATGACAACAAAACTAATTGTATATTGCAAAAATGCCAACCAAATTTCACATAAGCACAGAAATGTCGCCACATCTGCTCTGAATTTGCTATATGCATTTACTATATGTAAATATTTTTGTGAATGTGTTATGATGTTTGTGTAATTACTGTTGTTGTTCTTATTGCTTTTGTTGTTGTTATTTTAGTCATTACATTTATTAACTCTGACACATGCTGAATATAGATTTTTGTGATTGCGATTACGATTTTATTTTTATTCGAACAGCAGCAGTAGCAGTAAAACTTTTTGGAAAGTGTTGTAATTAGAGATGAACAAATTTTATGTGCAATTATTATTGAATTTGTAAAACAAATAACAAATTTTGTTTTGAAAAACCTAAGGTGAAGAGGTTTGGGAGTTGAAAAATCCCTGCAAATTAAGTTTTAATATCATAGAAATATTTTTTTGATTTTTCACGTTCTAGTTTTAATAAAACAGTTCAATAAATTGAATTTTTTACTTAAAACAAAATAGCAATGGGGAAGAGTATAAATTTTAGAAGCTAGAAATTTGGTGTCAGAGACAAATAATGAGAAACATATTTTCTGCTTTTTCATCAAGCCTCCATTTTCTCTTTTTACTGCGATTTTCAAATAATCCTAACCAAAGTCATAATTTTGTATATTAAAGTTTATTTTTCTGACCTAAAATAAGTTATAATTATTTTTTGTAAAAATAATACAAATCAAATCTTCAAAACGGGCAATATCAAAGGGAACACTAAAACAAATTAAACGAAATCTAGCATAATTTGATAACATAGATCTTAAAACAATTGCTGTAAAAATTCGCAGCATTCAACTATAAACACGCTCTTTAAAAATTTTGCTTGTTTGAAAGATAGGCGTGATTATTATTCAGTATTTACCATTTTCAGTACTGCATAGTTACGACTTTGAACTCAACTATTAACTCATCGAGGTAATTAGAATTTCTTTAATGTTTGCAAGTCTCCGTAACTTCTACTTACCAGATTGAAATTAAGTTTGCTTTATTAACTATAGAAACTTTGATACCCGGAGTATAAATTCTAATATTGCTTAATAGAAGAATATACGTTCACTCATTTATTTTCTTAAAATATATTTATTTTCGCAATATGTTGAAGAAAAAACTGCATAGTCATCTCACTGAAATAAATAAATTGCTGAATTTCCTAGCAATATTAGTAAAAAAATATTTGAAATTTTTGAAAAGCTTATGCCTCTTATCTCAACATTTAAAAATACCTTCTCTCAAATGTGCAAATATCACGAGTATCTAACTTAACTATGACCACAATAAGCAATCAAAATGTACATTGTCCTTGAATTCTAATCTTGAGAAGTTCATGGTAGTACAGCAATACAATTATAACTGGAAATACCTATGTAGCTAACAATAGCATAACTCACAGCTATTCTTGGAACAATAAAATAAATTAGTTTCTACGAATAAAAAGTAACGTATACGCCACGTGTGCCGCACGTTGCAATGTATTTAAACGCTCCCCCAAACAGTAATATGAGTATGTATGTACTTGTGTACTTAGTAAATATATACTTATATCTGTATAGCATCATTTTACACTATTAACGTTTTATTTTATAGATCTTTTTATTACTACAATTAGACAAAATGCTGAAACAATGATTTATTTTGGTTAGGTAAATACACATCGAAAACAGCAAGTACCACGGCGTGTACTTAATCTTTCGTTAAATGATATAAAAAATCGAAATGCGAAAGCGAAAGTTACTTTTATTTTCATTCTTTGTTTACCTACCTATGCCGGCAAACACTCATGCATACGTATGTATGTCTATATTTTATACTCAATAATATCTATAGAAATTTAAAGCAATGACGTCATACGACAAGTCCATAAGTATGTCTTCGTAAGAATAATTCTTAAAAAAACTACGCAAGCCAAAATGATATGCGAAAAAAAATTTATTTACACGCAAAATAAAAAAAAAAATAATGAAGATAACAAAAAAAAAAAAGAAAAACAAAAAAGTGAAAAGAGGAAATAACAATAAATAGCAACAATAACAAAAATTGTGGATATGCCACAATTGCAATTTATTAATGCTCTCCAGCTAAGGCGCTATAATTTCATATTCGATAATAAATAAGAGCATTTGTTAAGCTATTTGTACATTGGTGTATGTATCCCAAGTAGGAGAGGTATGGATAGATTTTTAGCTAATGAGCAAAAGATGACTTGGTAAAAGCAAACACTGATTCTGAAATTCTGAGTATGGAAGCAAAGTCTTAAGTATCAGAGATTGGTTAAAGAGGATTTCCAAATTCTTCCAAATTTTCACCTAGCTAGCTCTGAGCCATTTACCATTTCTTTTAATAAAAGGAAGTTTAAATTTCAGGCACACCTATACATATGGCAGTTCTACCCCAGTAAGATATAGACTCGAAAGATTTGGCAAAAACTTCTGGTTGAATAGGGAAGGCCTTTAACCTAGGTTTCCTCAATGACCTATATGTAGTACAGCTCAGAAAGTTTATATTCTGATTCAATATATTCTCATTTAATAGAAGGATAAGATATTTACAACCATTTCAAAGTATTTATTTTAATTTCAAACTCATTTCTGTTAAGCTCTCAATAGATTGCTTAATATTTATGATTTGACCAAATGATTTTGAAGCTGAAGTATAGTGAACTAGAAATTAGGCTTTATTTTTAACATTACAACTAAGACAGTGGTATCAAAACGTCGATATTTAATTTCTCAGCACTTAAAGGGAATCAATCATTTAACCTTACTTATTTCGTCTGATATGGGTGCAGTGAGAGGAATAGACTAGATCAAGCACATCATTCAATGAAACTTCAAAGAATATATCGATGACATTTAAGACGCAAACGATATCTATCTACTTTTGACTAAGCAATCAGACATCCAATTCAAACTTCTTAATATCCCCATTCAAGCAAAACTTCCAATCGAATCAGAGGTATTTAGCCTCGAAACTAAGATAACTAAGGAACGTACCTATCTGACCGCTTAACACAGTCTAGTTTTTCCAGATTAGTGACCCGAACATCAAAAGGTTTGACAACTCAATGGACTAAACTAAAACATAGCTCGGGATAATTTCTCTTTGCTGATGGAATAAGTGCACTCAGAGTTTTTTCTATATGCTCTAACAATATTGGCTCAACAATAGTTCTGAAAAAATTAGATCTTCTAAAGATAGTCTGCACATCGTTACCCGAGGTCCATTATATCCAATCGTTTATGCTTTAGATTGAATTGCGTGCTACTACAAATTCAAAGTTTTTTCAATTGTGATATTAGTGGGCGCCTGTTTGTGCTTTAAAACAGCACTGTTGACAGTGGTTAGTCAATGTATGGTGGCGTGGTGTAGTGGTCACCACTCAGGAGGTAAATACATGAATACATATGTATGTAAGCATGTGGCTAGGAAGCTAATGGAACTGCTTTTTCTTATTTATATTTATTTATTTCAAAGAATTGCAAATTTCACGAGAAGATTTTCATGTTAAAAATAAATTCAAAGCAGAAATGAAAACAAAGGCAAATAAACGAAGAATGTGATAGAAAAATGAAGAAACAAAATAGCAACAAGAGATATATGTTTAGTGAAGACAATTCGAACACGCGTCGTGCATAAATAAATTTGGTTTAAAAATCCAAGAAGAATAGAAATTAGTTGCGAAAAAATTCATAAGTTACTTCAGAAATAAGAAGAGGATCATTGCATACGTCAGCAATACAAACAAAGCAGCAGGCAGCCACTAGCAACGACGATAACGACGAATTACTTATAGACGCAAAGATTACGAAAGAAAAGCGAAAGATAATTCAAAAGAAATGGAGAAGAGAAGAAAAGCTTTATATTTTCTTTGTTGGGATAGAAAGCTTTCTAGCGTGTATGACGTCACAGTTGCTAGCGGTGTGGGAACAAAAAAAAAAAAAAAGAAAAAGATCGCGCCAACGATCGTGCGAGTAAAGATCAGAAGTGGCAATAGTAACGGCAACAGCAACAAATCATTTCAGTGCGTAAAGTGCTGCTTGTTGAAAAAGTCGCAAAGCGGTCGATTCAAGTAAAAACAAACGTGCAACAACAAATATTTATAGAAAAAAGAAAATTTCGATTCGAGCACTTCGGAAAATTAATGGAAAAATTGTAAAATAAAAAAATGTTTATTTACTTTTAATGAAAAGTGAAAAAGAAACACAGCAATAAATTCTACGAATCATTTTAATGGAAATCTTAAACGAGATCAAAAAGCGATAACCGATTCCTAAATGTAAAACAAAAGTGAAGTGTTTGCTTAAAAATAGTACAAACATCAAATTAAATAAAAATAAATTATATTTCAAAGAAACACTTAAAGATTTTTGATGCTAAATACCTAAATATATGCAAAACGTACAAAAATGAAATAAAAGAAAATAAATAAATTCAAAGAAAATATGTATTTTCGCAAAATATAAAGAATTACGTCAATCCACACACACACACAATAGCAAAGTAAAATATTTTGTATGGCAATTCATCACTTTTAGCCAAAAGAAATAAATGCTGTGTGATTTCTTTATAATAAATTGCGAAGTTTACTTTAACAACAATTAACACAAAATGTAAGAAGAAAAAATTAGAGGAAAATAGGAAAATTAACCGAGAAAGTATTCAGCTAAAATAACTAAAAATTTTTGACTTTTTGTCATTCAATTTCTTTGTTGACGCCAATAAAATCTGTCTATAGAACAAACGCTGCTGTCACACACGCAAGAAAAAAAGAGCGAAAAACATATTAAAAAAAAAACACTCACATCCAAATATAAATATTTTCACAAATATAAATAAAGCGAAAAAACACGAAAATTATTAACAAAAAGAAATTTAAAATATTTCTAATTATTGTTTTTGAAATATTAAAACGAAATTCCAAAATCACACGCGTTGCTGAAAGCACCTCACGGATTTTTATATACAACAACAAAAGCATTAATTAATTAATTTAAAAATAGCTACACACGAAACACCCTGTATTTTTATATACAGGTAGAAAGAACGGTAGCGCCTTGTCGGCACGTGATTAACCCGAAAACAAATTTATTTTTGAATAAAATAAATGTTTTTATTTTGTGGTTTTCTGAGAATTTTATTTTTTGACATTTGTTCTTCTTCATCTCAAAAAAATTCACAAAAGTCTCAAATATTTCAATACCAACTCATTATTTTATTATTATAGATATTTCTGCCAAAAGTAATGCATATGCGAAAAACCAGCAAATATTTGAAATTTGTTTTTATTTTGTTGCTAAAATAATAATATTCGATAATATTTCTTTAGCAGCTACTTAAAAATTAAAACTAAATTATGTATAATAATAATTTCCTGCTATTTGGCGCGCTTGATCAGTTTTCCACATTGCTAGCTGAAAAGGGCACTAAGTTCACTTTTTATGAAAAAATTAGATTTTGATGCAGTAAGAAAGAGGAACTAGAAATATATCGTTTTCAAAAAGAATTATGTATTTATTGCGTTTTTACTTGTTGTTAGACATTGATAGGCAAAAAAGTGTCAAAAAGCACGCGCTAAATCATATAAAAAAAATAACAAATTACTCATTTCAATCAAATATTCAAAGTTTTGACAAATATTTACAACAAATAAGGTTAGAAAGCTTTTTGTTTCTCTTGTTGAATTTGAAAAATATGGACTTGTCACCTTTTCCCGCTAAGCCAACGATATACTAGTAATTAAAAATAGTGCTTAAAATATTTTCAATCATCATAAATAATTTTAATATTTTTTTCAAAAACCAAAAATTTTGCATGCAATTTTAAAAATTTTTACACAAATTATTGCCAATTATTATTGTTATTTTAATTTTTGTTCTTATTTCTTATTACATCAACGTCAGTAATGAATTGCATATATATATTTTATATTTTCCGGCTTTTAAATGTAAATTGCAAACATTAACAACAACAGTAGCAACAGCAAAAAAAATGAGAAGAAAAGGGGAAAATTACTTTTAAAGATTTCCTTGCAAAAATTCTTTGGTTGGCCAAAAATACTGCGAAAAACAATAATAGGAAATATCACTGCCTCATTACATGATGCTGAACATTTCGAGGATTTTCTGTTTATTTTTGCTTCTTTTTGTTTAGGTTTTTCCCTTGCTTTTTGTAAATAAAAATATTTCATTGTATATTAACATTATTTTTTATTAGCTGTGGCTCTTTTAAACTAGCAAAATTGTACCAATGTAGCCGCAAAATACTTTTTACACTTTTTTATATTACCTTTTTTTCTTTTTTTTTTTTTTGTATAAAATTTATTTCGTGCGTACCCATACAATTTTCTTTTGCTGTACACTTTCGCTTGATGCTTTTCAATTTTAGCTACATGGAAATGTAAATATTTTTATAGACTTGTTTAAGTACTCACTGTCCAGAAATAGTGCGCAAAAATATCTATTTAAAATAATATTTAGTCAACTGCCAAATGTCAATTTTATTGGCTTAGAGTAGTGGAAAAGGCTTTGCGCTTTTGTTTCTTCTTCTTTCCTTTGGTTCATTTTTATTTTTCATTTTTTATTATTATTGTTTTTTTGTGTTTTTTTTTTAAGAATTAGTGTCAAGGGCTTAAATAGTGTCGCCTTCTAATTACATTTTAGTACACGTCTTAGTAATTTATTATTTATGGGTTTTATGATGTTGTTAATCGATAGTTTTTCTGTTTGCTCTTTATATTACTTCCAAAAATATATGGAGGTTGCAGTTGTGTTGATGTTCATTCAATGCCTTTGGTGTATCAAATTTTATTGCCAAGTCATATTAATTCTATTGATTAGTGTGAAGTACTTAAAATTGTCGTCATAAACTTTTGTGTATTTACTTTAAAGTACCTACATGAAACTAAAAGGTTTAATGTATAGCAGATTTAAATTGTTTTTGGTCTTGTTGGCAAACTTAGTTATGTTGAAACAAAGTTTTTGTCCATGAGTACAAAATTTACATTTTTCTAGCTAATGTTTGGAACTCAAGCTTAATTAAAATGGTAGTTCAATGAGACATTATGGCTATGAGTATGCAATATAATGCCTAAACTTACTTGGTACAGGGTTAACTATCACAATATTGTCAAGGAAGCATATGCTTAGAGCCCTGTATCCAGTGACAAATTTCAGTTTGCACAAATTAAAACTCATGAGATCGGCATGACTTTAACATTCGCGGAGTTCCTATATTTTATTTACCCTATCGAAAATGGTTCTCAGATGAAATAGTATGCCTAAAAGTATGCAATACTATATGCTATGAGTTCAACGAATAGTTAATTTTGATTTCATATGATCCGTTTAGAGCCAGCTAGCAAGAGAGTATTCTTTATGGTCAGCATAGTTGAAAGTGCAAGCATGATATATATATTTAAGGTATTCACAAAGTGTCTTTACCAGCATCATATCCTCTTATTTGCCACAAATTCTTTCATTTTTCTTACAAAATTATAATAACATTATTATGTAAAAAAGCAAGGTTGAAAAATAAGCAGTAAGAAAAAAAATCTATGCAAGTATGTATGCTTCATATTTAAATTGTGTCGATGTTGGCAATTTTCCTGTTATATTTTTAGAAAAAAAAATTGTATTCAAATGAAATAATATACCTAAAAGTATGCATTATTATATGTTATGAACTAAACTTAGTTGGTACAGAGTTATATTTTACAATATTGCCCACGCTGCTTAAATATGTTATATTTTTTAAGAAAAGGAAACAAGTAAAAATTTTTTACCTAAATTCATAGTCAGTTAGCTAAATAATCTAACTAATAATCACCAAATTACTTTGTCCTTATTTTTGACTAAGTATCTTAGCAAGTTACCTATAAGAAACATTTGACGCTTAATGTAAATGTGAAAATTTTTTTACCCAGCTGAACAAATATTACTATAAAAACGCTCGTAACGTAGGATATCCTTTTTAGGTTTTATGTTTTGAATTCTGTAGACTCGAGTTCACATTTGATTCAAACCTGATACGAAAATCACATAATGAATTACATATGATTCATGAGTTAGGGAACCTGTTAAAACATTCGCCAAAATATAACTCAGCCATTGGAGCCTAATTTTTTTTAACACTTTTATATATATTATACGTAACTCGTTTTATGCATATTTGGTAGACCATCTTGATAATATCGTACATACATATTTACTAAAAATTATTCCAAAAAATGTTTTTGAAATATTTCTATACATACTTTCCTTTGTAATAAATCTTAGTAGATATTTTCTGAAGTCTGTTTTATATATCTAAGCAAAATTCTATACTTATTTATTACATAAAATTTAAATTGCACTTTTTCTCTTCTCAATTATTAATTGAGAAAAATATTTTATATAAAAATAGAAAAATATACGTCTATAATTTTCAATTACTAATATTTCAAAGAATATGTTTGGAATCATTTCTCACATAATTCCAGGTAAATAAAAACCAGCGCACAATCCTGAAATTATTTCAAACAAAAATTGAGTAATACAAATGAAAAATCTGTTAAAAATCAAAGTTTTCTGATTAATACTTGAATTTCGTAATAGCAAAAGCAAGTAGCAACAGCAGCAAAAAAAAAATATTAATAAATCTTTGAAGTATTTTTCCATTAAGTTGGAAATCATTCATTCAGCATTTGAAATATTTAATTGCAACATTTTTACATTTTCTGCTACATTTTCATTTTCATCTGGCTTTAACAGCTTCGTCATCATTTACTGCTGCTTTCCTGCTGCTGACTGTTTTGACTTTTTCACTGTTGTTTAATATTTATGAATCAGTCAACACCTTCGTGTCAATCTTGTAGTACAAAATGTTTATTTGTATATGGATGTGGTTGTAATATCTCTGTGTATGCATGGATATGTGTGTATATGCTTGTGTATGACGCACTCATGCTTGCATATCAATAAAATTGGAGGCAAAGAAGAAGAAGAAAAAAAATGAACACCAGTAGCAATGAGAAGGAAGAGACACTGTGGCATGTCACTTCAAATACGCAAAGGTTGCCTGCTGCTTGCTGCTGCCTGCTACTTTACTGCAATCAATTTTAGAGACAAAGTGACGCCAAAGTATGTCAGTGTAGATATGTATGTATGTGACAGTTGCAAAGTATGGAGGAGTTGGCGGCCCTTCTGCCATGTGCTGTGATAAAGCATACACACATATATACCCGAACAAACCGCCCACTTTTCTTCTTTTTTGCTAGCTGCCTAAGAACTTAAGAGGCGTTGTAATTACCTTGAGACTATTTTTGTTTATTGCTGTTTAATGTTGTTGTTTTTTGTGTGTTTTTTTTTTGTAATAATTCAAATTGGAATTGTGTCTCAAACAACAACAAGAAAAGTTTACGAAATGAGTGAAAATTTGCTGTCAAAATAAATTATTCGTAGTTGCAATTGGTGCGTGCCGCTATATAAAGTAGATGTGTATGTGTATGAGTTTATCTATGTACATGCTTTGATTTGTTATTACATAAAAAATAATGCTTTCTTTAAGCATTAGTTATGTACAAATTTTAGCCGCAAATATTGCGTCGAAGCACAGAAAAAACGGAAAACTTACTAGAAAGAAGAATTACGAAAATAATTTTCAAAATAGTGCTTTGAAATTTTGCAATATTTACAAATAAATTAATCAAAATGGATTTGAGACAATTCATTTCTGATAGTACCGCTTTGTTCATTAGTAACTATTTTAAAGTGAAATTGATAAGATCATGAAAATATTTGAAGCGTTTTGAGAATATTTCATCTTTAAAGTTAATTTGTCAGCTTTCAAGTAGAATTTGGTTCAGATGAAAAACTGATTTGAGCTCAGTTTTTATTGATACTGGGTTAACTTTGATTCCATGTATTCCGCAAAGAGCAAACAAGAAAGAAAGAGAGCAATAATATATAAATAATACTCAAATACTATAAATGAAGTGGTTAGTGACATGTGTTTTTAAGAGCCAAGATAATGAGAGAGAGAGAGAGAGAGAGAGAGATAGAAAAATTAAATCAAATGCCTTAGGAGCTCGGACAAACAATACATAATATAGCCCAATTCATAATAGATTTTAATAATATCGTAACTTATAATGCTGTAGAATTTTATGTGCCAAATTTGAAAGTTTGAGAGGATTTACAATAATGGAGAAGATCAGTGCTGTCGCTGTTACTTCAATTGAACTTTTTCACTTCACTTTCAAGCCTGACACTTCGTCACTTCCTCTTTCATACAAACACTTCGGTTTTCCAGTTTCAATGAGAAACTAGAATCGATAAAAAAAATCTAAATATGCTCATCTCTGTGCTCCAACTGTAGCCAGATCGGTGTGTTTGAAATTCTATTCCCTATAAAAAGTAAAAAGACTCCTTTAGCATACATACTTTAGTACATTTTGAGACCTTTTGTGTTTATTTAAATACCTATATAGCAACATTGATGACGAACTTTCATATAATTTTTTATTAGAATTTGGTTGAAAATGAAGAGGATTGAGAAGGTGAGTGGAGGATTTTATTTCTAAATGATTTTATGCAAAAAAGTGACAGTTTCGAAAAATCTTGTCATTTTGTTTTTGGCGTGAAAAATTCAGAGCCTTATTATGTCTGCCACACAGTAGCGCTCCACCAAAAGTTTTTTTTCGCAAACTAAGCTCATAAACCCAGATAAATTTTGAAAATATGTCATTGTCTTATTAAGCTTCAAAAAACACTTTACTTTTTTAAAAATCACTTCGGTTTTTTAAGAATTTCACTTCACAAAAAAATTTTAAAACGACAGCCCTGGAGAAGATAGGACAAACTATTTTTCAGGAAAAACTACTGAAGCGATTTATATCAATATTTTTAAACAAAACAAATTTTCCAAAATATTTATTGAAAATAATAAGACTATCAGCATGTGTGAATTTATTTTAATTACACAGCACATTGTTTACTAATTAATTATTTCGCCATGAGTGTTTTCAATAAAAACATCCATAATTAAATATTAATTAAAAAAAAAAACAACAAGTATATAGAAATATACGAACAAATTAAAATCGATATTAACAACAATGTAGAAAAACTGTATAACATTTTAAGGAAAATAGTCACGTCGTTAGCAATAGTAGCTGCAAAAACAAAATCGGCCAGTTGCTGAAGTAGTCGAAAGAGAAAGAAACATAGTTGCTCATATGTGTTTTTTACAAGATTTTCTCAAATTTTATAACTTAATAACAATAAAAAAAAATTGTTGCTGCTAGTTTTCATTACTAATATTGCTGTTGTTATTGTTACAACTTGTTTGTTGTGGTTTTATTTTACTATATGTATGTGGGCGCTTCATATTTAATATTTTATTACTATTTCGCTTAATATTGATGTTTTTGTTGATATTGCTGCAATTGTTTACTGCAAAAGTGGTTTACACATTTTAATTTCATTGACTTTTCTGCTCAGATACTGCATCTTTTGCATTCTCATTTTTCATCTTCTTTTGTTCTCTTGAACTCATCTTTATCGTTTTGAAATTGCGATTTTTATGCAATACAAACACAATATAATTTAATATCCGCATTGGCGATGACGATGTGGATTTTGAATGATGGTAATGATGATGGAAAGGAGGGAGTATTAATATGAAATAAGTGCAGAGAAAGATTAATAAAAAAAAAAAAACACGCACTGTAAAAGCAAACATTAAGTTAGTAACAGAAGTGGCAAAGAAAGAGAAGCTAAAAAGAAGAAAACACTCAAACAACAACAGCGGATTTTGCTATATTAAATTAAAACGAGGAAATCTTGTTTATACTCATCTTCAGAGCTTCGTTTGCTGCTGTTGTTCGTCTCGAAATTTGTTTGCATAGCTTTACTACAGACCAGCGATGCCAACTTTTGGGGAATTCCCCGATTTGCGGGGACTTTTACATAGTACGGGGAATCGGGGAATTAACTGTTTTTTTTTGCGGGGAATTTGAAACCGTTCCGCTTTTAGTTATTAAAGTCAGTAGAGTATTTTTTGTCAAATTTGATGTAATGGAAATCGTTTAACTTTTGCAATAATTCATATTTTAGGTCTTAAAATCTTCATCTTTTCATAAGTGGGCTCTGTACTTTCTTGGTTTGAAGAAATCGATTTTTAAAAAAGTGTGTAATTTGAAAGTCTTTCATTTCAAAAGTATTTTGTAAAAATTTCAGGGAGAAACTCAGAGTGCTTTTGTAGATATAGACAATTATAACGCCGAGTGTTAGGCAGGAAAAACAATTGCCTTCCCTTTCTGCCGTTCAGAAAGGCTTGGTCCAGCACCTCTTGATTAATAACTTTCAATCCTTGCTGACTAATCTGTAAACTTACAAACTACGGTCAGCCAACTTTTAAACCGTTTTTCTCAAAACAAGGGTTTTGCCATTTTTTATTTGAGCCAAAAGAAAGTCTATGCCTTTTCTTTTGAGAACTTTGATGTCCAAAAGTGGGCTGGGGCTTGTTTATCTATCAAATTCAATGACTAGTAACTCGAATTCCATAGACTAAATAAATAAATAAATAAATAAAATTGGAGCCCGATAGATTTTGAGAGTGGGTTCCCTTGAGATGAAATCACTCATGTGTCGAAAGAACTCCGAAGTCAGAAAGAAGATTTCTATTAACCTATCAGTCCTATAAAAAATGCTTAAGTTACAGACCGAGATAGTGTAGTTCCGCTTTAAAATGACGTGCGGGGAATTTGATAGAAAATCGGGGAATTTCTCGAGGACTATCGGGGAGACAGAAAAAATGAGTTGGCATCCCTGCTACAGACACACATTCATACACACATTCATACATACATTCATACATAGTTACATATACAAGTTAGTGTGTATGTGTGCTTAACATTCACTCTATAACTGTGTGCGTGTGACTTTATGTAAGTGAGTGTGTTCTTTTAACGCACATTGTAAAGTTGGAAATTGCATTTTGTCTCCTTATTATGAAGTATGTGTGCGTAGTATGTGTATGCAACATTTTCAACGCATGTGGGTGTAAAATTTCATTATTCGCATTGTTTGCATTTACAATGTGTGAGTGTGTGCTTCATTGTCTTTATGTGTGCATGTGTGCCACTTAAATGGATTTCTCTTTTTCTTATTTTTCTTCTTTTTTTTTTTCTTTTGTTTATTTTAAATATTAATTTTTTCTGCTTGTATTTCGATTATTAAATTTTATGTTAAAATAAATATTTTTCACAAAATTGTTCTTTTAATATAAAAAACTCTCGTATAAATCTCACTTGTCGGCTTGCATTAATTTTAAAAATTAACCATAAAAATGTTTTTCTCACAGGTACTAAAAGTAAGAAAATTTATTATTAATAAATGTCTTCCGTCAGTTTGAGCGCAAAAAAATTTTAAGTGAAATCGAGAACTAAAGTTGATGACTAAACGCGTGTCGGGGATTTTTGTTTTTAGTCTTACAACTAAATACCGTATAAAAAGTGCTCTAAATTTTTTTGAATCATTTCTGTTTCTTTTGTTTTTTGAAGTTCTCCAAGAGTTCTAGAAAATTTGATTCCTATTAATTTGGTTTAAAATTACTTTATTCAGCAATCAACCAAGCGAGAGAGACAAAGAAATTTGACGGCAAGAAATATGCAATATAAATGGATCAAAGCTTATGGCATATATACCTCAGAGAGAAACAACGAGAGAGTTAGAAATTAAATTGAAACTGAGAAACTCGAATATGAGCAACTAAAGAGCAATTTCAAGAAAATCGTTAAAAATGGAACTTAAACCTGATTTTGTTTTAGTGAATGTAATTTTTTTTTTCTGGGAAAAAAATTAACAAAAAAAAATCATGATTAAAAGTATGTAAAAATAAAAATATTTGTTATTTTTTGAAGGTGTAAACTAAGATTAATTTGTTTCATAATAGAGCCATAAGCAAAATTGTTTAGTTGGATGGTACCCCTCTCTTAGCCTTTTTTATGACCGTTATTTGTATGGCATAGAGTTGACAACCACTTTAAAGATATCATTCGTTATTTTTTTAATACTAAACTTTTTTCACAACTCCAAAAATTGGTTTTTTATTATTTGGCATGTTTTGAGCAACTTTCCGTTTCATTATATGATAGAGGTGCCTTATCGGACTTGAAACGCGCGAGCTACCTGATCATTCCCGCCAGTAAATTCTAACATCATCGAAAACATTTTAAATCTGCAAACAAATAAGGATCAATAATCTAATTTTTTACTATTTCTAAAGTTATCAAACATTAGGCATTAATTACTAATTAAACCTTGCCAATTTGGCGTGATAATATGCCGCAGAAGTCGTCCGGAAAAATAACGTCGTTAATGACCAAAGGGTACCACAATTGGCTTACAGCAATTGCTCCATAAAATTTTAGCCATATTTTTGGGCATTCACAGTCCCTTCAATTTAGTATAAGGGACCCATCCAAACTATCTGACTTTGTGGGAATTTGAATATTTTCACTACACAGTTAACCTTTTATTGCTCTATATCTAAGCAACGCACGTACCGAAGATTAAATGCGCAGTTTAATTTGTCCGATCATATAACTTTTCCCGAGTCTGCCAGAGTTCAATTGCTGCAGTTTTTAGTCCATGCCAGGCGATTTGTTTTCATCCATTTCGTCAACAACGACTTTTTGGCTGATCGTCTCCCATACAGACCGAACTTTTGTTTCTAACTGCGTAAGGTTTCGACCTTTATATTCACGTTGTAATAGCTCTTTAGCTCAATCCTTGTTGTGACTGCACTTTTGAATCGATAATTTATGGTTCTCTTTCAGGTTATGCCATTTTCTCTCGTATTTATCTTCCATAGTCTTCTTGATCCTTTTTCCTTTCAAGTGGGTACAAACTGCCTTTTTTCCAGATCAGTCCAACAGCAGCCGAATGCAGGCATCAAATTTCTTCAGGTATTTAACTTTATGATACTCCTTGATACTTAAGAAGAAAAATTTCGAATTTTCAAAAATTCTTCTTTCCGCCAAACAAGCGCAATAAAAAATGGTATATTCCACTTAAATACATTCTTAAAACATTGAGAAGGAAATCTCCTTTACAAGGGAAGGGAAATTTGGGCAAAGTTAGGAAATATTACCGAAGTTGCAGCAGTATTGCAAGTGGTGCGGTTTTTGTAACCGCCAGTACATTTCCTTTAATTTTGTTCGTAAATGTAGAGATTTTTAACAGTTTTATAAAGATTTTGCCAAACTTTTTTTCGAGTACTGTTTTCTGGTGACAATTTGGGATCGATTTGTCAAGTAATAATGAGGAAGTTTAACCGAAAATTAGTTTTCTAAGGATAATTTCCAAACCTTTACAAAAACTTATACAGCGGAATTCGCCATACATTTAAAACACATTGCTACTAGATTATCTGTTGTACATTATTATCCCGATATTGATTCATTGTAAAATTTTTTGGTTTTATGATTGAGTTTGGTTTTATTTATCAGGGATCTAAAATTTTTTCCCTGATGGATTTCACGTGTATGATCGAAAGAGCGCCTCAAAGTTAGTAGGAGATGATTTATTTCACATCCTCACATTGTTCTTTTCAACTCCTAGAAAAATATCACTCATACGCACCAGAGTCCAACGTTTTCTCAAACAAATATCAATAAAAAAAAACTTGTGTATAAAACTAGACTTCATTTAAACTAAATTTTTTGTTCCAATAACTTCTTGCAGTGTTTATTTTGTGTGTGCTCTTGACATTTCACGGCAAATGTAAATATTTTGTGAAAATGTCAGTGTTTTGGGTTATCGTGTCAGCAATAAAATGGAATTGAACTTTATTTACTTTAACGAAATAAGCAGTAATGAATTTTTTCCCCACACCAGAAATTGCAAGCCAAAGAAAATCAAAACAAAACAAGAAAATAATTTGTTTACATACAAATGAAAATTAAATGATAAACTTTTTGAAAATATTACTATGAAAACGTGTATGCGATAATTTCAACAATTTTGAAAATATCAAAATAAATAAAACAAATAAGTAGTACGCATCGTAAATCAATCAATTTGTACAATAGAAAAGTGAATAAACTAAGTGAAGGTATTTGTGAGTGGCTGCATTTGTAAAAGCAAAGAAAACAAAATACCTAGAAAAATTAACGAAAAAAATTTAAATGAAATTTTAATAGTTTTTAAATTTGCAAAGTGCAAAATAAAAAATAGTGTGTGCGGCATACCATCAAAAATGAACGACCTTCAACCACAAAAAGTGTTGATGGTTGAGAGGCGTTGAGAGCCACATACAGGTGGCAACGCTTAAAGTGCGAATGAATAACACTTTGACAAGTTAATAATAATATTAATAGCAATAATAAACAAATGTGTAGTTAGCATTTTCAAACGAAAGATTGCACACACACTTGAGTGATAGACAAATATTGCCAAGGTATATACGCGCACCTTGAGGTAGCAGCGGAGTGCGGAAGTAAATGCGACCTAGTGAGTGCATTGAATTCAGCACGTAGCCCTCATTAAAAAAAAAATTATAAATATTTCGAACTTGGCGGTCACTGACAACAACAGTGAGTTAGAGTGAAATGATGAAGCACGAAAGTATTCTTGCCACCAAACCAATGCCACTTGGCGGTCCCAGGTCATCTTCAACAAATACGCCAACGTCAAGCTCGAAACAGCCGCGTGGACTATGGCGTAATCGTAGTGTTTCGGAAGCACCACCATCAGCAGCAGCACGTAGCCCCATAACAAAAGCATTCGATTTTTTACCATGGGCTCGTAGTAAAAAATCTGCGGAGAAAACCATAACGCCGGCTGGTGGAAAAGCTACCGCTGCAAATGCTGCAACAACAGCTACTACCGGGGATGATAAAAAGGATGCCACCATAAACTATCATCGCAATATATTTCGTAATGGTGGGGGCATCATACGCGATATACTCAGCGATAAACTGCACAAAGATAAAACGGCAACAGCGAATAATTTGATGAATGCACAAAAAGCGGTGACAGGACGCAAATCAAAACAGGTAGTGGCACGCAACAAGAGTCTCGATATCAACGAACTCATCAATAACGTGGAACATGAATTGGCGGCAGAGAAAAAGAAAAATGGACGAACACGTTTCTTGGATGACACATTCATCGAGAACATCATACGAGCCAAAGCCGAATACCAGCGCAATCTAGAGGTGGAAAACAATGATGAAGATGAGGCTAACTATATGAATGGAGATGAGGAGCAACAGCAATACTACCAACAACAACAGCAGCATGATGCTAGTAACAGCAACTACTATAATAAACATCATGAAGAAGGTCATGAACTTTACGCAAATGAAGCGAATAAACCATCGTCACCGCCAGCATCGAGTATGATGCATCATGCTACGCATAATGGTGGCATCGGCGGCAATGCCTCCCCCAAACATATACTATTTAATGATGATGAAAATATGGTGTACTTGATAAAGAAAGAGCTTCCAGTTAATCGCGATATAAAATTACAAGAGCAGGCAAAACAAGCGCTCAAAAAACTACATCCCGTGCATATGAGCGGAGGTGCCAACGATAAAGGAGGCGGAAGCAGTAAGGGAAATGAAAGTAACATTTTGAAAGCACGCTTCAAATTCAAGAAACTAACACCAGAAAGTACACCGCTATCAGATCACAAAATACACACACAAATGTTGAATAATAATCAAACTCAACGTAATTATCAAAATTCAAAATCCGTCAACGATGGCGGAAGTGGCAATAAACGTAATGGCATATTACAGCGTCAAAATACATCACCAGCTGCTGGTAGTCGTCGTGGCGGCAACAATTGCAATGCTTTACTTTCAAGCCCAGAACTTTCTGCATCGCGCAGACATCATCAGCTTTACCAACGTAATGAACGCAATGCTGATGTGCAACGCCGCAAATCTTTCAACGAATATGATTGCACACAATATGATAATAGTAGCTCAAGCAGCATGGGTAGTGGTGGAAATAGTGGTGGCATAATGAGTGATCGTCCCAAATCAGAAAAACCACGAAAGAAGCTTTCATTTCGTGAACCTGTAGTAGCTGAAAAGCAATCAGGACCAAGAGTGCGGCGACGCAGTTCACCAATGCAGCATACAATGGACTTGGACATAGAAGATGAAGTGAGTAGAAGAGGAGGAGGCGTAGGTGGTTGTGATGACATCAGAGTTGGCGCTAATAATGCACAAAACAACAATGAAAACTACTGTGATAATTTAAATCAGTTGCACGATAATCGCTATGTAAAAAATAATAACAATATGGAATTAATGGCAAGCGGTTGTGGCGGTTATTCGAATAATACTGATATGGAGGTGAGAAAAGTTTAAGGGAGGCCAGAACTTATTTTTAGAAAATTTAAATTGTAGAATGTAGTAGATATTTCTAATTTAGAGCACATACTTATTTTATAATCCTTAGGTAACTCTTTTTTTTCACATAAAATTAAAAATATTTTGCTATTTTCTTTTTTACTTGCAGTCACAAGCAATGCGCATTGTACGCACCGTCGGTCAGGCTTTTGAAGTATGTCATAAATTTAATCTTCATAAAAATTCCTTGGATCAGAATGATATTGAACAACGTTCAGATGCTTCATCCGAATTGTTAGATATTGAACATATAGCGGCAGATCGACAGCAGCATCATCATTTAAGCGATGATGACTTGGCTAAAAAAGGTAAGCGAGCATTGAACTTTTCTTCTTCAAATGGTTTTAACTAGAATGTGTTTTAAGTTTTAAAACTTTATTAGACTACTGGTAACTACAGGTGCGGATACAAGGGGGGAATCAGGGGGAAATTTCCTTCCCCCACAAAAGATTTTCAAACACTTAAAAATTTAATAACTAAACAGGCAAAAAGGTGAACATAATTAGTTATTGTTGTTTTTAGTTATTACCATTTACTTTCAATTATAAGAATAATGAATAATCTTGCTCATCAAACCACTTTCCTTCTCTATGGAAATGTGCTGAAATAATAATGATACCTAAACCAAATAAACCTGAAAACTTAGTGCCCTCATATAGAACTATAAGTTTGCTGGCCATATTCTGGAAAATATTCGAAGTAGTAGATTGCTAATAATACAGGAAAATAATCACCAATCGTTATAAGCACGGTACTCCTGAGCAATATCATCGCATAGTGAATATTGTCACTGACTTTCTGGAACGCAACAAATATTGCTCTGCCATATTTTTGGACATTCAAGAAGCGTTCGAAAAAGTTTGGCATCAAGGGCTGTTATACAAATTATAAAATTTACTTCCAGCTCCATTTTATTTGGTCTTAAAGTCTTATCATTCTATGGGAAAGTAAATGATGAAACATCAGCCAAATGTCAAGTGAAAGCCGGAGTACCACAGGGCAGTTTTCTGGGTCCTGCTCTTTATTCAATTTTAACTGCGACTTGCCTGAAACTGTTGGTGTTACTATAGCTACTTATCCAGACGATACTACCATTTTAGCGTCAAATTAATCTCCTACAGGAAGCTGCTAATCTAGTTCAGAAACAGCTCGACGACGTTCAACAATGGTTACTTCGTGGATGAGTACTTGATTGGAGTACCATCTGCCTCAGGTTCGCTTCCCAGATGGGGTTAATTTCTTAAAAAATGTCCAAATGGATTGTTCTAATAAAATGGATCATTTCGGGGATTTAATTCTTAAATACGTGACTCAAGTACCAGTTTAACGGGTTCTATTTTCAGGTAGAGAATTAAATCCACCTAAAAAAAAACAAAACTATAGATTTCGGGTCGATATAAAGAAAATCCCAGATAGGAAAGAGAAAATTTGAATACAGGATAGGAATCAGCGACTTTAAGTTATAATTAAAATTCTACTAATTTTCGAGACCCATTATAAACCAATCTAAAACCGAAACTGACTAAATGTATCCTATTGTTATATTTTTCACGTTTCTTTACCTTGAAAATAGATCATAGAAATTGTGAAATGCTTGGCTAGAACTAAATGCGTAACGTACCAGTAAGTTTTCACATGGCCATACATTCGAAATTATTGGACATCGAAATAAAGTTTATGAATAAGCAAAAAAAAATATCGATGCACGAACGAGAAAAAATCCAGCCCGCTTTTTGGCGTTTTGGTTCATATGGAGAATTTTTATTTTTTATTTCCCCCGCCAAAAATGTTTCTCGTATGTACCTACATTCTATACGTTGGTTTGAAAAATTAAATCCAAAATTATGGAATCAAAAATGAATGTGAAATGATTGGCAAACGTGCACTTAGTTTAAAAAAAGCTTAACGCTCTTTGATACGTATACGTTTAACAAGATCGCAAAAGCTGTTAAGCTGGTGGTATTTTCCGATAGTTCACATATTTCAGTGTAAAAGCTTTTTATAGATACATTTTTAATAATTTATAAATCACAATTTCTAAATCTGCAAGACTTCTTAAAATAGTGTACAGCAGTAGTGCCGATTATAGCTTTCAAAATCAAAGCTTTTCTCTAATGAGCATTGAAATCGGCATCACTGATTTAAAACTTAATGATTCACATTAGTTGAAATCTATACTGAGTTTCTGAAACTCGTCGCTTTTAGTAAAAATCTAAAATCTTCATGGTTCAAATTTTCATTTGACTGATCTTAGAATTTAAAAAAAAAAAATAGTTATGTTCCAAAATCTATCGCTAAGTAGAATTCGATTTCTAAAAATATTCATTTGATGGCATTATTCAACTTAAAATTACTCTAACTTAGGTGCAAATTTATATATCAAATTCGTTTATTATTTCAAAATGCAAAAGTTACCCATAGATTAGGCCAGTTCTAGTTCAGGCAATATGTGCCATATCTTTCACAGCAAAACAAGAGATCTTGCTTATTTAACATTACCAGCCTTAAACGATTACTCATTTTTACACCACTTCAATTTCGAAATTTTTAATTCATTTATAGAATTCTATACTGCTCAAAAAACAAACAAAAAATAAAAGCATTACATTGAACTTAAGCGAAACATACAAAAAGCGTCGACCTATAAACAATGGGAAAAAGTTAAAATTAAAAAAAAAGAACTCATTAAAACATAATTATGAAAGTACTTGAAATAAAATTTCCTATTCATGCATTTATGTATTTGAAAAAAAAAAAACAAAAAAATTACCTCCGAAAAATTTATGAATATTTCGAAATACCTTTATAAAAATTCACAAAAAATAAGCAATATTATTTTATGAATATGTTTTATTTTATTATTTGTATCTTTTGTTGAAGGACAAAGTTTCACAAAAATTTTGTATAATTGAACGTTTAAATGAATTCAATTAAACATACATACACTACATATACACAGTTTTTTATTTTCAAATAAAAATAGTTAAACAATAGAATTTAGTTCAAGGATATACAATGGTTATGGCTGTAATTGTGTAATTGTAGCTACTAATACGTTTGTGTTTGTGCTAGTATTTAAAGATAAAGTGCATTAAAGAAAAATCTTTGTCATTATTTCTATATTTCTATTGTAAATTGCGCTCAAGAGAAACGAGTATGCCAGGGCTGCGATGCAACCTTCACATTTACTTTGACCACAAAGGAGAGATGGCAATTGCTATTGCAGGCAGTTACTTGCAACAGACTCAGCAGAGCCATAATCTGAATATTGAGAAAAAAGTGTTAAATTTTTTGGCAGTGATATTGGCAATTGATTGCTACTGGTTGCCAAGGTTCAGAGTGTTGAGACAGTGAATTTTAGTTAGCTGCACTGAACAAAACAGAGGCGAAATGCAAAACTTGAAGATTGAATAAAGATTTTTCAACATTTACATTGAACAAATTTTTTTTTGATTTTTTTTTTTTTGATTTATTTATGGGTTGGATATTTTATAAGAGTGTAACAAACTTTTCTGCATTATTGAAATATATTAACAATCAAGTTTTTCAAGCACAAATTTATAAAAAAAAGTCATGCGTAAATGTTTGTATTTGTTTAAGCATTAAAATTTTAAATACTACAGCAGCAGCGAGCACATAGAAAAAGTTTCAAAAAAAAGCCGCAAACAAATATTGGCAAACCTAGTCGTCGACCGCTTTCATCCCATCATTCAGCCGGTCATATGGCCGTTCGCCTATACAACGAGCTACTCAAACACGCATCTTACATACATACATATATGTGTACGTGTGTGCACAATTTCGCAATAAAACTTATAATTCTTAAGCAATTTTCTCTCGCTTTCTTTCGAAAACAAGGTAGAGTTTGACGTCATTAAAGATCATTAAAATGTGTACACACATATATTTATGTAAATAAAAAAAAAGCTTAAACTAAGAACGAAAGAAAGCGAAATAAATCTATGAAAAACTCAACATCAAATATCAACAGATGTCATAGCATTTAATCAGCGACATCATTATCAGACAGCAACAATATTAACAGAATTAAAATATTTTACAAAATAAATGTTTTGAATAAAAATTTCAACTCTAATGCTGATGCCGTTGCTTTTTGGCAACCAGCACCTTCATCCCAACCATACCATCACCTCAATGCATAGTATATCGAAACATTTGAACATGATACAGAAATAAAGTGTGAACCCATGCAATGCAACTGTGCTTTCGTATACACCGCTTGCCTCTACCACACGCTAACGCCCTCACATCACATAGCACTTAATCAAATGGACGCACTGTGTGAACGCATTGAGTTCACCTATGTATGTATGTTTGGTAAAAAATAAAAAAGAAATGGTTTCAAAAATTATATATTTTTTAAAAATATTTCTCTTTCTGTTTTCATATATATACCTAAATATTTTTTTTTTTTTTTGTGAAATATTTATAGCAAAAAATAAAATGACAGACTATGGCATAAATGCTTTAATAAATACTTAAATACATATACAAAAATAATATTTTTACTGGCTGGCTTGCTTGCTGCTTTAAAATATATGACGCCAGTTTGATGTACGAGCGTGTGTGTGTGTGTGTGTGTGTGCTATATTACTGAGGGGTATTTGGGGCCATTCGAGCTCCAAGAATTTTATACTACCCAATATGTATAGCTTTCCTGCAGAGTATTTCCAACTACTCCCTATTTCCCTTGCTATTGAAAGTATATACATATTTTTTGTTTATGCAAGTTTTTCTCAAAAAAAAAATTTTAATTAAAAATGAGTCACAAAGTGCAACTAAAACAAATTGTATCATGAAAAAAAAGTACAACTTAAAAATTGCTGTCTGTCATGTCACACTTTCTATCTGAATTGTTGTGTCACTGTCAGTGTTTGTATGCATGTATGTATGTGTCAACACCATTTTTTCTTTTTCTAGTTTTGTACAGTTTTTCTTGTACTGGATTTATTCATTTTAATCTCTTGTATATTTCTAGTTTAAGTTCTTTATGCTTAAATTTAAAATTATTTCATGTGCCAAAGGAAAACCACATACGTCATTATTTTCCTGTTTCTGATTTTTTTTTCTTTTAAAATGAGATCATTGATATTATAAATTTTAAATACATATTTAAAATAATTATGGTGGTTTATACTTAATATTTTTATGACATTTCTTGTGTTTCTAATGAAATTTAGTGGAATTAATGAATTTATTGCTTGTGCTAAGTAAACAGCACTAAACGGTAATTCTAGGCGTATTAGTGTTTTGTATTTCAAACAAAAAAAAGTAATAAAGATGACTTTTATTACTTTGCTCTTACTATTAATTCGTGTACACAAATACTTGAAAGAAGTGGCGTTGAAACTATTGTAATCACTAGGAATGCTAATGAACAATTTTATGCGCAGGTGTGAACATCTTTGAGGTGTAGGTATAAGGAAAATTGAAAAAATATTGAAATATTTGTTGCATTTGTGGTTAAAGAATATGTATCGTTGAATCCGAATCTAGCATCAGAATTTTTCTGTCACATCAGTATTCTGAGAAATTTTAATCTGAATTTCACTTCACGATGTGATGATTTCTACAACTTTTTATCATTTGTCACATCAAACACTGATTTTTTTCATATTTTCCTTTGGTTCATAATAAATTACTGTAGTTTATTTCATTTTCAATTTCTTAATAATTAATTTAAATCAGAAGCTTTTTTATGCCAGGACTCCGACTGAAGAATTTTAAGGCGGGAAAATACTTGAGATTTATTGTATGTTGTCATATTTTTTTTTAACAATTAAGTTAGTATTAATCTGTGAGAAAAGAGGTAGAATTTTTGGAACGGAAAAACTCAAAAAGTTAGAGAACTGAAATGTTTGTACTTTACTTTATTATGAAACTCTTGTAAATGTCGTCTGAGTTTTGATGCCGAATTTACATAAGATTTATTTTACTTGTCCCACCAGACGAGTGGACTCAGTGGAATCAACATAAGAGTTAAATACAAATTTAGCTATGTATAAAACCTTGACAGGAAAATATACAAATAAAAGATTGAAATGAAGGGTAACGAGGTGAAAATCACTCGGTAATGCGAGTTTTTTTTAATTAAACAGCTTCAATACAAAGACTATTAGCTGACAATTGATTTTAATCAAATTTTAACGCTTCACTAATGCTTTAACTATACGCACGTGACCAACAATTTGCATGCCTCTCCAAGCCAATTTGGTTTTGATTTTAATTTTTTTCATATATTTTATTTTATAAATAAGTATATGGAATTTTTTTAACTTTTCAAGCAAATAAAAAACTTTCGATCAAGTTTATTTCACAAATAAAAGTTTATTGAATATAAATAAAAAATTTGCAAACACAACCAAAACAAGCAGAAAAAACTGTATATAATTGGTGGCAATGAGCTTAAATACAATTTTCCATACTCAATTTGTCTTCTTTTTTTCGATATACAGACAACATTATCATTAGTAACATTATCATCATCACCATTAACATCACCAACATCATCAAGGATGTGTCTGTGCCACCACCAACTGTGAGAAGTGTTGAAGTTTTAAAGTGTTAGCTTGTTTGTTTACTGTTGCTGTTGTATTGTTGCTATTGCTGCTGTTGTTGTTATAATGAATTGAATGAAAAGTACATGTCAAGGCTTAAATAAATATTAATGTTGCCACTAAATGAAACATTTAGAAAAATAAATATGATAATATAAATAAAGAAGCATGAAGTCATGAAAATAGAAAGGAAAGAGCAATGTATACCTGTGTTTATAGAAATAAATTAAGCAAGCAGACACATACACATGCAACAGAATGTATTAACATTTTCACCTTGATTAGGGAAAGGAAGGCGGCAGTGAGTGATATGCATGGATGGGTGTTAGTATTTAAAAGTAAAGTAAATATGTTAACATTGAATTGAAAAGTGAATGAAGAAATGAAAACAATTAAGTTGGAAATTAAAAACAAATTTTATTGTATGCTATGAGTCGCAGGTGGTGCTGGGTTAAATAGTGAGTAACAAGTGTGGGCAACAATTGCTCAACTATTTTACGAGTTCGAAAATAAAATACATAAAAACAATGAAAATCAATTTTATTAACCTTTTGTAATTATCATGTTAAGCGGGCTATTAAATTTTTTTTTTTTTTAATTATTTCTAGTTAAAAATAGTTTATACTTGTTAACTGGAATTATACTAAATTTCATTTTCATGTTTTCTTTTCAGTAGAACACATGCATGTAACGCCAGATTCGAAACCACTACAAAGACCAAATCATCTGGAATTAGTGCCACAAACAAATCTTAATATGCGAAAATCACCAAGTGTATTGGTAAGTTAATATTTGATATGAGTTTTCACTTTTCCTATTTCTTCTTGGTAACATTTTGCGATATTGTATCAAAAATTCGAAAAATCTTCATATGTATGTGTGCAAGGCCGTATTTAGGGGGGAGGTTTTGGGAGTTCTGGCCTCCTTCCCCCGAAATGTGGAAACTTTATTCTAATTTTTAAGATTAATTGCCATTATTTTTTACTTCCATCGGTTTTTTTTCTAAAAAGTCAAACATAAAAAATAAATTTGAAATTAAGTAGTTACACTATGCAATCAAATCCGATTTATTTTCTTCGACATGAGGTTCGACTACGGATTCAAAAAGAGAAGGTTATACTGAGCACTCCTACATTCATAGTTTTTCTAGGTCAGTAACTGTTTTTGATTTTAAGTTTCGTCCTGAATCAGTTTGAAAAATAAAAATTAATAAAAAATAGAAAAAAGTATCAGATACTTTTAAAATTAGACTTGCTTGAACCCCATTTTTTCCTAAAACGTAACGTGATGGGAAGTTTTTGACTTCAGATTCGTGTTAAACGTGAAAAATTCTTTCGCAAAAACTCCATCTTATTAGCAAAACCCATGCAGTTTTAGGAGGTAATCTTAAAATGTAATTAATTTTTTAATTCATTATTGTTCAGAGCACCACGACCAGAAAGATGTCTTTCATTGCGGTTAATTAACGAATTTAGGGAGTCTGAGCCAGCCCTTATCATTGATAATAGCCCAAATTACCAATGATGATCATTTGAATGAAATGAGCCTCTACAATTTTTGGTAATTTTTTTTAAGTTGGGTGCAATATTAGTAGTGGGAAGTCAATGAGTTAACGAAATTATGTGCTTCACGATAAAAAAAAAATGCATTAGAATGCACACTGAATAATATTTATTTGATTTGATTATTCTGTGAATTTTTTGTCACTTAAGGCCATTTTTTTGACGTTAAGATTAAAAAAAATTGGAAAATATTTCCTAAAGTTTTAATACATTTATCTAGTTTTGTTCTTAGTCTAATAGGATCCATCAAATGTATCATCGATTTAATTTATTGTATTTAAAAATTAGTTTGATAAAAATTATTTATGAATATTTTTTTCGAATGAAACCCCCTTCTCCCCCTCCCCCCGGAAAAAATTTCTGGCTACGGCCCTCTATGTGTGTATGTGTAAACGAGTATCTACGAAATATAAAATATTTGTTTAGTATTTTATTTGTATTTGTTTTTTTTTTTTTTTGTTATTTTTCTTTTCTTCTTTTTTTGATTTACTTTTCTGTTTGTACAAAACATAGAGAAGGTGGGAAAGAAATATACATATTTATATGAGTAAACAATATAATCAAATCAATCCCTATGCAAATAAACCAAAACTCAAAATCAAATCAAAACGAAATCAAATTTAGTAAATATTCCGATGTATACATATGTACATATGGTATATGTAGTAGTGGTAGAAAAAATATGTATAAACATGTTTCAACTTTACACTTTGATGTTTCCACGAGAAATGAGTAAAAATAAAAACGAAATAAATGCGCACAAAAACGCATTGTGTTCAGTTCAAATACACTCGTATACAAAAGGAAATCTTCAAGTTTTTGGCATGTAGGAAGAATTATTTTGCCCACTGAGATATTTTATTAAAATTTCTAAAAAAATCTACACATTTTTGGTGAACATTTTATCAATTATTGATAATATCTCTAGTATATTTCTTCCTTTAAAAATTAACGTTATAAAATAATAATAAAAGGAAACAAAAAGTATCAAAAAAAATTCATATTGCAGTTGGAACTTCTGAAATACAAGAATTTTTGGTACATGGAAATCTTGGGTTCGGAAAAAAACAAAATCCGAATTTAGTATCAAAATAAGCTTTCCAGTTTCACCAATAAAATATTGGCTCAAGCAAAAGTTTTTTTCGGATCTTTTGCCGCTTAAAACACTTTTAATCATTCCTTCAGGGTTCAATTTCTAAGAGTCTCACTGAAAGTTTCACTGAAAAAAAAAACAATCAAAAATTGGCCTCTCTTTCCATACCTATTAATTTCTTATAAAATTTCATTGCATTTTAGCTTATTACTTACTGAAAAAAAATTTAGATTACATATTTATTTCGTTAATTGAAGTGTTGTAAGTCTAAAGGATCTAAGCACTAAGAACATTGAACGAGAATATAACAAAAAATATAAATGAAAAAGCTGTAATTTGTATTGGATTTAGACCCCAAGCAAATATTCTCGTATTTTTGTTATTTTTTTTTAATAAATAAGAGATAAAAACCTTTACAATTATATTAGGCTTGGCAAATATTTTCGAAAAAATGTATCTTCTAAAAGAAAAAATGAGCTGATTTGTACTGAAAAAAAATTAACCATTTGGAGTAAAGTAACCATAGAAACTGTTAAAAAAAACAGTAATGCTATCATAAAACTTGCAAGGCAACATTATTTCTTGTAAAAATGCAGTAAAATCCGTAGCATGGCGGCTAAGGATTTAATTAAAAACACCGCATCAAACATTTCTTTAGATAACAGAACTATAAAGCAAATGAGAATAATATGTAACAATGTAAAGTAGGAGGGAAAACGTGTTTTTTTAAATAAATTTAACTAACATAACAGTAAGCAACAATAAAATACTCGTAGAACAAAAAAATTATCAATCGCTTCAGTTCCAAATCGAAAGAAGTAACAATATTGATTGGTAAACTAAATTATCATAATATTGTAGTTAGTAGGTTAGGTTAGGTTGGAGTGGCTGTCGAGAGACACACTTAGGCCTGAACTGCCCATTGTAATACCACATAGTTGGACCTACAGTTTAACGCCGATTCCGAACGGCGGTGTGGCAATTTTTTATCGGCTTGGTGGTTTTGCCATTACCAACCAATGTGTGTACTTGTACCCTATCTTATAATTCTCATACACTTCATATTGATAGTGAATATAAGAAAGTAATGAAAATTAACCACCAGACGAAGACGGGAATCGAACCCGAACCTCCCAGATGAAAGTCTAGTGCACTATCCACTAGGCTATCGAGGTCGTCAACTAACTACAAAATATACTTAAGTGCCAAATTTACCAATTCTTTCTGCTAAACCTAACTATCGAAGCTTCCAACCGATTTAAATTAGTAAATTTAACTAACATTAATAGTTGCATAAAATTTTTGATGTTATAACATCTTTACTCGGGGCTAAAGAAAAATTTATAGCACAATGAATTCATAGAAATTAAAATCAAATGTCACGTCGGTGTCGTGTAAAGTTTCATAGTATATGTGAGTTCACAAGTGTGTGTGTATAAGTAAATACAAAAATAAACAAAAGTTGTTATGTTATATTTTAACCTCTTCGCTGAGGTTAACGTAACGTACTCACGTTTATGCGTATTATTTCATTTTTAAATTTATTGTGACTATTTTTTTCGAGTTCTAGTAAAATAAGGAAACTAAATAAGAATTATGTTTTCTTTTAATTTCATTTGAATTTGTTAAAAGTAACTAAAATAAGTTCAAAAATTAAAAAAATACCCAAAAACTTGTAAAAAATATGTGACCTTGGACACTGAAGAGGTTAAACTTTCGTACCGCCAGGCGAAGTGTGGTGAACTGCACGCCTAAAGTATTCTATCTTATTATTAACATAAACAGATTGAGAAAGGTGAATTTTTAATATTAAAAACAAGCCCAAAAGTATGCAACATATAATTTATATATCAAAAATGGTTGTGGAATATACTTATATATCAATGGAATTAGTGGAGTATATCAAGAATTGTTTTTATTTATTATATTTTTTATTGTATAGTTTATTCTAGTTTATAGTTCATTCTTTCCTTATTAGAATTGTCTAATAATATCAACATTAGACGTGCAAAAAGGGGAAAAAGTGCATTGAAAATAGAATATGAAAATTTCAAAAAAAAAAAACACTTGCACTTTTTGGAATATAAAAACGAAAACTTTTATTATGAAGTAAACAATAATACGTTAAGCGTGTTATCACATCATGTGACGAGTGCAGAAGAATCTCAATTCATTACTCAATTACATCAACTGTAAATTTACTACTACTATCCTATAAAATTTATGTGTGTGTAAACGATCGTTTCGTTACTACTCAACAAAAATACTTCGATTACTTAAATAAGCCATAAATAACTCAGATATTATTCAATGTTTTGTTTTATTAATTTTATTTGACGCTTTTTCTCTAAATGCTGTTGATCGAAAAGTAGATGTCGTATCCTTGATCACTCTTAATATATTTTTAGTCTAAAAATCTACTCGAAATCACTTTTTCTTTTCTTATTTTCGCACAAAAAATGAATATCTCGAGAGTCTCCTTCCTTTAGCTGCAGAATTATTTAATGTCAACGACGCATTTAAAAATTTCGCAAAGTGAATGCGTGTATTTGCTTTTGCATATTAGTGTAGTCATATCAAATAAAAAAGAAAAACTGATTGCACCAAATTTAGCAAATAAATTTTGTTTAAATGAGGTTTTTTCTCCAAAATTAACAGCCGAAAACTCATAGATAAATGGCGCTGAAAATAGACACAAGATTTTTTTTTTATCTAAAAGAAAAAAAAAATAATAAAAAAATATGCAAAAAAATTGTTTGATTTTTAGATTTTACTAAATATATATTTTTGTTTACAAACAGACACGCATATGGAAAATTTCTTTTAGTATTTTTTATGTATGATGAATACGCGAAATGTGGATTGGCATTTGCCATTTTTACCCCAACTAGTTTGAGTTCGAGTATGTAACACAAAGTGACTAAGGGAACAGGGTAGGAGCAAAGGAAAGACGGGGAAAAAGTTCAATGAAAAAATTCTCGTATAATTATGATAATTAAAATTGTCTGTATGTATGTAGTTAGAAAAAATATTCGGTACATAAAATTTTTAAATTGTGATAAACTGAAATAAAAATAAAAATCTAAATTGAAAATAAAAATAAAAATAAAAAACGGTGAAATAATAATGATGAGTATTTTTTGAATAAAATTAGCCTAATTTTCCAAGATACACAAATACGTGGTTATTGTTGGTTATTGTCGAAAAAGCAAAGATTTTTAAATTGTTTAAATAAAAAATTAATTGAAATGAGATTTTGTGTTTATTAGCAGTTGCGATTTTAAACTTACAGCAGTATTTCAATTAACACAAAATAAACAATTAATTAAAATTGAAAATCGAAACATTAAGGGAAAATAACACACAAACAAAATTATAAATAAAAATAATAAATACATTAAAATAAATCGCGGCAAATGTTTTGATGAAGATTTTTTTGTTTTTATTTTGGGTAATTTCCAATCATGATCAATAAATGTCTGCATTAATTAAATGATTGATTGATTAATGTTGCGGCGTATTCGAGTATAAATCTTTTAAATTGCTTTAAAATAAAGTAATTTATTTAAAAATTACGCTTTGTGTCACATTCACATCATTCGTCTTTTTTCTTTTTTTTTCCTTTCAGACCGATGAGGATAAATCACAATCTCCCACCTCTCCCTCATCGCCAAGTCGTGAAATTCTCAAACTAAAGGATCAGCTTGAGGCACAGGCAATGCAGACACGTCAAGCTTTAGCGCAATTGATGCTGGTGCGTGAGCAGCTCATCTCGGAGACAAATGCACGCATTGAGGCACAGGTAAGTGTTGACAACATATTTTGATGTTACTGTTGCAAGTGGCATGTTGCATTTATTACAATTTTTCCATCTATTTTTATGTTTTGTTTTTGAAATAGGCACGCACACAACAGCTTTTGCAACAAAATCGTGAGCTGCTGGAGCATTTAGCTTCACTGGGCGCATACAATGAGCAACAGACTGCAGGATTGACATCCGCAAATATTGGCATGGCACCACAGGTAATTTGAAGCAATTTTTTCTTCTTTGTTTGGAATATGTTTATAAGTTTTTGTTGTGGAATGCTATTTATAAATTAATTCAAAGCATGATGATTTTGTAGCTTCCCTTTTGCAAAATTTATTTTTATAAAAGCAATTGAATTTGATGTATAGAAGTTACCATTTCGTCCTGTCTTGCCAAACTATCATAAAATGTAATGATTAAGTTCGTGCGATTGCAGTTCAGTTGTCTTAATTTAATTTTTGCTATACCATATACGTAAAATATCTCACATCAATTTGCTGTTAAGTTTTGCGCTCTCAATTGAAACCATATGTTTTGGTTTTAAGTTTATGTCGTGACAAATTACTTTTTTTTTATTTCGCTTTAATTTTACTAAGATTTCGCTTGAAAAAAAAAGGTTTAACCAAAAAACTTTTATTTTATATATTTATCAAATGCAGCATGCCGCACTTTTTCTTTTGCATTATTTTTTTCGCATAAAGTTTGAAATATTTTTGCTGCAAAGTGCTTCACAAACTTATCGTTTTTGTATGAGTTTAAGTTTGTTGTGTGTTTTTGCTTTTCATACGTTTACAGTGTTGTTGTGTTAATTACGTTCGTGTTTCAAATTTAAATGAAAATATGCAATTTTAAATTAAAATTCCGAAACATGTCACATTCTTCCTTCCTTTCACCAACCATCGTCACCACACAATAGTCACAATTGCAAATGCTGCTGCAGGCTACCAGCAATAACAACAATTTGGCAACTATCAATCAGCAGATCAGTAATTTGGGTTCTATTAATCAACAACTGACATCACTGAGTCATCAGCTTAGCGGACTCAATCAACAAAGTCAAAATCTGCAAAATTTCCAAAATATCAATGCTGCCGCCAATCTACAACAGCAAACTACACCCCCAGCCACACAGCAAACATTGACACCTGGGACACCTACCGCCGGCACATCATTGCATCAATCACAATTGCATTTAAATGTAACAACAACAAATGCGTCGACAAATCCAACCAGCAGCAATGTAAGCCCAGCACTCTCCACCAGTCCATATCCATCGATGAATCAATTGCAATCGATTAGCAATCAATTGCAGCATATGAATGCACAAACAACACAACAACAACAAGATGCACTCTCTAAGGATTTGTTTCAAGTGAATCAGGAACTGTTGAATCGCTTGCAGGCTTTAAACCTTGGAGCAACTGGAGTCACTAGCAGCACATCGAATGCGCTCACAATGAATGGCTCACCGCTTGCCATCACCAGCACACAACAGCAAACACAATCACCTAATAATTCCTTTTTCTTTGTGAATCCCATGTCATGCAGTCCATCGAATAATAACAATAGTGCAAGCAATTATAATTTTCTAAGTTCACCACAAAATGCACTGGGTGGTAATTTGACACCTTCACCGATGAGCACACTCAATCGCAATTCCTACTCTAATAGTCCACTCATCAACGATGACATGCGTTTAAGCATCGATAAAAATCTGAATAGCCTGGATGAGCATTTGATGATGAAGCCTCTGGCGCAAATGTCCGCCTCAGCATCGAATGGAAATATCGCGGGCTGCTCACCAGGTACACGTGAGAATAGTCGTTCTTCCTCAACAATGGATTCACCATCGTCGCCGCGTTTGCGCAGTAATATGAACAATAATAATAATAATGAGCCACGCTTCAATACGGTCATGCTGAAAGTGACCGATGAAGCGGGAAATGTTACAAATCAGCGAAAACTCTCAGCTACGCCTAGTTTTATAACGCGTAGCACAAGCGAGAAAGTGCCAAATCGTAGTCAAATGATGACGCAAGTGCAACGCACACAATGGGCGAGACACACGACGAAATAGGTGCAAATCTCAGTGGTGAATGAATGAAATTTTTAGATTAAAGTGTGTTGCAGCATTACATATACAAAAATATTATTTATTTATTAAATTTATTTTCAATTATTTACATATATGATATTACTATTAGGAGTATTATTAAATGTGCATATGAAAATATGCGCGATTAATTGTAGTATATATGTATATTTAGATATGTGTATAGTAGAAATATTAAGAAAAATTATTAACACTATTTTATTTTCCTTATCCCTACTACCTATTTAGATTTAGTTTCTCAATTTGTATTGTGCCAATAGCTGTTAAATACATACATATTTACGTTTATAGTTCGGAGTATATATATTTTGCTTTTACAGTATTAATTTTAGTAAATGAGAAAAAAAGTTAAACAAATTTATATATTTTTTGTTGAAAACTCAACACAATGATAAGCTTTTATAAGAGCGATATGAATTGACTTCTAATTGAATGGATTTCGAAGAGAAAGAGTTGTAAACTTTTTACTTACTTACTCTTTCAAGTAAAAACTGAAATATTTAACAAAAAATATTCAAAAATAATACTCTGTAAACTCAAATCTATTATAAAAAATTTAAAATATTTTTAAACTTGCTTCAAGCTCCCTTAACATTTCAAATGTGTAATTTAAAGCTCCATAAAATTAAATTAAAAATCCAGAAAAAACCCAAAAAAAAAAAGGTTTTTCCTCTTCTTCTACACTATGTTACTATTTAAAGTACCTAAGTATTTATATTAAATTCATATCAATTATTTATGAGCTTTTAAAATAACCAAAAAACCTTTAAAAAATATTAAAAAAAAAAAAATATATATAAATAGATTGAATAAATTCTACCCTACATATAAAATATTTAAGTTATAAATTTATGTATGTTTTGGTTTCTTTTATAGGAAAACACTTTTTTGTATCTATGATAGATAAAAAATGATTGTAAATTATTCTTATATATAAAAACACACAAATATTTATAAAATTAATTTCAATTTGTGTCAAAGAATCAGTTATATAAATTAACTTTAAATAAATACATATACATATATGAATAAAAACAATAACGAAACAGAGCTCAATTAGTTTAGTTCAATAAAAAATCAACAAATTAATTCATATTTAAAAACAACGCAAAAAAAAAATATAATTAAAATAAAAATATTATTTATTAATCTACTTATTAGTGTAAAAGTGTTAAATTAAAATAAAAACAAAAAATATTTGCAATGAGTTATTGTAAAGAAATCATTATATTAATAATAAAAGAACTACTTATATATTAATTGCAAAAATGATTTTGGTTTTAGTAAAAACGTAACTTGATTGGTTTAATTAAAACATTTGCCACTCATCTTGTTGGCTTGGAATATAAAAGCTCATAATCAGCTTATTCGAAATATAGAAACACGATGAGAAAATATTTATAAAATTAAGGTAAAACTGATTTTATTTCTATTTATTTCTTTAAATACAACAGATATTCAAAAGCATGCATCAAAGTGTTTAGAAATGGTCCTAAAATCGTCATGAATTTTTTCAAAGTTAAAATCAGGATTAGGATTAATTATTTGGTGATTAATAAGATGAGGCTATGACTATTTTTTGCGACAGGCTGTTAATTCAGAAGCGATATTGTCACAAATGTATATTAGATATTAATCATACAAAATGTAATTAACTGATAGCCTATCATTCTTACCATATCCATATAAGGCCCTGTACTCTTCTAGAATAAACAAATAAAATGAGATCCTATGAATAAGTGTTCTAATAAAACGGTCACTGAAGTATAAAAATTTCAACTCAACCCAGCGCAAACAAGTAAGAAGATTCCATACAAATTATGACTATCAAACTGACTTAAAATATGCAACTTTAAACTCTTTGCTTCTACCTTGAAAAGTTTCCACCTCTAAATAATCACCTTTCTTACTTTACCTCTATCTCTTCATCTGTGGGGTACAATTAATATTCATTACACTTTAATTTTACCGTAAAGTTTTAATTAAAATAAAGAAAAATAGTCAAATTAATTTATTGCTCATAGAATGGCTAATGAAAGTGCGTATGTGTGTGGAAATGAAGTGGGAGTAGACATACGAACACATTCTTAGATACACACGTACACTAGCGGATCCAGGGATTTCCTGAGGAGAGAGGGAAGGGGGAAAGTTACTTTTTTGTCCGCTTTAAATTTTTTTTTTTTGGATTCAACAATTGTATGAGATTTTCATTGATAAAAGAGAGGGGGGACGGAGAAGGGTTTCATTATCACTATCTCCGCTAGTGCATCTGTGAATAAATAGTAGTATAAATGCAAATTAGTTGTAGAGTTTTGACATTAAGATATATTAAAAAAATTATGCAAGTTTTAATTTTACATTTTTTTTTGTTGGATAATCTAGTTGTTTTGTCTGTTAGAATTCTCTTTAAGCAACATTCTGTGGTTATAAAAAAAAAGCCTCAATAGGTTTTTTGCGTGCCGTTTGCTTTGTCCCATAAAACGTAATTAATTTAATTTATTTAAGTTATCGTCTTAGAAAACCTATTTCCAAGCTGCTTCTTGGTTTTACTGATTCATAGTTTCTTGAAATACATATTCTACTTTTCAATTTTTACTACACCCTATTTTTTGAATGTGTTATGCTTGTTTGCCTTTATTTTTATTATAATGCAGATTCGATGGGGAATATAACGGATGTGTAGACATACTCCTATATCTACGGTACTTTATGCATAAACACTATGCACGCACACACACACACTCATGCTCCGCCCTTCCCGACAAATTGTTTAATGACGGTTTTTGTTTTCTGGTAATGAAATTAACGTTGATGAGTTTTTATTGAAATTTGCGCAAAAAGTTTGGCGCATATTTTAATGATTGTGTATGTGAATTTTTTTTAAAGCATACTTATAGGAGGGAACTCTCAAACCAAAAAGAAAAGGCATCGAAAAGGCATACAAAGCAGCGACTCCTTACACTTTAAATTCCACATGTATGTGTGTGTGTGGTGGCAACATAAATTTAATACTTCCGTAGGAAATCCTTTTACTTAAACACTCGCATACACACAAACACACGCTGTAGAAATTGTAGTAAATCAGCGAAATAAGCAGCAAGTGAAAATCTCTGTTGCTTTTTATTATTGTTTTTGGTTGCCATTTATGGCCGTTCGTTTGGTTTGTTCCGCTTTCATGGCGTTATGCTCCATAAATTTTAAATTAATTGTCGTCATGTTTTATGGTGTTTAATATTATTTTTACATCGGTTTATTTTTTTTTTTTTTTTTTGGTGGCTCACAATAACAATTTTTTATTGCAACTACCATACATATACTTTTTCTATTTATTTGTTTATATTCTTCTTTTTTATTTTTCATTTTTTATTTACTATCGCACACCAACCAACAACACTTGTAAACAGCTTTCATCGACCGCCAAAGTTGCGCGCTGGTTTCAACAACTACCCTGGAATACTGCATCCTTATCACGTCCTGAAAGTGGTTTCGTATCGGGTGATTCACGCTCTGAAAAATACCATGAGGATCATAATAATTTTTGTGCCAAAGAAACGACAACTGCGGATGATTTATGCGATGAATTTTTACTGGTCGAGGGTAGCAGTACCATTTGGACAAAATTGAGTGCTAAAAAGCAACGAAAATTGCTTGGTATGCGTTTGGGTAAAGTGACAACATTTTGAAGCACATACATACTTCAGCAAAAAGAAAGTAGGGGAAAAAAATTAAAAGGAAATACAAAGACAAGACAAAGTATGGTAGAAGATATGGAAGACGGAAATTACATACTATACAAACAACTTGAACCAGCAACCAAGTAGCTAACATTTTATTTGTATTAATGTTGATTATTTGTGCGCGGTTTATTTTTTAAGGTGCACGTAGTGCATAGATTTTATTATGTGTAAATGTTAGCGATAAATATATTTGGCAAAATTCGAGGTTCTACTTTGCTTTGTTGTTTAGCGATAAAGTATTAAAAATCGAAATCGAAGACGTTCATTTTGATGCGATTATTTTCGTGCGCGTTTTTAAATGCATTAAACGACCTTATGTGTACTAGTAATTTTACAAGTTTAAATTAACTTTCTACAATATAAGCTAAAGATATTTTAATTCAAAAATACGTAACTAAGATGTAATGATAAAAATTCAATGAAATTAACAAAGAAGTTCGAAGAAATTTTTGTATGCCATTTTAAAGCAACGGAAAAGATTTATACCTACATACTTAAAACATTTTTAGCAATTATTAATTTTAATTATTTTATTAAAACATACACTTTATTTAAGTTAAAATTCAAATTAGTTAAGAAATAATTTATGTAAATTTAAGTTTGACATTACATTTTCAATTTCATGTTACTCATACGCTCTGTAGTCTCTTTAAGATAAGCAATAAGTAAGCTAAAAGAAAACACATTTACAAAGCTTTAAAAATTCAAACAGGAGATTCTCGAAAAGCACACACATTAGTATTAAACAAATACATGGAAATACACACGCATACACACACAAAAAAGTACCCAGCAAGAAATGAGTTGATTTAACAGATTAAAGTTAACGGCTGACTTTTCTTAATGGGTAATCAACTCGAGGGGATACCTTTATAAGAGCAAAACATTGTGTTGATTGGAAAAAGAAGATAGCTTAAAAAGAGGAAGAAGGAAGAAGAAATATCGGTGAATGTTCACTTTGAACTATTTCAGTTCATGTTCGAATAATAAAGCTGAGTTTTTCATATAAATAAAATCAATGTAATGCTTGATACCAACGGTTTCAGATACTTAAACTTGAAAAATTATAAAACATTTTTATCTAAAATTGAGGGTTTTGTAATAATTCAATTTTTTAAAAACTATAGTTTCTTGCAAAAGTCTTAAAATCACATATGTCAAGCAAATTTTTAGTTGTAGTAGACCATGTTGATGGGAAATGAAGTCGGCCCGATATTCATGAAGCAAGGCTGGAGCTCTATAATCCAATAAATTTTTAATATAAATATCCGGTGTGAAACCTTCGTGTACCAGATAAAATCAGTTCTTTATAAAATCTTGAACAAGTAAGCCTCTAAATTTCCCACTTACTCAATATCTGTTACAAATTCTTGCTGGGTGCAAATAAAAATATTATTTTTACTGCTACACTACAACAACACGACGAAAAGCTTATTATAATTTGCTATAGAAAACTCAAACCTAAGAGACTCGAATACAACACAACGATTTCAAATATTGCTACATTCTATATTCATGTTTTATTCAATAGTAACCTTATCTTCTTTTCTTTTATAATGAAAAGTGGATTTAAAGTGAATTCAATGAATATATAACATAAAATATGAAAAAAAATAAAGTATAAAATAATAAGACTAAAAAAAAAAACTGAACTAACAATAATGGTACTATACCACGGTTTGCCTTTGGTTTAACCTGAGTCTCTACTACAGAAGAAGTAGCAATAGCATTAAAGAATAAAGACGAATACGAATAGAAAGCACAAAAGCATAAGATAAATTTTCTATGTAAAATTTTTATGAATACTATATACTTTTTTGCCTCACACTCACTCAAAAGATCAAATAAAAAAGTTTAATGCTTCGTCATAATTTGAAGGGATTAAGAATGAAATCGAATGAACAAAAAATATGCGGATGTGAATGTTAGTTTTTTCTTCTCTGAGCTTCCAGCATTTTTACTTTAATACTTTGAGAAATAAATCGATTTTATATTTGCATAAGTAATTTTTCAATAAATATGTATGAAATATAAGAAATTATATAAAAAAAATGAAAAATTCATAAATGGAAAGAGAAAGACTTGAATAAAAATAAATAGGCTTAGAAAGAAAAATATTTAAGCAATTTCATATGTGCATCTGTATAAACATATAGTATATACATAAGTGGAAACGCATCACGCACGAAACACAATTTTGATACCGAAATTTTTTTTAGCATTTAAGTTAAATAATTTAATTTTGGTTAAGTATAATAAAGCGAAAAAGAAAACGCAGGCATTTGCAAAAAGAACCAGTCATTACAAACGTATGTTAATTAGCTTGGCATATATTTATGTAAGACATTAGACTATGCAATTTTTTCCTAGGTATGAAATGTTTTCTATCAATTCGAGGTTATGTTTGCTGAGATTGCATAAGTGAAATTCTCCAAAAAAAAGTAGAAAGTTTTGTATAACAGATTCAAACAAAAATGGGCTGTAAACTATCTAGTAGTTTGAGCTCTTTCATTTAGAGATTCTGAAAATGATATATGTTAACTCAGAGTGTTTAAGCCAAGATAACTTTAATTCTGAAGGCAAACATTGTAAACAACATCAGCAGCATTTGTTATTCAGAGAACAGGAATATCGCAGTTATTAAATTTAATGTGCTAGCAAAACATATTTCGGCTTCTCTTATAGCGCAATGAGATTGACTGGCTACCGGCTATGGTCTAAGATATTTACTCTCTAAGCAAACAAAAGGGTCAAAAAGTAATGATGGGGTTCAACTATGATTGACATGAACATCAATGATTTTTCCGTCCCATTTCATTAGCATGCTTTATACACTCAAATAAAAAATTTCATAACGTTTATAAAATGTTATTTTAACATTAGGTACTGAATTCAATGTGGAAAAATGTTTAATTGATGTGATAATAATGTCATTTTAACATTGAAAATGGAAAAAATACTTCATATAAATGTGCGTTAAATATCTTAAATGTTGAATTGATATGACGACAATGTTGAGTTGTTATTGTAAACTGTAGATTTAATACAGCCTTAACGTAGAATTGAACATTTTGAATTTTTAATAAAACAGTAAGAAAATTTGTTTGTATACGCTTTACATTAGACCTTTGTCTTAATTAAAGAAATCTGTCAATTAAATTTTCACCATCTTCATTGTCGCTTTGAAATTTAATGAACTTGACGAAAGAAAAAAATTATTTAATTTTAAAAAGTTTTGCAACTTTTCAGCGGGACTAAAGCAGTTCTACAGGCATTGAATTAGTGCTAAAAATATCCTGTTGAATGTACTAAAATAAACATGCCTGCAAGGGATTAAAATGTGCCTTCCAATAGCTAATTCTTCAGTTTATCTTAAACCATTGTCGGTATAAGTACCAACATTCAACTTTTTCACATTGATAATTTTGAAATAGTTTATATTTTCTACTACAAAAAATACATCTTGGCTAAGGAACTTTAAATTCAACTCTTTTACATTGATAATTTCGAAATATATTTCATAAAATACATCTTTGCTAAAAGAGATAGGAATATTTTCCATTTTTTCTACACTTATATCTTTTTTTTTCTTAATTATGTTTTTGAAACTGGAATTACGAAAAATACTCTTTCACATAGTACTATAAAAGCATTGCCAGTTTACATTTTTGATCTTAAATTTGCATAAAATTATTATCATTTTGATTTAAACCAAGCATGTCTTTTATAAAAAAGTAACATCAAAACTAATCCCAGGCATCAAACTGAAAACTTTTAGCAAATATTTTACCTAAAGGGTACAAAAGAATTTAGAATTTTGATGTTTTTGTATTATTAATTTTATAGTTTTAATGTAAATTCAACATTTAGCATATCAATCTAACATTTCTACCGCAAAATTAACATTTTACGACATTGCAAAAAACGAAACCCACTTATTTTTAAAACTTCATTACAACAAAAGCAGGCGCCACTGATTTTAGTATATATTTTAAACATATCTCGAGTTGCAATTTTCTGAACGCATTGTGGAAGGAACCACTAAAAGTACCTACAAGGAGATGAACCATTTAAAAAGCATGCAAAACTTTAATAGAATTGATAGAAAATAACTAGGAAAAAATTATCTTAACTTTATTCATAGCTATTGTTAGTTTAATAAATACAATTTAATTATAATTTTTGAATGAATTTTTGTTTTTAGTACGCACACACACCAACACACATTCTCATGCACAATCATTCATAGACATACATACATAGATAACAAATATACAATGGAATTTTTGAGACTGAATTGATAGAAATTTAACGAGCAAAATAAAAAAAAAATATGTCATACAAAGGAAAAAGAAAATCACATAGAATCATGCATTTCAAACTTACATATACATACATTCGTACTTTTAAAAAACTTCATAATTATTTTAATTTATAATTTAATTACTTATATATTTTTTATATTTAGCATTATTTCATATATAATTTAATAAAGAAATTTTGTAATATTCATAAAAAATTAAGCTTTTTTTTTATTAGTTTCATTAGCTAACATAGTTATGTTGTTCAGAATCCTTTGAATATTTAAATTCTCAACCTAACTCAACTTGTGTTTTTCTTTTTTATTTTTATTTTTACAGTGAAGTATGAACTGTTACTTTTTATTTTTTTCAATTAATTTAATGAAGAAATCCTGTTGTTTATACCCAACTAAAAAAAACAAACCTCCAAGAGGCAAACCTTTACACAAACAACATCAACAATCCCATTAACAACATCATTACTACCAGCACCGCCACCATAATCATTATTTCAATTGGTTGCAAATTGTTAGGATTAGTTTCTAATTTACATAAACGCTGAACACTGTATGCAACGTAAACTTATGCTAAATTGCTGGCGGGGGAGGAAGGGTATTTGAGCGAGTGGAACTAAGCGCAATTTAATGCGCTTCATGTGCAATAACTCGTTGCACATACAACAACATGATTTACTAGTTTTTAATATGCATAATGATTTTATAAAAACTTTTAAGTAGAAAAATTAAGAGCGTTGAAAATTCTTATATGCAAAGAAAAATGAGAAAAACAGTGAACTATTTTTATACTTAAGTACCATTATGTTGATACTGGAGTTTTCATTTGAACTAAATTTAATTTTTAACACTAAGCGTTTAACACTTTTAGTTTTTATCAAAGTATGAAGAGACTGCAAAAAAAAACCATATAAATTCAAGCCGTCGTGATAATGAAATAATGAATGGTTGGACTTATGACCGCTATATTTATTAACTCTACCTGCTTTTTATGTATATAAGACTTAAGACAAGTAAGTAATATATGGAACAGAACATTGATGGCCAGTCAAATAAAGTATATGTAGTAGTCCTTGGTGCACATAAATCACTTTATCATTCTAGGTAAAAGCCTATTCATTAATCTTGATACCGTTACTTGTTATTATTTTATCAAATATAATAATTTTTAAACATTCCATTAATAGAAGAATACATTTTTAAAACCAGCTTTTTTTTTGAATGCATCGTTTGGTACTTATATTTCTCAGCGAAAACGAGTGAAATCTCCATCACAAATCCACCGGAGTATTATACACCCATGGTAATGAATATACTTCCACTATAAAATATTCAGTGAAAATTCATTTTTACAACAAATTAAAGGCCTTTTTAATTGCTTATCCCAAAATAAAGCGGCTTGGATGACTTTTAATCATGAATACACTTAAAAAATCAGAGATTATCAAAGAAATTCGAAGTGATTTTGATTTAGATATTTTCACAAGACGTATTGGAAACATTTTGCATGATTGTAAACATCTTACAATAAGGGTTAGCTTCCCGTAAACACTCATCACAAAAAGGCATGTTTCGAATTTGTAATGGACCGGTCAATGCGAAACGATTATTTTTGAGAACAAAAAACGTTCACATTAGATATTCTTGACTGTTATAAACTTTTTTGGTACTATATATTTCTAAAAAAGAATAAGTCCGAAATTACCAAGGCTGTAGACTGATGACACTAGTTCGATTTGTTTTTAAACAAAATATTAGCATCTTTCGTCAAAAGTAAAATGAACTCCCATGACTATCTACCTCTTCTGGAAGAGGTGCCTTTTAATGTTCATGTTAAAATTAATAAATGCAGCATAAAATCAATTAAGATAACACTTTTATCTATTAAGCCGCAGTTGAAACTGAATGTTTCAAGGAGAAAAATTTTGAAATAATGAAGTAACCCACTTCAAGCCTGGACTTGAACCCCATGGAAAATTTTTGAAGTGTTTTTTTTTTTAATCAGATTTATTCACGTGGCATTCAGATTTCCAGTTTAAGTTAATTCTGTGGCAATAAGGAATAACAGCTAAACTCAAAAGTCGAATAAAAACCTGCTGCGTGTTTTATATTATAAATCCCAAAATGTTGATGTGATAAAATAGAAACAAAACCACAACTTTTTTTTTATATATTCGCAGCTTGAATTTCTGTACTTATGTTAATTAATTTTTTGTTTGAATTATGCAAATTGATTTTTTATTATAAAATTTTTTTCAACTATTTAAACTTCTCTATGTAATTATTTTTCATGTGCATGTATGTACTTAATTATGCACATTTACCTAAAATACTTAATTACTAATTGTAGCATATTTTTTTTGCATATAGCTATAACTATTAGTGTGTAATGTACGGACAGCATAATGAGGAAATAAGTGATCATGTGTTGCTAACTAAATTAACTTTTAGTATAATTTAAATATTATATATGTAATTAGCAAACACTAAAAATGTATTTTTTTAATGAAAATAGTGTTTTCTAAAAAGTGATGAAAAATTATGTTGTGTAAATTATTAAATTGTTTACTAACTAAAAACATTACAAAATAAGCATATATGCAAGTAAGCCAGAGCGAGAAAATTCAAAATAAATACGGATAGATGCTTAGAAACTTTATATAAATGGCTGCTAATGGCACTCCGAAACCACTCCACAATCCTCCAGCCCAAATTACATCAGTTATACAGAAACTGAAAAACAAAAATAATAATGAACAATAATAGACAGCTAAACTTTTTTTAAAAACAGTAGACATTGAGTAAATTTTTATCTAGTATCTCAACAGGCTGTTATGACTTAATAGTACCAATATTAATTACTCTTAATTCTGAGCTAATAAGTAAGTAGAACTTTTTTGGATATCGAATCAGGAAGTTCTTCAAGCGAAAATCAAAAACCAAAAATAAATGCCAAAAAATGCACACTGTAAGTATGAGTGGAAAGTACATACATTATTTCTTTCAACATAATTTTATTTTTGCACAATTTCTTATTATTTTTATGTATCGATGGTTAAGCTCACGAAAGTGGGCATTTTCTGTATTTTCCAGGTCTGCAACCTATTGCCTGCCGAGTGTATAGATTTTGTAAGTGTCTCAAGACAAAACACATTTGTGAGTTTAACTATCGATAAACACAAACAGCATTGTCAACTGATGTGATTCTAATGCAGAAATCCCTTAAAAACCTATTTTTGTGCAAGTACTCAATCCTCTCAGGGCTCCGGTGATCCGGGCTCCGGTGATCCAAAAATTAATTTTTTTAAATTTTTTCAGAAACAATCGCCCCAATCAGTGCTGTCGCTGTCACTTCAAATGAAGTTTTTCACTTCACTTTCAAGCACGATACTTCGTCACTTCCTCTTTCATAAAAACACTTCGGTTTTCCAGTTTCAATGAAAAGCTAAAATTGATATAAAAAAAAAAATATAAAATAAATATGTTCATATCTTTCAACTGTTTCGTTCAATTAATTTGCATTTCTCCTTAATTTGGAAGGACATCATTGACTGTAGCCCGATCGGTGTGTTTGAATCTATATTCCCTATAAAAAGTAAGACTCCATCTAGCACATTTTGAGACAATTTTGTGTTTATTTAAATACCTATTTGGCAACATTGATCAACAGTCATTTAACTGATTAGACATTGGTGGAAAATAACGAGGTAGAAGGCGAAGCTTTTATTTTTTAATAATTTTATGCAAAAGGACTGACATCGAGAGTATGTACCCTCATTTTAAAAGTTTTGTCGGAGTCTTATTGGGTCTGCCTCACAGTAGTAGTGCTACTGAAAAGTACGTTTTTAGTAGTAGTAGTGCTGAAAAGGTTTTTTTTTTCGCAAGCTAAGCACATAAAACCAGATAAATTTTGATAATATGTCGTTTTCTCATTACACTTCACTTTTTCTAAAAATCACTTCGAAACACTTCAATTTTTTAAAAATTTCACTTCAAAAAAAAATTTCAAAACGACAGCCCTGCCCCTAATTTAATAAATGTATATTCATTGAAAAGAAAATTAATTGCTATTTTGTAAAATTGTAACCTAATTCCCGACACCAGATTGAATTTAACTACGAAAATAAATTTAGGCAATATTTGTCCAAATACGCCAAATTTTCAATATGTTATAGAAAAAATTATTTGTTCAAACATGATTTCCCATTTCTTTTTTTCAGCGAAGGCGAATCCAGATTCGATTTCTAGTCGTTTCTAGTATCCTTATAAGCAAAAAATGGTTAAAAAACTTTGTCTCTCTTTAAAGAAATATCTAATAAAAATATACTAAAAAAGTTGAAAAAAAATTTCTTATTGAGTCCCACAGATTGCCAGTGACCCATAAAAATTTTAGTATTCAGATACGGAAAGCTTCTGTTTCGATTAAAAAAACGTTAACAAGAATGAGGGTCAGAGAATACGGTTAGATAGAGAGTATAAACGCAGTCGCCAGCGTGCGCCGGAAAGTAGTGGACGAGCGATACAAATCAAAAAACGAGTGGAGATGATATTTTCTTGTGTTATGTTGTTTTTTGCAAATCTGTAATAAAAAAAATTGGAGAAAATGGCATTTAAAGATTAAAATTAAAAGCAACATTGTAGACAAAGGACTGAAAAGTATAATCCTGACGGACAGACAGAGACGAGAGAAAAAAGACAAGAACGAATGGAGGAGTGGAGTTGATTTGTAAGATGCGAAGCGATAGAAAGTGCATTTACTTTCTGTATTCACTTTTAATTTAATTTAATTATTTCCTTTTAAACATTAACTGAATATTCTTCAATAAATATGATTTCATTTTAAATATAAAGTTTTGATAGTTCTTTTATAATGAACTGTAAAACTAAATTTTATTTTTTTTTATTATGATATACTGCAAGACAAGAGCGAAATATATTGAGCGTATGGATACACAAAACAATTATGTAAATGTGGAGAGTAAAAGAGAGTATAGACGTTACAACATGTGGTTAGACGCAAGTTGTATTGTAGTATGTGGATTAGCCTGTACCAGTGATGAAAAAGTAGGTACAATTGTACCTTTTTCCGACTTTTTCGAACTACAAGGTACATTAGGTACAATTAGAACATTTTAGGTACAATTTGTCATGGGCCAAAATAAATTTAACACTTAATTACAAAAAAAAAAAAATTTGTAATAATTATCTACACAAATTTAATATGCCTGTACTTAACTTTAAAGCTCGCAGCTCCGATATTGCAGTCTATAAAGAGAAAATATTGCAAAAATAATTTTCCAAATCGAATGAAGTTTTTTTGCAAAAAAATGTTAAAGTCATAAGAAGATTATTGAAATTTAGCAAAAGTTTTATGAAATGTAACCTTTTTATGACTTTGAACCTACTCATAAACATTATCCGATTTAAAAAATTATTTTTGCATTATGTATGTTTCCTTTTATAAACAATAATAACAGTGCTCTAAGCTTTGAAACAAATCTTGGCTAAAAATTTTTGAAAAATCGAAAATTATGATAAAAATTCCGGAATTTTCATGACGAATACTATCAGATTTCAAAGTTTGTTTCCCCTTGATTAGATGACTAAAGACTTTGCGCCTCTCTTAGTTTCGGATTTTGTTATGCCCTAAAATGTTATTTTTTATAACCAATTTGTTTGACTCATTGTATATGTGCTGCAATAATTTAACCTAATTTATATATAGCGAATATCGTGTTCATGTTTCATTTACTTTTTTAAGCGTTAACTTTTAAATGAAAATTAAATTTCTTACAAAAGCGATGAACCAATATTTTAGGTACATTAATGCTCATTTAGGTACAACTTTTTTGCTACATTAGGTACAATTTAAAATTTGTAATTTTCATCCCTGGCCTGTACTCAATTTCTGGTGTGCACACATGTTGTATCGTGGATAGCTGACTTGAGTTTTCTGTCGTTTCACTCAGCACCACTAGTATGTGTTTCATGTGTTTCATAATTTTTGAATACTGAATCAATTCTGTGCCTTTACACCTACCTAACGCGTGAAAAAGGGTTGGCTTTAAAAAATAAAATACCATACATGGTATCAACTCTGACAAGGTAAGCTTCTAAGAGCACTGCTTTTATTTCGCCGTTCCGATTCGGCATGAAACTGTACGACTTCCCCATTCATGTACAAAGTTTAACACCTGCATGATCGTACGTTAGAACATGATTCGATATTAGATTTCTATCTTAGTAACTCTAAGCAACGATTTCACTGAAATGTTGCCAAATTTCTTACCTTTAATCAAATCACAAAATAAATTTGTTTCTTTTCAAATAGAGGTGTTGAATGTTTTTTCCACGAAACCTTTGTTTCATTGTATTTAATTTAGAGGTACTTCAAATTCACACACAAATATTCAGCAAAACATAGAAAACAGACTAAAACATTATGCCAAATTTATTTTCTGGGTGCAGTTATTCAGCAATTCATACAGAAAGGAACGAAAGCCAACAAAAAGTAAACAAATCTATTTCACTAAAAGAAAAAAAAAGTAACCGAATAAAAACCTGAGAAGCACCACAAAATTTTCTTTGCAAATGGAATTTACGAGCAAATTAATGAGTTGGCAAACCTGTGCAACTTTCCTTTCAACAGAAACAGAAGCAGTGAAGCAACGGGGTGAGTAATGTGAAACTATTTTCTACAAACAAAAACCGAAAATTCTTAAATGGCATATAAAGCAACAAATTTGCCAAGTCCAAGTTCAACACTACGTAGTAATTTATGTCTATTTACAAAAGAACGAACTATGTAATTATTTCTAGTTCATGCAAATAAAAATAGGTTTCTTTTTTACGCAGAGACTTAATGGAAATGTATTACATACAAAAACAAACAAAAGAAAAAGCGGCCAAAAAAGTGAACAGTGAAGAGTGAAGTGACATGCGACAGCATTTTTTTAAGGACATTTATAATGTTGACATGTGCATAGACCGACCAGCAATTTAAATAGGCCAGCATATTGTCAATGTGGCTGCCTGCTTGCCAGCCAGCCTACAAGGATACGCCACACAAAGAGGATATGCGCGCTTTTTTTTTAGCGTTTTTTCTCTTTTTTCTATTTTATTTTAACTTTTGTGTGTGGCTTTTTTGGCGGAAGTACAATTTGACAACTACAAATATGTAGAAGGCTCACACACACAACAATGACAGGTTAAAACACAGACGCACACACAAACAGACAAATACACACAACGTCAAGATAAATGACATTATGTGAGTTTATTTCTATATGTATGAATGTATGTATGTTAAGCTTATTCATGGAAATAGAAGGCGAACACTTGCCACTGACAGTATACAGTACACGCATTTTATGCCAGTTAACGCCTATTTATGACCACCGACGACCGCCCTACGGACACACCACATGCTCGGCTCGCACTCGATGGATGGCAGAACATGATGTTTGCACGTCTAAGTGAATGACAATGAATGACTGGGATAAACGTCATCATATTACACATAATAAAACAACAACAAGAAAAAAGTTTCATTGCGGCTCATAAAAAAAGTAGGTAGTAGCAGGTAGCAGGTAGTAAATAAAAGAAGAAAATGTTTATATTCGCAATTTTCCAGTTGACTGCGAGTAATTATTGTTTGAAGCAGCATAGTTCGGTTGTGAATACGGTGCAAAACGGACGTGTTGCTTTGCCTTTAGCAGTTACGTTGCGGAAATGAAGTCGCCGCAAAGGAAAGTAGAATAGTACAAACCGCGTGCGTTTCTACAGAATCTGAGTATAAAGAAATATACAAGTAAAATTCAGACAACTTAACAACTACACGCATTCATTTCAATACCAAACATAATGAAAAAACAAGAATCTTCAAGGGAAGACGATGACAGTGCAACTGCAAGCGTGACTGCAATTGTCTCTCCAGAGAATGAAGATAGTTATTACATTATTAGCCCTCAAAATCCTATTGATTCTAATATCAATGTACAAGATAATCGCAATCGACGTCGTCTATCGACATTTACCACTACTCCCAGCTTAGCTATGCACGATATAGCTGAAGAAGCAGCAGCTGCTGCTGCTAGCAGAAGAATGACACTTGATGGACCTCCACCACCACATGCACCACCACCGTATGACTATCGCCGTCCCAAACCTGGTATACTACGGTTGGATGTGCATAAACCAAGACGTTCATCAGGTGGTTCTGTTGAGTTTCGTGAGCAACCACAAATGTTGGGCGAGGTGAGTTTACTTTTGTTTATTTAGTTTGCGCTAATAAATCGATTGGCAATTTATACTGTTATATTATGTTAACAAGTGTGTAAAAGTTTTTACGAATATTTTTATTTAGTAAAAAGTAACCGTATACATCTACAAATGTAATTGCAATAAAATACAAATAATTTTTAAGTATTGGCTAGAAAATTTGCTTTTTTTATAATTCTTAAGTCGTAGAAAAGCTTTGATAAGTCTAAAATTGAAACATTTGAAACAATGTGCTTTAATGATGTGTCATAAACATCGCTATTTCTCATTCACCGTTACAGTTTAGTACTGAGTAAAGTAATGGCTATTTCATAGAATTGCTTACTTTATCTAAAATTATGCAAAATTTGGGGAAAGATCTATGCTAGGACATAAAGTTTAGTTTAATCAATAAGTTTATTAGTTATATTTCTCTTTTAAAAAGACTTTCTGCTCTTTTTGTCAAGCTAAAGTCTTACAGGATCTTTCTTTTTCATATTTTTAGATTTCAAAAATCTCAAGGAAATTACAATAAATAGAAAATCGCCATACGAAAAATTCTTACAAGACAGGACAAAAACCCCATATTTCCTATTAACTATAAATTTTTCTCAAGTTTTAAAAATATTAAAAGTTAGGGATCTAATATAAAGTACAAAATGACGATTATTTATTTTCATAAAATTTCTATTGAAAAGCTGAAAACTCTCTTGAAGATCTCTTAAACTTAATGAACCTCTAAACACAGAAAATTGAAATTTCTATTAATTGCTTTACATCTTGACAGAAAATGTTTGATTACATTTTTTTTCAAGAGCCTTCTAGTCTCATAGGACTGGCCACTCAGTAAACAGAGGAAATGTTTATTTTAATAGCTTGAAAATCGAAGGTGTAGTGTTCTTTTATTGTAATTTTTTTTTATGACACAAGCCTACGTAAGAGCTTTTTGCATCCATTCGTTATGTGTGAGCTATATTTTCACGGCGAAATGAAAAGTTTTTCTTGGTTAAGTTTTACCAACCTAGAATTGGTGCTGTGCCAACCATGCCAAGCTTGCACCTTGGCACGCTGCATTCTAGCACACTACCCACTACGCCATGGTAACAACCAGCGTTCTTTGTACCCAGCAGTTATACAAAAGCTCGTTTAAACTTCTCGACTGTTATAGTATTTTTCAGACAGAAATGAAGGCAATATATAATGCTTTTGAAAGGCAATGTACGTATGTATATTAGTTAGTGCCAACAATATATTTGAACTTCTGGTATTATAGGAAATGAGGTGACGGATAAACTTGTGAGGCAGGGTCATGTCCTAAGGGCAGCATCCTCCGACAATCCATCATCACTCAGTTTTCAGCTTTTGATAGAAGAGTTTTTACAACCTCAAATAGAAAATGGAGGTATCAAAAGTCATCTTCAATGTCAAAACTTTTCTGTTCTCAATATTTTCGCCCCAAAGCTGAGTTTTTGATTTCATACATGTTTCATATTTAAATTCTGTTTACTGATTTAATTGACCACCGTTTTCTTCACAACTTTCTATAAATTGTATTTGTTATTAAAGTAGGTAAATGTGACACTACATTGCTTTAAAATTATCACGAAATTTCACATTAGCTTCAAAGAGGAATAGAGAAAGGAGATTCTGGTTTCAACGGAATCTTATGGAAAATTTCATGCTTGAAAATGAATAGTAGTGGACGACCTCATTTCAATAATGCCATGGAGATGAAGATCGGACAAAGACCGGCGCAAATATCTTAAGTAAATCGCATAAAAAATAACTGAAAAGAACCAAAACCAAAACATTTTTAGATGTCTATTATTTGTAAACTGTTTCTTTTTTGGCAGAAAGTAGCTTAACACAAATTGGTACCATACAAAATACGATTTTTAGATGATTTTTCAAAACGATCTAGTTCACGATTACTTACCGCCAAAGCCTGCTCCCTGACACTTTTGCTTGTCTAGTTTCTTAAAACGTTTTCACTTCGTTTCACTTACAGTTTGCTTCTTATAAAAATTAAAGCACTTAACAGAATTTATACGAACGTATCCTAATTGAAATGCAGAATTAATGACTCTCAATTTGTTCTTCTTTAATCCTTCAAATGTAATCGTTTTCCTTAATTATATTCGTATAAATTCCATTAAAGTTGTATACCCAGTAGACCGCAGACATTTTTACTTTCCGCAGCATGCTGCCAGTAAATTATTCATTAATTAAAAAAAAAGTAGGTATTCAACTTAAAATTATGTGTTATGATAGCGAGGAAAAAAATAAATAAATTGCAATACAATAAGAGTCATTTATGTCACACTTGCGAGCCGCAGCAGCAGCAACAAACAGCAACCACCGCCGTCGCCACATTTAAAATGCATTCATGTAATTCTAGGTACTTTACATTTCCCCACCCACTGCGAAAAGAAGTTGAAGAAAATGTTTGCACACAATCAAACCAGCCATCAATGTAGGGGGAGGTAGGGAGCACAATGTAAGCACATAGTTGAAGTGGCTGGCACTGGCAACATTCACTTTCATTATTACATAGTATCCTGGCTGGAAAATGTAAAATTGCATTTCCAATATGCTGCAAACGATGATAGTGAACGTCGCACAGCAAGTGGCAACTACTAACAAGTAGCAAATAGCATGTGGCATTTGGTGGTGCAAGTGGCAAACTGTTATGCGAGCGCTATATTCTCGTCTGCTGTTATTGCTTGCCATTGAAATTGCATTAATTAACGTGCGCTGCTGCTGCTCAGAACGAACTGTTGCCATCGCGCCGCTCTTGTATTTTTTTTTTAGTCTAGTTGCTGCTGCAACTACACAGAAAATTCACAATAATTAAAAAAGTGCAAAGTGAAAATGAAATTGATATTTTAACTTTCTTGAAACTCAAAGTTTTTTTCTGTGGCTTTTTTTCTGTAATGAAACTTTCTTTATCTTGTGACGGACGTTTTTAAGTGTAAATGAACTTGATTGTTGAAAACATTAAATTCATTTAAAAATTAAAATTTTAAAAATATTTATCTTATGTCGCATTTTGAAATGTCGTTAGCTGCCAGTGGCATTTTATAATTTTTTCATCATTTGTTGGGTTGCTTGTTTGTTTTAATCAACGCATCACTTTACCATTTCATCTTCATTAATCAAAGCTGGACGAACAACGAACCTTCACCGATGGTAAGATAAAAATCTATTTTAATGTGCCCATAAAATAAAGAAATAATGATGTGCTATAGAGAAAAAAAAACAAGAAGCTAATCTTTTTCAATACTCCCCTAATACTCATCTACTTCAGTTTCTAGACTTCAGCGTTACCTCATATCAATCACATGTCTATTGCCTGCCATTTATTTTTTTATGACTAGGGTATGCAAAATGTAGCGCATTTTTATGGCATGCTGTCAAGAAATACCGGCGGCGATATCAGTAAAAAACCTTTTCCTTTTTTACTACCCGAATGTGTGTTTCAATATTATTTTATTTTCGATTTTCGTCACATGACGGCACTTCCAGCGATGAAAACCTCAAATCATTGAGCACTAGTTTGCTGTTTCTAAGGAGGACATGACTATATCTAAACTCGTGTAGCATATATATATATATATATATATATCCCAGCGGATAGTAGGTAATACACGATATTTTCAATCGATGAAAATTAATAGATATATTCTAAGGTTGACTCTCACAATTAATGAAAATTGGATGGGGAAAAATGAATTTTTTAATTTTTTTCCTTTACAAAGAAAGGAACTAAAACTTTGTAAATTATTTCAGTTTTGATTTCTTTTATTAAAATTAGACTATGTACGCATGCCATTAAAGAAAAATAAAAAAAGGAAGACACAGTTCTGTGCAAATGAGAAGCAATAAATCTAGGCATACCATTCTTATTGCGTTTTTATGATTTATATTAATTTTCATTTTAGAAAATACGGATTTAGGGCTGTGCAAAACTAAATTCATATTTCTTTTGGAAGTGATAAACATCCACTCTATGTTTCGGGATCCCAAAGCAAGTTTCAAGAAGTTAAGCCCGAATGGTAGTGTCAACCATGAGGGGAATGAAGCCTTCTCCCTTCTAATCAATCTTTAACTAACTTTCATTCATTTTTATTTAATTTATCCAAACGCAAAAAATTCCACCCCCATGCTTGTCTGTGACTTTATAGAGCAATATAGAACTTGTAGTAGAGAATTAATTCCATTGCTTTGCTCTACTCCATTGCTTTGGAGTTTTGCTCAGACAGAAGTTAAAAAAGTACCGAAACATCAAAGAAATGTTCGCTTTCAAATGATCAAGTATTTCTTCAATCAACGGATAATACAAAAAAGGATGTTATGACATCGCAGTGTAAAAATTAAACTATTATGTATAAAATGTCGAATGAATGATTTTTTTGTTCTCCTACTACATTACATTTTCCCGTTGGGAATATGCGTGCGTGTGTGTGCATGTGTATTTTGAAATTTTTTTTTAGAAAAAACATGACCTTCATACCATTGAAGGAATTTTACTAACAAACGAAATTTCACTTTTCATTGGAGAGCAAAAAACATATTAAAAACGCCGACACATGCAAATGACAACACACACTCAAGCAAACACCTACAAAGGGAATTGCACACATAGACTGTTCATGTGTCTATACTTATGTGTATGAGATACATATAAAAACATTGTATATAATATACATATAGACACATTTACTTCAAATAGAAAAGGTGAAGTATGAAATAGCCTTAGGTTAGCAGCTCGTCGCAGGAAACTCACACTTAAATAGTAAGACAACCAATACAAACGGACACAACAAATGCTGCGTTGTGTGTGTAGTACCGTTTGCTACTGTCTTATTTTTTGCCATTCCGTTGTACTAGTACCAGAGAACCACTCCTAAATAAATTGGCTTTCCAAGTTTTTGTACAAAACATTTATTATTAAGTCACGAAATGAAAGATGAAGCTTGTAGACAGGTCATTGAAAAATGACGACATAGCTGTGGGCGAGTAAGTGAGTAAGTGAGTCAGAGCTGCCTTGGAGTGGGGTAAGGAGGAGTGGCCTGCTTAAAAAGTTAAATAGTATAACATATTTTGTATTCTATGGGGTCTTTAAGAATTTTTATGCATGACCTTTAATGATTTTTATCTTTCTATTAGATTTTTGAGATTCAGCTTTAAAAAATAATGACGTCATTAAAAGTTGCCAGTTTTCTAAACTCAAGTGTTAAATTTGAAAAACTCATAATAAGAAAAACTCCATCTATACTAGACTTAAAACAAATAATATCCATTCACCAATTTGGGTTTAGGGGAAACACGTAAGAATGTTTCTGAATACGTCAATAATTTGTTTAGCTAATATACTGAAAACTGCTCAGGCGTCTCTTGTACAAAATTAATAAGCTATTACCCGGAAAAATTTACAGACAATATTACAAATTAGAAATTACTCCCTCTACCTGCTATATACCTCAGATATGCCAACAAAACATAATTACGTTTGGTGGCGACACAGCAATTTTAAGTATCTATGTTAACCTCATAACGCCGACCAAACATATAGAGGATTCCTTTGAATCATCGTAAATTGGTTAGCGACTTAAATAAAGTTAAATGAATCAATATTTTCTTCAATGCCCAGATCCTTGACTGTATGTGGTATTTATTTAGAAGCTCTAAAAGACATATCGCTCATTTACTAAAAGACGGTCATAACTCAAAAAACGCGATTTTCCAGAAAACGCTTTTAAAGTTTTCAATTGGTGGGAGTCAGATTTGCAGATAAAAGAAGAAATCTTATAATTCTCATGCGGAGAGTATACAAGATATGAAATAATAATATGAAATTTTTACACAATATGAAACATGACATAATGAATAATTTTGCATCTTTAACTCAAAAATCGTGTTTTTTGACTTATGACAGTCTTTTAGTAAATGAGCGATATTAAGTTTTTGTTGCTAAACAACCAGAATTTCAAGAAAGGGGAACAAAAATATTTTAACTTCATCTGGCACAAGAGATAATCACCAACTCTCAGTCTCTTCGTGTACCACTTCGTCGGGCCAAAACGAGCTAACAGGTTCTGAAGAAGAAATCAGTCCGGTGTGTGACTCCGTGTTATGAGAAAATTTCTCCACTTTAGGAGCACCGAAAGTTGTGTGTGTTGGGGCATCAGAACTTAATACTCAGTATGGACAATAATAAAAGTTTAACATAAAAAAGAAAGCAAATATACATCGAATGTACACTGGTTATTAAAAAAACCCCAAGTTAAATCTGTACAACAAATTGTTTCTCTAAAAAATGATTCTGATGATGTAGGCATGATGTATGATTCAATTATGTCGAAATGCGTAGGCATTAAGCATGGAAAACTTCAAAATTACAATGCTCAGAGCCCTTACAGGAGTTCCGTGGTAGATAAGCAATAGCAAACAACATTCAAAAAGATCTCAAAAGACCATAGATATCCTGGAATATTTTGGTAACAGGTAAAAATACCATAGATTTTTAAATAAAATAATTAGTGGTATTGGGATCTGCTAGTGCATATATAGTAGCTAAAGAAAGATTGAATAAATAAGTGAGCGTATCAAAACTCTCTGTCTTTTTTAAACTAGTATTAATTACCTTTCTGGAAATAAGTTTTCACAAATTATTATGGGATCACAATATGTAGAGCTTATTTATATCTAACATGCAAAGAGTTTACCCTTCCTTTCTCTTTTACCCAATCCCTGATTTAAATTTAAGCGGATCTCAGACTGCAAGTGGGCTTTCTATCGGTCAGATATCACCCAAGTAAATTTGGTCTGTCAGACGAGATACAGTGTCGTCTATATATGAAGGACTATGAGAAGATATCCCACATTCTGTGTGAATGTCCAGCCTTGGCTAGGCAAAGAAAGGGTATTTTTGGCAAACCGTTTTTAACGGTTAATGAAATTAAAACTTCTGCCACAAAAGATAATCTACCCTTTATCAGGATAGCAGATCGTATTTTGTCTCAATTTGGGGCTTTGGTGTAAAAGATCTCCAAGGTCGCAGTGCCTGACTTTCAGGTCATTCCAACTGTACCAATAATTATAATAACATGCACGATTTTTCTTAACCTTCTTTTCACATAAATTTGCATATTAAATACATAATATTGCATTAAACTTTATCATAATACTTTTTATACAAGAAGTCAACAGATTCTGTAAATTAACTTGTATGTAAAGCAAGAAATCCACATATATGCACAACTCAAAGTTATCAGCTGACATTTTGTTATTACAAACATATGTTTTCCTGCCGATATCTCCATAAAGCACAATGTCATAAAAATGAAGGCTGCAGCATTACACGGATTATATTTAGGACATTACACCACATATACATAGAAATAGCTACAAAAAAGTGTGAGTGTATTTTTATGTTGCTATTGTAATGAGCTTGTGAGTGTGAAAATATTTTGAGGTGTTGGTCAACACATATTTCCGTGTCATTTTCTGCCATTCTATATAAATTCTTCCTAGAAGGCACAATTTTTTTTTTTAGTTTTTACAAGGATATAATAAAAATATTTCACATGTGCGTCTAAAACTTTGAAGGATTTACACACACGTACAACTATGCCACACATGTTGAAAATAAAAGTGTGATATTTGATTAAGGTGTTGCATAATTGAAATAAAGAATGACTATAAATTATAACGATTGACCCAATTATGGAAAAAGCACGCCTAACAAAAATAGGTTAATGGAAAATCGAACAAGTTAAATATATTAGAAAGATGCATTTAAAAAGCTTAAGTTCTTTTAATTTTTTACAAGCAATTTTGCTTAAATTTTCTACTTAATAGAATTTTTTTCAACTAGATTAGGTTAACTTTAGGGCACGCTACATGGCACACTCGCTCTCCTGCACCGGAAGACGACATAATATCCGGTTTCGTCAAGTTATTTATATTTTCTTTTTCATTTCTTGTCTTTGTTTTTGTATTTTTTGCTACACATACATACATATTTAACCTATACCAACTATGATGCCAATATATTCAATATCTATCCTCTGCATTGTCAATATGCAAGAAAATATGTTTGAATTTGATGGTGATGTCAAACTTCCAAATAGCAATAAAATATTTATGTGTGTGTGTGTGTGTGAGTGTATATGTGTGACTCACCTCCGTTTCCGCATTGATATTACTTTGGGTTTTTGTGCTCATGCTGTTATTTTGAATTCGTTTATAAGTATTTGCTTGTGTGTGTGTATGTTTGCCAATTTACATGGCTTCAGGCTAAATTATGCACACGAAAACATATTTCAAATATTCATGTATGCATACACATGTATACATCTGAATGTGTATGTTGTTTGCATGTGTTTGTTTCTTGAAGTGTCTCTCCCATAAAACACATGCTTCAACAAAATAGCAGAAAATTTTATATTTATCTTTTCGCGCTCAGCATATTGCTATTTTTTGTTTTATTTTCTTTACATACATTTCAAAGGAGAATTTCAACTGTTGTCAATATATTTATGTATTTGTTGGTTTGCGTTAAGTCGCTCCTTATTATAAGTAGGAAATAATATTATTCAATATATGTATACACATTAGTATATTTGCATATTTATTTGCCACTGTGTTTATGACATTTCTACATGATTTATAAAAATCGCTGAGCCTTTCTTGTTAAGCATTTTTGTTTTTAATGATAGCTCGAAGTTGATATGATTTTTTCTTTTTTTTTTTTTGATAAGAGATTTGATTTTAAAAGATATGTAAATTCTTTGTTCTTTTTTTTTTATATTATATACATGTTTTTTTGGGTTTTGTTAGAGAAAAGCGTTGAAAAAAGTATCAGGAATGGCTCATTATCTCGGATGGATTTATTTCGTTGAGTATTCATTTTGCTTTCCTTAGCTAGCAGGAGATAGAGGACACTCTCATCATGCAATACCTCCCGTGCGACCTGGCCGGTATACGATGTCAGTTGGTCTAGGGAACTTATCACCAGGGGCCGTACAGACGTCGCCAGACTCATTACGATTTTTGCAGGTCCCCGCCTTAAGGCAGATATACCTTTCAACAAACACTGTAAAAGTTGCGAAAACTCCAACGAGGAGGAAACACTAACCCATATACCCAGCCTTAGCAACTGCGAAAAACACATCCCTAGGAAACCACTTTCTAGACCTGTCCGACCTCTTGGCTGTCAAACCGAACAAACTCCTTAAATACCTCAACCCTACAAAGTGGATTTAGTTCAGTATTCAGCTTTTTATCATTTGGAGGGGTAGTCGTATCAAAACGACGCATAAGCGCTAATTGTGATCTACGCGTGGACTGCTGTAGATCAGCCACATAAACCAACGAACCAATTCATTTTTTTAGATATGAGTAGGTATATGTTAAGTTAGATATCTTATATTTCCAAATGATATGCACACAATGTCTTAGTCAGTTATCCTCTAAAGCACTGGCGGAACCAGGTGGCGGTTTTATCACAAGAACCAGTGTTTTTCAACGCAGGATTTGTTATTCTCAGAACAAACATGCATTCTTTGAAAAACAGTTTTAATCAGGCATGCTAAAGAATCCGAGTGAAAGTGAATTCGAAAGTGAATTTGAAATCGAGTGAAATTGTTTTTGGTGCTCTAGAAATCGAGTGAATTCATATTTACTATTTTTTTTTTTTAATTCGTTGTAATGTTTGGAACTCGCTGTAATTTTCGATCAGCTGGTTATTGGCGCAAGGAAAAAAAAAAACAAAAAGAGGTTGTGAAAATTTAAAAATATGAGTGTTTTATTTGAATATGCGCTAAATATTGAAAAAAAAAAACCAATATGCTAGCCAAAAAAATTAAAAGACATTTGAAGACGCAGCAGTAGGAGTAACATTAACAGCGGCAGCGTTGGAGACCGTGGAAGTGCCGGCAGTGGAAGAGGCGGTAGTACTACGGGCAGCAAAAGAAGCAACAGCAACTACTGAGGTATTTCATCAACGGAGCATGTGCTGTTTACATTTCTAAAAGTGGAAGGGAGCCAAACTGTGAAGTGCCTATTACGCCTTCAATTACTGTGTTAAACGATATAGAGGGGCTGCTCCCGGTCGCACTATCCCCGGAATTGTTGTTATTTTTGCTATTTTCTGCCTTTTTGTGGTGGGCCATTGCTCTAAAGGTTCGTCGTCAATTATTGCCAGTGCTTCTACTTTTACTTTATCGTCCATAAATTGAGGAATAAAGCATCCTGGGAGAAGCTCTTATGCTTTCTCCTTGAAATTTTTATTTTCACTCATATTTTTTTTACTTGATTAATTTTTTGTTAAATTTACCTACATTTTTGCGCCGGTTGTTCTATTTCATTTGTGAATTCAAACCACTTTTTTTTTAGTGAATTCGGTTCCTAGAGCCTGCGAATTCGTTCGAAATTCACTTTTAATAACGAGTAAGAAAAGAAAAGTGAAAGTGAATCATAGAGCACCAACGAGTGAAATGCTAGTGATTTCATTTCACAAAGTGAATTCTAGAGCACCAAATAGTGAAATTGAAGTGATTTCAATTCACTTTTACTCGAAAGTGAATTCTGGAGCATGCCTGAATGCTTCCACAACAATCAGGTTACGACCATCCTTTGATCCACTAGTGCTATAAAGCTGTTATGCATATGTAATTCTCCATTTGAGCACACATACACTCAATGCCTTTAATCGTTATTATGTGATTAGTGTTTTTTTGTAGGAGCATTTTCTTTTCATTTTTTGCTGAAAGGCATTCTTTCAAAGTGCAACACTTCACTGATTTTCAATTGAAAAAACGCTGTAAAAATTTCCATTTGAAAAATTTGCTTTCTTTGTAGATTAATATTTCATTCAATTTCCATGACAGCAATTTGTGTAAAATTATTATGCATGTAGCAAAATGTTTCGGAATATTGGCTAGGAAGGAGTAAGTGATTTATGTAATGTAAGCATTAAGATCTTAAAGTATTTTTTGTTTTCAATGGAACTTTTAAATTTAATGTCCAATCGTAATTAATAGGGGAATAAATCAAAACAAAATATGCCCTTTAACAAATCCAGGAGAAATTTTTTACTTATAATGTTCACCACTATTGTTTTTACTCCCAAGATCTGAATCTTTGTCTTCAATACGATTCGTTTTAATTGTTCTTTGATGACAAATACCAATTACCAAATGTTTGGCTTATCCCATGATCGCGATTAACTGTGATTTTGCTTTCGAGAAGAATGTATTTATTTTAAATATTTGGCTGGGAGACTAGACCAAATGACATTTAAAGGTGATTGTAAATATCATCAAGGCCATCTCATCCTGAACTAATTGCCCAATATTTTTGATGTAATATTTCGGATAAAGTTATGATGCTCCATGTGCACAACAGTCCATGGAAGGCTTGGGCCGAGCTTTTCACATCCATTTGTGTTGTGCGAGTTATATCAAACTCTGCGTAACAGTCCAACACATAATCACTACTTCTTATACAAAAAAAAAAGAAGAAAAACAATTTCTGACATGAGGAAAATAGAAATTAAATTGTTCATTTTACATTTCTAAACTGATAAAATAATCTCTCTCATCCTTTATAAATACAAATAGTGTGAGACAATTAAACTTGTTTCCAAAAAATTACTTAGTAATGCTATTATTTGACAAAAAAGGAATCATATTAAAACGTTCCCCAAGGATGACGAATAATCACGCTAAACAATTTTGTCTGTGTCATAAACACGTGCGTGAAATATGATAAATATACGCTGCACATACACACATCCACACAAATAGAAAAACACTCATACATACACGTATATATAAATTTTATTTTAATTAACCGGGCAAATTAAAACAATAATAAAAAACACCGCTGGAATTTGTCTTTACAAATTATTTGATATTGTTTTTTTTTTTTAATTTAAATATTTTGCTGAACAAAAAAGTGAAAAATCGCGCACACGTTTTCCAAAAGAAACAAAAACCCACTTCGTGTTTGGAATAAAACATGAACTTTAATGAACTACACGTCAAAAATAAAGAGGTGAAAGTAGAAGTAAAAGAAATACAAAAATATTTTAATATGCAGGAGGTGCGGTGCACTACAGTGCGAAAAATTACTAAAACTTTCGAATAAGATGATGGTGATGTAGAGCAGAAGCATTATGACAACGACTTGGAGTCGATTAGGCACTCCACCAACCACGACTATAGCCACGTGAAACATATAATAGTAATTCGCGATTTTATTCCATTATTCAACCCTTGCATGTTTGATTTTCATTTACATGCGAGCATATTTGGTTAAGCACAAACTATAATATATAAGACTTGAACGTTTGAGCGCGCTTGAAAGAAGCAAGGACAAGCACACATACACTTACACACATATAGACACACCACATGGACATGCCACAAATACTATGAACTGTAACTCTACTGCGAGTGTATGAGTTTTTAATATAATTCTTTTTGTTTTTATTCATTTATGAAAATACGCGAATGTCTCAGAGTAGGTCGCGCATTGGAAAATACTTTTAACCCGCACATTCCAAACTCTTCACACCAATTCTTCCCTAGGTATGATGATAAAAACTGAAAATGGGCATTCAAAGAGTTGTTCATGCAAAGAACAACATGAATATGATGAAGCAAAAAAAAGAAAAAAAAAAAACCAGGAGCAAGTGAACCAAAGTTCGCCGCGTGCGATTTTTCTGCTCATTCGTCTTCGTTGCGCTAGAGAAAGGTTAAAATAAAAATAAAAAAGTGAAAAAGACTTTTGTGTCTTGTTGTGTTTTTTATTTTATTATTTTTATATTATTGTTGTTATTCGTTCGTCCGCTGTTATTCACTTGTGTGTATGTGAGTTTATATGTAAATTATCCTTTATCTATTAGTGCGAGAGTGTGTGTGTGTGTGTGTGTCTTGGTCGGTTGGTGTAGCTAGTGAGTTATTCATTTGCTGGGCTTGTGTTTTGGCCATTTCGCCGTGAAATGGAATGGTTTCATTCATATATTCACATTCATTATTAGAAAAAGCAAAAAAGTAGAAAAATGAAATTAAGTAAATTCAATGTTGGGAGTGAAAAAATTGAATCGTTTTCGTTACTGCTTGTTATATATATTTTTTTTCTTCTTCTGCGTTGTCCTTTGGAGTGTCCTATTCTTATTGAATATTCGTTTTGGTGTTTCAGTCTTCATAATCAACTCCGGGAAAGCGCTTCTAACTGAAACTAGTAGTAACTGAAAAGCAATTGGAAACGGATATAGAAATTCGAGTGTTGAACTATTTTTTAGCATAGTAATCAAATTAAAATTAATAAACGTTTTTTAAAAAATTTACAACAACAAAATTTGGAAAATAATTTTAGTGATAAATAGTATTGAAAACAATGTTTGTTAGTTAATTAATTATAAAAGAAAGTAATAACGTATTGCGCATTTAATTTGTATTTAGATCTTTAAAAAAATCACTGTTGTCTAGTGCCTAATATACTTGTAGTGTAGTGTAGTTCAGATTGCGTGTAGCCAAAGTAGTGATTAAAAAAAATTGTGATTTACGTAATATATTTTTATTGCGAAGTGAGAATAATAAAACAAAAAAAATATTAAAAATTGTTAAAACATGTTTTTAAGTTCAAATAAGTGAGCAAATTAAAAACAAAAACAAAACTCGTGAATTTTTATATATTTAATTGTGTTATTGAAAAATCCTGAAATCAGATTGGAAGTGCTTCTTGAAAATTTAAATAATTTTTTAAGGCATGTATTGTTTTAGTTGAAATTAAAAAGTATATACTTTTTTAAGTTGTTAGCAAAATTCAAGAATTTTTTAGAGTCTAACTAAGTCTCTAGTAGTCAGTGTCAGTAAACTAAAGTTTATTTTTATCAACAAAATATACAAAACAATATTTTTTGCTTTGGATATCTTAAATTTTGTAACGTTTGTTTTCTGAGTTAAATATAAAAAAAAGAGAATCCAAACAGAATTATTTTTAGAGAAATGATATAAAAATGGATTCTAAATGTTAATTTTCATAGTCATGAATTGGTACATGTCTAGTTTGTTGGAGTGATATTTAACAGGTTTAATGAACGTTTTTTACTCAAATTAACAACAGTGTATATAGAGGGAATCAGATCAGACGGCCGTTTTTGAATCCGCCAAAATGCCCATCAGTGTTTCTATATAAATTCATTTGTTATATTACGAGATTTGGTCCAGGATTTTAATTTCCGTGTAATTTTTTCTGACCAAGTATACTTTTCGAATATTTACGAAATTGTGACTGCTTTATCACCCACGCATTTAAATTGGCAAAAGTTTCAAATATCTCCAGGATTCGATTTTTTGCCTTGATATTTTCTTCTTCAAAATGGGCAATTCGTAATTTAATAGTTTCTGAAAAACAATTACTTATTATATGAAATATATTTGTTTACTTACAAAATTCAAAGAGTTTAAAGCTGATATAAAAAACTAATCGTTCCTCATTCACTTCATCAGGATATTACATCTCCCACTGGCGTTGCATCGCCACATCAGTTATCTGTGACCTGGGCAGAATCATGCGACATCAACGAACCACCGGAATTAAAGTTTAAACCGTCTTCTGCAGATACAACTGCAATAGGAATAAGGTAAGAAATTCATTTTTGAAACAAAAATATATAAATAAAATTTTTACCGAAAGATTTTAGTTTTGATTCGAGGATTCCAGAACTCAGATAAATTTTGTTGGTCTTTGCTTTGAGTACATATGAAAGAGTTAGAAGCATTAAGAACTGACCAATCTTCTCACCTGAAACTTAATTGTTCTTTTCTCTATTGTCCATCAACAGCAACAAACCAGAGATGATATTTTGGTACTCCATATCGCCTAAGAAGTTAACTGAATTGTTGCATTTATAAAACAGTCAAGTTAGTAGATTTCGAAGTTCAAACTTATATCCACATTAGTGCAGACAGATCTCTTCACTTGAAACTGTCAATTAAACAGCGTCTTAAATTTATTAATGAATTTGATACTGATTGACCATAAGTTTTATAATTTATGTAGCTCAAAATTAGCAAATTTTTGTAAACACATCTTCTTATAATTTTCTGAATAGTTCTGCATAAACAAACAAAATATATATTCTAAGCTACTCTTAAAGCTCCCCAATTGAAAGCAATTATATTTAAGAAACAAAAAACAAATTCATACGCCTGCGTAATAAGTGTTCGTACTTAAATGCCTTAAGATTCGTTAACTTTATTAAGTAAACTGAATAACAAACAAATATATGAAAATTTTTCTATTGAAATGTAACCAAATTCATTTAAAATATTTTCATGAAATTCCTGTTTTATGCATTTACTTATATTAGAGTGTGCGTTAACATGTTTGCTTCTGAAATTACATACAACTCACATTTCTAGCAATAAAACTACGCAAGGAAGCATACAAATAACATAATAGTAAACCTAAAACCTCAACAAATAAAAGGGTAGCTTAGGGAATTGCGTGTCGTCATCGAATATACAAAGAGCTCTAGCCGACCTTTCACAATCAATTGAATACAGGAAATTTAATCCAATTCCGAAAATGCTTAGCAAAAAATCAACTCAACTCAAATTCTCGATTTAATTCTTTTGAATTTTCTTTTCTAACTAACACGCACACACACAAATACACCCACATACATGCATGTTATATCAAAAAAAAAAAAAAAAAAAAGGTTAGCTTCACAGGAGGAGAAACCATACGAATTGCCGTGCAATTTAGCAAGTCCAGTGGATGCTATCGGTGAGTTTGAAATTTAATCAAATCTCGAATTGATGTCAACGATAATAATGTTGACGACGCTGATGATGTTAATGGTGGTGATGGTGAGTGTTGCTGCAGGAGTAGGAAAAAGTTAAAGCATGTAACTGAGTACATTCATATATTATCTTTATTTCTCTTTACATTTATATTCTCTTTTCCGTTTCGAGTGTTAAAAGTATTTGCTGCTTGAATCACGTCAAAAGTATCAAAAACGTTTTGTCGAGATAAAATGCAAGCATAACGAAAAAAAGAAGAAAAATCTAGTAGACTATTTTACTTTTTCTTTTTTTTGCTATTTTTTTCCTTCCTGCTGCTTCACATTGCCATGCTGAATGTATTTCTCATGTTGAATTAGTGACATTCGTTCATTCATTCATTCATACTCAAATACTTTGCTATATTTCTTTTTATCCTTTATGCTTCTTAGATTTTCCAGTACAAGGTCAATTGAATGAGAACACCACCAACAGCAATGAACCAAACGATGTGGACGATGATGAAGATTACTCAATTTCCGTCTCGGCGATAATGCAAAGACGTGCTAGTGTACGTGGCTATCGAAATAAACGTGGCAGTCGCAATTCAAGAAGAGCTTCCAGTCCAATGGATCAGTATTTGGAAAATGCTGAGCGTAGACGCTCAAGTGTCTATACATCAAGTTCAGGCAAGTACAAATATTTATGGAGATATAAGAACACATAGTGGTGGAGGCGGAAGAAGCTGGTAAATGATAAATAGTTCGTGTTGAAAGTTTGAAGTGATGATGAAGCAAATCTTAAAACAACTATTTAAAGATTTTCTACAAATTGTTAACGGTACAATCATGAATGAATGAGAAATTTCCAAGATAGAAGCTTTAAATTACGAAAAGCATGCAAAATATTTGAAATCATAGAAGAAACCGATTAATGAATTTACAAAAGTTGCTTTAAATTATAATGCATTAAAGTACTTTTTTTTTTGTTTTTTCACTGCCACTCAAAAGTTCCAAACATTAACATTAATCTTCAGCTGCAAACTTCTATGGTGCGAGTATGAGTGATTTTAGAGTAGCAGAATGAATTTCACATTATAGAATTTCTGTTGATATGAGGGTGGAACAAAAAAATAATAAAAATATTAATCTCAGCAGCCGTTTTTTTTTATAAATAGTAGAGTGAATATAATTAAAATTCTATTGATGTAAAAAGCAAAGCAAGTGGAAGCTGCGTGCAATTAATTCAAAAATCTCTGTGATTGATAGCAGTGCTAAAAGATAGCAGGGAATGTATTGTAGTAGTTTGTTTTTATGCAAACTTACAATCGTATTGGCTTGGAAGTAGGTAGGGGAGTGTCGTCAGGGTCGGGGCGCTGTCAGGGTCGGGGCGCTGTCAGGGTCGAGGCAGTGTCTTTTTCTCCGTTATATCTCAATGGCGTCCTTTAAGTTAAAATGTCAAAACGTGATATCCAACACTTTTTTTTAAATGTTTTTTTTTATGTCTCTAAAATCACGCCGACATTTTGCCACTTTCAGATTTTAAAAAGTTGATTAATTTTTTAAATAATTATTCGAAAATCGCATTTCGGTAAGTGCAGACCTAAACTGTCTATGCGAAAAACTCACTCAGAGCATAAAATTCAAGTGTACATATCACGTTTTGACCGCCAGGTATCCCTGCACTTATCATCGCCAAAGCTTTAAGCATTTATTCTAATAGCAACTGCTATGTTTTCAACATAAATGAATTACACGTCACATATATCATGGAAATTAACAGAAAAAAAAATGTTCGCAAAAAAAATATATATAAAAAAAATTGGGAAATGCGAACGTTTCTTTGCTTTCCTGTAAAATTTCTAATTTGTTAGATATCACGTTTTGATCGGAGGCCCCTCATTTGTTGCTGAATGACTTTTTATCAATTTATTTTAAGTAATTAAATATTTTATATAAAAAATTCCAATTCCCAGCTACTCACAGCTAGTTTTCTTTATCTGATTATTTAATTTTTTTTCTTAGTTAAATTATAAAATTCAATCAAAATAATTAATTTCCCTATTTTTCACAAAACTTGATGTGATTTGATCAAATGTCGCGTTGGGGTCATGTGAGGTTTCATAGTATGTGTGAGTTTATAAGTATGTGTTTTATTATATATTTTACTTTAAGCCCAAAAGTATGCAATACATAATTTCTATATTAAAAACGGTAGTGGAATATACACATATCAATGGAATAGTGGAACATATCAAAAAATATTTTTATTTATTGTATTGTTTTACTGCATAGTTCATTTAAGTTTATAGGTTTATTCTTTCCTAATTGAAATTGTAAAATAATATAATAATTTGTTGTAAAAAAGAATTAAAAGTGTGTCTCAAATAATTTCAAAATTTAACTTTAGAAATTTCTAACCCATTTTTAGAATTCCAATTTCACTCCAAAATTATTTTAATATTTTATGAAAATTCCCTTAGTGGCGACCTCATCATATGGTATGTTTTGCTCGACTGAAAAGATTAGATTGCAAAAATAAAAGAACTAATCAAAAATTAATTTCCAAGATTTTTTTTTAATAACTTAGCTAAATAGATTATTTGCCAAATTTGTAAATTTTGCATCAAGGTGGTTTTTTTTCTTCTTACAGTGCAGACATTATGTCGTTCTAGATTTCGTGCGTGTACGCTACACTTCTTACATAACATATATTGTACCCATTACTATGCCACCTTATACCTTCTTCTATATATAACTATGCTCGTACATAGAAAATCAATCAAATCACAAATTCTGACATACATCCTCTTACACCAGAAAAAAGTATGTCAAAGTCATATTTGAGGCATGTTGTTTTGTGTAAACAAGTAGGTTAAATTTTGTTCTGGCAAAAAACTTTTATTCCTGCTATTTTCATTCCATACACAAGTCAATAAAATTCCATAAACTTGAATACACATACTTAGATACATATGTATGTGTATGTGTTTTTACTCTTAACCTTATTGCAACAAATTCTATGCATCCTACATTTCGGAAAAATAAAAGTAAGCAGGTACACAGCAAACTAATCAAAGCTGACTGACAAAACGTACGTGTATTTCATTAAACGTGACTTTCGTCTTTTCACAACTTGCGTTTAGCTACAGCTTAAGACCTAGCAACAAACATAATAACATAATGTAACTACGGGTATTTGTGTGTATGCATGTATGTGTAGGTAGTTTACTGATTTGATACATTTATTTGTTCTAATTCTACAATTTTGTATTTACCCAAAACCATTTTACAGATGAAGGTACAAATCAAGAATCAACAGAGGAACAAATATACGAAAATATAAGACTACACAAAGAAGTCATACAATCCGTAAAATTACAACCATGGCCCGTAAGAAAAAAACTAAAATTAGTAAGGCAGGTGAGTGTTTACACTATGTATGTATGACTAAATACGTTTATTCCATTACAAGTGCAATGAAGTTAGTTAATGAAGTTTTAAAGCAATGATAATACGAAGAGGTAAAAATTTCTCTTTTTTAGTGATTTCAATAATTCTGCGCGAATATACTGAAGAAAAATTGTTAGACAATGAATGATATTAACCTAAACTTGATTTAAAAAGGATAGTAGCGAAAGGCTGCCGAATAGCAGTGACTGTTAACAGAATGAAAAAATCATCAAATGTTAGATGGTATTCAATAATAATATTTGTAAAAAAGCTATGAATATTTAGAATTTCCTGAAGAAATTTCATAATTAGAAAAAAATTGTAGAAACTGGCGGAAATGAGAAAGGTAGTAGAGCATGCCAAGTTCTAGTATGATAATCATGATTTTTGTGTAGCAAAAACTAACAGAAGAGTAAAAAGAAGCTGGATATGTGAAGTATCAAGATGGTTATGAGTGAATTGTAGTAGCAAAGATCCGCAGTAGCCTGATAAATTGCTGCACATTTCACATTGAAAACTAAAATGTGCTATGGGTGAGAAATCACAGCGATGAGAAATCACTGCAAATAAAAGCAAGAGCGGCAACATTATTTAACTTTCGTTAAAAATCTTCCACATTAAAGCTTAAAGCTTCAGTGTAATTCACTAAAACTCTGAAACATGCTCAGTTTGATTTTAAGTAATAATATTTCTATTTCTTCTTTTTTCTTTCAACGAATATAAGCTACATACTTATTTCTTTATACAATATTTTTTCACATTGATTTTCTTTTCAACCAACAACGAAAAAAAAAAAAAATGCTGGCTGAAACCCCGAAAATGCGAAAACCAAAAAGGCCAAAATGTATGTGGCACGACACGAGGGTGCGCTACAAGAACGTTTTGCCATGTCACGCAGTACCAGAGATTTGTGGGCGAGGTTTAAAATTTTAATGGCAGCGGTAAGTGATTTTTTCCCGACTAACTAACAGCACACAGGAAATTTACTACACTTCTGCACTTTACTACACTTCATTTTAAAACTTTCATTTTTGTTTTTGTGTGCATTTTTCTCTTTTTGCAAAAATTTTTTGTTGATGTTTGTTTATTTTTGTTGAAAAAAATGACTATTTTAATTTAAAGTTGAAGTCTTACTTTTACATCGTATGTATATATGCAAATTGACTTTACTTAAATACTGTTTAAGTACTACCTGTCATATGGTACACCATTTTAACCGGAAATTACAGCAAAATCCTTTTGTGCCATAATGTAGCAAATTTGTTGCTTACATCTATTACGTTGTGTGTGTGTGTGTGTATGTGTGTTTGTATATGTGATAACTAGTAACATACTTGTTCAACTTTATGTGGTGCAATTTTAAAATGTTATACACGAGAGTGAAGCCTTCATATTTACATACATACCTGGATTTATATGTCCATTGTGCACCTGCTAAATTACATGTACAGAAGTTGTTAAAACATATATGTATACATACATACAAATGGTATGCTCTCCTTTTTTTCATTGGTACATATACATTCACGTTTTGCATTCATATATGCTTCTGATGGTAATTGCTTGAATGTATTTAAGTAACACTTTGTGTATGTAAAGGGTTTTCCATTAAGGACATAACAATTTTGTCTATTAATAAAACACAGAATTTTTTGAGATAGTGAGTCGATATCGGTCATATGACCACCACGAGCCCGTTTACAGCGATCGATTCTTTGGACCCAATTTTCCACCATTCTCGACACACATTTTGACCGGAACGTTGGCAATTTCGCTTTTGATATTGTGTTTGGGCTCGTCTAAAGTTGCTGGCTTGTTGGCATAGACCAGTGACTTGATATAGCCCCATAAAAAGAAAACCAATGGCGTTAGATCGCATGAACGAGGCGGCCATGCCATTCTCGAGATAACACGTTCACCGAATTTGCCTTTCAATAAATCGATTGTGACGCGTGCTGTGTAGCTAGTGGCATCGTCTTGTCGAAACCACATATCGTTGATGTCAAGTTCATCCAATTCTGGCCACAAATAATCTTCCAACATAACACGATAGAGCTCTCCATTGACGGCTACATGACGGTATTACGACCGAAAATTGGAGTAAGTAAGAATTTCAGTAGTAATTTTTAAAAATTTTCAAACGTTGCTGGTTCGTGAACTTATCCATGATGAAAGTGTTGACTTTAACTAACCGTTTGACATTGGCAGTTCATTAAAAAAGTCTAAAGTGCGTTCATATAAAGATACGAAATTGTTATGTCCCTAATGGAAAACCCTTTACAAACAAGTATTTTAGTTTAAATAAACAGGAGGACTGTTACGACAAATATATTTTCAATTTTTTATAAGGTGGAAATGATATATTTCGATCATTCACGTATTTATACTTTTATTTCAATAGAAGCTCGAAATCGAGTATAAAGTGTTGGAAGCAAATATAGAGTAGGTACCGCATAACGAATACATATATCGAAAATCGATTAAAAAGTTTTGAGTAACTAACTTCGAATGAACATCGAATAACGAATACCGAATCAAATTTCGTTAATGGTCGCCGTAGCCTACTGCTTAGTGCGCTGGACTGCTACGTAGGATGCGTATGGTTCAATGTTCGGCACAGTCAAAAATCAAAAATACAAATTTTTCTACACGGCACCTCTTATATCAGCCAAGGTCGTAGGCTAATCAAGTCGAAATCAAAAAATTATGCAACAATTTCTTTCAGAACAGCTCTTTCCAAACCAAACACTAAAAGAAATTACACGAATTAAATAATGGTAAAAATAAGTTAAAATAAACATCTAACCACTCATTTTCCTCTTATACTTAATTTATGATGATGGATTATGAGTTTTTTGCAATTGGTTTATTGGAAAAATGAAAGCATCAAAAATACATCAAAAAAGCCCTAACAACCACTCCCATATGTTTTGGGTTTTATGTGATTTGAAAGATATGTACAAGAGGTGGTACCATGGGCCGCGGTCTAAATAGAAAAAGATCTAAAATCGAACCACCCTAGCGTAGGTCCTGTAGGTGTATATTGACTACGCAACGAAGATTGAGCATTAAATTAGTTATTGGATATTACAAATCAGTTATCGAATGTCATCTGGATGTTGAATATTTAATTTTGGGTGTGGATTATCGAGAATCGAATGCCCTTATTTTAGTCAATCAATAAATCTTATTGAAAAATCCTTTGTTATAATAATGAATTCGTAGTTGTATTTACAAATTTAAAAACATCGTATTCTGCAATCAATCCGAAATCGGGTTTTAAAGTAAAAGGAATGTTTATTTCGAAAGTTACCGTTTTGATTCTTGAGTATGCATATTCTCCGATTTTGTAAATTCAAATATGTTTTTTTTTAAATGAATGATTCTGGTTGAATATGTATTTTTGTATAAAAAAATGAAATAGAGACGATATTTAATAATGACACCCTATTATGGCATATTTTTTTGGGGTTTCACCACTACTAAAAGGATGTTTAATTTACACTTTAATTCAAACATTTTAATATTTCGCCCTTTTTTTATTTTTATAATTTAATTTATTGTCAATTTACCGAGGATACAGTCATACACAAAAGAACATAAATTTGCATAAGCTTTTCAACGACTGTTTTCATATTTATCCGTATTCACACAGACACACTCACACTCATATATTTATTTACATACAACCGCATCAGAATATACATATTTATGAATTTTTTCGCTCCCACAATTCCACATTCTTATACACTCTCATATGCATATGTATTGATGTTATATACATATTCGTAATCAATATTGTATTTATTACTTTTTCTGTATTTTCCATAGCGTTGGCTGCATTGGAAACGTGAAAGCGCCAGCTTTCTTACGGTACTTATACCGTGGGAGTTACGCATCAAGCAAATTGAATCACATTTCGGTTCGGGCGTTGCATCATTTTTTACTTTCTTACGTTGGCTTATGTGGGTGAACATAATGATTACCGTACCGCTGGTGGCGTTTGTAATTGGGCCCGAGGTATGTATGCAAATGCATGTCATAGTCACAGTCACAGACAGTCAGGTAATCGGTGTACCAGCAATGTGAGAACGTGCGTGTAAGCGAATGATGAAAGAGTCGCATACCGCTGTCGTTGTTGTGCTGCTGGCACATTGAATTGTTTAATCATTCCATCAATGTCAAATTCAGCATCCAACATTGAAATTGCTTCAACTTTTCATTCACTTTGAAATGTTCTCACAACAAATTTTCTTTCTTAGTATTTCTCAACGAAAAAAGATGAAACGGATTGGCGCAAAAAGGTTTCCGAGCATGAATTTAAAACTGCAGGAAATTTTTTTACCATTTGGGAATTTGAAGGTTATGTCAAATACTCGCCAATGTTTTATGGGTAAGTAATTTTGTTGTGTGGTGTTTTTCTTTTGTGCTGGAAAATTTCTGCAAATAATCTTATTACAATAAATTTTGTTATTTTTTCAGTTACTACTCAAATACTTCAGGCGCTAGCATTACGGGCTATAAGTTGCCAATGGCATATTTCCTCACCACTGTAGTCGTTTATATCTACAGTTTTGTGGCAACTTTAAGAAAGTAGGTGCCAATTGAATTTTTCACCCAAATATTTTTATTTTCCTATTTCTTAAGAACTTGTTAAGTTTTGTAATTGTTTCGAGGGAAATTTGTTGAACTTTACTACTAACTTCAGAAGTCTCTGTACCAGAATCAAGTTAGCTAAAGGTTAAACAGCACAAGTATTAACCTTTAAACTTTCCCATCAAAATAATATAACAATTAATGATGTCTCATTTATAAATTACTTGCTTTAATATTTATATATACCTTTTGCGACTATGTATCGAGCCATCATCCAAAAATACCTGTACAGGTTTCCACTTTGATAGCATCAAATTAATATATTAAATATAAGAGACACACGCTCTGCCAATCAATCCATTAATTCATCAAATTCTTAGGAAATCTGCTAGCAAATTCATTCATACATCGTTGACTCCATTCCAAGACACAAACAAACACACACATGAATACATCCACACAAAGATACTTGTATGGGTCTGTATATGTATGTATATTAATAAAAGAGCACGCACACAATAACACGCTGCATTAATTAATTATGAGGACAACACATAAAATGTCAATTAAAACGTCTGATTAAATTACGAGCATTCTTCTCGCATTGTTCTCCTTCACATTGAAAAGTTTCAGACTACAGCTTTACAATTAACGATATAACGACGTAAGAAGGTAAGGCGCAAGAACGATTATGCTACCGTACAGCACAACTCTATATAACAAAACTTTATTATTGTGATTTACTTTCGCACACTTTGCATTGTCACTGTGAAAATAAAGAACATTTTCATTGTTTTCTTTTTCATTGGTACGAGTATGTAGTAGTAATACTAAAAAATATGAGCCTATCCACCTCAAGGAAATGGCAAAGTGGCTGCGAATTAAGTTTAATACGTTTTCTGGCATTATGTTTATTTCGTAATTTAGCAACGACATTTTCTTCCAACTGCAATGCCGTATACGATTTGGAACACATTTGGAGAGATAGAGAGAGAGAGAGAGCGAGAGTAGTAGGTTTACTCTTACGTTTCGTACACCGACATTTTGGCTCATAAATCGACATAATTTCGACACCATTCCTCCGTGATGCTAGTGGATTCATTGTTGTACGTGCTTAGCATAAAATCTGGGATAGCACAAGCAGCAATCACAACAAAAAAGAAAAAAAGGATCTATGTATATTTCTTGTGATTTTCTTCGTCTTTGCTTTTGTACTTTTTATTATTGCCACCTAAAAATTTTATTTATTAAGGGTTTCCATTTCGTGTGTTTCTTTACAAAGTATTGAGCAAAGCGAGAGGTTTGCTTTCCAATGCCATTGTCATTCAGATTGCCATTTTTTTGTGCTACCCTACTGTTTGCTACTTTCCTTTTGTATAAATTACCGTCAAAATGTTTCTATGCTGTATTTGTTGTATTTTTGTATGCGGCAGAGCATATTTATAAAGCAATTGCTTAGAATCAGCACACAATCGTGAGAGTTGAGCCATTCAATCTACAACCAAGTTTAATTATGAAAGTGCGCAACAAGATTTCAGATTCAACGTAATGCCTATGATAGTTGAAAAGTGCTGGGTCTAATAATAAAAGACCGAAAGTCTTGGTTGAGTGTTCAGTACAGGGAGCTGACGAAGGTCGGTTTCAGGTGCTCTTGAATTAGAGTTTTCTGTTATTTTAGATATTAACCGTGCATTTCCCGGTGTTTATGTTTGAGAATCTATAGCAGGAAGAGGTGTAAGTAAAAACACTGCAAGCCGTGGTTGGACTCAACTTTCCTGATGAAAGCCAAAATATTTCCAATCCAAACTTGGCTTCAAGAGCCTGCCAGAGAAAATGCAAATATTTTAAATTTTGTAAAGAAAATGTTTTAATGTTTCTGCCTTATCCTATTTCTGGCAGGTTAAGTTTATTTAAGTAATAATTGCAATAATAGCCCGGAAGAAAGTCTAAAAGTAATTAGGAACGAATGCTTTGAACTTAATAAGCTCATACTGTCAAGAAATTTTTATTTGAGTCAACAAATCAATGCTTGCCATTTACTTTTTCACGTAAATGTTGACCACGACTATGATGTGAATGATCCATGCAAAAAGTATAATTTTGAACCACTAGTAGGAAACTACTATTATGTGGCATATAGCGCCATCTTATTGAAACCACATGTCGACCAGATTCAGCATACCCAATCAACCAGAAATGAGCTGCGTCACAGAACACAAGTTTTCGATAAAAAAAAACGGATATTTTTCCAGTTCTTCTCACGAAACAAACACGCTGTGGCAGGTCGTCTGGCTTTAGTTCTTGAACGAGTTGTACTTTATATACTTTTAGATCAAGATCCTTGCGTAAATTTTTCCCCGTAGTAGAGTAACACATTCCCAATAGCTGCGAATGGTGACGGATGAACAAATCACGATCTTCATCAACACTGGCAGCTACGGGAGCAATATTTCATCTGTACCCACGCTACGCAAACGGGTTGATTGATATCTAAAAGTGTAAAATTGGTGCGAAATTTTGTTACTACGGCTTGAATTGCTGGCTCAGTATGTCGATTATGACGACCATAAAATGTTCGAAGTGCGCGAAAAACATTTTTAAATCACCCTTTATATATATTTCTCAGAATAAATTAATTTAAGTCGTTCGTGATCGATTCAATATATGAACTTCTCATATTCGTTAACTGTACGATTAAACGAAAAAAATGGGGGAACGATTTTTGTAGTCCACATTGCTTTGTCTCATTTGTGAGAGACTAATTGATGTTATTCTCTCTTCAAAGTTCGTGAGAGATCGAATAGGGTGTTTCAAGACTCATGCAGGTATTTTTGATTTCAAATTATAATTTAAATAAAAATTTCAAATCTGTAAATTTTTCGATGGAAATTTTACTTTTGAAAATCATATTTCTTTTTCACTTCAATTTAATATGATCTCAAGACCTCAGTATTACACTCGATTCATGAGTCATCGATTTAGTCTACATAGTTGTCTACATTAAATACACATTCTCTACATTAAAATATGAACCTAACTCTAATCGAAAGAATTCGTACACAAACCTAACACAAGCAACTAGCGTTGAAATAAGCATCATACTTTAAGTTAAAGGAAATGTGTGCCTAATCCGCAAAGTGAAGTAATTTCTTGCGTAAGCGTTAGAAGAAGATGAATTTGAATAGTCGTCGTCGTCATCGCCTTTTGGGTAGGTGTATGTGGGTGAATGAGTTGAAGGATGAACGCTGAACACAAAAGGAAATGTATTTCAAAGTGTTGCTAAATTTGAAATGATGGATTGCATAATAAAAAGGATTACAGATATTTCAAATCTAAATGCAAAATATGTTTGTAGTTTTTGGTAGATCCACACACAGCCATACACATACTCGTATACACACACACACACATACACACTCAGTCATACAAAACCAAATAAACCGAATTGATTAATTGAAGTGAACCCTCACACTACTACTAATTTCTCATTCAATTTAAATTAATCCTTTTTGTGGTATCACAACACAAGAAGCATCTATGTATATATGAAGAGCTTTCATTACTTTCACATAACTGATGTTTTCTGTTGTATACAACTCCTTCAACTTTTTTTATTTGTAGTACTATAGTAAGCTTCTACGAGTATGCCCCTCTTTCACTAAACTTTATCTGCACTGATTCTTTGTATTATACCCACTATTTTCTCAGTTTTATTATTTATTAAAACATTTTTCCAGAATGGCAGAAAACTCAAGAAACTCCAAACTATCCTCAAAAGACGATGAGTGTACATTTTCGTGGAAGCTTTTCACTGGATGGGATTTCATGATTGGTAAGTATATATGTAGTTAGTAAATGAGAGTAGCTCTATTGTCATCAACAATGCATAGGAGTTGCACATCTACATATATATAGATATATATAGCCACTTAGTCTCAGGCATCTTCATCTTTATCATTGTTGCATAGTTACTCGTGCTTGGTACTTGGTGCTTGTACTTATTCTCATGCACATTCTCTCCTTGCAGGTCATGCGGAAACGGCACATAATAGGATTGCATCCGTTGTTGTTGGTTTCAAGGAAGCTTTACTCGAGGAAGCGGAAAAGAAGAAGGATAATCGCAAGTGAGCATGAAATTTAATTAATGTTATGCGCTCTTTACTGCTGCTCCTGCTGCTTTGTTATTCTTTTATACACATACAATAATGTTGACAATTTTCTTATTTGTTTTTTTTTTCGGTTCGTATATTTTTTCCCCTGTCGTCTACAAGCTGGCGCATCATACTGCAGCGCATTCTAGTGAATATTGTCATCATTGGATTGCTCGCAGCATCTGGGTACACGGTTGTTAAATTGGTTAATCAGTAAGTTTATTTTTAGAGCAATCTATTTGATAGCATATATGCAAATACATTACTATGTGAACATACTATATAGAAAACGCTTCTCCTCTTAAGTCGGATAGACATTTGTTTCCGATTCCCAACATAAATGCTGATTACTTAAGATTGGGAACGGACGAAAGAACAATTGCAATCTCTCAATTAAATCACAAAGATTAGGGAACGAAAAAATCTCAATTTACAAATCATTTGAAAGAAGTATTGTAATCTTTAATCGATTCACCTTTCAGTAAAGTGAATGGAATTAAAAAATTAAAAACTGAATCATTTTAAACGATTTTTTAAGCTTACTAAACTTTTGTTATTTATTGATTTTTTATCATAGGTCCGGAGAATTAACTGAAGATTCTAGCTGGATGCAAAGAAATGCTACAAACGTTGCCATTTCATTGTTGTCGTTTTTCTTGCCAATGATCTTCGAGGCTTTAGGGCTATTTGAAAGTTGGCATCCGCGGCAACAGTTGAGACTACAATTAGCGCGGTGTGTATAAAAAATGTATTAATATTTTCTAAATAATTAAATTATTTGTTTCCTCTATTACGCAGCATTATGATACTCAACATGTTGACCTTGTATTCGCTTATGTTTTCCTTCATGTACAAAATCAACAGCAAAGAAAAATCATTGCAGGGTTTAGAAACTGTTTACGATAATGTCACCGAAGATATTACACGTTTGACTTCAATTATTGAGGACATGAAAATAGCAATAACTACCGATAGCACCACCACCACCACCAGCACCAGCACCGAAACAATTTTAAGCACAACAGCTGCTACCATTTATAGCACAGTTGCAAATCATTCGAGATGTTATAAATGCTCAAAACCCACCCGCATCAATAATCGTAATATTGCAACAACAACGATGTTGCTCATTAATCTAACAACAACAATGATACCAGCAACCCTCAATACTGCTACTACAGAAGTGCCAACAACAATAGCACCGACAACACTTCCATGGACCACTTTTCCACCGACAACAGAAGCACCAACAACTACAGAGTACTTGACAACACTTGATTTATTAAGAACAACATTAGTACCTGAAATGACTAATATTCATGATGATTATACAGCAACTACCGAAGACGAAGAAGAAGACAACTCATCTACATCACCATCGCCACAAACAACTTCCACATCGACAGCTTCGCCGGGCAATGATAGCTTCTTCGAGTATTATGATTATTTCGTTGGTATGCCACTCGACTTAGGTGGTGGTGCAGGTGATGCAGATGATGAGGCAACAGCAGCAACAACAACAGCAAGAAATACTGCTAAGAATATTAAACAACGACAAAGGCGTAAACCAAGACAAGCAGATGAAGCAATCACGCCGCACACAACATTTCGCAAGAGCAAATACAGTCGACGACGCTTTGGAAGCAATGAAAGCGATGAAGTTAGTGAAGGCGATGGTGGAGGCGAAGACGAAAATATTCCTACTACTGCAATTAATTTGAATTCAAATGCGAAACCAAACCGCAACTACAAAGATGATTTCACAACTACAACCGTAAACACAATGAATACTGATGCTCCACCGACAGCGCCCACAAGAAGAAGAACATTTCTCACAACCGCCGGTACAACAGCAACCACAACCGCAACGACGACGACAACTACTACTTCCAGAACGGCACCACCATTGCTAAATAATCGAAATGCAATAAACACACAACAACAATTGGAGACTACACCACACAGCGATATCGCCGACAACACCGACAACAAGCAAAATAATTTATCGTCAGTTTGGCATTCAAATAATCAATTAAAACACTTAGTGGAATATTTTATATCATCCACATCTACAACAACCGCTGAGCCAACTACTACGACGACAACCTCTACTGCAGCTACAACTACCACAATCCCAACAACAACAATAACAACAACCGATGCACCAACAACAACACCGACAACCATTGATGATACAATGACTACTGAAATTGAAGATAATAATTTTGAATCATGTGTGGAAGTGATTTGCCCAGAAATTAATGCAACATTGCAACCCAATAGCAGCAATGGAACGTATGTTGCCACGGTACCACCAACAAAGTTGGAAAAATATCAATTGGATTTGGCAGAGGCAAAGGCAAAATTAAGTGATGTTAAAAAGAATTTAACAATCATGTGCTGGGAAACATCTTTGGGGCAAGAGCTGTCGAAGGTTATTGTATTCGATGGGGTAAGTCGTAGGTAGAAACTGGTTGCATACAACTGATGCACAGATTGTGATCAGGCAATTTGGCTCAATAAATTTTTGCCGGAACAATTAATTAGCCCTATTCTAAATCTTCCTGAAATGAAATCTTCGAGTAATTGTTTTTCTTTTCCTATAGGAATACGAGGAACAAAAAAAACAAATTTTGCTGAGGCTTTCATTTCGGGAATATTGAATTACAAGAATAGTTTTCGTTTAACTATAATTTTGTAATTACTAAATTTATTAATTTACTAAATCTATTTAGAAACTCATACATCTCATCTCATTTTTGCCTATCACTTAAACCCTTTGAGTTTATCTATCAAAGAATACTAATGCAAGTTTTAATACATATTCTACTTATCTAGTAATTTGCGCCCAACCCCAATCATTTACAACATTTCCCAAATTTCCCAAAGCAACTTATCTCTCATTTTCAACAAATCAATTTATTTCTCTAAATATTCAAACGTTTTCATCATCTGACCGCAAAAACCAACAAAACCACTAAAACAGAATTTTATGTAAAATCAAAATCCATTTATGTAAGTATATGTATCAGCAAAGGGGACGAATGAATACAAGGAAGAAGCAAAATGTTAAGCATAAAATAACAACAGAAAATATCAAAACGATAAAAAATCTTTACACAAATCTAAAAGTAAATCCCGATTGCCAAATTATCCAGAAAATTTCTCCCAAAAAAAAAAATAACAAAAACAACAAGAGCAAAACAAAAATTTGTATTGCACGATTAGGAATACAATATTTTTTGTAAAATACTCGAGCGAGCAGAAGCACATTCCAGATTGTGCACAGCAGCTATCAAAAAAAAAAAAATAAATAAATAAACAAAAAAGTTTTTTGTATTTTGGGTGTGTATTGATATGAAATACAAATCCAACTGCTAAAGAGGCCGCGCCCGCTCAACTCTTGAGTTCTTACCATTCTACCATGATGATGTTGGTTCCCAGATATGAATTTTTTTGCTTCCTTCATACTACTTCACACACAGCTAGCAGAATATCATCACTGAAAAATTTATCATAATATTCTCTAGAGTGGAAAATTTAAATGTCTCAAAAGTATTTATAAGAAAATAATAAATATTCTCAATGTTGAATTTTTGTTGCTGAAAAGGAAGAATATCATCGAAGCATTGAAGCGCATAGTACTCAAAGTTTAGTAGATATGAAAAGGATGTAAAAAGGATATATATAAATGCTTATGTCAGAAGCATAATATACGATAGACAACTTACACATACATACATAAAATATTGTGTCAAGACTGTATGACATTCAATTATACAAACATCATTTTTCACTTTTTTCAAAATGTAGAACTAGCATCTAGTTAAAGGAAGTAACTTTGTAATTTAAACAGCAAATAAAATTTTTTTTTTTTTGCTATTCAAAAAAAAAGTGATCTTTAAAAAAATTTTCTGAAAATATTTCATTTTGATTAGATTTAGACCATATTTGAAAATTTTAATTACTATGAGCAGCGGTCTGATTATAAGAAATATTTCTACCATATTTGGTTAAGATTGTTCAACTTTAACTCGAGTTTTCGTGTTCACAGACAGATAGAAATGGCTAAAGGGGCTCCGCTATTGACGCTGATGCCTAATTATGGACGGTCCAAACAACAGTTGCTCGATCAAATCCAACATACGCTGCACACAGAGTGCGTAGGGTATAAAGATATTAAGCACTGTTTACACTATGCAACAACAAAAATTAGACTGGCAATGTCAAATGTATTCTAGAGTAATTTGGGGTCACAGAGCTTGACTTTTTTCCACATTCACGTCAGGTTTTCGAGAAAACGGTACATAAAATAAGAAAAATTACGAAAAATAAAAACTCTAGTATACAAGTAAAACCGCCAGTCCAATAAAAAAACAATAAATTTTAGAAGTTTTTAAATGTTCTTTACCAAAAATGGTATAGATCTTCACATTCATTTTGTTTTTTAATTGGATTTTTGCTTACAAGATTTCAGAGGTCATAATTTCTTTTTAAATTTGACCAGAATATTTTATATTGGGTCCGCAGATACTTATCAATGAATACTTGTAGTTTTTGTGTGAGGGCGCTCGTCCCGGCACTCATAACTTTTGGCAAACTATTCATTGGTGGAATAAAGAGGCTTCTAAAAACAAATTAAATACCCTGTTATAGCTTTGTGATCTGTTTAAATGATTTTTAGGGGCTGTTATACAAACTCTATACTAGTTGTTGGATGATATATATGTATATACATATATTTTTTCCTTTAACTCCTATTGGAGCTTAGGACGTTTCATTCCTATTGGGTGATATTGTGTGAAATTAACCAACTTATTAACATCCATATGTGGTTTACTTTACAAATGTGTTGAATATTCGGATTTGTTTTCTTCTGTAGAATTTTGAGCTTCTGCATACTAGCCGTAACCGTCCAAAAGTAGGTTTCGCTTTGTTGAGTCTGTTGTTGATATCCTCATCTGTTCCACCGTCTAGAGTCATCATTTTGGACAGGCCTTCGCTTGTGATATGGTCAGTGCTGACGTTATTAATTCTTATGGCTTTAATCTTCTTGATTTTGATCTCGAAGCCAACGAAAGGTAGGGCTCTAATCAGATATTCATGCCTGTGTCTGAGCTTGTTGCGAGAGCAAACATATATCGTCAAGATGTAAAAATTCAAAATAGACAAACGATTTTAATGGATTAGATCTAAAAACTAAATTGCTACTTATGTATAATCGCTTTATTGCTCAAACATTATCAGAATCAAAATTTTTTGTTCAATATTCCTTAAATAGGAGCATAAGCTTAAGTAACTTAAAGTAGCAAATAGTAAAGTTTTTTCCATTTGTATTTAAACAAAACTTTTGTTTTTTTTTTTTGTTATGTAAAGTCATTCAACTTTATGCGCATTAGCATATCTACTTCATCTCACTAGCTCCAAAAAAAGAGAGCATCTACACACCCACCTACCTCGCATTCCCTACGGCATTAGACCAGACAAAAAAGGCTCATTTGAGAAAACTTTGATGGTTTCCGTCCAGCAGACAAATCGAAAGTTAATCTCTGCAGAAAAGTTTTTTTTCTTTTTCGTTTTCATTCATTTTTCGTTAATAATAACCTTGCTTGAAAGAGAAAAGAAAAAAGTTTTCTTTTCTTTTTTCTAACTGAGAAAGTATTTCACGCCTATGTAATCTTAATTCAACAGTTTTATAAAGAATACAAAGACTCGTAACTTTAAATCTTATGCGGTAAATAAAACAAATGAGAAGTATTTAAATTTTAAGTGGAAAGTTATTTAGCATTTTAAAAAGCAATTCTCAAACTCTCATAAGTACATCAAGTAGCTTTTTAACGTAATTCATGCACAAAATTTACGGCTACGTGCAGCATATTTCCGGCATTGTTCCAATGTGCCATTTATGCCTTTTTCACTCTAAAAGTACATACGTGTTTACACGTTAATTTACATATACCAAATGGCAGGCAGCTCAATTCAAGTCCAGTGTATGTAGTTTACCTACTGCATACATATATACATGAGTTCAAATGAATGCAGGCAGAGACTTCAAGCTTAACTCACACCAGCTCCCATGTGTATATTTTTGTCTTAAATCTAGGAAAATGTTGTTGCATACAAAATCATCTACATTTGTTTATTACTTACGTGCTTGAATTATAAAATAACAAGAGTGAAAAAAGTAAACAAAAAAAGAGTATAAATTATAAACTAATAACTAATAAGTATATTTTGTAAATTTATATAATTTAAATTTTCTTCACTCTTTTCATCTTTTTTTTTTTTTTTTTTTTGTAATTTTGTATGTCTTTCGACCGACCACAGATAACTTCTATTACAGCTTCATTATGTATTGACTTTTTGCGTGCCTTATTCGTACGCTATGTTAATCAAAGATGGTGTTGGGATATGGAAAAAACATTTCCACAGGTATGAACACACACGTATATACTCATACTGATACGCATACACGTACACACACACACTCACATTAACACATTTTTGCAATACCAGCATGGACTCTTATCACATACTCATACGTACACATATTCATGATGTAGTACATATTAACTTCTAACAAGGAGAAAAGTCTTTCAGTCGTACATTCTGCTTTTGAAGGAAGTTCGAATATGTGATAGAGGGAAGAAAATTAGTAACACAAAACATTTTGTTATCTTGAATGCACTGAAACTCAAATTGATGAGGGATTAGTAAAATATAGTTCAGATCGATGTGGAAGTAAATCTAGAAATGTTCCGTGAAGAATTGAAAGATACTTGAGAGCTAGAAATGAAATTGATGTGAAATGAAATTCTATCCAAGTCAAAAGAAATTTTTAAGTATAAAAGAATGCAATAATTTTTCAATAGTAATAAAAATGAAAATATGATGATTTATGTATGTATTTGTTCTGTTTTCATCCAACTTAAGAGATATTAAATAACAATTGATTCTGTGGAAACGCCAAGGGTTTTGATTTCACGAAATTGCAATTATTATTTTTTATTATCATTTCAAGGTCAATATCCTTCCGAAACTATTGAAAATTTTGTAAGTGATCTATCATTTTGTAAAGTTTATCTCAAAATCATTGTATGAGCAGAGACGAAAATTGTAAGCACGAAAAATTCCGATTTCAAGTCAGCTTCTGAGAATCTGAGCATTTTCAGCTGAAAATGTGCACCGAAAAATAATTCAAAAAGAAGATGGCGCATTGACACATTAAAAATTTAATTATAAAGATTATAAAATATATAAAACTTTTCATAATGGTAAATTACTTTTAGAGACTACTTATAGTTTCCGAAATATTAAGTGCTTTTTAAGGCTCATTTTCTTTTTGGCAATGCCAAAATTTTTGCTAATATCTTAGCAACTACAGAGGACTAAAAAGAAATTTACCCCTTATTCTGAATTATACTGCTCTTGAAACATATTCGCCTAGTCTAAACTGCAATTGAAATTATAAGTTAGCCAAATTAAAAACCTCGGGTTTTTCGATAAAATGCGCTTGACATGGATGAAAACTGAAAAAAACTAAAAACTTAGGCACCAACCTCCATTTTAATGAAATCCAGCTGGAAAAAATGTACTTTTTATAATTTCTAGTCATTCAATGAGCCAAATAGTAAATTCGTAATAATAAAAATACTCGATAAGTCAAAATGTTTGCCCTCTATCAAATATCCAAATTTCGTTCAAATCAAAACATATGACTTAGGGACTACTACTTGTTTGTAAGTATCATTTTGAAAGCTTTTCAGCTTTCCTTTCTAAACTTACTTGTTTGTTTGTAGTATGGTGATTTCAAAATAGCTGAGAACATATTGGCTTTGATTAATAACCAGGGTCAAGTATGGATGGGTATATTCTTTTCACCCGGCTTGGTGCTTATCAACTTGATAAAATTGCTGATTATGATGTATTTTAAATCATGGATTGTGTTGACGTGTAATGTACCGCATGAGGTTGTCTTCAAGTAAGTATGCCACACACAAATACACGCATACACACATATCAATGCATATTTGTGTGGATGTATGGAATATGAGTAGAGTAGAAGGTATTTGTGCTAAGAAGAAAGTATTTGTGTGTATCAAATGTTGCAACCACAAAGTAAATTTCATCTCTCTCTCTCTTTATTTGTCATTTCATGCATCAGAGCTTCAAAATCCAACAATTTCTACCTTTCACTGCTACTCACTATGTTGTTTTTGTGTGTACTGCCGGTTGGTTATGCCATTGTGTGGTTACGTCCTTCATGGCATTGTGGTCCATTCTCTGGTTATAATCGGATTTCAGAATTTGTAACAACTACAACAAGGAATGCTTTACCCAAGTAAGATTTTATGTATGTTTTGTTGTGTTTATATATCTGTATATATATATTTAAGCCTTTTAACCACAACAAAACATAATGTTGACTCTTCTATTTTAGTTACTCAAAAAACAAATATTTTATTTTCATTTCATCACATTTCATCTCCTGACAGACAACTGCATGATCCGCTAAACTATTTGACATCATCTAGTACCGTGATTCCTTTGCTGCTACTTTTGATACTCATTATTTACTATTTGGTCTCGTTGACGGGTGCATTACGCGAAGCGAATGAGGATTTACGCACGCAATTGCAAAAAGAACGCGAAGAAGAACGTAAAAAGATATTTAAAGCACCTGAGACCAAACCGACCGAACCCAATGCAGCGACGCTGACAAACAGATGGCGTAAGGTGCTGGAAGCTTCCTCGCCTGTGACGCCCACACAACCGCCTGATTTCGAAACGGAAGAGTACAAGAATCAAGCGAGAAAAGGTAGGAGTATGATGTGATTCAGCATCTTTTCACAAGTCATTTTAATATATTAAATTGCTTATTGTTTGTCTCTCTCTCTCTCACTCCCTCTATCTCTCGCTATCTTTCTGGGGCTGCCTGTCATTCCAGAGTTAATATCACGCATCATGAAAGAAGCATTACGCAAAGGTTCTGCAACCTCGGATGATGACTCTGTCAATCGTCATGGACGTGATGATGATGATACCGACACCGAACATCACGATTCATTGCCACACGATGAAGAGGGCAAGGAGCAGCACCGCACCGGCGGCGCTCTTTCGAAATTACAACAGATACGACGCACGCGAAAACCGTCCCTGGTGGATATTGTACAAATAGCCAAAAGCGAACGAGAACGTGAACATCGTGCGGCAGCCGGTGGTGCCAACAAGGAGGCGCATCCAAAACGAAGTTTTAAGGTAAAGGAGAAGGAAAAGGACAGGGAAAAGGAGAAGGAATCAACGAAGCAAACGCCCGATAATGATAATGATCCAGAAATCAATTCACGAATTGTGAATGAGCGACGTCAAAGTTTGTTGCGTCGCAAGCATGAAGAGGACGACCAACAACAACACCAGAAGTCAGCAACCGACAAGCAGAAAAGTAATACAAATGAACATCATGATAAGAGAAAAGTGGAAAAAGTAGAGCTACCGCAGGCAAAGCTACATCAGACAACAAATGCAAAAAGTAATTTTGTAGTTATCGATGAGAAGAAACCATCAGCAAGTGAAATAAAGCAACAGCCGCAAGCCCCAAAGTACAGTGGCTCATTAAAGTTGAAAAAACATAAGGGACCTAAATCTTCAAACGAGCCACAAGTATTTAAATTTGATGAGAAATCAGTTGAGAAAACCAATAATAAATTAGGTAAACCTGTTGATATACCCACAGTACCAGCGCCACAACATTTGAACTCAGAAACACAACCATCGCCAAAGTCAAGCGATAGCGTGACCACACCCACATTTATACCCTCTATACACAATAGAGCAAATTCCGAAAAATTTGTTAATCTCTCAAGACAGGGACGCAAGAAATTCGGTTCACTTCTAGCACTTGTGCGCGAAGCTGTTAACACAAAACGCAGCGATGATGAGCAATCGTCATCGAATGGTAATACTGCACCAACAACGCCATTACCAAGCATCAGCAGCAACAATGGTGGTATATTTATTAATATGCCACCAACACCTGAAGCTGAAATAGCCCCTAAAAGTCCTAGTTTCACAGCGATTACTACATCACCTAAACCAACTCCGAAACCAACACAAAAACTATCAGCAACACCATCGAAAAAAGAATCTCCACCACCTTCACCAAAACCTTTAGCAAAACCATCACCAAAACCCTCACCAAATACAACTCGAAAAACATTACCAACTAAATTATCAACTCCTTCTAAAACAGCACCCTTAGAAGATCCCGAAGAATTAGATCAACCAGGACCAATTACTTTCCCAATGAGCAGCGCTTCGCAGCATCGTAAAACGCCTCTGGAACGGTCGAAACCGTTGCGTCAAGATTCACAAACTTCCATTTGGTCCGACAATATACCAACAATAACAATTAGCACGACCGGCAGTCAAGAGTGTATATTGGATCCGGAAACAGAGGCACAACCATCGACATCGGCTGCTGCAGGTGCTGCTGTGAAACCTATATCACCAAGCCCCAAAGTAAATGTTATCAAAATTAAAATTGAAAATGATAACTAAAAATAGAAAATGAAGAAATGAGGCTTTCTCTAGCATTAAAATTTATGAAAATATTTCAACTTTTGTGCCTTCCTCCTATAAGTGCATTTGAATCTACATAAAACTTCGGTTTCTTCCCTAAAACGTATACCTTAGAGAAAAATTTTATATACTATACTCGTATTAGAAAATGTATCAAATTAAACGAAATAAATAAAAGCTCTTGCACAAAAATCTGTTATCATTTTTATTGAATTAAGTGTTACTAATAATAATAAGAATTAGTTGACATACTGTCCACCGTTTGCCTGGAAAGGCTAAAGGGCACGACTGAGACGGCTTTCTCTGGGCAAACTAGATAGGTAATTTCTCCTTAAGATCTATGAATCCAATTCAGATGGCATTTAGAGTTATCAACTCCGGGTACCCGGGTTGTACCCGGGGTTTTCAGATATTACCCGGGTACAATTATGAAATTGTAAACTGTGGAATCGGCTGGACTAGTTCTAAATTGATTATAGATGCGTATTGGCATTCCGGTCCAGGCCTTAGTCAGGCAAAGAAACTTGTTCCTCCTCTCGGTCTCACTAAATCCACGAACTTAAAAAAAAACGGATCGCAGATTGCTAGTAAGTCACTATGAATTCACATATGAGAGCGTGAAAAATGAATCGCAAAAATATGTGTACTAAAGAATGCACATATGCTACCAGGATAGTGATTATCTAAACGTGAGATAATCATTCACAATAGTCTCGGTTTGTGTACAATAAATTTATCTGAAGCAAATTCACTTGTTCTGCTACTAAACTGTAGATGGCGTAACCACGCATTGAAAATCTATGTAAATAGACCAATCTGCTACTGTACAAAATTAAATGCATCAAATTTGTTTGATTTTCCTTTATACATTTCCAGAAAATTTAATCCGATCTTAATCAAATCGAGTACACATATCCGTTGGCTAAATATAAAAAGTTTTGGACAATTTAAATGTTTTTTTGGATATAACTCCGTAACCATTTACATTACAGTACTGAGATTGACAAAAGTAGGCATGGCACCTCCCATGTAATCAGAATCCTAATTATGGGATATCTCAAGAATCATTCGAGGTAGAACTCTAAGATTTGGTATGAAAATATTATAAATTATTGGAATTCTGTGAGAAAAATATGAATAGGAGTAGAGAAGTGGGTGTGGCTCTTCCCATACAACTTTAATGGTTTTTTCGTATATTTCCAGAACCACAATTAAAAATAAGCCTCGCAAACAAAGACAGTTTTACAATAGGAAGCAAAGTAGTTGAAACGGTGGACTCATTTACCTACACGGGCGAAACTATCGCAGGTGAAGATAGTACCAAAAAACATATATTTGTCCGAATAAACATAGCAAAGGCCACATACACTTAACTAAGGAAAGTCTGGAGCTCCGCGTTTTTAACAAAAAATACCAAAATTAGAATGTTATTCCAATCCTATTGTACGACTATGCAAAGTGGCTCAAAACCGAATTATTAACAAACAAAACATAAACCTTCTTGAATAGGTGTCTAAGGCGAATTATGCGGTGACCAAATGTCATAAGAAGATTTGAATAAAAAATGTGATATCGTCCCAATGGTGATTGTTTCAAGCAGAGATTCTCGCCATAGGGCTCTGTGCACAGTTCAACCTCGAACGCCGGTACAAAAAGCAAAACATAGTCATATACTCTGATAGTCAAGCTGCTATCAGGGCACTGGATTCAGTTGAAATATCCTCAAAATTACTATGCGAATGCCAAGAGCTCCTAAGCACATTAGACAAGACTAATAAGGTAACTCGGACATACAGTAATGAAGTAGCCGACCACTTGACAAGGAACGCAGCGGCCAAGAGTTGCATTGGTCCAGAACCCTTGTTAGGTATAGGAGTTTTAAACCTTAAAAGGAACACTAAAAGAAGAGGAACAAAACACCAGAGCATCCTACTGGGCACTCCTCCCAAAGCTAAGACAGTCAAAGCTACTAGTTGGGAAGTTCGTTCCCAGCAGAGCAGCTTTCTGTCTTAAGTTAAATAAAAGTCAACTAAGGCTAATAATGAGCTCCCTTTCAGGGCATTGCAAACTGGGGGAGCATATGAAAAACCTAGGTTTAAGTCAGGATAGCACTTGTAGATTCTGTAAAGATGACAAGAAAACATCCGAACACATCCTAATGCACTGCGAGGCACTCACTCGCAGGAGGAAGAGATACGTGGGGCATTACCATCCAAGTAGTGGGGATATCATAGCATTAAAGCATCAGTTGCTGAGATTCCTCAGCAAGATTGGCTTGTCTAACAACCTTTAAAATAGATCTCTTAAGGTCGAAGAACGTCACACCCTTTCTAATCAATCAATCAATCAATGATGATTGTTATCAAAAGACGTAAATGGCGCTGGATAGGGCACACTCTCCGTAAATAATTAACTAAAATATGTCATCAAGCGCTTGACTGGAACCTTCAGGGAAGCCGTAAAAGAGGACGTCCTTAATAATCATGAAACAGACCACAGAATAGCGAAATTGGTGCAACAGAAAAGTCATGGCACGAACTGAAGCTCATCGCGACGAATCGTAGCCAATCATAGCTCGAGTCAAGCTGTTTTCCATTTTTTGCCCATAATTTTAATATAATTCTTGAAACATGCAGCTTATTTAGGTGGTTTTAGGATATTCATGGCTTCTACTTCATTGCGTCTACCAATTAAGCACCATTTTCTTGATATCGTCTGCTGACATATCATTTGGAACCTCGCCATTCCATTGGCGTGGTTCCAAAGCTTATCACTTCTAATTGGGTTCGATATGAATATTTCGGATATGAAAAATTACAATTTTTGTGTAAAATTGCAAAGCTATCATAAGTTCGAAACGAAAGATTTCTAGCATTTCTTGGGTGAATAGCAAGATTACTAAAAAATCCCCACTTTGAAAACTATAACAAGAATTTAAGATTTAGGAAATTGTTTAAAATATTTGCATCGTTTATACTACTATTGAAAAATAGGCGTACGAAGACAATGAAAACTCCGCTTTTGATCGACAATACAATCGAAAAGAAAAAATGTATTTCGTTTCGAATTAAATTTCGAAATGATAACCAATTTCAAAGTATGAATGAAAATCTCAGTTTAATTGTTAATTTGAAAACTTTATGTAACAGATTTTACTATATACCCAAATTCAACTCAATTTCATTAAATTTTTGTTATCTTCCTTTAACAACAAACATACACAAATATGTACTTATAATTTGTATGTTTCTATGTATAAGAATAACTTTTGAAATTAAATTAAATACTTATTTATAATTTCTTCAATATGTTTGAAACTATTTGAAGCTTTCACAAAAAAAATTCTAAAGTTCTTTCCTTTTCATAGATTATGTGCCGCGCAATGAACTCTTATCAGCAATTTCTATGCTATAGCAAGATAACCTCCCCTTTTACACTAAGTAAATGAGCTCCTAACTAATAAACTGGAGCAAACACATCGCATCGAAGCATTACTTTCGATTTAACTCAATTGAATAGGGAATTTGATGGTAAATCATATATACATACATATTTATATATTCAGAAAAAACTTTGAAAATTTTGATTGACTTTATGCAAAGATTAAAGAAGATTTCTAATGTATTTTTTGAGATATTTGCGCAAATATTTGCCGGTAAATTATATTTTAAATAAAGTCTTAATGTGATTCTGTTTGTTTTTGTGTTTTTTGTTAGATAGAAGTTTGTGTTATTATCTCATTTGTGAAGATATAAGTATCTTCGGTCTGTAAATATGTATACTTATATGTGTGTATGTATATTTCCATTTTATTTCTAAATGAAATAAGAAAATAAAAAACTTTATTGTTGATTTTATGTGTTTTTTGTACATATGTACTTTTATCGCATGCTGGTATACGAGTACGCAACGAGAGGAAATTACTAAGAAAAAAAATTAAAACTTTGTGTAAATAAAATTTATGCTACTGAAAGAGTTGCCATGTAATGAAATTAAAAGAAAATCAATTTCCTTCATAAGGATAACTTGATTTGAATAATCAAAAAGTAAAATTTACTCGATTTGTTTTTCTTCCTAATTTAACTCTATTGAGAGTTCAGGGCATTTTCCCACGTTTACTTTTACTTTTTTTGTAAATAGTTTTTTGCACTGTTTTTGATTTTTTAAGAACTTAGCTGCAGGAGGGATATTCTTCTGAGTCTGTTTAATAGTGCAGTTTAAAGACTGTTTTCCTTGCTATTCTCTACTCACTCTGGGGTCATGGAGTGTCTTTTGTGGGCTTTAATCAAAAATCTTTTTCGTAATGCTTTCGACAGATTGAGGTCTTCACGGAGTATTAGTTATTCTCAATATATTCTCTAAACTTCAGTATGATATTGATTGATTCTATACTGGGAAGTTCAGCAGTTCATCGCTTATAATTGTAAATACTACAATACTTGTTCTGCATTTGATTTTCCTTTGCTCCTCTTCGCATAAACTCACATAGCCTCAACTAAATATTTTCCTTATAGAACGTGTTGGCAATCACGTTGTTGCTGCTGCTGCTGCTCCACTACCACTTTAGCAGCTCAAAACTCATTTATCTACAAAATGTGTTCGATGATCGCACCGGACGCATGAAATATGTGTCGGCGAGCATTTTTAGAGTTTCACTCAGCTCAACTACGAGAGCATATTTCAGTTGATCATCGGACGTCCTCATTTGCGGTTGAGTTCTTTTTTCTACTGAACTTTTGTGTGCCGAGTGAATAAACGGATTATATTTCATATTGAATTCAGATTGTATCTAAAACGGTAGCAACAAAGTAACAGAAGTTCAAAGTAGAGTTAAATAATATACAACAACAGCAAGAAATAAAAGCCTGAAGAAGAGTAATAAAATTTGGTGTTGTCTAAAAAAGTTCTTTAACCCTTAATGAAAACAATTCCAAGAAGAAGAAAAATATGCAATGAATTGACGAAAAAATATAATAATTAATTTATAGAATTTTTTGTGTAACTCAGCAAAGTTCTATATGAATAAAAAATGTAAAACACATGTTTACTAACGAAAAAAGAATGCAAGGAAGTGAGTGAATGTAATGTAAAGGAATAGCAGAAAGAAAGGCAATTAATTGCAAATCATAATAATGTAAAGAAAATATATAGAATTTGAAAGTAAAAAGATATAAGTATCTGAATCTCTAAAACCAAATGAATTTATTACATCAAAAATTTTAGTTTTTTTTTTTTTAAAGAAAATTCAATACATTTTTAATTTCTTCAACAATTAATACACAAAAATAAATTAAAGTTTAATTTTATATGAAGAAAAATTAAGAAATTACCCGTAAAGTGGAAGAAAAACAAAATTATCTCATGCGAAAGCAATGCAAGAAGAAAATATCTATAAGAAAAAATGAAACCCCAAAAACAAAAATACAGTGCAGTGCAGTGCAACAGATACTTGAACAATTTATACGAGTAGATCATTTACTTGTAACTTCATAAAGTTTTTATTTTTTTTTTTCGAAAATGCATTTGTAGTAGTTATGTGTTCGTGCCTTTTGGAGTATCTGAACAACCAAAAACGATAATTTGAGCGACGGGGAACAGATGTGTATGTGCCTGCTTGTGTGTATGAGTGAAATGTTCCCATTGCAACTAACAATATTTGTTGTAGTAGTGTAACTGATTTCTCTGACTGTCAAATAACAAGGGAGTCACCGTGCACTAGAGAGGAGTTGCAAACTAACATGTGTGCATATGTTACCACAATAAGTTTTTTGTTGTTGTTGAGTGTTTTCTCTATTTTACGTTGATATCTTTTTTCATTGTATCTTTACCTGAGCTTCTTCGTACTAAAAAGAATAAGAAAACAAAAAGAAAATAATGTAAAATTACTCAAAGTGTTCTTCTCTCATCCGCTCACAGTGGAATTGAAGTGTAAGAATATAAATAAATAAAAAATAAAAATACTAGACAAAAACAAAATACGGAATAAAGATGCACACAAAGAAGATATAAAATAAAAACAAAATATATCGATGTGGAAAAATAGTTTTAAAAAATCATGAAAGAAAACTGCAAACATACTTCAAAAATGCACAAAAAAAACCATATAAAATTATTAAAAACGTTGAAAGAAAACTTTAAATATTAAATATTTTTAAAATTTCCCTACATGCGGATATCCATACACGTTGCAAAATCAACTTAAACACAGCTATAACTACATATGAATATATTAAAAAATAAAATACATATAGTTTGCCATAGTGCCGTAGTGTTGCTACAAAGTTTAATTCAATATCTCCATTCATAACCCCAAATTCTTATCTCAAAAGGAACTTGCTGTGTCGTTTTTTCAAAATCTCAAATCACATAAGAGCGGATGTAGTTTTAAAAAGTTGTCGCCATCGACCATCGTTGTTGCTGCTGTTTACAGTGTTTGCCCATGTAATTTATATAATTCATACATATGTACATTTATGTGTATAGTAAATATATATGTATATTATACATATATATATATATATATATATATATATATGCTCTGTTTAATTCAACCCACTTCAATTTCATTTCATTCAGCGCATGAAACCAAATCGGTATACAATTTCAAAACCCTTTGAAATATCGTGAGTTGGAAGCATGAGTTCAACTCATTGTCAGTTCTTCCTCTTCTTCAGTTATATGTACAATTTCTATTGTAGTATATAAAAATGAATTACTATAAACTACATACTTGCTGGAGAACTGTGCTCATATTTTTCTACTTATCAGTTAAAAAAAAAAAATAATGTAAAAAAGAATTATAAAAAAAAATTAAGAGTAAAAAAAATCTCTGTACACATACATACACACACTCATATAATGCTAAGAAAATTTAGTATAGTTTAGTTTCATAAGAAAACATAAATGTTTACATAGAAAAAGTATAGAAGAAAAAAATTTCAAGATATAAAATACTTATGTATAGTACATAAATACATAAGTTAATATTGCACAAGAAATAAGTTTGTAGTGAAATTTTATAGTTGTTCATGATAAAAAAAACTTAAATCCGCAAATTTAAGCAAAATATTTAAATAAAAAATGTTAAATATGAGGATATCATGTTTACGAAAGAGCAATGAGACAAGGACTGCTCTGTTTGCTAAGATTTTCGCTTATGTTGAAACTAAAATCCTCTCACTTAATCTTTTGACGATGAGCCCTAACTCGAAAATTCCAAATTAGACTGAATTCAAAATTTTAAGTCATCGATCTGTCCTCTTTCTACAAGGGGGTGGAAATTATATTTGGCTGCAATAAAACCAAATTTACCAAAAGTCTATAAATATTACTTTGACGACATGGCCACTGCTTGTACTATACGAAATGTGTACTCTCGATCGGCAATTTAAACTGGTTTCCCAGCAAAAATTTTGCTTGCCCAGAATTTCTTCAAATCTATTTATATACCCATTTATTTGTTGCTATGAAAATATTAGATCTTTTGACCAATACAGACGAGTATTGTATATCTTGATATAATTGCAGCCTTGAGTTAATGATAATGGCTCTTGAATTACACTGTTACAACAATTTTCAACTTCATCTCTCGTGAACGGAGTTTTTAAATATCAAATAGAAAATGAATTCAATTCAATGATTTACTGCCATAAAAATGATAAACCACTTTAAGGTTTATCCGTCAAAAAATTTAAAATATATATATATATATGACATGAGCTAGTTTTTGTGGTAATGTGGCAATGCATAAGCATTTAGTGTTTTACGTATATTTTGCAATTCTATTTTAAATTATGCCAATATATGGTTGGAAACAATTTTTTTTTGTTATTCTCAAAATAGCATTATTTCCCGGGTATGAGATACAGCATATCACCAGGTATGAGACACCACTTAACTACTGTTTTGCTCCATTTTTTTGTTTGTATTTTTAGCTATGTCAGCGCCAAAAAAGAAAATCGTCCATCAAATGGATCACATGCAAACATCCTGTTAATTTGAAGTGTGCAAACATTGCGATAGCAATTTGGCTTAGCCACTGAAGGCCTACAAAATAAATAAATTTATATTTATGAATAGTTATGGAGTTTTTACTTCATATTTCCCAATTTTTAGTGGGTTTTTGTAGGTGTCTCATACCCGGGTATATATTTTTTTTTGTCATTGGTCATACAATTTGACGCGCCAATGGAATTACTATAACTTTTTCTGACAAAAATGGCGTTAATGAAAATACGCCTTTCCCACAATATATAAAACACCCAATTTGGTTTAATCAGTGAAAATTTATGGCTCAAAAACAAAACCCGTCTCATACCCGGAAACACTCCCTTATAGTATTCAATGTTATACCTATGTCTCGAGTTATTGATGATGTTGTTCGCATAAAATATTTCTGGTTTATTTTTAAAATAACTTCATTAACTTCATTAACACAGAAAATTCTAGCTAGAGTATTGATCCTGGATAAGCACCCTTTGTGCCCCATATGATCAACTCTATGCTTGAAAAGTGCGAATAGGTTTCGGCTGTTCCCCTTTTTTAACGACTGACGAAGTTTTGGCCATCTGTGCTGACATCAATTATACCATTTTCTTAAAGATATATCATATTTTCAAGTTATATCATATCTTCGCCATCCATGAATGCAACAATAGCTTCTTCAACGCCGTTTGGAATAAAAAACAAGACCGAAAAACAATCGGTTGTAGTCTGAATTCATTTTAACAAAAAATTATAAAAATAAGAAAGCAACAATCAAAATACCTGGCAAAAGTGGCGAAATACAACTATCGCACTTCACTGTAATGCCAAAACTGAGAAAAGCAACATTTAAATGCACAAAACTTTTGTTTTTGCTCCTATTAAACAGAAAAAATCAATACTACACTGTTTTTTTTTTTTTTTTTCTGAAAATAGGAAAAGGAAATGCACATATTTGCCAGCAGAAGCTATATGTTTCGTTCTGCAAGGGGGAAGTTCGTAGAAACTTTTTTTCTCATGGGTTTGAAAGAAAAAACTGTTTACAAATTTCCTTGTTTGGTACACAGATGCAAAATTTCATCGCCCCCAAATTACTCTTGAGTAAAGCCCAGGCAGAGATCTAACGCCCCCAAAACTTTTGTAACTTTAACTCTGCTCTGCCATTTATCTTTGCATAGATATGCTCAATATCCATGAAAAATTATATAATTAAAAACTAGTGACAAAGATTCTAAGAATTGACATTGCTTACCTCATATGGCCTAAGCTTCTAGATATTTTATGAATTTGTATTACACAGTTTGCCCATTTATGTTTTATCGGATTTTCGACCTAATTGCAAAGCTTACTGTTGATTTTCGTTTTGCTTTGATAGGCCGATTAGTTCGCTTCCAAGCTGCTTAGCATAGCTCAAACTGCTCTTTTACATTTCACAAAAGAGGTTCAACGTCTACAGGTACACACAAACTAAGTAGCTAAGTCAAGTCCAAATCAGATTCTTACAGTGACATATTTTGTGTTATTTGATGTCCTATTTTCTTTTCCTCACTTTATATTCCACAAAAATCTGTCTGGACAGTTCTGAATTGTTAAAAGTTCAATGATCTGTAAGATGATAGTGGTGAATTTGGAGCTGAGATAATCATGTATGTAATTCAGAGATATATACTTGATGATAAAATAAAAATAATGATAGTGCACTTGACACATAGTAGACTATTTTACAGTAGAGAATTTGGATGATATCACTGATAAAAATGAAAACGATTATGCACAAGTTCAGATTAAATGAAAAATGCAGTAAAATTTATTTAACCTTACTCGCTTTGTTGGTTTTTATTTCATATATAAATATTTTCTTCTATTCTTATATGCATGTGAATTAAAAAGAATTTCGCTTAATGCTAATTGTAATAATCCTAATTGTAGATAAACTAGAAAACATCACATCATTGCATATTTTTATTTCGTACAAACAACAAAAAACATAGGCACGGTACAGTAGTTCAAGTATTTATACAACTACTTTGCAGTCAATCAAAAAAACAAAGAAAAATGAAAAAAATCATGAAGTAAAAATGAAATCATCATTGCAGAAATCTACTTTAACTTCTAGAGAACGCTAATGTTATGTATCTGCAAGATATGTAAACTCTGTTGCTGTGAGTTAATTTCATGAATTCATTGTTGTTTGTTTGTGTTTGTTTTTCTTTTTTTTTGTTATTATTATTTGGTTTTTTATTTGTTTATACACAAATTCGCGGCTATTTTTAAACAATTTCAAAAGTAATGAAATGAGTGTACATTGTTTTATGTACATATGTACATATTCCTCAGTGAACACTGTCTGACTGTTAGGCAGACAGGCAAATATACGAATAGACAGACAAACTAATTAGTCTGACAGAGAGACAAAATACACTAATACAAAATACGCTAAGTGTAGCAAACTGGCAAACTCTGGCAGAGTAACGATGAGTTGATGTCGATCTTGATGATGACGTTCGCAATTCCAAACCCAACCAATTTCGTAAACTCATAATTTTTGAATATTTTTCGCTTTTTCAGTAGAATCCAAAACATACGTTTTTATTGTTTTGCTTCTGGAGTCTTGAAACATTCAAGTTAATATGTGCGCCATATGCTTGTGTCCGCAAAATTAAAATTTAACTAAATTTGTTATAGGTATAGCTGTATTTTGAAATAAATTTTCCAGTTGCGTGCCGTGAAGTGAAAGTCAGCCACATCCCTCCAAATCTAAACAACGCCGCTACAATAAAATGTGTTAACAACTAGCCGCAATATTTTAGCAAATTACAATCAGATAAATTAAATAAAATTTATTTATCATAAACAAAAAAAAAAAAAAATCTAAGTTTTATAATTTATAAGAAATAAGTGCACAAAAATAAAAGTGACATAATGAAACGAAATAGGTGGAGCTTGTTCTCCACTCGAAAGCATTTAGTATGCAGCACCGTATATTTAGTATTTCTATTCATTCAACATGCACCGACGTCCGTAAGTGGGCATGGTGGTGCAACATTCATGCCCGCCTTAGAATGCTATGATCCGTATGGCAGACCACAGGTAAGTTTCTATTCATTAATTAAAATAATATCAATGAATTTTAACAAACTTTCAAGGTATAATAATAAAATCTGCTATGTTTTTTAAGGGATAATAATAAAGCTCCTAATAAAGTTAGAAAAATAAACAGAAATATCAAATAATCACTAAAAATTAGTAAATACTTAGTTTTCACTTGTGATTTATTTGAAAGATGAAAATTGCATCTGAATTGAAGACTAGGATAAAATTAAATATATTTCTTTCATATCATTCATTTTTGACAAACTTCGAGAACTGCTTTTCAGCTTACAAAAGACTAAGATACATTTAAGTTTAATTTTTCTCCGGAGACCGCAACTCTCTATAAAACATTTTAATACTTAATTTCACATTTCAATTGTATGAATTTGTCAAACATTAAATTGGTTTGAATTATTTTGACAAATGCGTTTTAATTTAATTCAATTCAATTGCCAAATACAAAGCAATTTGTTTAAATTAACATGAAAAAGATATGCATAGATGGTGTCTGACATAGAGGCAAAAGATATATATATATATAACAAATATTCAAATGAAACGAATGCATGAGAAACAAATGAAGTTGCGTTAATTATTATTCAGAAAGTGAAACTGGGAATGTACTTTGAATTATTTTAGATAATGTACCTTACGTTATATGGTTGGCTTTTAGCCCACTCATAAAAATCTGCAACTTGAAGAAATATTAACTAAAGAAAATAAATACTACAAAGTTCACAAAAAATACCAAGTCAAGTTATGAAGTTTATCTCATACACTGCAATGGGATGCTGATAAAATGCCACATGACCATTGATTGTTGGTTCCTTCATCGCAATTAACACATTTTTCTGGCATATTGCAGTTCATATCTTCGAATATACGAGTACATACATATGTACACCAAATGAGATCATTTCCTTTGTTGTATAAAAATTAAGTTGTTTTTTTTTTCTTTTTTTTTTAGAAGTTTTAGTAAAAACAAATTATTATCTACAAACAGAAATTCACAACTTGTGTTTAAAATAAAAAATAAACAATGTTTTCATTCATTAACATAAACATTCTTTCTTGTCTTTCTTTGCAGAAATGCATGCCAGAATTCATAAATGCGGCATATCAGCTTCAAATTGAATCGACAAACACATGCGGCGAACAAGGCGAAAATCACTTCTGTATTCAAACAATGAATAAAAATCACAAAAATTGCGAATTTTGCAGGTAAACTTAAAACCGTATATGCTAAATATGCAAACCTTGAAACTATTTTATTAAAATCTCGAAATATGTATGCAAAACATAGGTATGGTGATCGTGATCCTTCATTCCTCACTGATTTGCATGATCCACAAAATCCAACTTGGTGGCAATCGGAGACTATGTTCGAGGGTATTCAACATCCGAATCATGTTAATCTAACATTGCATTTGGGTAAGTGAAAAACATTTGTATAACATACTAACTATACTATAGAAGTCCCAGTAGGAATGTGTTTAAGGTTGATACGCCTGAAGCAAGCTGTGATATACATATATAACAGAATTCCGCATATAATTATTTGCTAAAACAAGAACATTTTCTTCTTAAAAAAATAGTTCTTGGTGGAATCAGTCATGTCTTATGAAATTTCCCACTGGGTTATGATGTAGTAAAGCTGGTAATTGGAAACCACTAATGTATATGTATCTAGTCTATGTCTGTATCTTATATTTATTTGTTTTGTCTATGTTTTTTTCACACAGGCAAATCTTATGATATTACATATGTGCGCATACTTTTCCGTTCGCCACGTCCCGAATCGTTTACCATCTACAAGCGTACTGCTGAAACAGGCGAATGGATACCATATCAATACTATAGCGCAACATGTCGCGATACATATTCGCTGCCGGACTCACGTGCTATTCGTAAAGGCGAGGGTGAAGCGCATGCGCTTTGTACTAGTGAATACAGTGATATATCACCGTTACGCGATGGCGAAATTGCGTTCTCAACGCTAGAGGGACGTCCCAGTGGTATCATATTCGAGCGAAGCGCTGAGTTGCAAGTGAGTTGAATTTGTTGCTAACCGAAGCTTTTATTTTCCTTTTTATTTATTTGCACTCGCTTCTTTTGTAGGATTGGGTCACTTCTACCGACATACGTATTACTTTGGATCGTCTCAATACATTTGGTGACGAACTTTTCGGTGATGCACAAGTATTAAAATCATATTTTTATGCCATATCTGATATTGCGGTCGGCGCACGTTGTAAGTGTAATGGGCATGCTAGCAAATGTGTTGCAAGTACTGGCATGCATGGTGAACGCACTTTAGTGTGCGAATGTCGTCACAATACCGATGGACCGGATTGCGAAAAGTGTTTGCCGTTGTACAATGACGTCAAATGGAAAAGGGCCACATCCACCGAAGTCAATGAGTGCAAAGGTATGTACGCGTGTGTTTGCGTGATCAAGATTGTGTGTGAAACAGGATTTATAAACGTTACCATAAATAGTGACAGCAGCGGTTGGTCTAAGTTATTGCAGACAACAGCAATTGATTTATGAAATCCGTTATAATGGAAAGGCTAGATGAAAGTTAAGTTAGTTGTGAAAGAGCTATGCTCATAGCATGTGCATTTAGAATGTTAGTGTGGTTAATTTTGTGGTCAGTTTCAAAACCTTTGATACTGGCTAGCAACTGGGAGTATTCACTCGAAACAAATCGTATTGGCTCAAATTCCGTTAGCTGGTATTTTGTCAATTGTAATAGGCACATATTTCAGTCGACTTTCAAATTGCCCGTATCTTACTTTATCATATCTCTTCTAATTTTTTGCAGCCTGTAACTGTAATGGATTCGCTGACAAATGCTTCTTCGATACTCATCTTTTCAATGTGACTGGGCATGGTGGTCATTGCTTGGACTGTCGTGACAATCGTGACGGCCCCAATTGCGAACGGTGCAAGGAGAACTTTTACATGCGGGAAGATGGTTACTGTATCAATTGCGTTTGCGACGCTATTGGATCACGTTCACTCCAGTGCAATAGTCAAGGCAAATGCCAGTGTAAACCTGGTGTCACCGGCGATAAGTGCGATCGTTGCGACAATAATTATTATCAATTTGGTACGCATGGGTGTCAACCATGTGGTTGCGATCCACGTGGAGCATTCGAAAATAAGCCTACCTGTGATCCCGAGAGTGGTATTTGCTATTGTAAAGAGAATGTTGAAGGCAAGCGTTGTAACGAGTAAGTCTTTCTAAGCATCTACTGGTATTTCAAATTTATATTAATAATTTTCCTTCCGTTCAGATGCAAACCTGGTTTTTTCAATTTGGATTGGGGAAATCGCTTCGGTTGCACCCCGTGTTTCTGTTATGGACACACCTCCGAGTGCCAGACTGCTCCTGGATACTCTGTGGTCTCAGTTAGTTCCAATTTCAACAAGCACAAAGAACGTTGGACAGCAATTGATTTATACAACCGCGATGTTGACATCAAATACAATCAATATAGTCGCAGCATTGGTACCACCGCGCAAGGCAACGAGTACGTCTACTTCCAAGCCCCAGAACGGTTCTTGGGTGATCAACGCGCTTCTTATAATCGTGATTTGAAATTCAAGCTGCAGCTGGTTGGACAAATCGGTCCCAGTACTAGCGCTAGTGACGTGATTTTAGAAGGTGGCGACAGCAAAATTTCACTGCCCATCTTTGCACAGAACAATGGTATGCCCGACCAAAGTGTAAAGGAATACTCATTTCGATTGCATGAACATCGTGACTATCAATGGCAACCAAGTCAATCGGCAAGAGGTTTCCTATCCATACTCTCTAATCTTACTGCTATTAAGATTCGCGCTACGTATTCAGTGCAGGGTGAAGCTATACTTGACGATGTTGAATTGCATACTGCACACCGAGGCGCAGCTGGACAACCGGCCACATGGATTGAACAGTGTACGTGCCCCGAGGGATATTTGGGGCAATTCTGCGAATCATGCGCCCCTGGCTATCGTCATAGCCCTGCACGTGGTGGTCCGTTCATGCCTTGCATTCCTTGCGATTGTAATGGTCATGCTGAGATTTGTGATTCGGAAACTGGACGCTGTATTTGTCAACACAATACTTCCGGCGACAATTGCGATCAATGCGCTAAAGGTTATTATGGCAATGCGCTCGGCAGCACACCCTACGATTGTAAGCGTTGTCCCTGCCCCAATGATGGTGCTTGTATGCAAATAAGCGGTGATACTGTGATTTGTACCGAATGCCCGGTTGGTTACTTTGGCGCACGCTGTGAACAATGTTCGGACGGTTTCTTTGGTGATCCGACTGGTTTGTACGGTAACGTACAGACTTGCAAGTCTTGCGATTGTAATGGAAATGTCGACCTTAATGCTGTTGGCAATTGTAATCGTACAACTGGAGAATGCCTCAAGTGTATACACAATACTGCAGGCAATCATTGTGATGAATGTTTGCCAGGACACCACGGAGATCCCTTGGCTCTTCCACATGGACAGTGTGACAGATGTACTTGCTATCCACCTGGTACTGAACAAAATCAAGATGGTATCTCGCAATGCGATCAAGTCACTGGCCAATGCCATTGCAAACCGAATGTAATCGGACGTGATTGCGGTGAGTGTCAACCAGGTTTCTTCAATATTATGTCAGGCAATGGCTGCGAGAATTGCATGTGTGATCCCGTCGGGAGCTTCAATACAACGTGTGACAAGTTCACCGGGCAATGTTTCTGTAAACCTGGTATTGTTGGGCTTCACTGTGATCAGTGCGAACTTTATCATTATGGCTTCTCGTCCGAAGGGTGCAAGGGTTGCGAGTGTGATGAGAGCGGCTCCAAAGGATTCCAATGCGACCAATACGGTCAATGTCCTTGTAATGACAATGTGGAAGGACGTCGCTGTGATCGCTGTAAGGAAAACAAATACGATCGTCACCTCGGTTGTATCGATTGTCCAGATTGTTATAATCTTGTGCAAGATGCTGCCAATGAACATCGTGCCAAGTTACAAAACTTGAGTTCAACATTAGATGAAATAGCGCGCACCCCGGTCACAAATGATGACGAATTCGAGGCCAAATTGAAAACCGTACAGGAGAAGGTAGACATCTTGCTTACCGATGCTAAATATGGTGCAGGCGAGGGTGGACAGACATATGTGGAAGTACTGAATGATTTACACAAGCGTTTGGATAATATACGCACTCATCTGGATAACGCTGACCAGCAGCAAAATACAGCAAATGAAGAGATTGAAAAAGCACGTCAGAATTTTACAAATGCACATGACATCATTGAAGCATCCAAGAATGAACTTCAAACTGCATTGAATTTACTTAATGACGAAGGTTCTCAAGCGTTGGCCAAAGCCAAGAACAAGTCAGTGGAGTTTGGTGTGCAATCGGATCAAATTTCGGATATTTCACGAGAGGCGCGAGCTTTAGCTGATCGTTTGGAAGCTGAAGCTCAAATGGACTTGAAAAATGCAAAGGATGCAAATGAAGCGGTGGAAAAGGCACATGAATTAGCTAAGAGTGCGATTACATTGCAACAGAAAGTCAGGTAAAATGAATACTTTAAGGATGAGAAAATCTCAATAGTTAGCTAATAAGAAACTTGAATTTTGTAGTGATGAATTACGTTCAGACGTGCGTCTGGAATTGAACACTGTTAAGCAGAACTTAGGCACTGTAACACAAACAACCAAGGAAGCTTTACGCAAAGCAAATGAGGTTTACGATGCAGCCCTGACTTTATTGTCGGATGTAAATGGACTGACAGCACCTGAAATTGATATTAAGAAATTAAAGAAAGATGCGATGGCAGCAAATGAAGTAGTGAGTTATTTGGGACAAGCTATTTTTTTGGAATTATTATTATATATTTTTTTCCTTCAAGGCTGATCGTCTGCTAAAACGAGTCAATGACATCTCAAACAGCAATGGCGATATCTTTGCTGATTTCGATGAAGAACTAGAATTAGGTGAAGTTATTCTTCAAAGGTAATGAGCAAAACTATTTAAGTTTATTTCGAAAGCTTATTAATCTTGTGAATATTTTGACTTTTTTCTAGAGCTAACAATCAAAAAGAAGATGATATCGAATTATTGAAACGTGCACAAGAAGCTTTCAATCGAGCTACCAAGGCAGTAGAACAAGGCGATAATACTTTGAAGGAAGCTAACAACACTTATCATACTCTAGCTGGTACTTAGTTTTTATTTATAAAATATCAAAAATACAAATAAATAAATGATTTTCTCATTTGATGCGTAGGTTTCCAAGCCGATGTACAAAAATCATCCGAAAAAGCTGACTTAGCTCTGAAGACGGTGCCAAGCATTGAGCAAGAAATTGATAATGCCGAGGCATTGATACATCAAGCTGGAGAGGTAGGTCTAAGCTTATATATATATAAGAAACTTATCTGATTATGAAAATGATTACTTCTAGGCATTAACTGGTGCTAACGAGAATGCAATTGAAGCTAAAGCAAATGCGCAAGAAGCTCAAGAAAAGTACGCAGAACAAGCTTCAAAGGTTAGCTTTTCTTAAGGGAGACATGCAAGAATAGTTTTGATTATTGTTGTTGTATTTTTAGGACGCCGAAATTATACGCAAAAAAGCTAATGATACCAAAGTCAATGCACGCAAATTGCGTGATGAGGCAGATCAGCTCAATCATCGTGTCAAGATAACCGAAAATGATATTAGCAAACTGGAAGAATCATCGAGCAAGGATGATAACTTAGTTGATGATGCTAAGCGCAAAGTGAGTACGACTGAAATGTCTAAATTGGCCACTGTGAAACTTTACATCAAAACCCACATATTAAATTTATGCGATAATTTTGTTATATTGAACAGGTCGGACAAGCTAAAGCTAATACCCTGGAAGCTAAAAATCAAATTGATAAAGCTGTCAATGAGTTGCATGACATTGAAGAAGAATTGGAAAATCTAAAGGATATCAATACAGAAGATTTGGATAAATTAGGTATATAATTTCAGAGATTTGGCATACGAGAATTAAGGTTTTAACTCCCATTTTAATTTGCAGAAAGTCGTCTAGATATCGTTGAAGGTGATCTGATACGTGCCAATCTCACCGGTCGCATTGAGAAATTCCGTGACTTGCGTAATGTACAAAAGAAATGGATTGATAAATACGAGAAAGAATTAAGCGATCTGGAAGAAGAGGTAGTGAATGTACGTTATATAGCTCACGCACTGCCAGATGGTTGTTACACACGAAATAGGCTTGAACCATAGACCCAAAACAGCAAAATTGAAAACACAACATCAGTTTTACATACGTAATAAAAGATCAAAACAAAATATAAAATAAAGAAAAAACTTACAAAAAATTGTAATTTAGATTTTAGTGTGAAAATAATAATTTAGAGAAAATAATGAAATGAAGTTAAGCTTTAACATATACATAAATAATAAAAATGTACTATTATTATTTTTATATATTATATATTTTTTAGAATTGTTACCATTTTGCATTTGAGTATTGCATCGCAAATAGCCCAAATAGCTTATTTCACATCATTATTTCTAATAATTTAAGTTTCTTTAATTTAAAATATAAAATTATATCGAGTAACTTTTTTAACTTTTTTCCTTAAAAAGAATTAATTTTGTACTTTTATGTGCCACAAAATAGTTTTTTATGTCCCTCGAATGCAAGTTATGAAAATGTTTTAGCATGTGAAACTAAAAACTATTTTATGAAATAAAATTTTAATAGATGTGCCTTTTCTGTGTATAAAATCGATGAGTTTTTTTTTTTATTTCTAATGATGTAGGGAATAAGTGATCGCCATGGCACAGAAGAGCTCAGTGCAAATAACCCCAGATTCGACGCGGCGATATGGCGACGAGACAAATATAAAATGGAGAAAGTCAAAATCTTTAGTCAAAAAATTCAGATTACTCAGCCAGTATAATGCACATGATTTCAGTGTCTGGTCTTGCACCTAGCAAACATTTGAAGTTACAAGAAACCGTTTGCTATTGCCAAGAGAATACACTATACTCTATTTAAAAATTGTGCAAGAATTCAAATAATCAAAATCACAGAAAAGTTTTCTGTTTCCTTTTCCTACTCTAAGCCAAAAAGTACTAAACTAAGCAGGAAATAGATACGGGATAATGCCACTTTTAAACCTTTAATAAATTGAGTAAATTCAAATGGCGCTTCATACTATAATGACTATAAAGAAAGCTCATAAAAGGAATCCCAAAAAAAAAATTATAATAATAATAATTGTTGGTACTCAAGTAAATTTTTAAAAACCTTTTTGGCCTGCAGTACGTCCGTTCAAGGTTCTTTGGCTGGTTTTGGTTCAAGAAAATCCTAATTTAAAGCTAAAGAATTATTACAGTTATTAGATTAGATAGTTTCTAGTTTCAGCAATCTCCGTTTCATTAAGTCGATGATGGTGCAAATAGCCGGAGAATTTGAAACACAAATGTAAAATTGAGATTATTATATTTAGATTCTTCCATACCAACGACGGTTTCTTGTCAAACTTTGCTGTTTGTTGAATGTTGAATATGCCACTTTTTTTTAGTTTACAAGACATAATTTCAACACAAGCATAAATACACAAATAAATACCGTTTTTATAAATTAGTTTAAACATAAACAACTCATAGTGAAATGTTCAAAATTTATACCAAATCGCAAAAAGGAACCAACCGCAACTAACTTAATTGCAATTAACAGTCATCAGCCGCTGTAAAATACAGCTGTCAACAAAACGTAAAAAACAAGAAAGAAGAAATAGAAGAAGAGCATTTGTTTTTCTTTTTATTTGCTGCCTAGACGAATAGTTGTGAATTCAAGTTTCGCAATAAAATTAATATGAAATAAAATTTAATTAAAATATTGCGCACGCAGTGAATATGTCCCAAAAAATATTAGAACCTGTGTGTGCATCAAATCCACTGGTATTTCTCGACATCAACATTGGAAGAGAATTTGGTAAGTGCTAGTCTTGGGTTGCAAAAGAAAAAATGCGGCACCATATGCTAAATGAAAGACACTAGTGTTAGAGCTACATTCGGTCAACGCAACTCGAGAATAATTTCTACCCCTAAAACCATTTCACATTAAATAGTTAACTAGTGACAAATCCTTACATTCACCTAATAATTAAATTACAGCTGGACGCATAGTAATTGAATTGCGGAAAGATATTGTGCCCAAAACTGCAGAAAACTTTCGCGCGCTATGCACAGGAGAACATGGAATGGGGGTGTTGGGCAAACCATTGCACTATAAAGGCATACGTTTTCACAAGGTGACGCGTGTGTTTGTGGCGCAAAGTGGCGATGTTGTAAATAATGATGGCTCCAGCGGTGAGAGCATATTTGGACCCGTCTTTGAGGATGAAAATTTTGAATTGGAGGTAAAGAAGTAAAAAGAACGCTTAACTTGGATATAATAAATTATATTTTTCTCTTCATTTCTCTAAATAGCATCAAGAAGGAGTTGTTAGTATGGCTAATTATGGACAAGAAAATACCAACAACTCACAATTTGTCATCACTTCGGAAGCGTGTCACAATTTGAATGGCACTAATGTGGTGGTAGGCAAAGTTTTGCGTGGTTTAGGCATTATTGGTGATATGGAGCATAACACCAACGATGAAGGTCAACCTACAAAGGTTGGTAGCTTCGTTTTATATTCATAGATATTTTAATTTTATGTAAATAAATTTCTTATTCAAATTTAGGAAATTGTAATTGCTGACTGTGGTGAGATACCAGCTGGTGAAGATTGGTGTTTTGAAGACAATGATGAGACGACAGATAAGCTGCCGCCTTACCCACAAGACTGGTATGGGAAATTGCAGCAGCACACGGTGTGTTAAAAGTTAATATTTTTCTTTTCTTCCTACCACACTTTTTCAATTTAATTCGTTTCCCCCATTTATAGTGCAATGAAATGATTGAAATTCTAACATGCATACGCAATGCGGGTAACCATTTTTACGCACAGCTACGTTACGTTGAGGCGCGCCGTAGGTATCGCAAAGCAAATCGTTACTATACAATGTTTCGCATGCGTTTCGAAGCGCATGAAAAGCGTGAGCACCCCGCCTGCGATTGTGATGATTTGCATAAACTCGATGAATTCGGTGTCATCAATAACATTAATATGGCTGCAGTCGAGTTGAAGTTAGAGAATTATGTGAACGCTAAATATGTTTGCACTGAGGTATTCATTTACATATATATTTACTACTTTCCCTTCTATTCTATTTAAAACTTTTGCATACGCTTCTTTTTAGGCCATACGTTTAGATGAGAATTGTAGTAAAGCACTGTATCGGCGCGGTCAAGCGCATATTGAGCTGAAAAATTATGACGAAGCCATTAAAGATTTAAGAAATGCACATGATCTTGTGCCAGAAAATAAACAAATATTAAATGAGTTAAATCGTGCTAAAAAATTACTCTCTGAATACAATCGCACGCAAATGAATGCATTGAAAAATCTGTTTAAATAATTTATAAACAAAACTCAGAAGAACAAAAATCCCGAATCAGCGCAAGCACTCGCAAACAATTTGAAAATCTTTTATCTAAATAGTAAAATGATGTACTTTTAAGAAAATTGTTATTATTGGTATATTGTAGGTATATTTTAATGTTTAAGGCATAAAATGAAATTTGTATATTAACTACGATGTTACCTATAGATATGCATTTGATATATCTAAAACAATCAAATTATTTTTTGTTTTAACTTTATGCCGATTAAATGAATATGATTGAAATATAAAATTATTTAAAAAACCTTAATATAGAGATTTTAAAAGATTTTACTTAGCTCTGGATTGAGATTCGTGCGGGTACACGAAATTTTAACAGCACGTGCAGACTATACGTGTAGTTCGTGTTCATGTGTGAAATGCATGTGTAGTTCGAGTTTGAGTTTTTAAAGAAACTCAAACGTCCTCCCTAATACAATTTCGTTTGATGTTTTCAGTTTTTGGCAGAAGCAGAGGTTTCAAATCAAAGCAGAGCGATCAAATAGTGGAGTTAATGTATTGGAGTTAAGGAAGTTGCAGTGTTTAATGTATTTTTAAAGCTTTTTTTAAAAAAGCTTCCAAAATTCCGTTAAATTTTCTTTTGCTTAAAAGTTTTCACGCCCATTTGTACAATGTTTATATAAAAGGAAAATGCCACGAATGTAATATTGTTAAAAATAGATTGAAAAAAAAAACAAAATAAAACGAGATGTGTTACTTAACTTAACATTTCAAGTCTAAGCTACAAAATGAATATAAAACGGAGTAAGGTTAAATACTTAAAGCTATTTTTGAGTTAATAACTGTAACGTATTCTATGCCAGCTATCACGCCCACAAACCTTCAGATACTTTTCTGAAAATTTGTAGTTTTCAGGACTAACACTAACCAGTGCTGAAAATTTCGATACATTCATTCAATTGCTTCTGGATGTGAGCACTAAAATAATACCAAATAAATTCGACAGCAGGTTTGAAATTTTATTTTTTAAGTGTTTGAAAAGAATTTTTATTTCATCTATGTATATGTATTTTATCAAAATACCTGAAAATGAAAATTTACAAATTTTCTTAAAAAAAGGAAAAATACAATCAATATAAAACTAAATAAGCTTAAATTGTACCTACATAATTGTGAAAACAAAAAAAAAACACAGAATAATAAATCAAATTTCAGTTTTAAAAACTAACAAAATGGGGAAGATTTCATATATCATAAAAACTTAAAAATCAAGAAACACTAATTTGTTCATTTCAATTACGAATACAATAATAATAAATACAATTTATCATTTAATAATTATTATTATACGCTTATTAAGATTGTGCATACACAACTCACACCTGCCCTCCCTCCTTCATCCAGCTACGCTTCGTCTCGCTTCGTAAAATATGAAATTACAAAATGCATACAAATATTTCACAAACATTGATAATGATTTCTTTTTTTTTTTTTCTTTTAACTTGGTTTTGTTTGCTTTTCTAATACGTATTTCGATCGATGATTATGTTTTTGTTTTTTTTTTTATTAATTTTTAGTTAACATAAAAAATACAAAATAAAAAGAGTAACAATAAAATTATATAATAGATATAGAGTGTGTCGGTGTATGTCGCTAAATATATAATAATAATGCATAAACTTAATTCTAGTCTCTTTGTCGCTGTCACTAACAGCAGAGTTCTGATATTGTATTGTAGTTACTATTAAACGTTAATACTATTAAAGTAAAGTGAATTTAGAGATTTGTCACAATATCGCTGCTACTCTCGCCACCACGAATTGTAGCTGCCGCTACTGCAGCATTGCTGCTCGAATAACTTTTCATATTTATTTCCATGGTTGTTAAAGCGCTGGAAACATGATACAAATTCTCTGATAATATTCCATAAACTTCGAATAGCTCCGAGTCCGACTTGGAAACAATGAATGCTTCTATAAAATGTTAATGTAAATTAAAGGTTTTCATTTTAAAGCATGTAAATTAACATTACCAGTTCTGTCCTTCATCACGCTCTGTGCATACGCATTTAATATGATCGTCATCTCATCGAATTTGAGACGACTATCTAAATTGCTATAGCTGAATATGGTTAAATTCGTATTGGATGCAGTCAGCTGCGAGAGACGTTTGTACTGGCGCACATGCGTTATGGCCGTCGACCATTTTTGTGCATCGATTAGCTCTTGCAGCCTACTTTCGAACTCGTCAGTTGTCATGGGAAGTCCTGGTGATGGTGTAGGTGTATGTTCACCCTCGGTGGAAGTTGAAGTGTCCAAAGATTCAAGTTCTGCTTCACTAATGCTGCGCACAAGGGCGTCGCGCACCAAAGCATACAAATCGGATATGTCATGCATCTGTAAATGATAGTTTAAAAACCATTTTCTTTTTTCTGATTAAGCACATTGATTTACCTTTTCATTTAATCTAAAATGATTGATCACATTCGATGAGATTTTATGATTCGATTCAATAAGCAGCAACAACTGAAACATCAGTTTATAGAGAGAACGTCCTAAATCGAGCACTACTTCCGCAGAGGCTGGATCAAAAGGCATATAACCCATGCTCGAGTTGGTAGCCAGCTCCATGCTTGATGCAGCAACATCGGCTTCATTGAAGAGCGACAGCTTGCATGAAGTTTTCACTGAGTCTAGGCACTACAAAATGATAAATTAAACATTAAAATTACTGTTGCATCTAAAATGCGCCATAATTCACCTCCAGCACTTGATCTTTCCGATCGAAAAATGTCTCCAAATGCTCCTGAACTTCCAAAACATTAAAACGCAGCGTCTCAAATAAACGTGGTGTCGTCGCTTGCGTTTCATTGCACCAAACACGCGGTGGATCTGCACGTGAACTTAACAAATCAGTAAACAGCGAAATGCGATTGCCCAACTGCGAGCCGATACCGGTGAAGAATTTTTTGGCCTCCTTCGAAATGCTTATGGTCTTGAATGTTAACTCCTTGATCAAACGATACAATTGCATTAGCAATTCTGAAGTGTGTGCCGATGGTTGATTCACCAGCATTGCCTGCAATTGTTTGCGCCAATTCTCTTCGGCCTCATCGCGTATCGGTGCACCAAAACGTATAATACCCGGCAGATGAGGCGATGCATTGCACGGTGTAATATCACCCAAATCACCAGCACTTGAACCGCTGGTATCGCTGCGTGATACTGAATTGCGACGTCGACGTTCACGCAAACTCAACGATGTGGGTGGCCCTACATTGAAGCCGGACTTCATAAATGACTGACGATGATCTTCATCAATTGGCGATTCCGATTCGGCTTCTTCATCAGAGGAATCGTCAGCGGTTTGACGTCTGCGTTTACTGAGAATTGGTGTTTTGTCGCTAAAACTATCCTCGAGTGCGGAGGAGTGCCCTTTAATCGAACCGCCACCACCCATGCCACTACCACATGTCAAATATTCTTCATCGCATTCGAAGAGTTGATTACGTCGCACGCCCCAATTGAAGTTATCGGTGGATTCACCAGCAATGCTATCTTCATACTCGAGGAAATCAAAGTCTTTGAAGACGGTGAAGTCGGGTTGGCCATCGTCACGACGTGAACCACTGCTGAGGTCACCCTGTGGACCGGAAGTTTCTTCGGTCGATGAGGCGGCAGATGATTGTCGTTCCATTAAATCGGACGATTGACTGAAAATCACCTGAGGTAGAAAATTAAGAATTATATGAGTATTAAATATGATCATATGGAAAACAACATTGCAACAACTAAAGCTTTTCGTTTGGTTTTTTCTTTTTTGTTTTATTGAATAAACATTTATTTTAATAATTAGTGTTGAAAGAAAACATCATCGCTTACGCTTTGTCTGGTTGCAATAGATCCACCAGTTAGGAGCGATGTACTCAACGACTTCGCTCGTTTAAAAAAAGTGAAAGTGAACGGAAAAACAAACAAACAAATATGAAACACAAACACAGTGACATGCAAAACAATTTTTGCCTACGATCGCCTAGCCTAAAATTAGGGGACAAATTATTGGCAATAACTTAGAAGAATGAAGAAAAAAATAAATTTATCAACGAAAAATAAAATATAGTGACTAATTGAAAACAACAAGCAAGATTCACTACCGTACCATTAATCGTAGTGATTGGTGCGTGACTAGACATTTACCCATTTCTTGCTAATTTTCAGCCAGCTATTTGAGGCTGATATGTACATACATATGCATATGCCGCCGCATTGTTAACATATGGTATATTACTACTCACTATATCGTCTTTGCCCAGTCGATTGATTTTGCTCAAATAGTCGCACATTAATTTGCAGTTCATCTCAAACGAGCATATTGCTCAAATAGTAACTAAACTGATCCAAATAATGACAATATCCTGCATTTTGTACTTTTTTTTAGGTCAAATTGCTCAAGTTAATTTGATTGCATGAAATTCTGTTTATATAATTATAAGATATTTTCCCATGCGCTCAAAGTATATGGTTTTAGCTTCAAACACTTCTGCATGTAGTTCTATCCACGGTTATACTGTTGTTGTTATTGTTATTATATTCTAATCACCCCTGCACCCATTTACTGTTACTACTCAGTGTTGCAATAAAGTATTTATTAACGTTACATAACTTATTCATTCTGTCCTAAGAACAGTCCAAAAGGATATTTGACTTTGGTCGGGCTATCTCCTTTTTTTTTTGTTCTTCCTTTTATCCGAATTTTTCTTTTGAATACCCGTTTTCATTTTTCGGTCAGCATATTTTTAAATTACAAACAAAACCAGAACGCTCGTCAAACAGTAAAAGTTAAAACAGAAATATGAAATTTGTTTACTACCAACAAATAAATTCTTATTTTTATAAAAATGACTTTTACATGAAATATTATAACCACAAAATATATAAACAAGTAAAAACTTTTAAAATTTTACATGTTCCACAAATAAAAATTTAATATGTTGAAGTGCATACAAAAATCGAAAAAGAAAAACAAAAAAAAAAAATAATAATAACGGAAATGAAAATTATATCAAAACATGAAGGTTAAAGCCAAGCAGCAAAATGTATGAAAATTAAACAAGAAGAAGAATTTATTCATGTTTACCTTGGAACAAATTGAGTTTATGAAATCATCCTGAAACACAATTTAGATATGTATGAGGGTACGAAAAGAATTTTGAAACATGAAAATAAAATAAGAAATGAGCAATTTTCACAGATTAATAAAATGTTTTTGCTTTTTAAATTCTTGTTAAATGTAATATGTATGTAATGGTATGAAAGTATTAAGGATTAGTTAAGATTAAGTATATTGCAAGGCACTATCTATAAAAGGATTAAAAGAATTTACAAAAGATGTAAGAGGAGAGGAGGAATATAAAATTCTTTTGATCTGTCAGTAACATGCAAACGAGAGAATGTAGTTATGTAAAATTTGTAAACAAAAGAAAACTGCTTAACAAAAACTGCATGCAGCAAATAAATGCAACACACTCATAAGTTCACACAAAAGTTTGCATTGCTTGCTATATTCACTTACCGATGGCGATTTGGGTAAACCAACACGCTGACCACATGTCGTTAGCAAATTTACTAGACATTCACGCACACGTCCCTGCGACATCCATGGACGTTTCCAACCGCTAAGTGGCACTGCATCAGCCGGTGAAAGACTTGCGCTACGTCTTGGAGAATTTGGAGTGCCAACCGCGCTGCTGGCGTTATGTTGTTGGAGATGTGCTGCAGCTGCAGCTGCTACGGCAGCGCCGTGTGCAGCAGCGTTGCGTTGATGTGCTGATTGCTGTATGCTGCTGCTACCAGAACCAGAACTACCACCACCCACACTTATGCCACCTGCCCCGCCAGCATTCAACACTGTGGAATTAGTTGTTGAAGTGGCAGTGGTACTAGTTGAACCTGTAGATGAAGTGCCTATTATGGTGGGATTATCATCGGTTTTGAGTAGTATGCGACGACCGATGAGTGGCGTTTGGGATACATCGAACGTGAATTCCATAGTGCGTCCGGCAAGCTCCTTTTTACAAAACATATCTGAATCCGGATATGTGCCATAGAAAGAGAATGATAAACCGGTACTGCAACCCTCACTCGGGGGCACCACTTGCAGCGATGAACTGCGTGTCACAATGAGCTTGAGTATTTTTAGAGAGTCTTTCCAATTGAAGGTCTATAATGAAGATAGAAGAAAATTGTTGAAATAAAAAAAAATTGTTGAATAAAAAAGTGTTTTATACTCACATCTAAATATTTGCCGATGGCCCGCAATAAATCGCTGTTAATAGTTTGCGCCTGTGGTGCTGATAAATCAACATAATGCAGCATGCAGTGTATAACATTTAGCACGGGCACTTGTATCTGGAGTGGGCCCTTTTCGAGCACCTCAATTAAAAACGCCAGCATATGCAGCCCCATGTGTGCATAAGTATCGTGCAAATATTTCACTACACATTTTGTCCACTGGAAGGATTCTTTACAGAATGTTTTACGACTGTAAAGTGTCATCACAGTGCCGAGATTTTCCAACTTCGCACCCAATTCCGAAGAGACTTGCGCAATATTCTCGGCGCTGCGAATACAAATCTCATTGGCATCTTCATAATGCAGCAGCATGTACGGTAGTAATGAGATTACGTTCATGGGGAATGCACAACTTTGTGTGGGATCACAAACGGGCAGATTCAGCAGAGGCGCAAATTGTGACAGCAATGTAATGGTGGGTTCATAGGTGGAAGTGTGAGTGCAGCCCTATTGAAGAAAGAAATATGAGTATTTACACGAAAACTTTTGAATTTCTATATAATAGTCCTTTTTCGGTTAATTTCTTCAACTCTCCCGCTCAACTTACCTTCAATAGCAGTGCATGCACACCCGGATAAGCTGCCCACTTCAATTGTTGTTGCAGCTTTTCAACCTTATCGCGCGCATCCGGTCGATCCAATGGTAAACGATGCAGCACACGGGTCAGCAAACGCAATGCCAAAAGAAATTCATGCTCATAATCACTTTCGAGCAGTGAAACCGATAGCCAAAATAGCTGCGCCAAAATTGTCATTTTATCATCCTGCAAAAAACAAAATAAATTATGAGAAAATGCTTTTTTTTTCTTGTTGCACTCTGCACCCTGAGCTTGCTCATTCACCTGTGTCGCTGTATCACCAAGCATTTTTAAGCTTTGTGCGCTTCGTGAACGTGACAATGCTGAACCACCAAATTTGGCAACGTTTCTTTCTATCTCAATGCCAGAGGCGCGATTACGTAATTCTACTATAAGGAAGAAGGAAAGTATTAGTTTACAAATTTTAATTAAAATTACAATAAATGATAATTCAATTATTCGCAGAAAAAATGCACACTTTTGAAAGCAATAGATGATTTCAGCACAATGATGCTACAAACCTTGTTTATCACATGGTGAATTACTGCTCTTCCTCGCGCAATATGTCACCGAATAACTTGTGCTGCGTGCATGACTGGGTACTGAGAAATTGGGTGATTGCGGTGCCATGCCACCTGAGGGTGATTTCTTGCCGGGCAATATCGAATTAGGACCACCATCTTTATTATTTAAATTCGGTGTACTCTTGAAGATATCCTTCATTACGTCCAACGGTCGAAAATCTGAATCCAAACTATCGACTGCAGCTTCCAGCGTCAGCAAGAGCTCCGTAACATATCCCTGCATATCTTCACCCTGTTCAGCGACTGTCTCCACCAGCCGCGAAAGTATATCCGAGAGCATACGTGAATTAATAGGAACGTTGAGTGCACGGAATATTTGCAAGCAACGCCCGGCATAATGACGCGATGAACACGATAAACCAAGCTGAAGAGCAGTTTGAGCCCAACGCTCGGCAATGCGTGCTTGCGGGTAACTATCAGCGAATACTTTGACCATATGCTTGAGGAAACAGCTCAATTGTTCGGCAGATTTCACCGACCATACTACAATAAAACATAAAAATGCATATTATATAAATACAAATTATTAGTTCTACCGCTTACCCTTTGCTGTTATATCTTCATAATTCCACAATGGCTGACAAGTGTCCTGTGCGAGTAGAAATTTTAACAAACTTTTGATAACATGCGCTATGGGCATAGTAGGCCCAGGTTGTGGCGGTGCATTTTCATCGGTGATTATTAAAGGAACTTCTGAATTTTCTGAGGTATTTGGGTTTATTTGCACTTGCACATTTCCCGAATTGATTATAATTCCCTGATTAGTTTGCTGTTGCTGAATTGTTGTCGTTGTAGCTGGCAATTGCTGTTGTGGTGGTGGCTGTTGTAAATTAGTATGCTGCTGCTGTTGTTGTTGTTGCATTGGTGTTGGCACAATTTGCTGTTGATTTTGCGTGTGATAAGGAATTTGATTATTGTTGTGAATATTTGTTAGTGATGCTGCTGTTGATGGTTGTCCCGTTGTTGTTATTGTAGCAGCTGCTACCAAATTATGGTGTTGCTGTTGTTGTATTGAATGCATTGTTGGACCACTACCACCACCTCCAATAGCAGCCACGAGGCAACATGGAGTGACATTAAATAAATAACTATCGAATTCTTGATGAGATTCTGCAAGAGCATTAAAGAATAAAAAATAGTCAAGATAATTAGAAAATAATCTCGAAAAAGAATTACGAAATGTTTACTGCTTTCAGAATCGCTCCTGCTTAAAATAAATTGCTTTCTTCTTCAAGCTTGATAAAAAACATTAACCTAAATATAATTATTCGGTTAAATTAGAGAAGAAATGCTGTCAAGAATAAAATTTAAAACAGAAACCCCAGTTGATGGAACTAAGAAACGTCTACTTTATTTGGTGGTATCATTTTCATCAATTTCGAATACTCTAATCATCACCCAGGGTCTTCGAAGCAGATATGCAATGCTCTGTTAAACTTTGGCTTTATGCCCTATTAAACACCGGGTCAACGAAAGAAATTCTCAGGACTTAAAGAATATGAAAAATTGGCACTCAATGGAGGAAGATAGATGTAGCCGATTTGGCCCCCAAGTAATCCAAGAATTATGAATGCAAATTTTTGTGCTATCGGTTGTTAAAAGCACCTTCCTACCCTGATTGTTATACCCGTGTCCTTCTGGGCAATAATAGGAGTAAGTACAATAAATGGAGTACAATAGAGATATTATTAAGTACAGGAAATGGAGTACAATAGAGATATCGGAGGATTTCTGGAGTCAAGAAATTAAATTTTGATAATTATTTTCCCGTACAACCTCCGCTTGAAGGCGCCACTGAATTTTTTTTTATTTTTGGTTTTTCGCTTCAAAATGGAGTACAAAGAAGTACCGAGCGATGATTTTTGGGAAGCTAGGCACTAGGGACCCTCACTGAACAATTTTGTATTTTAAATTATAACACAAGGACTATTTCGAACGACAGTTGGCAAACGAATGGAAAATCGAGATCAACGCAAAAAATTATGTTTCATGCTTCTTGATCTTTGTTGGTGGCTGAAACGAGACATGGAAGAAAAAACTTATAGTGAAGAGGAGGTAGATAATAAAGCTGATGTTCCACTGTCCGATGCTGTAGACAATGTTGACCTAGAAAGTGATTCGAACTAACCGGGGCCATTAACAATAAGACACAGACAATAATCAGAAATCGAAAAAAAAAAAATTAATATGCCTAAAAGTAGACTACATTTTAGAATTTACTTCAATTTACAAGCAACTTTCGCTTTTCTTATCATTTGGTAAAATAAATGCTATACACTATTTTAAGTTTGAACCAAAACTACTCTTGTCTTTCTTTAAAAAAAATCCTGTTTCTCATTTTGATGCGAAAAATTACCCAAAAAAAAAGTTGTTAAGTGGTGTACCTTAGTCGCCACTTAAAGAAAAATATATATATATCCAAGCTACATTTCTCGACCTATAAAGATCCGGATGACGCCCCAGTAGCGGAAGACTTAAAAAAAAATTGTTCCATGGCGTCTCTTATCGGAAATTTCTGGGAGAAACAAAAACGTATCGCAAAAACCTCTCGATACCTCTTTTGTACCTCATAAAAATATCTGCCTTGCCTATGTTAAATTATCACTTTTTCAAAATATGAGCATTAACAGCCAAACCAGGGGTCGAATCGTCTCAATGATATAAGCTACCAGTTATCAAAAGCTTGGTGCATTTTTATATAAACAGAGAAATATTTTTAATTAAGAATTTTATCACACTTACCTGTGAATATGTTATCAATCACTGGCAATGCAGGCACCGATAAGCCTAAATCTAGTTTCGTAGTCTCACTGTTTAGCACAATACGTGCAACGGTCAAATGATCATTATGCTCAGCTAAGACAATCTAAAATTGAAAATAAACATGTAATCAACTTATTTACTATGCATTTAAATTATAGTTTAATTAAAAATATATATAGAAAAATCTACTACATTAAAAAAAAAAAACAACCAAAAACACGAACCATGTCATACGTAAGATAATTAATGGTAATACTACCATTGTTGATAATTACTTACCAACAAATTAACGCATAACTGTTTACAATGTTCGCGCACAATTACTCGCGTATGATCCAGGCCCAAAAATAGTATATGTAACATTAAAGGTAAATGCAAAGTCCAATCGATGCCTGGTATGCCATCGACCACAATGTTGGTGAGTAACATAACAGCAACATTACATCTATAAATAATTGCATATAAAATAATGAGAAGAAATTAATTACATTTCGATTAAAAGTAGGGGAAAAAAGGAAAAATTAATATATATTATTATTTTTCCCCCAGTATGATATAGTATACAACCCAACAAAATAAAAAAAAAAATTAAAAAAATAGCAACTATTTCTCGAAAGGCGTTATAAATAACAAAAATCTTATTCAAAGACTAAACTTTGAATCAACTCAAGAAGCAAATAACTGAACAACCAAATTTTTAAAATGAATTTTCGCCGATTGCAATTTTGAAACTAATAAAAACTAAAAATAAGTGGTGTATGACATTTTTATAATAGAGGAAATTTTTGTTTTAAAAAAAATACCAAAAAATGTAGAGGGTAATTTTTTCAAGTTACTGGCTCCTTCAATTAGTTACTTAGTTTCAGAAGAAGTAGTTACTCATTTATTGCTGGGCATATGTGCATATACTGCATACTCACCGATGGAATCCACTAATGGGTAGACTAACATCTGGCAAAAATTCTGTTAGTGGCGCAAAATAACCACCATACTCAGGCATTGGCAATGGATGTGGCGGTGGAGCAACTGGTGCTTCTGATGAGCGCAATTCAACATTTTCTTCTTGTCGCAACTATATATATAGGCGTAAGTAGCGCGTGTTTAAAGAGATAAATAATGATATGCGAGAAAAATGTTATTATTAAATTCTAGTCTAAACAACATGTATGTATTTATGCATTGTCGGTCTGGTGCAAGCGCCAGCAGTTCAAATGTAAATAATTTAAATTGTTGCTTATTTAAAGCAAATAAATTTGTATACATACCTCAGGATCATTAATTAAAATATCTTCAGGACGTGGCAGTATTGATGGCCCAGAAGCTGCACGTATTTTGTCTGCACCACGCGGTGGACGATTCGATGTTTGCGTGAAAGCACGTATGCCGCTATCAGATTTGCAGGTACTATATAATATAAGTAAGCATCATGTTTGAAGACGAAGGAAAATATGACGACCATGACGACGACAACAACCAGGAAGATGATGATGTTATTATATCGTTGAAGGAAATAGGCATGCAGTCATGAAACGAAACAGAAAGAGTATGAATAAATTATTGAATTTTCAATTTATTTAAGTACTGCAGCATATGCAGAGAAGTAACGAAAAAGTAAAGCAGTTCTTTTGACTTTTTACTGGATTTAGTAAATAAATTCGGATATGAATTTAATTGACCTGACTCAAGGTTATTAAATAAGGATAGTTGCGCACACCAACTATGAACCAACTACTGAGTGCTATTATTTGTATTAAAGAGTAATGAAGCTTAAAATATTTTAACACAAAAGATAACATGCTTTATATTTGCATTTATGATGTAAATTATTTATGACAATAAAAACTTTTCTACCTTTTGTTGAACCGGGAATAGTGAAAGTTATAAACGCTATAATAACAAAAGTTTTACTTGTATACTTAAAACTTTTAATATCTGCTAGTATTTTTTTATGCAAAAATTTCCAAATCCAGCTACAGTAAATACTACTCATATCTGAACTATTTACCTTACATACTTCTAGGAAAAAAGCAGATTTCAAGGAAAGCAATATTCATCGAATATTTTGAACAAAGTTGCAAATTCTTCTATTTGTTTTTGGTTGAAAAGCAGTTTTTTTTTTTGTGCAACAAGTGTTTCTGTGGGTGGGTTTTTTGGGTTAACTTATGTTCAATAAACTTAAACATGCACAAGAGGTATGTGAGAGCAGTCACTAGTATCGTACGAAATTCCTTAGAGTTTCCTCGTTTATTTATTAAATTTGCGCTTGTTTTATGCAAAATGTTGGTAAAGTGTGCTTGGCGCCATCACTTAATTGAATTCGTATGAACACGTCGTATGAGTAATATTTAATTGAAACAAGTATGGAGTGGATCTGCAAATTATAACGATAAAATAAATAATTCTATGGCATATTTTTCTTATGGTCTTCTTTGAATTTAAGGATTGAGTAAATGTAAGTATGAGTACAAAGTTAGTTTTAACGTTATTCTTTTATCACTTCGCAGGGCATAGGGCCCTTACTTACAAAACTCTTCCATTGGGCGTGATTTTCAGCCAGTATTTTGTACACCTGTTTCCCCTACTCGCAAATTTCTATGTCTAAACAACGTCTCTAAAACAGTTTTGGAAGACTTTTACAAACCTATAAGTTCAACTCGAGCACCGGACGGCATACTTAGGAAGTAAGCTTTCGATTTATGTCGACAGTTGAAGGAATGTAAGTCTAAAGGGTCTAAGTGCCAAAAACATTGAACGGAGATATAACAAAAAATATAAATAAAGCGGCTGCAATTAGTATTGGATTTAGACCCCAAGCAAATATACTCATATTTTTGTTATTTTTTGTTTTTAATAGATAAGATATAAAACTCCTTGCAATTGATAAATATGTGCGAAAAAATTTATTTTCTCAAAAAAAAAAAAAAAAAATTTGGCGCTTAGACCTTTTAGACTTACAACTTGTGCCCGACCGAAGGTGATTTTTTGGCCGAAGCCGAACTTCGGCCTTTCATCTAACCTTCGGCCGAAACCGAAGACCGAAGGATTTTTAAAATATAAAAAAAAAAAATCTGAAAGTAAATATTTTTTACCTATGTATTTGCAAACATATACAGAAAGATATAAATAGTAGATACTCCAAATAATCACTGTCGAAGGAGCTGACAAATATTATTTATTTCAAGAATCATTCAAAAATTTGTTTACGTCAAAATATTCAGTAATATCGACTATATATATCTGTAGAACGACTGTCATTCACAGAAACCTGTGTCAAAGAAAAAGTTGGCCGATGGCTGCCATGATTCTGCTTATCTAAAATCAAAAATTGAAACAGCGTATTAATCGATAGATCTGTAGCCGGAACCAGAACACTCTAGTTCCCAAGTTTTTGATTGATTTAAAAAAAAAATTGGGATTGATAAATTTTAATGTAAAAAGCATAAATCTGATCTCAAAACCTAAAAAAATTTAATGGGTGTGGTTTTATGAAGCCGGAAAAGTTGAATGCCTAAAGGTATTTTTTATTGAATAAACTTTTTGTCAATTTTTTTTTAAATAACTAAATATTTTGTATAAAAAATTTAAATTCCTAGCTACTCACAGCTAGTTATTTTATCTGGTTAGTATGACGGGAAGTATTTTTTTTATTTTTTTTATTTTTATCTCAAATTCAAACAAAATAATTAATTTTGCTGTTTTTGACAAATTTTGACTTTAACTGTCGCTAACATCATAATAACACATAGCTAATGCATTTTTTTAAAAGCTGAGGAAATTCCATAAACAATGTGATAAAATGTAGTAACAAAAAACTATTAAGGTGGTAATTAAATTGAAAATTCAATTTTTGGGATAGTTTTATTGTACTTATGTTCTTTTAGTTAAGTCATTAAAAGTTTGTATTTTTATCTATCTAGTTTTGAAAATAAGTATTTGATTTTTGTCATTTTTTTTTAACTATTTCAATTTAAATAAAACACATTGAGAGATATCACAATGATCCTGGTTCGGACGGAGTAGAACTACAGATCCATTGAAGATACGATGAAAATTTATGTGTAATCAGTTCATTAGTTTTGGTTCATGGCAGCCATTTCGAAAAATGCTGTTTTGAGAAAAACTAGTTTCAAAGTTCAAATATGCATGACTGCTGTATCAGGGCCTGTAACTTTCAATCGACTGTGAATTTCAAAGGATCTCTTTACACATATATTCTAGAGCGATTTTCTTTGTAAACAAATTTTACTTGAAACCTGAACTCCAGTTAGCAATACTCAAACAAAGAATTTGGATATTCATATTACGGACTCAATTTCTAAGTCTGTTTTCCGTTTTGACTTCACAAGAAAATATAATTTTTTCAAGATTTGGTTGATTTCGATTTAGTCAAATATGTGCAAATTTAATAAAAATATGATGTATCAAAGTTGATGTATTTTTTCGACTCTGCTTTAAAAATATTTCAAAACAAAATCCTCACTCATGTGGAAAATATATTCATTATTAATTTATGCAAAGAATTTAATGCAAGTCCTGCAGGCAAAACAAAATTCTTCGAAAATTATTATAGTTTTATGTACCTATAATCAAATCAAATGTAACTATTTTTATTTTTGTATCCCGTTTTTTTTTTTTTTTTTCTAAAATAAAAAAAAGGGTCATTGTGCACACACACAGTTCCAATCCATTTTCATTATCAATATTATCCTTGGCACAAATTGAATTTATGTAATTTTATTATCAAATTAAAGTGCGCGATGCATGACGCATTTTGTAAACACCACAGACGAATGGTTCTAATATTGATGACAAATGCAATTTATAAATGCTACGAAGTTAGCAACATTGTCACAAAACCAATAATTTGCTATTGGAATAAAAACGTAATTTCATTTTTACAATAAACTTACCCGGTCTTAATTGGATCCTCACCGCTATGGCGTTTCGTATGTATGGTACCCTTTTCCACGGTTAAATCCTGAATGCGCGAATCGTTGATGCCAACAGCTTGCCCTAAACAAGTCAACAAAAAAAAGAAACAAGAATGAGCAAGGGAACAAAAAGAATTCATGTTTGTTCATTTTTGTTTTTCACTATAATTTAAAATGAAAAATTTTCTAAAGAAATTTCCCAGAGAAATTCATTAAAAATAATTACAAATTGTGACAGCGTCAAGCAAATGTTTTAACTTTGCGCATTTATATTTTGCACACTAATTAAATCTAATACACACACACACACACAATTACACATTTATGTACTTAATTACACAAATAAATCTGCCAAAAACATGCTTCAAACCAAAAAAAAAAAAAACAACACTCAACTTATACACATACACATATTGAATTCAATTTGCAATTCAACTGCTTATTTTTAGGCGTATTCCACATTCTATTTAATTAAATTTAATTTTTGTGCTCGTTGAATTGGTACCTACCATCAGCTGAGTGGCTGGAAGCCTTTCGCATGCTCGTTAAACGATAAAATGGTGGCGTTTCAGTACGCTCAATTAAACAATTTAATGTCTCTACAGTTTGCAGTTCGGCCATTAGTTCATCTAGCAATCGGTCGGGGCAGGTGCGCGCCAGGTAGAGTGCAACACGTTTAGCCTTGAATTGAATTGCATGTAAATGAGTATAGAAAATATGAAGAAGGAAGGGGGAAATATCATATATTTTATGTTAATTAAATTCAATTGAAATCAATGTTTATTATTAAAATAATGATTATTATTTTTAATGAGTTTTTCGCTTACAAATGGCAGCAATTCATTTGGTGCCATACCGCTCATTATCACCAAATAGCGTAGAATCACTTTTAAATTGTTTGGCCAAAATTGACAAAGCGTACCCCAGAGCTCTTCAATGTCACGCGGATGTGAATCGGAGAACTGAAAATAAAATACAAAAATTTGATTTACTAATAATTAAAAAGCGCAGAAAGGTTATTTATGTTGTTGAATGTTTTATCATACAGCATTGTTATCTTGAGAAACAAAACTGGTTATAAATAGTATAAAATTACAAATTTCTTTTGTAATTGTATTTATTCTCATTTGTCGCGATCTAGTCATAGAATAATATGACTAGATCAAGGGCGACAGCAATCTTCAAATTTATATAAGTAGACGCCTGTGAAAAGTTGTTTCAAAAATCTTTAAATCTTAATCACAATCAGTTCACTGACGATCCCTATCTTCAACTCCAAGTTTGCACACTGAGCTTGAAACAAATTATTATTAGAAAAAATACCGACAAAATCTGTGAATGGGGCTTTGTTCACTCCGGGTAAATTAGCTGACGAGGGAGTTGGATACTTACGACTAGTGACATTTATTTCAGTAGTCAAGACCATTAATGTTGTTGTGAACTAAGAAAGTCAACGTGGAAATTCTTCCCGATACTACAAACAATTTAAAAAAAATTGTATATCCATTACCCTAAAAGTACACGTTATTTCGGATCATTTTGAATAGTGTTTAAAATTTCCGGGGGAAGAGGGGGAGGGGGTAAGGGAGGGAAAGGATTTGGCAATGATATCTAAACAAGCGGAAGAACCTATTCACCGAAAGTTTCTAAAATTTAATTAAATAAATATGGCCGAAGACCCAACTTTTGTAGAGCAATTGAAAAAATGTGTTACTGAATTCTCTTTAAGACATATTTAGTATTTCATAATTATTGTAAATATATTTTATTACAATTCAAATATAATATAATTTAGGAAGAAACCGTTGTATTTTTAGATTAACTTTCTTCTATATATTAAATTTCTTCTATATATTAATGCGAGAATCTATAACATAAACGGGGAATTGATTAAAAAAGCGTTTTCTCGAAGGGGGATCAGCTCGGATTTCCAAAAATATTGGAAAATGACCACGAAGCCATCCAGAACAACGCACAGATTTTGTCGGTATTTTTTCTCATAATAATTTGTTTCAAACCCAGTGTGTTTGCAAAGTATTTTCTGCAATATTTTGCATTCAGACTGAGAAAATTTCTCTACTACGGAAATAGCTATCATGAATCCAGGTATTACGCATATTGCTATATCCCCCAGGAAATACGTTTTTTATACCACTTTTATTTCATTTTTCGTGAGGAAATTTATTTTCTCTTTAGAACGATAGCGAACCGTGCGATTGTAGGATGAAATTTTCTAAAAGAATTCCGGGTCCTCATTAGACTGCAAATATTTTTTGACGGGTTTATGGAACCAAAGACTTGAGAAAAATTAAAGTATTTTTACTTCCTCTATATAAAAATTTGTCTGAGAAACAAAAATCTTTCCAAGTTACAGTAGTGACGTTTTGAGACGTTAGATTCTCTTTCTTTTGATATTTTAATTAAAAATACATCCAGGCCTTTCACAAGATAAAGTAGCCACAACCCAACGAAATAAAATGTATAAACATTTAAAAGGGAATTCTATATTCCTTCCCTGGCGAGAAAAAAATTAAATAAATTATACTTGGAAAATAAAAAATTTGAAAAAAAACGAGAGGCTACAAAAATCATCAAAAGCATAAGTTAAATATTAGAAATTAATATTAAAACTTGTCTATATAATTTTTCGGATGTGGCTTTAATTAAAAAAAATTTAACCAAATAAAATCAGAACACTTTCAAAAATATCTTTATAGCAAAATTAGCGTTATATTTTTCTTTGGCTTTTTCTTTACAACTTTTTTAAGTGTTAAGAAAACGAAATTGCAAACAAATAAACATGAGTGCATTATGCAAATGATTTTGTTGAAAAATGCCACATTTTAAATAATCTGTTGAAATAATTTGATCCGACATTTTGCACTCGCCCACTTTGCACCTCTGCACCATTTCACCTCTGTACCTATACCAGGGATATATATGTAAATAAAATTAATCTACTTTACTTACTTTTGCCGTAATGTAGAAAAGATTATTTAAAATCATTTCGGTCGCTTCCGTTGAACCTGTACCTTCACGGCGTCCGCGTGTCCCCGAATCAGGAAAATACTAAAAATAGCATAAATTTAAAGCATGAAATTAAAAGTCATTCGATTAGTATGTAAATCATAAAGAGAAATAACAACGAAACACAATATTAATTAAAGACTTTGTTTGACATTTAATTAATTTTGGAATAAATTTGAATTTTTAATGAAAAATAAAAAATAAAGTCTGAAATTGAAAGCATTTCTCCTGGTTTGATTTGACATAAAGCTGTTTATAAAATAAACTTAGAAATGTTGCATACAATCAGGCGCATACATTTAAGCTTAAATCAGCTGTAAAGTATGGTTTAATATTTAATTTGCGTATATTGTCTAAAAGTATGCTAAGTACAACACAAACAAAAGAATAATAATTTGCGTGCACACACAAACATATTCATCGACACTCACCATAATATACGATAATGGTGTAGCTGGTGGAACACTCGTTGCCACCAATTCCATATTTTGCAACCATGGCAGCAGACATTGCAGCAATAACGCGCGCACATCTTCACGCGCCGTTTGAAAACGATGTGTTATTTCTATAGAGAAAGAAAAACAGAGAGAAAAGGAGAAAAATCATTGTAAAAAATAACGCAAAAGAATTTAAAAAAACGATTAGCCACAAAATTGCAAAACTTTGAATGAAATTATTTCGATTTTTGATTTTGTGGCTTATGACGTTTTTAAATATATCCTGCTTCACTTCAATATTATTCTTAAAATATTATACAAATATGTAAGAATGAACATGAAAACCATCCAACCTACCTGAAAACATTGACATTGTCAATTCTGGACGCAATTGTGCCAATTGCTTCGATAGAAACCGTTGAGATCTGCAGTAAGCATTGCTAAGTAAAGTATCCAGAGTGCCAACTTTGTCATCTTCTAAAAATAAAACAAGAACAGAAATAGTTATAAGTAGGTAAGTATATTATAATTAACGTCATTACTATGACAGCATTAACAATAAAAACCCAATGAAAAAAAAAAAAGAACAAAATAATAATAAAAATAACCTAATTTAGCGGTCATTGGCAACAATTTCGATTTCGTCGTGAAGTGCTCTCAAAACTTAATAAAGTAGCGAAAAAACCATTCAAGTAGTTCTTTTCTTAGCCACATTTGCGGCATAACTAATTTGCTGTTGTGGAAACTCTGTACACATTCCTAGCAAAGGCGAGGGCACAAAAAATTCCTTTTGAAGGCTATACAGAGAATGGGAAAATTCATTGGAATATTAGAGAGTTTAGTTATTTTAGATTGGAAGGAGAATAGCGGCAAAGAAAGGCAATACTCGGATTCTACGAATTAGGATGTATTTTTCGCAAATAATGTGATAAGTTTTGTAAACTATTCTACATGCATAAAAATAGCAAAAGTATTTCCGTAGTTGCCTTAAATAATACATAAACTTAAATTATCACGTACACTTTACGTTAATATTTTTCTGACGTAAAACACTGACCCTCACTGAAAGTCAACAACTAAAAATAAGTAGACATAATTCGGAGAAAGTTATGAATAGTGATTTGTTAAATTGTTTATGCCAACTATCTGAAAAGTTATGAACAAGAAACGAAGTTAAATAAGTAAGTAAAGGCGAAATATTTGGGATCAGTGAAGGAAATAGGAAAATGGCAGAAAATAATCTAATTAAATAAGAAAGAAATTTGGATGGAGAAATCTTTGCCCGTCATTTGTATGCAAGATTACATTAGTTCTAGTTTTTGAATATCTGAGTTTATTTACGGATTTTCCTGGATTCCTACGCAGGGTGCCCGGCTTTAGTGCTCAGTACGATCAAAAATACAACATAAAAAACACAACAACAACACAATATGAATCGATGCATAAAGCTCAGTCTAGGCTATTCATAGGCTCATAGGCTGTATTACCATAAAAGATGAAGAAGAAATCTTAGACATATGTAACACAGATTTTGGAGTCTAAACCTTGTGAACTTGCGTCCAGGTAGGTAGAGTTGCTATTTTCCTTTATGCTATAGAAAAACACAAATTGCTATAAGGAAAGGTGCTGGTACCACATTCTCATTATAATTTTAGGTATGAGAACCTACTCCCTTACGCAGTCTTAGAGATATCATCGGGATTAGTTAGGACCTAGATCTTCTTTACTGTTGAAGGATAATAGTAAAGTTCTAAGCCTCCCTGCGCAGGTTAATACAAGGTCAACAAGGATTCGTACCTTCTTATGTCTCTGCAGCTTCGGCAAAGAATATTATGGGGAATACAGAGCCTGGCCGCGTATACATCCCTGTCCAGTTCCCGTAAAAAATGTATGTGATCAACATTGGGCTTATGGAAGCACTGTAAGCCCAGAAAAGGACACTGTCTGCATGGATATCCCATTCAGTCTTCGATTTGAATATTACAAATATTGAGAATACTTAGATAAGATCTACGCAAAAAGAAATATCCTGCCTGAAACATAGAGACATAAGTTATTTACTTAAACCTTATCCAGCTGCAAAAAATATTGATTTTAGTGAAGAAATAATAGCCACTAACAAGAAGGAATTGAAATGGTAGGAGGAATTAAAGACTGAGAGTGCTTAACATCACTTCCAGAGCCGTAGCCAGAAATTTTTTTCGGGGGGGAGGGGGGCCGGTTTTCGTTCGAAGAAAATATTCATAAATAATTTTTTTCAAACTGATACAATAAATTAAATCGATGATACATTTAATGGACCCTATCAGACTAAGGACAAAAGCAGACAAATCTCTTAAAACTTTAGGAAAAATGTTCCGATTTTTTTTAATCTTAACCTCAAAAAAATGGCCAAAATTAAAATTTTTTAAATGAATATTATTCTATGTGCATTATAATGCATTTTTTATCGTGAAGGACATAATTTCGTTAACTCATTGACTTCCCACTACTGATGATGTACCCAACCTCAAAAAAATTACCAAAAATAGTAGAGGCTCATTTTTTTCAAATGATCATCATTGGGAATTTGGGCCATTATCAATGATAAGGAATCCGGATTTGGTTGACTTAATTTTTCTAAATTCATGTAGCATTGAAAGAGATCTTTCTAGTCGTGGTGCTCTGAGCAATAATGTGTTAAATAATTAATTACATTTTCAGATTGTCTCCAAAAACTGCATGGGTTTTGCTAATAAAATGGAGTTTTTCCGAAAGAATTTTTCATGGGGTTCAAGCAAGTCTAATTTTACAAGGATCCGATAAATTTTCCTATTATCTATTAACTTTTCAAAATGATTCAGGGCGAAACTTTAAATCAAAAAACAGTTACTGACCTAGAAAAACTATGAATGCAGGAGTGCTCAGTATCACCTTCTCTTTTTGAATTCGTAGTCGAACCTCATGTCAAGAAAACAAATCGGATTTGATCGCATAGTGTAACTAAGATTTCAAATTTAATTTTTATATATGACTTTTAGAAAAAAAAACCGATGGAAGTAAAAAATATCGGTAAATAGATTTTATTTTAAATTCTTTTCCATTCATTGGCAATTAATCTCAAAAATTAGAATAAAGTTTCCACATTTCAGGAGGGAGGCCAAATCCCCCAAAATCTCTCCCTAAATACGGCCTTGATCACTTCAACCTAACACTGTTCAATTCTTAAATTTGCAAAATAGAAGTAAAATTATCTTAAATCTTATAACTGAATTAATATATTTTTAAAATGTCATAAATGATACCTTTTATAACATAGAGCATATTTGAATGAGACATTTTCAAAATCCTCATAAAAAATAATGAATTCAAATCAATCAAAGTTTCAGGACTATTTTTTTTTATTTGGCAATAAAAAAAGGAAAAACTAAATTTGCTTTTAAGCTTTTCAGTCATCCATCATATAACAAACACTAAAAAAGCAAACATAATTTGATTTGTTTTGTTGCAGTATTAGAAGTAAACAAAAATGTCCTTGACATTATACAGAGCTCGAGTAAAATATAAAACACAATTAAAAATGTTGTATAAATTCATACACAGCTGCAAAAATTTATATACACAGAATACAAATACACACACACTTTTAGACAGAATAAATACAATCAACAGCATACTGAAAAATAAATAAATGGAGTGGAATATTTGTTTTCGTTATCGCAAGCTAACACCTGTTGCCTTCAAATGGATGTATGTTTGTGGGTAGATTTATTTTGGCGCTCACAATTTTGCCGGTACATTTGGCTAATAAACACAAAAATACAACAAAATTTCATTATCTTTATGGCATAATAAAAACAAAACAACATACTGAGGATTATGAATGAAATTGTAAATAGAAGGAACTGCGCAGCTGTCAAGAGAAAAGGAAATAGTAGCGCAGGAGAGCAAGTAGTAAAGAGAGGGCTTCAGTTCCAGTGAGAGTTAGTAAAATGAAAGCGAAAGGACATTTTATTTTATTAAGAAAGAAAAACAATAAAAAGGATATTTAAAAGCAATGAACTTCATTGTATCAGATTTAGTTGCAATCGTTTCGTTCTTTGATAAAGTTTTAAAAGCGGAAAATTAAAAAAAAGAAATTGGATTGAAAAATGAAATTCAAAGGATTCGAATTCAAATGAAATATGGAAAATAGTTAAAAAATATATATATAAACCAAAAAGATAAAAAAATTAAACGAAAATTGGAAATCAGAGAAATTTCTAAATAATAGTTATATAAATGTGTTTATATATATAAAAGAAACAACGCAAACAAATAAGCTCGCATAAAGTGTGTTTGAAAGAAAAAAAAAAACAACAATAAAAATCTTTTAAAAAAAAAGTCCGGGGAAACCAGTAAATTAAAATATTATTTCAATATTTTTTCTATTCGACTGTACTCTTTTAAAATTTCATCAAATTAAATGTACTTTTCTTTGAGTACATTTCATAGGAAATCCATTTATTATATCAAATAAAACTATAGCACAAAAAAAAAAAAAGGACAGAACATTGAATTTCATTCATTTGCAAATAATATGGTTGCTTTTCTTGTAATTGTAGATTTAATTTAGAACAAAACAACAAAAACCAAAATAAATAAAATAAAATCAAACTGAACATAAAATGAAAAGAGAAGCAAACCATTTTTAAATTAAAATGTAATCGAAGATTTTAAACACTTGAGTAGCAAACAAATTAATTAAACTATGTTACTAAGTTTTGAAGTCATCTTAATAAAAGGCAAATAAAAATGAACATTACAGTTTAAAGGACAAAATTTCATTTACCATACACTCATAGAAAAATGTTATACAAAACAAAAAAAAAGGATTTTTTACAAGGAAAAAATCCTTTGTTATTTGATCAAAACAAACCGCATATCGATGGAAAGGCTATTCAATTACTTTTTTAACAATTTGCAATTCATCACGATCGAGCTCTTTGTTTGGACTCCACAAGGATTTGAGTGAAACCATACCCCGAAAAACACAAAATTATTGCTCGGCAAAAATTCTTACCATAGAAAAAAAAAAAAAAAATTTGTGTTCAGGAGGTCCCAATTCATTTTTTGTTCTTGGTACTTTTCAAGACTTAAAATTTGTAATCCAGTGTAATCAATGCTGCCTACATTTTTTCCATCTTAGGTTTTTGGAATATTTTTAGAAGCTGTGGAACAAATGTAGGCGCTTGTCTGGCTAGATAGTATATAGGCAGGCGAGCTTAAAAACCGCCAATAATACTGTTGTAAAAATGAAAAACAACCTAACTCGACTTAAGTTGGAAAATATTTTATCACATATTTTTGATTTTAATATATATATAGTTCTTAAATAATTTTAAGAACTATATATCGTCCCAAGATACAATTTTCATTGATTTCAACATAGATACTTTTAAAACAGTGCAATCGTTTCCTTATTATTTCTATGCAAAGCTATTAAACTCGGCTGACAAGAAAATAAACTTAAACTGTTATTTCTTTTTACCACAGAAAGGGAGGAAATCGTGAAAATTTGATATATAACGCAATAAATATATACAGATATTGGGAGAAATTATTTCAATGGTATTACTTGCTATATTTAGAAATATATCAGTTTTAAAGAGATGCGGAAATATAAACCATAGTCTTCAATCAAGCAGTTGAATTGGTAAAGGAAAAATCATAGGAGAAAACTTTATTTCGGTTAAATATTTTTAAGTTTTGGTTTCTTAAGAAACACCTAATTAATTATTAAAACACCTAACGATTGAGCTCATTTTAAAACTTATTTATTTTGGCGATAAGAAATGTCTGTACCAACTTTGGTTGATATTGCTTAAGTTTTACTGAAAATTAGGCTCACACACAGAAGGAAATTTCGCTCGCTTTCTGCAAATTTGTCATAATTTAAAAAAATAAAAAATCAATTTAAGTATGCGAAAATATCTTGTATTTAACTGTACCTTACAAATTATTCCTCTTTCCCTAGTGGTAGTTCATTGAAATCTTTAAATGCGATTCTCTCGGAAATTTGATTTTTAGACTTATGACAGTTTTTTTCTGACTTTTTTCTGGCAGAACCAAATCATTTTTTTTGAACAAAACTAATTTGGTTTTAGTATAGCTCAAGTAAAATAAAATAGAAACTGTTTGGTTTATGATTATGGTTCAAGTCAAATTGTGAAAAGTTCGGTTTAAAATTGGTTTTAAACCCTTTTATAATCGAAAGGCATATAAAGAAACAACAGCAACCACAAAAACAACAACAACAATTACAACGAAAAAGGATTCTTAACATAGTGAATTTTTTAAACATTTTAATACTGTTGCCTGTCAGTTGTAGATGTTATTGAGTATGATGGTGTTGAATTATTATGATGTTGACGGTGGTGTTGATGTTAAACTAGCGAAACTGTACAGCATATGTTTACGAAAATAGTTAAAAGCAGCAATCTATTGTCAATCACAATGTGAAAATGCACTAAAGAATAAGCAAAACAAAATTTAAAAAAAAAAAACTAACCTTGGAAAAGGATATATTTAAAAAAAATGAACATAGCATTTTCGTCATCAGTGTGAACAACGCAATATTTTACAAGCTATTTGTTTGTTATTACCAAAAGTGTAAAAGTATAAATACAAAAGATTAAAAGAGAAATGGTAATGTTTTGCTTTTGCTCCTTCTTGGAAAAGTGTAAGTGTAAAATCAGTCAAAGCAATAACACAAACCATCATGACCTTGTCATTGCCATCACGTTAATAACGGAAACATTTAATATAATCAAAAATAACATCATTACGACAGCTTACGCAACTGCAATAGCAGCTGTTGCAAATGACAATAACAAGAGCAACGAAATCGGAAACGTTTACCAAAAGTTATTTCTGTTGATGATGAAAATAATTAAACAATAGTTGGTTTTAATAATATGAATTACAACATCAATACTATCACAATAGCAACCAACACAAGGATAGTCAAAACAATAGTAACAGCAATAATAATAACAGCGAACTGCGATATTTTAGATGATTGCCTAACAATCAGAGGTTTCCTATGTATATTTGTCCTCTGCATTCGAATCGAGATGCAAAATTTTTCTATTACGTCAGAATTTCGAGAAATCTTAACCCAAAAGTGTGGAAAAGGTCGATTTTGGTCTTTTTTTAATCGTTTATAAAATCTCGAAACAATTGTTTACTACATTCGCTGGAAAATTGTAATAATGAAAGATATGAAACAAATCATGACTAGGAAAAATAGATATTTAAATTTAATATTTCAATTTCTCTTTGGCGTCTAGGGCAGTTTTTCATCCGATCTTTAAAATCATCAGAATTTTGAACAAATATAATCTAAAAAATGTTAAAATGCTAATTTTGGTCAACAAAACCAATTCTAAAATTTCGTTAACACCTTTTGAAGCGTTCTGGTTAAGTTTTTTATCCGATCTTGAAATTTTTTAAAATTTTAAGAAACTCTAACTTCAAAATGTAAAATACCGATTTTAGTTTATTTTAGAATAATAAAACCTACATTCGAGCTGTACTACTGATTTAACAATAAAGTACTATTACTCACTGTTTGAATAATTTTCAGTCTCTCTCCATCGCATAATATGGCAAATTAAATTCTAAGATTGCATTTCTACGTTTTTAGGTTAGAATTTTTAAAAATTAAAAAAAAAGAACCAGTTTCTGGACAAACTAATAACAAATTCTAGGAAATTGTTTCTTCATTCAATATTCAACAGAAAACTACCAAAACAGACCTTTTTCGCACTTTGGATTTTTTAAAATCCATATATGAAATCCTGCTTTTCTCAGTCATCTAAAAAAAAAGTTGAATTCCGCAGGACTATGTTCTTTTACAAACATTAACAGCATGCATATTATAAATGCATACAACAATTTAATCACCACAAACTTTAGCAAAACCACAACAACTTCAATATCAACTTCACTCTCTTATAATAGTGATGACTTTCTCAGCAACAGCACCACCAACAATATTAACACCGATGTTGGTATGACCATCGTCAACAATAGCAATAGTGGTGGCAGCAATGCAGTTGCCAACAGTATCAGCAACAATACTGTCAATAGCAATAATCCATATATGACCACAACAACAGTAGCAGCATCAACAATATACTCTCCTGCATACAACTATAACTTAACAACATCAACAAATAGTAGCAACATCAACATTAATTACGATGATAGTAACGAAGTGTTGCATACCATTGAAACTATTGGCTCTATACTAAACTGTTATTATGTTCCGATACTTGTATGCACTGGCAGCATTGGCAACATACTTTCAGTATTTGTATTTTTCAAGACTAAATTGCGTAAACTCTCATCGAGCTTCTATCTAGCGGCACTGGCTGTCAGTGATACATGTTTCTTATTTGGTCTCTTCGTTCAATGGTTAAATTTTGTCGATGTTCACCTATATAATCGGGATTTCTTCTGTCAATTCTTTACGTTCTTCAGCAGTTTGGCATGTTTCTGCTCTGCGTGGTTTGTGGTTGCATTCACAGTTGAGCGTTTCATAGCTGTAGCATATCCGCTGAAGCGTCAAACTATGTGCACTGTGCGGCGTGCCAAAATTGTGTTATTCGGTTTGACTACGGTCGGATGTGTGCATTGTATACCATTTTGGATATCATCAACACCGATTTATTCACCGAAATTGGAAGTGACTATTTGTGATATGAAGAGCGAGTATAAGGTGGGTAAACAAACAGATTGTTGTGTTAATTTAAAATTTCATATTAAAATGGTGAAATCCACGGTCAGATGTAAAATGAGTATGAAAAAATCTGTTTGCGATATTTGCTTTTGATTGAAAATGAAAGCACAAGCTAAAATGTTGCCAAATATAAAAAGAGCCAGTAGGAAATTATGTCATTGACGGACACGAATTGTGAGAAAAACATTTTATATATTTTAGGATATGGTAAGGTTAGAAGGAACATTAATTTATTGTGATTGAAAGAATGCAATATTTTTTTTTTAAATCTGTGCTATTTTTGATTAAGGGAACACATTAGCATCTTAATAAATGATTGGGAGTAACTTATAATAATAGCGATTTAAGAGAAAGAATAAAAATATTTTTCAATTTCAATCTTTCTCAAGCTTTAATGAAGATAATGCTTTGGGAATGATATTTTTTCAATGCCACTTGAGAGCGCCTAATGTTGAAACTGTTCTTATTCCAAAATAATGTACTTTTGATAGAGAGCTCATTTTTTAAATTTGAAGCATTTATTTTTACTTATATAAGCAGTGAGATCGAAAAAATCTTAACATATATAAAATTCAATAATTTTTAAACGGTTGATCTTAGAGTTATGATTTTTTTTTATTTAAATGATAATATTTTACAAATTACAGAAAAATATAACTTTTACAGTTCTAACCACTATTTATGAACTCGTGGACCTTTTTTGGTAAGCCTTCCATTAGAGATTTGATAGTTGTTTCAGACACATTTTTGGAACAGTTTGCCCATCTCCTTTTAAAATCTTCGATATTTTGGGACAACTTTTTTGTGCTCTTTAAGTTTCTTTTCACAAGAGCCCAATATCTCTCCACTGGTCTTAGCTTCGGATAATGTGGAGTATTGGCCTCTCTTGGTACAAAAACTATGTTATTACTTTGGTAATCCAGAGCTTTCTTGCCGTAGTGGCATGATGCCAAATCGGGCCAAAAATATGTGGACACATTGTGCTCTCTTATGAAAGGAAGAAGTCTTTTTTTCAAACACTCTTTGTTGTATATTTCGGTATTTATAGAACCCACTGTAACAAATGACTTGCTTCTTTTGCCGCAACTGCATATAGTTTGCCAGCTTGCCATACCAGGAATTTTTTAGGAAATTTTGTCTGCTTTTGGATTCTAAATTGTTCTTCGACATTTCCTCGAGCATCAGCAACATAAAAATTTTGACCCGGAAGCTGCGTAAAATCTGCCAGTACATACGTTTCGTCGTCCATTATACAACATGAATATTTTTGTATGAAATTCGATTTTAATTTAAATAATAATTTAATAATTTTCTTCACTCATTTTGATCAAACTTACAATAAATCCACATGCTTGCCATTAAAAATAACAGCTGACATATTTTCAAAGATAACCACATCAAAGAAATTTTTAAATTTTACACCCAAAAAAAATTATTAAACGTGAACGTAAAACGTGTGTTAAGATTTTTTCAATCTCACTCCTTAGGTAACTACATATTTTTTTATAAATATTTTTTAATGTATGAAGAATATACTGTAAAATTTAAAAAAAAAGCAGTTCAAAACTTTCTGATTTATAAACAATCAAAAAGGTCTTTGCGCATTCTGTAAACGCACGCATTGATTATTTTGGAATAACAAAAGTAAAAATTTTTTTTTAAATATATTGGTTAAAAGCTTAAGAAAAATATAAACTTTTACTCTTTGACAAAAATTTTAGTATCCTTAATAGTTTCTTACTAGTGAGCAATTGAAAGTTTTTTGGTTTTGACTTTATGATTCTGGCTATAGATGCATAAATTGTAAGGCATTTGAATATATTATTTTTTTAATTTTAAATGGCATTTATTTATAAATTTTAATTATTTAATTTTTATTTTAATTTGGGTTTCTTTTATTTCATTTAGATTTGTTTTTTTTTTTTTTTTTGCAAAGCTATTCAAACTTTATAATATTTTCAAAAGAAATTAAAAACGTTCCATAAAACAAACGCTCACTCTGAGTAACCATTACTAATTTGTTATTAAAACATATACTTAAAAACCAGCAAAAGAATACATGAAACAAGGATATTATATTTTGTTTTATACTTAGCACAGAAACAGAAGTGAACAAAATATTCTCAAAAATAAAAATTTGTATCAGTAAATTTTTTTGTTTATTTATATTTTAATCTTCACGTCCTTCTGTCTAGCTTTCATAGATAATTCTTCAAAAGATTAAAGAAAAATATAAAAAGTTTTTCTAAGGATTAAAGGTAAGGACAGGACAGCAGCATTAAACAATAACTTCAATGACAGCATTTAGCCACGAAATGGTGACAATGACAATAAAACTAAAATAAAAATCACCAGCTGTGATTTTTATTTTGAAACTACATATGAAGATATCCAATTCGAGCAACAACTTCTAAAATGTCATTCTGTATAAAGATTACAGTCATTGACATACCCAACGAGGGGATTGCAAGTGCATCTGTTCAACAGAAATTCGAGATTTACGCTGATCACATGCAACATCAACACACACACATAACTACTTATATGTATGGGAAATATGTAAAATCTAAATTTTATTTCTTTGGAAATTTTAGGGGGAAAGCTTGCATTGAAACAAATTAATAAATGACAGAATAAGATTTATTTTATAAATCGTAATTGATTACACAGTGCAACAAAAATTTTATGCGCGAGATTTTCGAACGGTTTTATAGTAATTAAGGGTCGCTGATCACGACTGCGTAGAATTTTTCTCATGGAAATTTTGTACAAAATTGACAGCTTTTCGACCAAAACATGGTTGAATTTCACTCGTAGATCAAAACTTTCTATGAACAAAATATCGCCCTAGTTATTTAAAAAAAAAAATCGTGTTGGGAACAATTACTCAAAATTCAATATTTTAGTATTTTCCACTAGAGACCTCTATATTTTTTTCCAAATCATATTTTTCTCATATAATCTTTCAGAAAATCCACTAGGAGCAGGAAAAAATCGAATTTTGCAAAGATGGGCAATTTAATATATACATAAACACATATATAAATATGCATACACAATTATTCAATATATAAATATTTGTATATAATAAAGTAATACCATTCTCAGTCATCTCAGCAGGACATCACAGATGAAGAGATTTGCGCGTTATATTTTTATCTTTCATTCTTTTTTTTTTATTTTTTTTTTTAATTTTTTTGTAATAACAAAAGAAGAATAATAGTAAAACACAAGTGTGCTTTATGTAAAGATAAAGTCACTCCATTTTGACATTTCGAATGAAAATAAAACGTAGTAAACATAAACAATTAAAAAGTCAGAAAATAATTTTTCTGTTTAATCATTGTATTAAAATGTACAAAGTGGCGCAGAAATCATCACCTTATCAGAAAATGTTTTCATTTTTGCAATTGGCGTCTCATATCAACGCGATTTTGACATTTGTTAATTAAAACGAAAGCAGAATACACGTAGAAAAATCATGCTCCTCAAAATGGAGGTATAATTGTAATATAATAAAATAATTTCCGTTGTGGTGATTTGGATTTGTTCGGAAGTTCATCCGATCTTCTACTAGACTTTGTTCTCTGGGGCTATTTGAAATCATTGCCCTATGTGAATAAGCTACAAATTAGAATAGAGGTAAGTAATAGAAGATGCCATAAAAAAGACAAGTTACATAAAGACTGGGAGACACCTTCAGTATTTAATGAAAATAAACTCATAGTTTTTGAATTTAGGAAAAAAAATGTATAGCTAAATCGAATCGAGTGATTACTTTTGCCCCACTTTGTATATCCATCTAAAATTCTAAGTGAGTTTAATAAGTTAATAAAGGACAACACCTTTTTTTTATGAAATTGGTTTAAAATAGATGAACATTTGTTTACTGGAATTTTCACCTGAAAAAAATAATGAAGCTGTAAATCGGATATCTTTTATTTTAAATGCGATGTAAAAACGATTTTTGACGGTTAAAGAGGGTCTTAGTTAAAGAGAAATTTAGAATAAGCAAAATCTACTTAGTAAATATAAAAAATATAGATAAATTTAACTAAAAATAATATTAGGTAATACTTGAAACTTAAGTATAATTTCCTTAAAATCTGTAGATCCTTGACGAGTAACAATCATTAACCATTTCGAACTCTATATAGCTGGTGAATACACAGTTTCAGCATAGGCGAATTCAACTTCAGGAGAAACCTACCTAGGCACGAAAAAAAAACCTTGTTTAGGCACGAAAAAGTATAGAAAAACCAAAAAACATTCAATTATTACAACCCACGTATAATTTTTTAAATCTAAGCTTTTTAATTTTTTCATATGTGAAGGTGTAATTGTGTTTTCCTAGTTTTTTTTTAACTGATGTTTGCGCCAAGTTCATTTTTTGTTCATATGTTGATAATAAATCAGGATTAAGAGAAAAAGTAATTTTTTATATGACCAACAGCAGGTACTATATACTTGTGGTTACTTTTTATCAAATTTTCCTGCATTACAAACAGTTAATGGGAACATATACCATAAATTTTCCAGAAAATAGACCAAAACACAAAAAAGTGATACTAGTATCAAAATTTACCAAAAATATAATATCCATTTATGTTTTCCAAACACAACAAAAAATAAGTTGTTGCTTAACTTTTTAATACATTTTCCTTTTTTTCCCCCCTCTTTTGTTAGGTTTTTTTTTTTTGGCAAAAAATTTTCCGTTGAGACAAAGTTAATAAAATTGTTAGAATATTGTTAAGCTGACCACAGCTTGTATATTTTTCTCGACTAAAGCAACCAGCAGCAAACAAACAAAAATTCCTATTAAAAATTAATGATTAAAATAATAGCAAAAATTACATATATATTATTATGTGTGGTTATTTTGATGTTCCACAAATAAGTAAAAAAAAAATTTTGGGATATATTTTATGAATTCCAAGTAAGCAATAGTTTTGTTAAAGATAAATCCTCGTGTTGAATTGAACTAATATATGTGGAAACAAACGTTTTAAGTGGAATTTCGCAAAGTAAATTTTTAATAGCTATTAAAATTACCAGTAAAATTTAAATTAAGTATTTAATTCATTAAAAATGCACACATTGTCCCTTCACATTTTTAGTATAAAATTTTTTTTCGTTTTTTGGCAAAAATAAAAATTGTCAAAAAGTAAATATTTAGCAAAGAAACCTTTAATAAAATTATTAACACCCTACTTAATTATTCAAATAACAAAATTGGTATTTTCTTTATGTATCTTTGTTTACAGAAAAAAATAAGATAAACACTTTTTAAGTGCATACATAGTTGCAAACTAAATAATCAAAAAAAAAAAATCTTTTTTCCCCAATTCAAAATTTGAAAAATCTCACAAAAATGTAAGAAGAAAAACTCATGCTTTTTGAATACTAAAATTCGCATAAATTTAAAAAAATACCAGCTTTCGATCTTCTCTACTATTGAAATTGCTTCATTTTATAAGATATTAACACCGTGCGAAGTTCACGTCGACAATTTGTTGATAATGTAATTTCCAGTATCTATACCTATAACAATATTTGGGGTTAAACGCACACTTTGCGAAAGTGCCTATCGAAACATTTTAGAGATGGCCAAGACCGGCCAATCATTAGTTGTAGTGCTAAAGAAAATAAAAAGCATGCATCCGAACTTTCACCTGTTGTCAATGTATAAGACACAATTTACATTTACTCGTAGTAAAAAAAATGTAATTTACATTTTGTGGTTGAACGAAATTATTCTTTTTGGGGACTTGCACATTTTCCTTATGATTCGAGGAACAAGATAACGACTTCATTCATAGAATTTTTTTAATACGTTACAATACTCAGACAAGAATTTTAATTTAAATTCAAATGGAAAATATCAAAAGTGAAAGTAAACAGTAGAAATATTTCAACTGAATTAAAGAGAATTGAAAAGTTCAACTGACACAAGATGAGAAAACAGAAACTAGCTTTTACGTAGAAAATATGCAATAAAGAATTTCCGTGGTACCTAAAATATTTTGCTTAAACTTTAAAATGTTTAATGTTAAAATTTTTTTTTTGTGAATACAACGATTCAATTAGTCTTTTGAAAGTGAAGTTATTGGCAGAAAAGTATATAAAGGTAAACATGGCTTCTTGAATTTTTAAGGTATTCTTTCTTGTAGCCTAAATACACAATACGAAAAAATAATTAAAAAATAAAGAACAACAACAGCAAGAAAAATAATTTTTCGCGTTCACATAATTAATTTGATATACTTTATACGAAAACAAAAATTAAATTCTTCGTTTTACTTTTGTGTTTTGTAATGAAATTGTACTAGGGAAATATTTCTGCACTTTCGAAATATTTTTTTTGTAAGCGTGAACTACTAAAAAGTTCGATAGACAATCCAAAAACATTAAATGTTTCATTATACGTTCAGACTTTATTTACGCACTTCACAGAAATAACTGCAGAAAGAATTTCTATAAAATATTCTTTCACTATAAATATGAGTTTCAAAAATTTTCAATAGAAATTTTTCGAAAAACATGTACTGAACTAAACAACCGAAGACAATTTCTCATTTTTCATAAAGGTCATAAGTTCAAAAAGTTTTAAGTCGAGATGATGGTAGCTACTTAGTGCTTCTATAAATAAAGTGAAATCAATAGAAGTGACGCTCTCTTTCTTGCTCCCTGACCTCTACCAAATTTGGGAATTGTTCTCTTACTTCTCTCAAAGTATTTGAGAATATAATTTTAAAAATATCTAACACTTACGCTAAATGAAAGCTTTTCATGCAGAAAAAAGAAAAAAACACCACAAACAAAATGTTAATATATTTTTAATGTTTTAATTTCAATTATTTATTTGTGTACAGGAGACGAAAATGGGTTAAGAGGGAAAAACTCATAAATAAATTTATTTATTTGCTTAAAATTTATTTAGTGTATATAATTTTCAGGTCTTAGAAGGCCTCAGCATATTTCAGAATACTTTCTACTATCTGGGATATTGTATACTGTGCTTCTACTTTACTGTCATCAGAATTTCAATTTGTCAATTTAAAGGCGAGCAAAGAATATTAGAGAGCGCGGATGGCGAGAGTGCTGAAGCTTATGAAAAATTGCAAAATGTTTGTACATTTCTCATTATTATTGTCATTATTATTACCATTGTAGTTGTTGTGGTTCCAGTTGTTGTAATTACGGTTCATTTGTTTACATTTTCAAGTGTTTAAGGTTTGTTTCAAGAAGAGTAGTGGTGCTAGCTATAATTGTACATAGCTTGAGTAGCGCGTAAAATAAACAAAACAAATAAGACAAATAAAAATTTTCTCTATTTTACACAAATGATAATAACAACAATTTTAAAGGAGGATAAAAAAAAGAAAAATAGCTACATTCATTTTAAAAATGAAAAAAAAACAAAATTGAAAACCAAAGCAAAACGCAAGCAAAGCAATAAATTCAAATGTCCTTTGAAGAAGGACGTTCTTCAGCATTTTCGCATGGCGCAACACAAAAACAACAATAGAAAAATACATAGAAACATGAAGTTTACCACTTCAATTGAATTATATTTATGTTAGTATTTATTTGTGTATATATTTTGTAGCTATGTGTAAAGTAACCAGTAGTAAATTGTATCAGCTCTGACCATAAATTTTCATGAACTATTGCTTTTATATTTGGAAAGTTTGAGAAATTCAATATAAATTCAAATTGGGGGGAAATTAAATATATAGTTTTCTACAACCTAAAACAATAACACAGTTTTCAATATAGTTGAAATTGATTGCAATAAAAAAAAGTATCAACTTCTAGCATTATCAAACCTTAGCGGTTAAAAATTTACGGGAGACAGTGTTTTTAAATTTCTTATAAAGTCGACCCTACTAACTCTAGTTGCCAAACGCCATTGCAACCATGTGTTTTCAAAAACCCTGGTAGAATTTCAGAAGCCAGTGTGATATAAGTTCATTTCAGATACACAAATTTCAAATATTTGTATAACAATCCCCTTCCAAAGGAGCCTGATTATCACTTGAAACGGTAATTTCAACACAGAGTTCGCAAACAATTAAATGAAAAATGTAGTATGATTCATGAATATTAGATATGAAATTTATTTATAATGCGTGCTTCCATTTTCTACTGGGTATATAATATATTTTGTTATGTATGTATATGCACTAGTATGTAGGCATGAGTGTGTGCGTGTTTCGAAAAATTCGCAATGAAAACAAAGTTTCCATTTGCGTGAAAATATTTTTATTTCCTTTCCTGTTGTGATAAACAATACTATTTGTTTTTTTTTTTTTTTATTCCCTTCTTTTTTTTTTTTTGCCTTGCGTATTTTTTCAACAGTTTTTGTTCAATTTGCAAAAGATTTCTTCACAAAATACGAAAGTACGTAAAGTAATTTTCCATAGCAAACGGTTAATAAATATTTTATGATACTTATGCATGTACATATGTGCAAGTTGTTTATTCGTTATAATCATTGGTTACGAATTATTTTCCAAAAAGAAAATTTACATAAGAAATGAAAGCAAATTTAAGTTGATGCAGTTGAAATTTCGATGGAAATGGAGTTATACAAATTTATAGCATTGATGAAAATTTCTAGATTCCAAGCATAATTGCCAATTAGATAAATTAAATTATTTCTCGAAGGAATATTTTTTTCTTCAAATACAAAATCCCAAAAAGACAGCCTATTTCGTTGTAAGGACAATATAGCAAACGCTTCAAATATTTCGTATTTGGAAAGTTTTTGGATAAAAATTCGTTATTCAGTATGAATTCTTCTATCTGAAGCCTCATCAAGTAGGCCAAAGCCAACTAAATATCCTATTGTTTGCAAATTGGATCAATTAACCTCCTTCTGTTTCCTACTGATCAACCATCACCAGCATTTTTAAACTGAAAAATAGTAAAACTATTTGTTTTTCAATCAAATTAAACGACCTTACTATAGCTTTCATTTGGTTTCATATAGCTGTTTTTATTGCACGTGGAATTCATATAAATTATGATATTATTCACAGTTTTAGCCTTGATCCCTTTCCACCAGTATGTAAATAAATATTTTGACAAATTGACCAGCTGAATAACAAATGTTTCATAAACACAAATTATCAATGTCAATCACGTGAATGTGAAAAGCTAATATAAATATGAAAATCAAAACACAGAACCCATACACTGATATTTTATATTAGCAGTCATAGCTAATGTAACTGATTGAAATTTTCATATAATTTTAGTGATGTTTCAATAACATTCTGTTACTAATAATAACTCTCATCAGTAGAAGGCACAATAGGCATCCAAAATGATACCAGTAATTTCAAAGTTATTTCTGTACATAAAATAGCATACATAGAGATACATACTTGACTAGGATAATGATGGCACTACATTCTATATATGTATATACGATATAAACATGATATTCAAAAAAAAAATATATTTATATATATATGTAAATTATACGCATAGACTTCGGCTTTCCCTCTATTGTAAATATTCAATGTCAGGAATGTCATGACAAAATATAAATTCAAACTCTCTTAAATACTTTGAACTATTGTGTTTGTCATCATCATCATTTTCAATACTTTGTTTGCACACGATAAAGACTCAAAGGAAAATGCGGAAATATAAATATTTAAAAATATATAGAAATAACTAAATACAACGTGCAACGAATCACAATGAAGAATTTAGAAGATTTAAAAATCAAATCAAAAGCAATGCAAACATATATATTTTTTCGCTCAACTCTAGAGAAAAACTATTAAAATGTTAAAGAAGAACCGCAACTTCATATTTTTACGTATGCTTCATAATTATTATTTTGTATGAAACATAAAACTCATCAGCGAACTCGATTCTCAGAATATGTACAAGCCTGATAAAAAGTAATTTAAATTTTTTAAAGAGATTCTTAAGCATTTCGTAGAAATTGTTAAAATAATTAGTAACATAATCAATAAATGTAAGCAGTTCACGTGTTATGTTTTAGTTCACTTGCTACTAATGGCGGATTTAAGATTAGGGTTCGGCGGCACTGAATTCAGATATCAATATTTTCAAAATATACCATTAGATTTGTGATTATGCTGTCTACATACAATATGTTCCAAAATCAGCAGTTCGCAATCATTTTTCTGTGTGACAACATGGCAAATAACTAAGAGAACTTAAGAAAATGAGTATACACATTTTATTGAAAAAAAAAAAAAAAAATGTTTATTCCATAATTAAATGATACGAAAAGGGTCTACTAGCAGAAAGAAAAGTCAGGAAACAACGGAAAGCTGTGAAAATGGGTCAGAGTAAAATTGAAAGCTTGAAACTAATGTTTGATCAGAGAGGCGGAGTTTCTTAGCGCATGGCTGCAAGAAAATTTGGCATTTCCAAAAACTATTTTTAGAAAATTTTACGTAATAAAAACGAAATTCGATGTAAGAAAAACAGACTATCCCGAAGCATACTTTATAGCAAATTACTGCAGCAAAATTAAAGTATGGTCGACTTTACAGAAAATTCTCTGACCACAACTTCATATTGAAAGATGAGCCTTATTTCACTTTAACAAACTCGAAAGTGAATGAAAATGACGGATTTTACCCATCTAACATTCCCTTGGACGTCAAAGATGTAAAGTTTCAATCGAGATCCGAATTTGAGATATAAGCCATAAAGGATTGTAACGATTGCTTTCGGTTGCGATTGTTGCCTTTTATAAAAAAAAAAAACATGTGTTTTGGCTGGTCCCGAGTCGAGCGAGCGTTTATTATGTAAAAAAAAATGGTTGGAGTTCTTAAAAACCATATTGCTTTACGATAATTTTTACCGGATTTGGAGTGGCCTCACCGTATTATCCTAAATTAAGAGATTACATTGCACATTGAATATAAATATTTTGAGATAAAAGAATTTTAAGAATAATAGAAAAGCAAAGTAGCTCGTCGATTTTTATATCAACAGATCTCAAACATGTTTTAAAACGTTTTCAAACTGAAAAACTTCTTTCTGCAGTAATGGGACCAATCCCTGGCTGAGGGAAACCAGTGAACATATATTGGGCTGAAAACAGTACAACTACCAAAAAGAAAAAGAAGCAAATTTATAATTTAGTAATTTTTTGCTAGAATCTTAAAGAGAATACAAAAAAACAATTTATCGTTGCCTGCATTACATAAGGCAACATCAGGCAAAAAGTATAACGTTAAAGTAAAATTAAATTTGGTTTAGTTTTGGGCAGAAAATCAGCAAGAATTTCTCAATTTGTACAACGATCGAAAAATCAGTAATTTCTGAAAAGTGTCCGAATGGATTATTCTAATAAAATGAGTCACTTTGATGGGTTAGTGCTTAAAAGCTTGACTGAAGTACCAGTTTAATAGGTTCGATTCTCAGGTAGAAAATTGAATCCATAAAAACAATAAAAAAAAATATCCGAATCAATAAAAATTGTCTGAAACAATGGCAACAAATATTAAATCATAACGCATAAAAAATTAATAGGAAACCAGATTGCAAACCAGACAAATATCCAATAGTCAAGTCAAAATTCAGGCTAAAAGTCAAACCACATTTTGCTTAAAACTGATACCAATATTCAGACCAAAAATCTGCTAAAACTCGGCCTAAAATTTAGTCTAAAACCTGGACTAAGATTCACACCAAAAATTAGACCAGTACTCTCACCAAAATTGATCCGAGCTTGACTCCTGCAGAACCGCAAAGTGCTTCGTGAGACAACCTAACAGGAAATCAGCGGAAATTCTTCTCAAACTGAGAAGAAAGCACCTGAGATTGCTGGCAGGTGTCATCACGGGGCACAATACATGTGGTCACCATATGACTAACATGAGCGTCATCACCGATCCAATTTGCCAATCGTGTATTGAGGACGACGATACTATGGAGCATTATCTTTGTAGCTGTCCCGCGTTCGCGAGAATCAGATTAAGGCTGTAGGGTAGTGATGTCTTGAGTATGAATAATGTCCATAATCTTCCTCTTCCTGAGCTTCTAAAGCTCATCAGCGAAACAAAGAAGTTCGAGGTTAAGAGACCCTAGACTTTTCTTCTTCCCATTTATCCCCACATATTGTATTGTATTGTATTAGAGAGGTTAATGTATTTGTACCGCGACCTATAAGATCAATTGTAAGTCCCTCTTCTGTATCTAGTCTGAGTTGCCTAGAGTGCCTCATCCAGTCCAGTCTCCTTCAAGAATTTGAGTATTGCGCCCGGATCTATGGATGCTAGTTCTGTACTGGGCACTTCGTACATACCCAGATATTTCATTCTTTTGTGAATCAGTGCTCCACACTGAGCTAAGATATGTTCTGATGATTCATCTTCTTCATTACAAAACCTACATATCGAGCTTTCCTCAACTCCTATTTTGCAAAGGTGTTCTCTGAGCCAGCAGTAAAGAGTTCTTGCCTCTTGTTCTTCTCTTCCTGCCTGAGTTCTTCCCTGATTACGTTATCCCCACATAACTTTCCTGTCTTTCCAATCTCTTCAACTGGTTCTATCCAATGGTCCTCGTTGACTGAGTGCTATGGTTAAGTCTAGCCCATCCACAACTCTTAACTCTCACCGAAATTCAGTCCAAATTCTGGCTAAATAACAAACCAACACTCAGGAAAAAATTTAGACAGAAATTTAGACAAAACAGCAGGTCCAAATTCAAACCAAATTCAGATCAAACTTCAACACGGGTCAGTTAATTAACTTACAATGATTTATTATAATAAAAATATTTATTCATTCTAAGAAAAATAAATAATGAAGCAATACTCAATTAAGTATAAAAGTTAATATAAAATTTACAGTGCAAATAAATAAATCTATGAAAATCATTATTAAAACTAAATTTATAAAAACTAAGGTGAATAAAAGTTCCGTGACTGAAATGCAAAATCTCAATCCGATCCTCAGTAGTAAAAAGTTATTATATAAATACTATGAGTTGTGAAAGATTACTTAAAGCTTCCGAGCAGGAATTAATTATTTTCAAATACCATTATTTTTATAATAGAACTGTGCCCACAAAAATATTGAACAAAAGATTTATAAACCGACATTGAACAACAATTCCCTGATCGATGACATAATTTTCTAATTGCATATTATTCTAGATATGCTTAAAGAAAATATCAAAATAGAAAACCAAAACTATAAATAACACAAATTTTGATATACGCAACTTTGAATTAATGAAAGAAGCAAATTATATCTATTTATTTATATATTTTTTGTATTTTTGCATTTCCAGGAAATCATGACGTTAATAAACTATTGGGATACAATTGTTGTTTTTGCAATACCATTTACTACCATTGTCATATTAAATACATTCACCGGTTGCACAGTGTGGAAGTTTGCAACTGTACGAAGAACATTGACTATGCAAAAAAGGTAATCACTTGAACAGCAACTGAATCATTATTTTTATTTGTTACCCTCAAGAAATAAAAAAAAAACCTTTTGCAGAAAGTTTAAAGTTCAAGTCTTTTTCTTGGTAAATTTCTACTACATGGCGCTTTGGCGAATTTAATGAAAAACATTTAACGAATAGATGTAGAAATAACTACTTTTATCAAAAGAAAAATAAAAATCCCTTTTATTTATTTTTGTTTTTTTTTTTTCTTTTCAGAAAAACTCAACTGACTCATGATGCACTTACATCATCTTCAACATATCGCATAACATCGCTGAAGCGTCAAAAATCAACTTATTCGCACTCGAGTTGCGGTGGACAGAATGCAGTTCCACAGGAAAATTTCGAAATCACAAGAAAATCAGGTGAGAAAGAAAGGATAATATAAATGATGCAAATGGGGAGATAGTAAAAACTATGAGTCAGCGGTTGTAAAAGAGAGATAGTTACAAATTGGATATTCTTTTCGGGTGATAAATTGAAATCGCATTCACACAACGTAATTCGTAATAATATGAAGTGAAAATAGAATAAGCAATTTTTAAAGAAAGGTTATAATACGTATTAATTTAAATTTTTCTGTGATTTTTCAAGTTTATTTTACTTTTTTTGACTTTGCTGTCAATAACTGTGCCACATTTACTAAATGAAGGAAGCAGTCAAGTATTCCTAATTGAAAAAACTTCCCACATCCCCACTTAAGATGATATCAGAGAGTTGCTTTACTTAACTCTACAATTCTCATTGTATTATATATGATACAAATCATAAATCAACTGATTAAACATGATGTGTATGTTTTATGTCCTTATATCAAGTCTCATATATTTCTAAAATTTAAAAAAAGCAATACAAAGAAAAATCCTTAATTTATTTTTAACACTCTATCAGCGATGCCAACTTGCGGGGAATTCCCCGATTTACGGGGAATTTGACTTAGAGCGGGGAAACGGGGAGTGAGCTGTTTTTTGAGGGGAATTTGAAGTTGATCAGCTTTTTATTTGTCAAATTTTTATTTAATGTAAAACGTTTTACTTATGCCTTATTTCATATTTTGGGTCTTAAAATCTTCATCTTTTCTTAAGTGGGCACGTTATTGGTTTGGAGAAATCGCTTTTTAAAAAAATGTGCTATTTGAAAGTATTATATTTTGAAAGTATTTTGTAAAAATTTCTGAGAGAAACTCAGAGTGATTTCGTAGATATTGATGATTGTAGTGACGAGTGTCAGTCAGGCCAAAACAGTCGCGCGGTGCTTCGACTTCCCTTTCGGCAATTCAGAAAGGCTTAGCTATGTCTTTGTCCAGCACCTGCTGATTAATAAATCTTAATCCCTGTTGACTAATCTGTAAACTTATAAATTACGGTCAGCCATCATAATGAAGAAAAAGTATATTTTATCTGTCAAAAACCGAAAGTTAAAACTTTGCACCCTTTTTCTTTAAAACATTTGACATTTTTTATTTGAGTCAAAAGAAAGCCCATGTCTTTTTCTTTGGTAAATTTGATGTCCAAAAGTGGGCTGAGGCTTGTTTATCTATTAAAATGAAAGTCTGGTAACTCGACACACCTCATCTCGATCAAATTTGGTGTGGTAACTACTACCCAATATGACTAAATTTTATGCACGTTTGAGTTCGATCTCCCATGTGCCAAAAGAATTCCGGATTCAGAAAGTACATTTCTATCAGTCTACGAGTCCTATAAAATTTGGTTAAGGCTTGGACCGAGAAAGTTCAGGGACGCCCTAAAATAACACTTACTGAGATCAATTTTAAGGTATTTTTCGTTTTTGTAAAATGTTTATATGGAAAGTGAGTGTCGCGCTGTTATAATATGAAATTATACCGATGCAGGGAATTTGATCGAAAATCGGGGAATTTCTCGAGAACTATCGGGGAGAAAGAAAAAATGAGTTGGCATCCCTGCACCCTATGAACTAATTTTACTCCATAAATCGCTCGTTTGCACCAAGACTCATTATTAAAAAGTTTAAGTTTACAGAAAAAACTATCAATAAGTGCTGTATCTTGTGTAAAAAAATTATAACGGTATTTTATGAACTATTCTTGTGAGAAGAGTAAGTGTCATTATAGCGTTTTACAAAGTGATAGTTCCATGGCGCAATAAAAAGGTTATGTCACCTGCATAGCTCTTCTTCTTTTTCCCGATTTATTCGTCTAATTCTTTGTGAAATAAATCAAACAAAAAATTATGAGAGCAAAATAAATCAGCTGTTTCGTTATGAATTTGACAGAAATACAAAATATACGGCCGATTTTGTAGCGCTGCTATAACCTTATTATTAAGCCTTGGGTAGTTCACTGAACACTTTAAATGCGACTTCAACAGAAATTTATTTTTTTTTACTTATGACAGTTAGAAAATGAGTGATATGATTTTTTTATGCCCTGAACCCAATGAAGTCTTTAGTTTCATCAGATTTAAGCCAATTCATTCAAGAGATATTCGATAAAACGTAATTTATTTGAGATTTTAAACTTATCAAAATTCTAATTTTAATCGCCCTCAGGTTTTGATTAAGCTAACTAAGGTTAATTCCTTTTTTAACTTCCCTTAGTTGTTGTAATATTACAGAAAATGTTGAATATTTGTAATATGCAATATATTATTAATATCCATTATATATTTAGAAAAAAAGAAATATCAAAGGAAATTCAATAGTTTGAAAACTACAAAAATTCTTTGAACAATATGCTAATTTTTACCATGCATCGTCATCTTTTTGAAAAATTTGGCTTTTAAGTTAAATTACGTTACGTTATCAAATATCTTTTGACCTAAATGAAAACCTAAAAAAAAAAAACAAAAAAAACACGATTATGCTTAAGCTGTAGCCAAGTACGTAACGCACATTTTCCATTTTTGAAGTAACAAAAAAAGATGTAAATGTGCACACTTTTTAATACTATGGCCCAGAGTGTAGTTGTTCTATTTTTGTTGACCATATAACCAAAAGTTGAGCATTGTAGGGTTAAATATGAAGAGCAAACGACTGGCTACACTCAATATCAAGTAATTTCGCAGAAGACTACCAAAACTACTACTAAAGCAATATTTTTTACTATTTGTTATTACTATAACCACCTATTAGGAAATACTTTCATTTTGTCGTCATTGTCAGATGTTGTTAGGTAAGCAATAAATTTATTTTTTTTTCGCATTTCTTTCTCGGCAACTGAAGTATTTTTAAATGCATATTTCATAAATGATAAATATGTTTCATTAGGACGAATCTGGAAGCCACTAAGTAGTTTGTTAATGAACTTTATTTATCGGATACTGAATTCAAAGCTTGGCATTGTGAGATGCCCATTGGAATGTAAACAAAATTTGCTACTGGGCACAATCCACTCACATTCAATACATATATATGTATATATTCTTCGAAGAAAATACACTCATTATGTGTTTATATAGGAATGAAAAGAATATATATATGTACATGAAGATACTCTGTCGACATTTCAAACTTGAACATACATACAAAGCACATATCGAAACGGAATTGGGTTGGAAAAATTGCAATTGGATTTTTCTTTTGCATTTGATGAAATTTTAAAAATTAAAATCCGTTACAATTCCCAAAATAAATACTTAAAAAAGAAAATTTTTAAATAAAGTAGATAAGACTATAAGGCTTAAGTTGTTTTGGTGTAATAGGAAATTAAGGAACAAAATGTTATTTATATGAAATATTACACTTGAAATATTTATTTTTTATTTTATAAAACTTGTTTAAAACCCATAAATTTTTTGTTGTCCCCACATTTGAATTTAATCGTTTTTATGGATAAATTGGAAATGAAAAATCATTTGATTTGTAATAAATCTGCAAAGTTTTCAAATCGAATTTTGTAGTTGATGAAGTTTTCCTTCAAGAAAAATAAATGAGAAATTTTCTTATTAGAAAAAAAAATTTAAGAAATTTAAATTAAATGAGTTATTGTAATAATTCATACAGTTTTAAAGTGAATACGAGTAGATGGTTTTAAAATTTTTACTATGGTTAAATGATTTAAAACAAAAAATACATTATAACTGTGTGTTTATAACTATGATTATGAATTTTAACCAAGTTCAAAGTAAAACTTCGAACATGAAATAAGCTTAAAACAAACCCTTAATGTTAAAAATTCAAACAACAGTTTACAATTAATTAATATGCATACATATTGTATGCGTATGTACTGGGTGCTTCGATTAATTTTTAATACTTTTTATTCGTTTTTTTACATAAAGGATGCAATACAGTCCCTTTTTTCTTTCACGGAGTAGAATATGGTTTTTGAACGCCCAAATAACGTTTGCGTCAAGTTACTTCCATGTATTCACCAAGGATTTTTGCAGGTCATCCAAATTTTAATTTGAAACTATAAATTCGGCGATTACCACAAAAAATTAATGCTTGCTAATAAGACAAATAGCCATTCTGATTTCTCAAAGTTTCGAATCGAATTTTTTAATCAGTGACATCGAAAATTAATTTCAACCTTAAGAATAACCTTTCAGTTTTTGTCTAATTTTGCCCACTGCGTAACAGTTTCGAGTCTGGCTGAAGCATGCATATCGTTTCTTTTGATCTCTTTTGATCCAAATCAAAGCGGTTAGCTCATATTTAAATCAGCTGATTCTGAATTTCGTTGCAAACGCTTGAGCACTTTTTCGGCATTCTTTCACGCTACTGTAAAGCGCCATCACCACTACCTCAGCGTTTCTTAATATTGCCTGTTTTGACGATACGATAGATAAAAAGATCAGTTAAATTTAATTTCAGCGGTGCCCGATGTCTCTCAACTTTCGATTCGCCCTCCAAACAAAAACACCATATACAAAAATTTCGTTTCATTTCCAACTCCCACAACTCACTCATGGCAAAATCAGCTTTATCGTGAGTTTCACGTGGTACCAATCACGTTACCCAATATGTAAATACCTATTGAGAGTTTTGCCAAACGAAATTTTATTTTGAATCAATTCGACCAAATAATTTTTGATTTTAACAGCTGTGTAAAAAGGTGTAAAAAAATTAATAGTTCCATAAACCTCAATAAAACTGAAATTTTTCGAGCATCTAAATTTTTTCGGCTTAAATTTACTATAAGGCTGTCATATCTCAAATAGCGGTTGAGCTGAATTTTAAAATTGTCTGATGAAGAGTAATAGAAATTACTATTGAGATTAAGCAATCATTCCAATTGACGCACACCCGGTATGCTTATATTATGTTAACATTTGTGAATAATTTCAGAGAGCTTAAAAGAAAACTACAGTTGTTTGAGGTTGCTCCTTAATGCTATTGAAGGTTACAATTTTGTAATGCTAATATTTTTCATTACAAAAAAACGAAAACTGTTAGAAATAGTGGTATTCAGAAGCTGCTATCTCCATGAATAACTGAATATTTAGTTTTTAAAAAGTAATAATACTCTTTGAATTTATGAACAATTTTACAATATTCATACATTTTCGAACTGTCATAACTAATTATTTTTAATATAACTAAATTCCTTCTTCTTAAAATATTCAGCAAAGTTTAAACTTTCAAAATTCGAACATATAAAACAAAGTTTCTCCATCAGCTAGTTAATAGAGACGTGTAAATCATACTCGATGCATGTAAATGAATATACTACAAAAAATCAATACCAATTTTCTTCATTAAACACACATACTAAGTAAATTAAAGAATTTAAGCTTAAGAAGAAATGTGTAAATATGTAAGTAAAGTAAAGAAAAATATTTTCAGTTAGCTCAATTGATTTTACTACAATTTTATGCATTCACGGAGCTATAAAATTCGAAAACTTTCGTCATTGTACACGACACTTTTATTTATATTTGTCAACTTTTTCTCTTTTTCTTTTCTCCTTTCATTATTTATCAACAACAAAAACAAAACAGGAAGACGAAAAATAACAAATTCCTCCCAATTAAAAGTAACAAAGATGCTTTTAATTGTATCCACAGTTTTCGTATGCCTCAATTTGCCAAGTTGTGTGATGCGTATAAAAACATACTTAGAGGTAAGTTGATTAAATGCTACACAACAACACATAAACACTCAGACACAGCAAATACAAATAATATCATCATACAATAATTGATGGATTCATTTAACTTAAGAGGAAGAAAAATTGTCCGCAGGATAATTTAAGAAGCTTCAGAAATCAGCAAGCAACTATTTTTGGTCTACATTAACAACGGTAGCAAAAAAATTCAAAAAGATTTCAATAGTCAGTAATACCGAGGTAATGACTGTTAGACCCCAATAGTCATTCTTTTTCGAACTAGACTTTTTTTGAATTACATATACTATATATGAAAGAATTATTCATGTGTCGAAAATATCATAATTTCCGAATTTTTATGGGTCATCAAGGCCCACTTGAAATTTGTATATTTGAGGGAACTGTCTATATTTTATAAATAAGATATTATCCATTTTTTCAGGCGTCGGTAAGGCTTCGGTAATGGTTATAGCATTAAATAGCCAATACTTTTTGAGCAGTACATGAAAATATCAATTACTTTTTGAACTGTATTTGATATGCGAAAAAAATTATTTGAGTTTCGAAAATCTCGATTTGAAAGAAATTTACTCGAATTCGAACATTTGTTCGATCGAATTTGGCATTCGAATAGAACTGCCTTTCGAAACGCACTACAGAGTAACCCCGCAGATTTCATTTTGTGCTTTTTCGAAACAAATTTGGCATTCGAATAGAACTGCCTTTCGAATCGAACTACAGAGTAACCTCCCTGAAATTAGCGTTTATATTCGAAAATTTATTTGAAAAAAGCTATACATATTTCGTAAATTTTATAGTCTTAATAATTTCTTAGATCAGCAAGCTCTCGGTAATGGCTGGCAGGTCCAAAAAGTTTGTACTTTTTGAGCTCTATAAGAAAATATACGACGCATCAACATTTCGAATTAATTTCAGAATTTTTAGCAGTCAACTGAAATTTGTTTAAACTGCACATATTTCGTAAATATTCTAGAAAATGTATTATTTATTTAGCGTATAAAATTATAAATTTTTCGTTTTTAGGCTTTGCTAGACCTAAATAAGCATCGTTTTTGTAATTGTATTTCAAAAAATACTTCAAATGCATTCCCTAACTATGTATAAGTATAAACTTTCAGAGAAGCCACTGTAATATATTTCTAGCTTGAGTTCCCCTTTCTGCTGTATTTTGAATCTCTCTAATATTTGTATGGAAAATTCTTATACGACAGTATCACCAATATTATGATGATGACAACGTCTGTTGACCTAATTCTTTTGAGCACACAAGCATTCTACAAGAAAAAGTAATTAATGAATTAAATTCAATACAATTGCCAATGGGAATGGAGCTGTTTGCTGCCAATGATTCGAATGTCAATGGGAAATGAATGAAAGTATTAGTGTGTGTGAGATAAATCCGTAAGGAAAAATAGTAAGAAAACAACATCTACACAATTGAAATTTTCATTCCGTAAACAACCAAATTTACGACGACATATATAAGTACAGAAGAAGATAGAAAGATGATATGGATTTTAAAGAATAACAACCCAAAGAGAAAGTATAATATGAAGAAGCCCAACAGAAGAAAAAACAATAGCCCGCACTAAGTGAATTAACCTTTCAAAACAAACAAAAATTTGTAGTAGCTGTGGTAGTCAGAATATAGCTAAGCGTACTATAATAATTTTTATATACATATTTCCCTTTAGCTTTTTTTTTTTGTTTTTGAATTAATCAAATAAAAATACTTTTTTCACCGCAATTCCCAAAAGCATTTTTATATTATAAACAACATTTTCTTAAGTGGCTTTTTAAAGAAGATAATAAAAAACAAACGTTAAAACATTTTAAATTGCCTTTGATCACACTTTAAACCACAAGGAAACTTAGTAGTCGTGGTCTTTGGTCTACTTCTGAAGCTGTCATACTCTGATAGGATATAATCCAAATAGTAATAATGATGCCTCTTTAAATATTTGAAATTATGGTTTAAGCTTTTAAATGTGTGTGTGTGTGTGTGATAACAAAAAGTAAATATTCAAAATTATTCCGAGAAAACATACAGAAAACTTTATGTTTTTATGATTAAATTCTAAAAGTAACTAAAAGAAAAGTAAAACGTATGTAAATATTGATGAAAAAATTAAAAGGTGCTACTACCTTAGGCCTATCGTTCTTAAAAGCTTGATTGAAACTTAGAAATAAATTAATATTGGAGTAATAAGCACTAATCCGTTTCGAAAAACACTAAAACTATTAATGGACGTTATTTTATGAAGCGTGATAGGCTGAATGCCTTTAAATAGTCGCCGTAAATAAGATTTTTATTTTTTTATGTAATTAAATATTTTTTGTTAAAAGCTTACATTCGCAGCTAAACACATCTATTGTTTTCATCTGATTAGTATTAAGAAATCTTTCGAATTGCAAAAAATCTATTTTTGTTTTTATTATGTATTTCGAATGTATAATATATTTCATACCAAAATATTAACGAAGTTATAACACATAGTCAAGAGCGCCTGTTGGTTAAACTATATGTGCTGTTAAAACTTTAAAAACGTTTTTCTCGAAACAACGTTTTTTTGATCGGCCCAGGGGTTTGAGAAAGTAGGTTATTCTACATGCCAATGGCTCTCGCTATTTTGTTATTTTTTAATAAAAATGTTTAAATCTACTACCTGCCAGAATGGCAAGTCAACAGAACGATATTATATTTAAATTGTTTGCCTCAGATGTCTTCAAGTGCCGCAATCACCCAGGCCAGCCACACATCTTTTTTTTAAGTGTCTACTTTGGGCGTAAAAATATACTCCAAAAATTTTTTTTTCTATAGTTAAATATGTCAATAAAAATATGTAAAAAAATGAAATGATGGTATTTTATTTTGTCTTAATAAAAAATTTCCGAAAAAAGCCTTGAAAATTAGGCCGGAACACCAAACTACACCCTTAACTCAAATTCAAAATTATAACTGTTAGGATAGCAATTTCCTCTATTTAGGTGAAGGTTGTCAAGTGGCACGCTTGGCATTTTTAAGGCTTCAGTGTTAGCTGACCTCTTAATTTAAGGTATACTCAACGAAAACTAACCACTTAGTTAATTAAAACTATAAAATACTTAAAAACTATTTTTTACCTGACTACTTAAAAACCTTAAACATATTTGCTTATTTTAATGAAAGGGTTGAAAGTATGTTCCATTTGTTCTTAAATCCTCAATCACAGGTAGTGAGTTCAAAGATTGGGAATGATATTTCGTTTAGCTTCCGATCTTTGTGATTTAATTGAAAAACTGCAATATTTTTTTGGGGGGAAAATTTTTTTAATGAATAAAGAATGTAATATTTTTCTTATACATAAATGATTGGGAATGATAGTGTTTGTTTTTTTATTGTTTTCTGTACCTGTAATTAAAGCATGCAATTTTTTTTTTTTTGAACATTGTTCTATGTGTTTTGAATTGAGAGTTCAAATAACGATTACATTCATATTTCTTCATCCGTCTTGACATAAGTTTCAATTCTAAAATTTCAGATGCTAGTACAACGCAAAATGAATTGTTTCTTTTTACAACCTTTTCGTACAAGTATATTTTTATGCGATTAGCCAGAAAGTAAAAAAGGAAATTGGAAACAACAAATGATGTAAACATTTTAAATTTACATAGTTGATACTTCCGGTGGTCTGCTGATGTATATACTTGTATAAGGACAAAACATTTCGATCAATTGCATATCATTGCCATTATATATCAGTAAACTACCGACTACCATTTTTGATTTCTGCTTCAATTTCGATGCATTCAGCTTCTTTTTTTTTATTACACAAAAGGATGAAAAATAATAAACCAATTTCAAAAAAAAAAAAAGTAACAAAAAACAAAAGAGGCTCAAAAAAAGATTATATCATTTTCATGCAAGTAAATACATACATCAAAGCTTAAATATAAAAAGGATAACTGAACAACAAAAATAAAAAAAAAATTTACGGATAAAAGCCTAAAAAGGATTTTTCATCTCTTCTTATCTCGCCTTCGTTTATAGGAAGAAAAGCATAATTATTATACAATTAATTTTTAGAAAAGGTACAAAGAAAAAATTTGCAAAAGTTGTAATTAGCACATTTCGCACACACACACACACACACATTTAACACCCGATTTCTTTTTAAACATATTATTTGTGGAAGTGTACTCAAAGTAAGGGAGAATGGGATAAATGTATTTATCTAAATAGCTAAAGAAAACGTGAACAAATATTCAAAATAAATTTTTTGGAGCAGTATTCAAAATACAAAAAATAAAGGACTCTCACAAACGATAATGTGGCCAGTCAAAAAGTTAGTAGTGCATGGAATGAAAATAAGGATAGGAACAATATTTTAGAAAAAGCTTTAATGGTTCTACTTACTAAGTAATCTTACAACATACTAAAGTGTATTAAAGTGGTAATACCAGCTGCACATCGCCGGGAAATATAAAAAACTAAGCTATGGCATCCCTTAAGTTCACAGAACCTCAGAAGTTGTTGGTTTGATTCCCTTATTACTTTTCTTATTGTCAGTATTAATGTTTTTGTATCTTAATTAGGTTTAATTAGTTTATTTGATCTCGAAAGCTTTGAAGCTAAAAAAAATAACGCAAGAAAAACAAAACAATAACCAAGTAGGAAACGTTTTTGTGGTATTACTAAAGACGTTGTCAAAAGATATTAACTCTTTTATACTAGAACTAGTATGCATGGTGCTTGACTTTAATGCTTGGCACGGTCAATAATCAAAAATAAACATTTCTTTACACAGCACCACTGAGAAATACTGAGAATGGAAGTTTTCTTCTAATAGGGAGCAGACAACTTTGCTAGAATCTAGTGATTGACTTTGAATTTAATATCAGTTCAGAAGTGAAATCCTTTATTACATGGTTGCAAAAAAAAATGTGTTTGAGGTAGTGGCCATTCTGATGGATAGAAAGCACATATTAACTTGAAAAACTTTATGAAGACAAAAAAAAAAACACTTAGAAAATTTTGAAAGTTTAGAAATTAGCCAGTAGTTGCAAATGCCATGTTAAGGATCAGATTTATGTGCCGGATCAATATAAGATAATTTCCACACATCAATGAAAACGCCAGAAGCTGCAGGCAGAGATAAGGCACAGTTCTTGCAAGTGATGGACAGGGCCGTCGAGAGAAAATTCGGGCCCGGTGGTGATAGCCTCTGGGCCACCCCGCCCTTATCTCTTCCCACCACAAATGATACAATAAATATCTATGTATGAGGCAAGGAGAAATTATTTTATACTTTTTAAAAACGTGGTATATTAAAAGAAAATTTTTATTTTAATTATTATTTTAATTTTTATCAACGACTCACGCTGGTCGCTAGCTATACTTATGAGACCTCTTGAATTCAGTCCGATATTCTGGAGCTTTTCAAACAAATCTGGCATAAGCAAATTCGTTGTATAAAGTTATTTTCCTATTCTACATAACAAAATTTTTCGTCTGCACAATGTCTTCATGATTGATAGATGATTAACCCGATAAATAATTTTTATGGTTTGTAATTCAATTTTCAGACGCATAGACGCTTGTTAAAGTTTTTCTGGATTTTAGGATTTGGATTGAAATCCAGGTCCCCTCAAAAACTCCTGGCCCGGTGGGAATCCCACCCGTCGTCATCGGGCCTGGTGATGGATGAATTGAATTTAATTCGTTTGAAGGAATGTAATGTTTTTCATATAATGGTCAATTTTCACCCAATTTCATTCAAAAAAAGATCATTCAACACGCCATTAAATTTACTTTGAGTGTGTTTTGTCGCAAAAAATCTCCAAGATCGAATAATATCGTAAAAACATCGTACAAGCCGAAAAAATTATTAAAAAATCGCAGCTACGTTCAACTGCAGTCCCGTCAGTTTTCAATTCAGGAAAATAAACAATACATGGTCAGAAAGGACTATTCAAACTAAGAACAAAAATTGCAAATCGGATAAAAATTGGCAAAGTTATGAGCGATTGTTCACACCAATCTACCCAAAAACGGTTTTTTGACCATAAAACGAGATTTTTGAGGTGTATGGGAAATTTCCACCATACCATTTTTCTTAGCATAACTAGACCTACAATTTGTGCTAGGTCTCCATAAAAGTGCAGGATCACTGTCACACAGTGTTATGACTTGATTGAAACATTTTTTTTTTTTTTTTTGTAAATGATTGAAAATATCATCTTTTCTGATTGCCAGTCTTTATAATTTGAATCAAATAAAGAATCCAATCTTTTTGGCGAATCGGGGCTGGAATTTCTGCTTGGGCCAATAAGGCATTCAAATGAAAATCGTTACTAAGTGTGTGAAAAGCATGAGTGTTTTTAACTCATAAATGTCACTTAATAAATACGTAATGTGTTAATTAATGTTTTGCTTGTATACTCATATGTGTGTGTGTGGGTATATGATTAAATGGTTGCATAACAACATCAACATCGCCAACCAACACATTGCGTTGTTGTTTTCAACACATTTTCTCTGATGTGTTAAGAAGATAAAATTACTAGCAATAAATATATGTAAGAGGAAAAGTAGAAAATAAATTAGTAGCAAGTTATAATTATCCAGAAATGATTTCTCATTAAAACATTAAAATTAAGTACTTTACATATGTATATACTCGAAAAAGGTAATAAATTGGGAAATTATATAAGAAACAAAGAGTCTAATAGGTTGAAAAATTCTATAAGAGATTTAAGTAATGACATAATTTGTTAAAGAAAATAGCTGAGCAAGAAATGGAATTATAATTAAAAAGCATATAATAGGATTAATTTAGTTTGCTTAAAGGAAATATCGTTTAAATATTAAATCCATTTTATATTTAAACAAACGCTTTAAATCTCTTCTACAAAAGCTTTAAAAGTGACCAGAGCGACCCTTATTTTCATTTAACTCTGAGCTTTGAATACAGTTGAAGTATTATTATCATAAAAAAGGGCGAAAAATAATTTAATTTAAAAAATTCTCGAAATTTTTATATTTGCTTGTAACTCTTTCATATTAATGCCAATATGGATGAGCAGAGCAGAAATTGAAATCTGATTGCCAGTTATTTACTTCATATTTTATTATTCATGCTACAACGAAATGAAATATTATTTGCTTCATAACATTTAATCAATTGAAGGAATTTAATCTAAAAGGAAAAAATCAACTGTAAACATCTAGACAATCGTAACACTTTTATGTATTTGCAATTTAAGTTTAGTAACCTTTACCAAAAAAAAAAATAATTTTTTAAAAGTGATACTACCTGAAAGCCAATGATAAAATATATTATTTAATTCGAAGAACATTGACATATTTATTGTTTAAAAGAAATAACATTTTTAGGTTTCAAACAAATTAAATTGCCTATATTTTATTTGAATGATATAATCTTTAAGTTCGTGTGTTCCTCAGAACAATGCGAACCACTTGGAATAAGCTCCCTGCAAGAATTTCCCCTGGCGTTAATGACCTCACCATGTAAAATAATAAGGAAAATCTGTTGTTAGGTTAGGTTGGAGTGGCAGCCTTCTGCTTGAAAGCACATTTAGGCTCATTATGATACCACAGTACGGCGTGACTCCCCCATTTACGGATTGGAGAACCATGAGGATTCCATAATGAATCTGGCTATGTCCTTAATATTTATGGATGATAGCTCGGACAGACTATTAAAGAAAGGAGAGCCCAGGAGTTTTAGTCTCCTCCTGGCCAGAGATGGGCATTCGCACATGAAATGGAGGACGGGCTGTTTCTTCTTCCTCCTCGGAGCCGCAGCCCCGACAGAAGTCATTGAATGACAGTCCTAGCCTTGCAGCATGTCTTCCCATTATGCAGTGTCCCGTGAGCACCGAAATCGTAGTGCTGATGGAGTTTCTGCTAAAGAAATCTGTTGTTAAAATGTATAAGTTAAAGAGCATAAGTTATACAATTTAGTTTTGTAAACGTTGAAAGGTTTAGAAATATGAAAATGTAGATGTACCACAATAAAAATAGTGAATGAAATTATCAACAAGTAATTCCGAATGCAAGGGAAGAGTGAATGCTATATGCTATGCCTACTCACATACTTCAATTAAGCAGTGGCGGCTCCTCCGAATATAAATTACAGAAGATATACTTGGTAAATTGATATGCTCATAATCAACAATATTCCAAATTACTCACTCATCTAACATACATGAAAAACTTTTTGCTTAGTAATAAGTATTCATAAACGACTTTATAATTTTGTTGAAAAAGAGTTTGTTAAAATGTAAGAAGTCACGTATAAAACATTAAGAATTTCTTCATGCACTTGACATCTTCAAAGAATTTCTCATAATAATTTGCTAAAATTATAAAACGCAGTAACTACTTTCCGCTTAAGATATATCCTCTTAAAATGAATGGATATTATTAGAAATAATTTATTATAGCAATTATTTCTTGACTGGGAATCGAACCTAGAGCAACTGCGACTCTAGTATAGCACTCATTCATTAGGTCACCTAGGTAAAATTTCAATTAAAGTGAACCAATTGAAGAGTGCCAACTTAGTTACCATATAACATTGGTCTTCAAACTGTGCTCCATGGAGACCTGGGGAGCCCCGAAATTTTCTAAGGGCTCTACAGGAATATGTTAAAATTTCAAGAGATTTTCAAATTCAAATTTTTAAGGTAGATTTTCAAAAAAAAATTTTTTTGTTCTTCTATTAATTTATTGAATCTTCACTAATCGCCAACCTTAAAAATATTCTCTTTAATCAAATTAAAAATAAATTTAAATATGTTTAAATTTAGGTAGTGTATAACAGGCTTAAGAACAAATCGAGCCCCATCATAAAAAAGATTGAATAACATGTATACTACTGCCATATAACAGAAGTTCGTTTTAAGCGAAAAATACTGTATTTCAGTTGAAACTTATATCCGGCTTAAGTGTAATTATGAATTTTATAAAAATTCATAATATACTTACTATTGTTTTATGTACTCATGTTTTTTTTTTTGTTTGTACCTACCTACATACATATTAAGTACATAGCGCTCATTTACTTAAAGACTGTCATAAGTCAAAAAACACGATTTTTTAATTAATGATGCAGAATTATTCATTATGTCACGCTTCATATTGTGTAAAAATTTCATATTAATATCTTGTATACTTAGCGCGTGAGAACTATAAGGTTTCTTCTTTTTTTTTGCAAAGTGGGAGTCAATTGAAAACTTTAAACGCGTTTTCTGCAAAATCGCATTTTTTGAGTTATGACCGTCTTTTAGTAAATGAGCGATATGTATGTATACAAAGTCTATACATAATTAAAACAGACACAATGAAAATGATTTTGTTAATATCTCCATGTGAAATTAATTTACAATATTTTTGAAGAATTTTTAAATACAAAAATACGAAGTATGTAAAGAAATAATTTAAATTGAAACTGAAGGTTTTCCTCTTTAGGTAGTTAATTTTAAGCCACTTAAATTTTATACAAAAAAAACTTTTAAATGAATTTCTTACACTTTAAAAACTAACAAATAAATTCAATAGAAACGACCCTAAAATCGATTTAGCAAACTGAAATTGATGAATCACTTTTCTTTCTTTATTACACAATATGAAGTATAAATGTCAGAAAAGCAATTTTATTAATATTATTTCTATACACAATGCTTAACTTAGAAAGAAAAAAAGGTCTCACATCACAAAACCTTCTATAACACCCATATTTTACTTTATTAAAGTTAACTAAAGTTCAATACCTTAAGGGAAGATTTACAATCTTTCGTCCCAAAAAAAAGCATGTGTTTTTTTGAAACATTTTCTCAGAGTGGGATTAAGATATCAATTTAGGATTTTTTGCAATTTATTAATTGTACTTTCGTCTATACAGGGTGACAATTGTAAAGTGACGCAAGTTTAATACTCTGCAGCAAGCTTTGCCATTTACCGTTACTTTAATTTAAAAAGCAAATTCATTCATCATTGGCTTTGCTTTTAATTTCATTTGAATTTTTGTTATTACATTTTGAAATTTCCATAAAAATGGACAAGGAAAATATTCGTCGTGAAATTGTGAAATTTCATTTGGCAAATTATAGTAGCCGTCAAATTGCAAAGGCTTTCAATTTGTCAAGTCGTACGGTAGACCAAGCTATTATTCGATATAATGAAACTGGGAGTTTTGGAGATAGAGACCGGGGAAAATTTTCAACAGTTGCCACTACTGGTAAACCGTGAAACAGTGCGAATCATTGCAAAATCAAAGCTTAATCTTAAGCCGTACAAGCTCCGAAAAGCTCAAGATCTGACACAAAAAAAGAAAGATTTGCGACTGCAAAGATGCAAGGCGTTGCTACGCTCCTCCGTGTTAAAAAATGTTGAAAATATCTTGTTTACAGATGAAAAAATTTTCACGGTTGAACAACATTTCAATGCGCAAAATGACCGAATGTGGCTAACATCATCAACGCAACAAAATAGGACTGTTGGCCGAGTTCAAAAGCCAGCTTCCGTTATGGTATGGGTTGGAGTTTCCGCTAATGCCAGAACCCCTCTAATATTCGTTGAAGAAGGTGTTAAAATTGACCAGGTTGTTTATCGGAGCATTTTAAATGAACATGCTCTTCCCTGGGCCCAAGATACATTTGGAAATGAAAACTGGACTTTCCAGCAAGATTCTCCACCTTCCCACATGGCAAAATTAACGCAAACATGGATAAAAGACAATTTTTCTGTATTCATAACATCTCAAGAATGGCCACCATACTCCCCAGACTTGAATCCAATGGACTACTCTATTTGGAGTATTTTAGAGAGTAAGGCTTGTGCATTTCAACAGCACAGTCTGGAGTCGCTGACAAATTCATTAGAGAAAGCCTGGACTGAAATTGATCAGGAAGTCCTGCGGCGAACAGTCCTACGATTTCCGGATCGATTGAAGGCATGTGTGCAGGCTAAAGGAGGTTATATTGAATGAGGTGGGGTTCAAATGAATGCTTATATATTCAGCAATGTTAACACTTAATTGTACTTAATGGAAGTACGTCCTTTTGAAAATAACTGCTGAAATGTGGGCGTCACTTTACGATTGTCACCCTGTATACACACATTTTTTTCACAATTACATATTGTAAATTCCCCAGGACACTACGGAGAATATGTTAAAAATGCAGGGCATATGCATATCATCGGGTGGGCAAATCATTCAGTACCTACTGTCATCTAAAACCAATTTTATTGTTAGGTTTTAAAAGCCTAAACAATTCTCTGGAGCTTAAACCAGCATATTATGTGAAAATTGTATAAAAAAAAGTTGTGCGTTTGAAGAAAAAATTCAATTTTTCACAAGACATAATATAACCACTTCAAACTATTACATTTTTTAATATAAAGAAAACAAAAATTATTTATTTCGGCTTCTGAATTGCTATTAAAACTTAATTACATTAATTGCAAAACAATCAACAAATGGTTTGAATATAAATATTGCTATTTATACATTGTATTACAAATATTATGTTTCCTGATCAAAAACCAATAACCACAACAATAAACATTTAGTTAAGGGGGTTCATATGACGCCTAAAACTATGCTATAGTAAACACATGAATATTTGTTGGTTCAATAACACCCAAAAATAAAAAAAATATGCATCTGAAAATCAAAATTATTTACCACACAAAATTTAACTTTACTTCTATTTCATTTACCTTTTTCAATGCATATTTAAACAACCAACAAAACACTTTAGACTCTTCTATTTTATTTACTTTTTTAAATGTATTTTTTGCACATATCGAGCAAATATTTTAATGAATGAAATAAATATTCACTAGCTTTATTCAATAATGAAAAAATAAGTACATAAGTAAGTATGGTATGCGTGTTTATCAAAATGGGTATAGCCGGGTTTCCATGTCAGAAATGCCCCCAAACCGAATCAAGTTTCTCATAGACGCTTTTGAAGCACTTGAGTTAAGAAAGATTTGGCTAAATTTTCAGACCATTATCTGCAATTTTTAATGAGTAATGGCGGATTTTGTAAATTCCGTTTTTCGCGCTTTTCAGCTTAAATAATCATAGGAAAAATCTGAAAAAATTCAGTGATTTTTTGGTTTTGGAGACATATTTGGAATTTTTTCGCGAATTTTCTGAAGCGAAATTCGCGATGAAAAAAATTGCGAAACTTATTACATGCGATTTTTTCATACTAAAAATAGGTTTACTACTCTGATTTTTCTTATGTATATAAGTCGTTTCCTAATACCCATACTCCAATTTTTTCAGATTTTTGCAAGGTGTGGACGGGGGTCAAAAAATTAAAAACCGAAATTGGCATTTCAATATTCCGGGGCACTCTATAATTTTTAACAGGGATCATTTTCTGCAAAGACAGTATAATAGTTTTCCTAACGGTTTTTGTTTTATCGTTTATTTATTGAAAAAAGGGGCTTAAAACCCCATTTTCAAGAGAACAGGTAAGAGAGGAGTAAAAGTGAATGCACAAAAAGTGTTTATCTCTTTATGCTTAACAACTTTGCTTCAGACGTCAAGTTAAAATGGAAGAGAATTCAAATTAAGTTGTGTCTTTGAATGAGCTCATTAAACGTCAAAGTGAAATCTGTGTAAAAAGGTACGGGCTAAAAAGGCAATAAAAGATGAAGCTGATGTTAGTATAAAATCAAATTTACACTTTAAGCAGCTGTAAAAAAAATACTAAAACATGAAATGAATTTTATATCTACATGCCAAACTCAACTCTCGACATCCTACTTGCATTTCTGAGCTATAAAAAAGTGAGACTAAGTAGAATTAGAAGTAAATTTCACGAGAATAATGACTTTTACAATGACAATGGGTTATGAGTGTATGTGTGAGTGTTGCCATGTTAACATGTCAAAAGAAAAATCCTGTTTTACTGACCTATATCAAAGTAACAATATGTAATAACACATTTCCAGATTCCTAGTCATCAAAAATTTTTTAAAAGTTAACAATAATGGTGTCAACTTTTTGTTGTTATTATTGTAGATTAGTTGCATATAATTCTGTGTATCACTCATAAATTAAAATTTTGTTTTATTTTAGAACAACAAGAAATGTAAAAAGTAAAGAAAATTAACTTTTTTTAATACTCTCCTTTTTTCATTCATCTAGACACAAACATCAGCAAACGAGAAAGCTACCGTGGTGCTGCAATATATTTTTCAATTACTTTTCATCACAAATTTCGGCATAAACTTTGTACTTTACTGTGTTAGTGGACAGAATTTTCGGTAAGTAAAAGAAAAAAAAAATACATATCGCTGCCTGAATTTGTTAAGGCCCTAACAAAATAAAATAAAATATAATAATATATAAAATTTTTCAATATCGAGTTTTTGATAGATTTTGATAAAGCATGTCCACTTTTGTCTGTGCCAAAAGTTTTAGAGACCTACACCGAAAACTTACGATATTTTCTTTTAATTTAAATTGAACTCTAAATAACAAAATGTTTTTTTGCTTCTCCTGTAAAATTTGAAAAATGCGTGTTAGGGCTTTAGCAAATTAAGGCAGCGACATGTATTTCAAAAATGTACACACGGAGGTTTGAGTGTGTATATACCCAATGGGAGATGATCATAAAAGAGAGAAAGAGAACAGATATTCAGATTGTTGAAATGTTAGTAAGGACCATCCCTAAGATTACTGATTTCGAAACGGCCGTCCGACTAGTTAGTCTTGTATATGACGCGCTCAGAGGAAAAGTGAAGCATAAAATTTACTAGAGAAAAGAGTTGTTGCTATTACTTGCAGGCTACAGCGTAATAGCCGAGTACGCACGAAGAGTTGTAACTTACGCACACATACAAAATCAAACAGGCAAAGCACAAACTTCGTTTTGGGTTTATGAAATTTTCCATTTTACCTTTCTTTTAATAAATTTTATGCTCCACTTTTCCTCTGTCACTTTAACAAAAATAAGATCGTGCATTAAGGCTGTTAAAATCACCAAACAAAAATACATGAACTAAATCATTACTAAGAAAATGAGCGCTTAGAACTCATTTTCATAGTCTCTAGAATATATCGTCGACATTCTGACAGAATTCACAACGTTCATTTCTTTAATTTCTGAGATGAAAAATGGTGCGCTAAGAACAGTGGCAAAACTTAAAAAGCCAACAGATTGATATATAGTATACGTTTCAACTGGATCATCAACAATGTAATTTTTTATGTCATTCGAGTTATAGAAACTAATCAATATCAATAAAAAGAATTAATTTCAACTTAGTGATTTCTGTTTGAACGACGACGTAATACTCACTTAATGAAAATCAAATATTTCTGAAGTGTACTACATATAGGACACTAGGCATATCTTGAACCATATGAATAAGTGCTTCCATGGAAAACTTTTTAATTGGATTAAAAAAAAGAAACGAGTTAGAAAAATTACGACGAAATGGTTTTGTTTGCCAGCAAACGTTCCAGAAATTTAAAAAGCAAAACTAGTGCACCAAAAAACAATACTTTTCATTTGGTAGGAGAAAACTTAAACAGAAGAGCTTCTGAAGCACATATTTTCGATTGGGATATGAGAATATGAAAGCGTATTCTTGCGTAGTTGTGAAATATCCTTATATATGTGGGTGCGTGTTTCTGAATGTATCAAGTGTTAGCGATAAGCAATATACCCGTATATATGTATGCTACAGTAGGTACGAGTATACGTATAGCTATACCCAGAGGGAAAATTTGCAGCGCTACCCAAAAAAGCTCTTTGAAAGCGCTCTCTTTGTGCTCACGTGGAAGCTAGTAGGAAGCGCTAACATTGAGCTTCCCGTAAGCGCTTTCAAGTATGCAAAAGAGCGCTTCCAAGGAAGGTTAGGAGAAGGTCTCAAACTTTGTAATTCTCATATGGTTAATATGAAAGTAAATATATGTTGATTTGGTATTAATACATTTTCGTGTTTCACCAAACACCAATGTTTGGTGAAGCATAATTTTTGATTTTATTTTTTTTTTATTTGCATGTATGTATGTATGTAAATATAATAAATAAAAATGATAAATGTATGAAGTATATGTAGGTAGAGTGGCTACTCCCTCTAACAAAATTATTCTTCCCAAAAGGCTTCCCAAAAGGTTTTCCAAAAGTTCTTCTTTTGCGATTCCTAGGAGTGCTTTTTAGCGCTTCCAGCTTGATGTTAGCGCTGACTTCCTATGACATGCAATGTAAAAAGAATATGAACTGTACTATAAAAAGGGAGCGCTAAGTGCTGGCAGAGGAGTGCTCAATTGTAGGTAAAAAAGCGTTTTTGGAGCGCTTCCTTTCCCGTTGGGTAGTAAGCTAAATTAAGTATGTAATAAAAAATAAAAATGAAGAAAATGTGGATATGTGCGTCTGACGAAAATAATACAGCTAATAGAGAAAGTAGTGATCACAAACACACTTTTATTTTATCATGTTGTTTATACAGACATGCCTTAGTTACTCTATAAAGTTGAAAGTTACACAGCGGCTACGCTGTTTCAATTTCTTCAGCTTTAAGACAAAATTTAATTTTTAAAAAATATACAAAACTCATAGAAATTTTGATTGAAACCTTTGAAAGTTTTCTTAAAATATTGAAGTCACTATTTTTAACCTTTTTTTAATGTCTGGCTTTGCTTTACAGAAAAGCTGTACTCAGCATTTTTCGCCGTGTCTCATCTTCAACGCACCGGGAGGGCACTACACAAGTAACAGGTGAGTTTCTACTTAAATTTTACAAGTATGATTACCATGCAATTATTTTACTAAAAATAGTAATTACTTTCTTTGATGGCTTGAGATACAAAGGAAAACCATTAAAATGTACCATGAAAATAAACAAACATAACCTAAAGCGCAAGAACAATAACATTAACAAGTAGGTGGTTGCAAATACACTGAGATCAAAAATAGTAGCACGTGCAAATAATATGCAAGAAGACATTCAATTACATTTTTTAATACATCCATAAGAGACGGCAACTTCGCTAATCTAGAAAATTTTAGCTAGGTTTGTGATTCTAGAATTTGCTGGAAATTGTTGCATACTGAAGCTAGCTTTATAGAGTATGCCCAGAAATTATCGATTTATTGCGAAATACTGATAGTTTTTCTTATCCAACGAACCAGCAGAAAGATTTAGTAATACTTGTATTTACGTCACTGTAAACGTCATTGCAATTTATGAAACACATAATAAAAACTCCCCATGTTTCCAAGAAATGCAATCAGTAGTAAACTTTTTTGTTTCAGTATTTTAAAAATAGCAAATATGCAATAATAATAAAATTTGATCAATGAAGCAAATCATCATTTTCTCTTTACACAGAATTAGAAAATTTACAATGAATATTTTGCATTACCGATAAATTTAAAATTTTTGCAATAAAATTTTCACAAATATGTGAGCATTTAAAATATTCATACATTCGTAATAAATATAAATATTGCAATGAATTACAAAAACATTACAGTAATCCTTTCTTAATTGCGTCGTAAAATTTCTGGTACAATTAAATCGAGCATGTTTAGTATACTTTGAAATAAAAACGTAAATTTTCTGGAGCAATTAAACGGGGATTACTGTACTGTATACAAAGTGGCAATTATAAAGTGACGCAATCTAAAACTCTGTAACAGGCATTGCTTGACATTAGCAGTTAGTTTTAATTTAAAAAAATTGCATTCTTCACTACTTACTTTTAACTTTATTCGACTTTGTCACTTTGCTTTAAAATATCATTAACCCAGTTATGCCTAATGCCCTATATGTAGTACTCTTCAGAAATGTTTAGTTTTGTTTAAATTAGAATATATTCAATCAAAATCATAACTTTCTGAAGCGTATTACATATATGTAGGTCATTAGGCATATCTGGATTAAAAATGGATAAGGAAAATACTCATCGATAAATTATGCAAATGCTCTAAATGTGTCTAGTGGTAGGGTGGGCCGTGCAATTAATCGATATAATGAAACTGAAGGATGGAAAACTTTCAACTATTGCCATTACTACGCCTCGAATCCACCGATTCGTTTTTTAAATAAAGTTTTTTCGCTCCTTTAAATTGAATGTTTAAAACTTCACATAAAAAAAACTAAAAGAGAGTGCGGCACTAGATCAGTGAACCAGCTAAATCTAAACTAAATTTTAAACCATAAACAATAAAGCTTAAAAGCGTAAAGAACGTTTCCCCGCATTAAAATCTTGTTTTCTAATGGAAAAAATGTGCGCAATTACTGCATGTCGTTGAAATTATTATCGCAACAAAATAGGGTTGTTGATCGGGTTCAAAAACCAGCGTCGGTTAAATTATGAGCTGGAGTTTTTCCTGATGTTGTTAACTCTTTCATACCCAATGTTGCGTATATGCAATATCCATTTTATGTGGCATAAATAAAATGTTTAACAGATTTTACTATTAAAGTTATTTGTATTCGGTTCTTTTAGGTATTCTTCACGTTTGCTGATTGCCGAATATTTGAAATTTCTTGCTTAAGTATTTTTTTTTTAATTTTTGTCTTTGAAGTCCAGCAAAAAACATAAGTACAAAAATTTTTAATAAAATCTTTTTTGAAAAATAATTTTTTTTATCAGATATATTTATTTATAAAAGATAAGAGAATATGAAAATAAAAAAATTGGAGAAAAGGAGTTATCCAGTGGTTGTCTACAGTTTCATAGCCTTGTTTTTTAACCTTTAATAAAGGACAAACAAATCAATGTAGAAGCAACAAATTTGGAGCCATGATTGTGGAAGACCTAAGTAACTATAATTCCATAACAAAAGGTTTCTCTCAAGCCCAATTATAATTCGGGCGTCAAGGGGTTAATCAGTGCCTTTTCCGTGGGCACAAGACAAAAATTGGACGGCGAAATTGACGTAAACGTGTTCTTCTTTTTTTTCCATAGAAGTACTGCAAAATTATAATTGTCCCTCTGTGTCTTTTGGCGATCCTTTGCATCATATCATATCACAATTTTAAGAAAAATTTTATTGGTAATGGTATAACTTTCATTTATTAAAGCAACTTGCAAAAGATTTACAATATAAGTTATTGCTTATTTCTCAGCGTGGCCAACTTTTGTTTTTCAAAATCCGCTAAAATGAAAAATAAAAAGCGTATTTTCTTAAAAAAAACGTGAAATTTTTCTCCTTATAAAAGTGCGAGAAAACTCAATACATTTTAAATTTTCCACTAACACAGACACACATCTGAAAATTTCTTCGATTTTTCGTAGATATTTTAAACTGAAAAAACGAGCTATGCCCTAAATCACTTTTTTCCGTGTTTTTATTTTCAAAAAAGGACTAAAATCAGCGGGAAAAGCGCTGAGTTGGCCACACTGTTATTTCTATCTTATAGTAATTTGTTTTGCTTTATAAGCCAAAGTCATTTTTATCAAATGTTTTAAAAATTTTTTTAGGAAATAAATCAGAATTTCGTTGAACAAATTAACGTGCTAATGAGTGTAACCAATATGTATCATAAATCACAATAAAAAGAAACAATATTTTACAAACTTATTGATTTAAAGTGTGAACGAATAAGTCAATAAATAAATACCTAAAGCAAACAGAATTTAATATTTTTAATATAATTTACGGCAAACACACAATCATCGAAGCAGACATTTGTTTTTCACAAAAATCTAAATAAACACAAAATGAAACAAATAACTTGATTAAAAAGCAGAAACGAAGAAAAAAAATAAAGTGGCAAACATTTTTATTTAAGAAAAGAATAATTAAGTTTTACATATTTCTTTATTTGCACATGTCAAGTGTAAATAAAAACCAAATAGCATTCTATGCTAGTCATAAAATTTGCTTTTGTGAAAGTAAATTAAGAAGGATCCAGGAAAATGAAGGATAAAAAAAACAAAAAACTGGTCTCGTCCGACTTTGAAATACCTTACAACTGCTGTTATAAATTTTTATAGAATAACTCAAAGTTAATCTGATACTCATATCCGCAAAAGACCCCACGAGTGGGCAGGACAACTATGTCCTAGATTCCTAACAGATTGTTGTGTCATTATTATATTTTTATCATATGCATACGACTCCCCTGGCCACACCTTTTTCTGAACACTACAAAATTTAAGGCTAAAATTAGTGAAGCGTAAACATAAAATGTCAAATTAAATTTATTCAATGTCAAAGTGATAAAAGGAACACAAGATTTTTTGACTGATTGCGATAAAATATACATATATCACACATACATACATACAAATTTCAAATTTAGCATATTCATATAGAAACCATCTCAAACTGCTACTTTGATGAAAATGAATTAAGAATATTGTTTGTTCTGAAAGCGTGAAGCTAGAAGGTTTCTGTTTCCCACTTTTTTTTTTCTTTTTTTTGCATGCTCTTAAGTAATTGAAAGCAAAAGTTAAATATAGAAATTTCATTAGATAATAAAAAAAGTAAATTAAAATCATATTCTTTATTAAAAAATATGCAATTTCCCATGTTAGCTTTTAATTGTTTGAGCAGCTATCAAAATAAAGGAGACAACGAATATCTGAAAAAAATTGACTTTAAATTGACAAGCTCTCATTAAGAAGTGAATAAATGTAAATATGAAAAAGAATACTTAAGTAATTCCTGAATCAAGTTTTTACAAATGCATTTTTAAGCATATCCAAAACAAAAAAAACTTTGATAGTCTATACGAGCTTGGGTTGATTAGATTTAAAAAGCCAATCAGATACGACTAAAAATTTAAATCGTTGTATAAATCAAATGGAAGGATGTACAGTATAGTTAAGGCTAAGCTAAAATACCATATCATCCCATTTTCGCGTTAAACTAAAATTTCTTCAAAATTTAATATTTAGTTTTTAAAAATGAGAAATCACTCACGAGATTGACAAAGAAACGGAAAGTTCGTAGCCACCGATTATACATGAAAGTTCAGGTTTTCATGAGGCGCAAAACTTCCGTTTTGATGAAAAATTGTAACACGAAACGAGGGTTAGAGAATACGAATCCAGGTTCAGTTTTGCACAATCTCCTCTGATTTTCTTAGGGTTAAGGGTTAACCCCAAAAGGTTAAGGTCAAGTTATATTATGTGTAAAAAGGAAGAAAACATAAAGCTAGAGAAAAACGATCCGAAACGATCGTCTGATCTGCCAGTTCTATGAACTTTTTGACAATCTTCTGGCATCATAGTTCATTCAAAGCCTGTTAATTTTAATAATTAAATGGAAATGTGAACAGCCAAATTTGGAAGAAATTTGCAAAAAGTTTTTCCAAATCAAAAATATTACAGAAAAACCACTTTAGATATAAATAAGATAAAATAATACAATGCCATTTTAAGCAGAAAAAATTTTATTTAATTCAATTTCAAGTTTAAGAATGAATTAAATGGAATACTTAATTTTGGTTTCATTATTCGTTTTGTTGCAATGCAGCAAATAAATCCAACAAAATTGTGTACGTAATCATTGCGTAATTACTAGTTTGAATTTTGTTAGATTTAACTACAGGTATAGCCAAAATGTAAAAATGTATAGACCAAGATGAAGTTTGCATGCGTATTAAATTCAAATTCAAAAAAATCTAACGTTTGATGTGATTGACGTAAGAGAAATCTGCCTGTATTACTGATAGTCTTAAATACATACCATAAGTTACGCAACGGTATAAAAAGGAAAAATGAAAGAAAACTATGTAAAAAATAAAAAAAGAGATTTTATTTGCTCTACAAGTTGATGCAACAGATTAACAACTTTAATTGTCCCATTCACAGTTTCATGGGCTACAAAAGCAGCAAGCTTTTGAAACACTTTGACTTTCATACAAACTACGATAGACTAAAAATGTATGAATTATTAGCTGTCATCACTTAAGAGTATGTGAAATAGGCAGGTTTATAAGAAATTTTTGGAATTTCAAACGAATTTAAGAAAGAAATGACAAAATTGTGTAACAAAATTTCGTTCTTTTCTTTTTCATTTGTTTGCCTTCTTGGTACACAAATGTTTTTTCAATATCAGAAGAATTTCTAAAAATACTCAAAAACTTTCACGTGTATTTTTATCACATTAGATGTATGCATTAAAAAGTGTAGATTCGTTACTACTTAGAAGTGGGTAAATGTCTGTAAAATTTGAAAAACCACAGAAAAAATCATATTAATGTGCAAAATATACAAACATACGAAATGGTGTAATTTGCAATTGAAGGAAAGTAAATCTATATGGTAAAAGTGCCAAAAACATTGAATGGGAATATAACAAAAAATATGAATAAAACTAATTATTTTAATATTAATTTAATCTGGTCGACATTAACTTATTATAAAAATTATATTTTTTAAACAAAAACAGAAATTCACACATCAATTGAAAGGTTATAATAGTAACTTTAAGAAAAATAAAAACTTTATTTATTTGGTTGGTGAGTATGCGAAAGATCGCAACTTTGACTTAACTCCAGCCATTAAATGTTGCACATCACTTCGGGACATTTGAGATGGCACAGTAGTCCACATCTTCTGTAGCTGTTTCTCATTTTTAACCACTTGCTTCGTTTTTAGCAATTTTCTTTTCATTATAGCCCAATATTTTTCTATCGGCCGAAGTTCTGGGCAATTTGGGGGATTGGCATCTTTTGGAACAATTTGTACTCCTTTCTTTTTATACCACATCATTGCCGTTTTGCCGTAATGGCAAGTTGCTAAATCTAGCCAGAAGACGACAGGGGCCTTGTGAAGGCATACTATTGGCAGTAGACGTTTTTGTAAGCACTCCTCTACGTAAATTTTTGGGTTGATGGTACCAGTAGTGACAAAAACTGCACTCTTTATGCCGCATTGGCAAATTGCTTTGCCAAACCAAATATTTCTTCGCAAACTTGCCCACTTTCTTTAGCTTCAATTTAGGCGCAACATTACCTCTTTTTTTTTTGAAATGTAAAATAGTTTACCAGGAAGCTGATTAAAGTCTGTTTTGACATACGTTTCGTCGTCCATGATCATGCAATCAAAAACTCGCGTACAGCTTTCGTGCGCGAGTTTTTGCTGTTGCATTTTTTTGTTATTCCGTTCGGGGCTAGCGGAACTTTATGCGTCTTAAGTTCTTTACTCTGCGTACTTTTTGAAAATGTCACCCGGATATGTACTTTTTTTTTAACAAGTTTTTCACTTTCTATGCTTTTTCCTCCGAGATGAACCCCTTCTTTCGCCCACTTCCAGTTTTCCTTTCGGTAGTTAGTCACTAAAGTTTTAAGCACTAAAGTTACGGTAGATTTTGCAATTTTCAAACTTTTGGCAATGTCTTTATGTGACAAATGTGGAAAATCTTGATTTTTGCGCACAATTATATCGCGCGTGCTCGATTTCGATGAACTCATTTTGCGTAATGTAAAAAAATCAGAAAAAATAATGATGCAGAAATGTAAAACGGAAAATTTTTTAGGAATTAATAACAGTAACATTTGCTGTAACTGTCATATTTGAATTAATACAACATATTTAGTGAGCCCAGTCTTTTTCGTATACATACCTTATTACATAACTAAATATATGACTTGCATTATAATTAACATAAAGAAACAATTTATTCATAAATTAACAACAAAAATATACTCGTTTCAATTAAAACAAAATTAGAAGGATCTGAGTATTTAGCTCAGTTACACTCGAAAGGGTGTAAGCACCTTAATTGGTGACCTCCAAATGGGTCTAGATGACTTATAAAATGATATTCCAAAGGGAGCAAGACCTCATATTTTCTGAATAATTCCACAAAATAAAAAAAATGATATTCCTGAGGAATTACAGTAACTAACTGTTTCAACTCTTTGAGTTTTTTATAGTTATATAATTCCTAGGTTTTATATGTTTTTTCTTCAATCACTGCTTAACTTTATAGAAAATTCAGGAATAAGAAATGCATTGATTGCTACATCAAGACTGTTAACATAATTTATCATCTAACGGTATGCTTATTTTGGACTTTGACTCTTTTGACTTTCTCGTATTTTTTTTTTTAATAAATAAGGCATACAATCTTTTACAATCATATTAGGCTCGACAAATTTGTTCGAAAAAATTTATCTTCTAAAAAAAAAAAAAAAATTGGCATTAAGATCCCTTAATTTTCAATTGAGAACGAATCACACGGCAGTAAAATTTTATTTTTATTTCACTGAATATTCCGGATTTTTTATTCTACTTTTTTGTGTTGGCTATTGTAACTTTTGCAAAACGTGCAAATAATTATGTATGGATTGAATTTGCTGTCATGACTTTATACAAATTACTTCAATAGGGAAAGAAACTTCCCAGCAAACAAACTTTACCGAAACTAGGGTAACGGCACTAGTGATCGGCTAGTCTTCAGTGATCGGCCACTTTTATCTATTTTTACCAAAAATAAGAAAATCATTGATATTTTTATAGATATGAAAACACGGTTAGATGGAGACACATGTCGCCAACGCACATGCGAATAAGATTTAATCGGTCATGCGAAAATAAAAGCTATAGACATGATTTAATTCGAACAGTTGTAAGGTTTATTGAATTTATGAATCTTTCATATTTTTTTCGTAACTTGGAGTTGTGAAGAAAAAGTAAGTTTGAATTAAATTTAAATGCAAATGTACACTGAATATATTTAATCCTATAATTAAGACCTCAAATAACATATTCCGTAATGAAAAATATTATAAATAATTAATCTTGAAGTTTTAACAGGGTGTCCGGACACTAAAGCCAAAAATTTACTTAATTTCAATAATCGGCCTTGGTGGCCGATCACTAAAAACTCTGCTTGGATGAATTTTCTAGTGATCGGCCACTCTAAAGAGATCGGCCATTCTAAAGTGATCGGCCACTTTTATCTATTTTTACTAAAAATAAAATGGGTATATGAAAAGCACAGGTGCAGACACATGTCGCCGACGCAAAAAATTAAAAATAATGATTAATTTTAGTCATCAGCCGGATAAATTTATTGATGCCATACCCGGCCGTTTATTGAAATATTAAGTTAATATACTACCACAAAAAGTTTTAATACTTTTTGGAATATTTTAAGAATATAAAATGGCTCAAAAAGCTAATGCTGTAACTAGCGGGAGGTCTAAAAAGGTCCTGGCAAGGAAAATGTATCTCTCGCTCTTCGTGATATTCAAAATAACACATTACGTATTAGGAAAACTGCGACAACATACGACAACTTATGTATTTTTCAAGATGGCAGCCAAAGCAATTTGCAGAAGTGTTCTTTTTATATCAAATGAATTGTTTTAAATTAGTTTTTCCTCGTTTCAATGATAAAAATAAATCTTTTTATTTTTTTCTACATATTAATTAAACTCATAATAAGCGATAAAAAATATATTTATTGCATTTATTATTTATTTTGATAATGGCCGGTAACTAGAGATTTAGTGGCCGATCACTAAGAAGAAGTGGCCGATAATTAGAGATTTTACGGCCGATCACTAAAAAGAAGTGGCCGATAACTAGAAAAACACCACTATTTCAAGAAAAACACCAAAAACATAAAAAAATAGGCAATAAGTTTTAATTTTTTTTTAATTAATCAATAAAGATTAAGTTCAGGATTGTATATGATCTTATTGTACTTAAATATTTTAAATGGTTTAGAATTTATGTTGTTACAAAGTTTGAAAAAAATTTAATTGGTCGATCACTAGTGCCGTTATCCTATATAGAAACGATGTTGTTTTCAAGATAATTCATCCGTTTCAAATTATCATCAGCGCGTCGCAAAACGAGAAAAATTAACGAGAAAAATATTTAAAATATTTCGAATAAGGATCGCCATATTTTTCAGAAAAAAAAAACAGTATGGGAAACATTTCGAGATTGCATCGTTTATTTATTCTATCAACAATTTGCTTATAGGTAAATGTGCTTAATCTATATATGCATGTCTATTAAACTATGCATGAGTTAAATATTCAAAATTGTTGGTTTTGTTGCCAATATTCGTCGCTCAAAATTGGAATTAATAATTCAGAATTTGTTTGTCATTTGAAGCGCACTAAATTTAACTTGTTAGCTTTAAGGCAAAGAATTTATGTACTTGAGCATAGAATGCATAAAAAACCTTTTGGAAATTTTTCGATAAGTATGCAGCACAAACACAACATACAAAAATCAATATTTGTCTATTTGTATACTTACATATACATATGCACATGTATGAATGCGCGTGCATATGTATGTAATATACAGTTCATAGTCTTCAAATCAAATATTTTTCAAAAATAAACATTAAGAAAGGAATGAAATATTTAAGACTATCTGTCTCTAATATTATTTATTGTTGTTGTTGTAGTTATTGTTATTTTTATCATATACGCAAACTTCTGAGAGATATGTTCATGCTCTTATGACATATTGTCATGATTTTCTTACTTCCTGCCTGCCGGCCTGTCATACATTTGTAGACACAAAATTAAGATTAAATGGCGCCAGTGATACCCAAAATTTAAAGTATGCTTGACGTATTAAAGTTTCTTTTTTATAAAACTGCCCATTTTCATATGAATGACGTTGGTATATAACAATAATAATGACGCTGTTGCTGATAGACTAGTGAGAAAAATAATTATGACAGTAAGCCCAGTAGAAAATTTTGAGATTATCATTTTCGCATTATTTTTGAAAACTGTGGTGACTCATGTTCAAATGTTAAATTTTTTTATTTCTACACTAGTGAAAGGAAATTTTTTTATTTAACGGAATACGAAAAACGAAAATCAACAAGTTTTTCATAACAATTTTTAAATGTGGCACGTGGCAATTTGCCTTTATAAGAAAAGAATTGGTGCAATTTAGAAAAACAAATTTTCTAAATTTAAATTTGTCAGGATTTAGAATTAAACCTGAAACCTTTTTCATGCTGAACCAAAAAACTAAAATTTTAGTTTTGGCAACCAAGTTAATGTGTGCCTAAGTAACTCACTTGCTCACGTGAGGGTTTGATGATCGATTGAATTCTTTCACTTCGCATGAAAAATTCCAAGACGGCAGCTCAATATATACTCGACGATTTCTTTCAGTGGAAGCCCTAAAAGCTCTTGAATATATTAAAAAAAAAAAGTATGCTTGTATTGATGGCCACTCCTGGTTTAGGCACATACAAAGCAAATATTGGTTTTTGGAAACATATTATGTTATAATGCAACCATAACAATAACAATAGCGTATGATAAATCATACATGCCACATACAACAAATCAGTAAATTAAGTCATGCATGAACACAAACACACACAGTTACACGCTACAATCTGTAATAAAAAATAAAATAAGCACATATCTATTTAATTTAAAATCCACATTGCGTATTTTAGAAAACCCTTAAAATATCAAAAATAAATTAAAAGCAAGTGCGTCAAATGGATGCACAAATATTAGCATATGACAAACAATTTTAAGGAAATTAAAAAGTATAAAATCAAAAAAATTATAACGAAATTGTTTGCTTTTGTTTTCTGTTTTCTTTTTTATGATAATCTAAATTGTTACATTATCATAATGTTAACTTGAAATTTTGTCTGCATGAATGATTGAGTGATTGATTATTTGTTTTTGTGATTGATCGCTTAAAAATGATTTAACACATACAAACACGTAGTAAAACATTGACAGTGCAGCTTAATATTTCAACTCATATTGAAATTATTAAAAAAAAGAAGCAAAAATTCAAAGAAAATTGAAGAAAATCACAAAATTTAAAAATAATATAAAAAAATATGCTTGCAATTTATTTGCTTCTACTTAACGCAAGTGACAAGTGAGACGTTGCTCAGCACTTGCCAGCACGTAGATTTTTGTTGTCCTACATAATTTTATATTTCAACTCGTACTGGTATATGAAATTTGAAAATTTTCTTATTAAATATTTATGAGAATATTATTGAAAAGTTTTTACATAATAACGTATGAAAAAGTATTTAATTTTTGGAGAGGGCAATAATATTAAATGAAAATACATTGTAGACAAATTTTAGCGGGTTTTGAAAGATAGAGCTTTGCAATTTTCTAAAGACATGGCAAAAAAGAAATTTTACTTTTTTAAGCGCCTCAATGAAAGTTTCTACAATCCAGTGCCAAAATTATTTTTCAAATAAAATAAATGCTATTGAGAGTTCCTCGTGAAATAATTTTCTACAAGTTTTTGAGAAAATCCTTAAACAAAAAACAAAGGATTACATTCCAAATTTGATGGTTTTACTTATAAACCCATTAGCGTTGAACAGCTTGAGTATTAAATTCATACAGAATTTACTTCCTCGCCAGGCGTCAGTGTAGCTGTGATTAATGCTGTGATCACAAATAATAGTTATTTTTCAAATCAAAATAAGTACAGAAAATTTACCGCAGGGCTTAAGACTAATGTGAATAAATTTTTCTCAAAACAAAACTTATATTTTTGCCCGAAAAAAAGACAAATCTAGATTTTATTTTTATCTAAAAAAATAAAGTCAAAACTAATTTTTCTTCTGCCTAAAAATAAAAATCAGAAATAATTTTAATTTTGTTCAAAAAATAAAAGTTAGATAAAGTTATGTAAAGTTTTATTTTGCGTAGAAAAAATAAAAGTTAGAAATACAAAAATTTTGGTTTTGCCCGGAAAAAGTAAATTATAAAAAAAAAAATTTTTTTTAAGAAAAAAAAAACGAAAAAAAACAAAAAATTTACTATTTCACACAAATTTAGTTTACTATTCTCTAAAAGAAATTGAAGTCAAAAGTAACTTCTGATTTCTTTTGAAAAAAAAAAATACAAAAGTTAAGTTTTATTTTGGCCCAAAAAACTTAAACTCAAAAAAATATATTTTCAAAAGAAAACAAAAAAAAACTTGGGGAACAACTTTCTCTGTACCAGAAAAAAAAGAGCTCATCAAAAAGCGCTTTGTATTTGACTTTTACTAAAAATATTCGCGATTGAAGATGAAGATCATGTTGCTTACGCGGATATCGCACCTTTGACGTCACATCTCACAATTTTAATTCTATTGCGATTATGAATGTATAAACTCGTATTTTTTTTCGTAATTTTGACATTTATTGAGAAAAAGTGATTATAATTTTATTCTTTTAAGTATTGTCCATCGTTAGGCACAACCTTTTCCCATCTTTCTGGTAGCATACGGATTCCGCGTCGAAAGAACTCCTCATCTTTTGAGGCTATCCAAGAATCGACCCATTTTTTGAGTTCTTCGAAAGAACGGAAGTGCTGTTCAGCCAGGCCATGTGTCATCGATCGGAACAAGTGGTAATCAGAAGGAGCAATGTCTGGAGAATACGGCGGGTTGGGTAGCACTTCCCATTTCAGCATTTCCAAGTATGTTTTTACTTGCCTTGCAACATGCGGCCGAGCATTGTCGTGCTGAAGAATAACTTCGTAGTGTCTATTCTCATATTCTGGCCTCTTATCCTTTAATGTTCGGCTCAAACGCATCAATTGTAGTCGGTAGCGGTCGCCAGTGATCGTTTCATTCGGTTTCAACAGCTCATAATACACGACACCTTTCATATCCCACCAAATACACAGCATGACTTTGATCCATGGATGTTCGGCTTTGCCGTTGATGTTGATGCATGTCCGGGCGGTCCCCATGATTTTTCACGCTTTGGGTTATCGTAACGTATCCACTTTTCATCGCCAGTCACAATACGATGCAGAAAACCCTTTCTTTTCTATCGTTCAATCAGCAGTTCACATGTGAAAAATCGTCCCTCGACGTCTCTCGGCTTCAATTCGTACGGCACCCAATTTCCTTGCTTTTGAATCATTCACAATGCTTTTAATCGTTTAGAAATGGTTGATTGATCAACTCCTAAAGATTCTGCAAGTTTTTGTTGCGTTTGACATGAATCTTCTTCGAGTAATGCCTTCAATTTTTCATCTTCGAACTTTTTCGGGCCGCCTGAACGTTCCCTGTCTTCAACATCAAAATCACCACTTTTGAAACGGGCATACCACACCTTACACATTCTAACGTCTATAGCACAGTCAGGATAAGCTTCAGTGAGTTAACGATGTGCTTCAGTTGCGTTTTTCTTTAAATGGAAGAAGCAAATTAAAACTTCCCGCAAATGTTGTTTTGTTGGCACGAAATTCGACACTTTCAGCTATAATAAAACACTTTTGTAAAGTTATGAAAATTATTTGACAGATCAATTCTTATAGTACTTTTGGCGCTCTTCGAGACAGAATAGCTGTCAATGTCAAAAAATGGCGCGTATGATAGATATGAAGTTAGTCACAATTACGAGTTTATACATTCATACTCCCAATAGAAAATAAAGAAACAATACATCCATTTAAAGAGAAATGCAAGGAAAACAATAAAACCTTATTTTAACTTTTATTGTTTTTTCTTGATGTTTTCAATAAGAAACTCGTATACCAACATAATTATGGAAATTATGGTTCAGTTAAACAAGGGCAACTGCGTTAGTGTGGGTGTTCCGGCAAAAAATCAAATTAGTTACAAAATAACAACAATCTGAGCTATCAATTTCAGCAATTTACATTAACATTATACTATTTTTTAATTAATTTTAATCTTATAAATTGTAAAAGGAATGCATTCAAACACACCCATAAACACACAAAACGATATATTTATGCACATATTCAAAAGGGATTAAATTCACCGCATAAAATTTATATTTGCATTCTTAATAATACTTTACGATTGGAAAACCATTTAAAATTTCATAAATTTCAAAGGGCAATCGAGAAACCAATATTCAGTTTTTGAGAATTTCAATTACTCGTAACAATAACTACCTATTTAATATTCAACTTTTATTGATTTGATTCAATATTCATCAATGGCATTAGCTCTGAAAATGAATTTTTTATTGCAACCACTTAATACTTAAATTCGAATTGTTTAAAGATTTTCATGATGTTGAATTAATTTAATTGTTGATTTATGATTGGAATTTTATCACCTCGGAGTTCATTTAATTCGAGATTAACTCTAATAAAATTAATTACTGCAATATTCAATTTAATTTATTATTTATTTAATTTAATCTATTATTCGATATTTTAGTTTCCGAGTATTGCCGGAATAGCGGTGGCGGTGGTGGAACAGGTGCATCAACACGTCGACGCCTCATGACGCAACATTGCTGGAATGAAATACACGAACTACATTCACTCAAATAAACAATGTTAAATGTTAATGAAAATAAACACACGTGAAACCAAATGAAATGAATATTCATTCCTAAGCAAATATTATTTTAAATGTTAGTAGTGCATGTATTGTGATTTTTTGTTCTTTGTTTTTATATGAATGAAATATTGAATTAATTTTTGTTTATATCATGTGATTTTTTACATTGCTCCTTTATTGTGAACCAAAAAATATTTGCAAGAATTAACAATCGAAAATATTTATATAAATTTTTGTTGAAGTTTGGCAAAAAAAAAATAAGCAAAACGGTGAATATGTAAATATATTTTTAAATCGAAAATTTCTACATCTTTTTCATAAAAAAAAAATAATTGCAACTTAATATAACAGCATTTACAGTGGTCTGCACAAAAATGAACGCTTGAGAATAAAATTTTATATGCAATCAATGTATTTTAGAAATTGCAGCTGAGCACAAAATAGCTCAATATTATTAGCTGAATTATTTATATGTAGCAGTGAAGAGCAGCAGCAGGTGGTAGATGGGAAACACAATGAAAGAATCAGATGGAGAGTGAAAATTTGTTTTGTTTCTCAAAAATCAAAAGTGTGTGTAAGTTGATAACTTCAAAATTTGAGTACCTTTGTTAAAAAAATAAAAACAATTATTTATTTTTAAATTTTAAAACGCAATTTGTAAAATATTTAAAATATAAATAACGCATAGATTTAAATAAATTGTTTCAAGAAAAATGTTTAAATATTTATAAAGTCGTTTTATTTGTTTTGTAGGGTAAAAAATATATCACGTGAATAATGCAAGATTCACAAAGACAATGTAACCATTTAACATTAAACAAAGCTGAGTAGATTACAACTCTTTCTTAACGCCCTTATGTTAGGTAACGTTGAAGTACCAGCCTTCTGTATGAAAACACACTTAATGGTTCATTATGATACTACTTACAGTAGAACGGCGTGACTCTCTCAGGTACGGAATGTGAAACCACGAAGATTCAATTATAAATTTCGGTTAAACTAGTGAAGAAAGATGAACTTAGAAGTCTGACACTTGAAATGAAGAACTGATTCTTAATTTTCTTCAAAACCACAATCCCGACAGAAACCATTGTACGACAGCCCTAATCTTATAGCATGTCTCCTTATTAAACCGTGCCCCGTAAGCACCGAAATTTAATACATTTACTTGAAAGAAAGATTACAACGAAAATGTTGTTGTTTTCAATCGAAGGATTCAAAGAATTTTGCTATTTGCTTGTGAGCACGTATTAGTTATATTATGACAAATACTACCTACCTACAAATATTGAAAACAATAACGTTGTAGTCAGAAATGGGTCATTCCACAGTGACGGGTGTTATATTTTTAAGTTTTAAAATAGATTTACGTTCAATAAAATAAAATAATATACATATCTAAATCGTATACGATCGATTTTCTGTATACATTTGGGAACGAAATTTCAATGTCGTTGCTACATTTCGCATTATCTTAATTTTACAGCCTGTGATAGATGTTACAGGTACGTAGGCAAAACTTGTAGATTGCTCAGGAAAAAACAGAAATTCGACGAAACTAGATATAAGGAGTGAGATCGAAAAAATCTTAACATATATAAAATTCAATAATTTTTAAACGGTTGATCTTAGAGTTTTGATTTTTTTTTTACTTAATTGATAATGTTTTACAAATTACAGAAAAATATAACTTTTATAGTTCTAACCACTATCTATGAACTCGTGGACCTTTTTTTGGTAAGCCTTCCATTAGAGAATTGGTAGTTGTTTCAGACACTTTTTTGGAAAAGTTTCCCCATCTCTTTTTAAAATCTTCGATATTCTGGGACACCTTTTTGTGCTCTTTAGATTTCTTTTCACAAGAGTCCAATATATCTCCACTGGTCTTAGCTCCGGACAATTTGGAGGATTGGCCTATCTTGGTACAAAAACTATGTTATTACTTTGGTAATCCAGAGCTTTCTTTCCGTAGTGACATGATGCCAAATCGGGCCAAAAATATGTGGACACATTGTGCTCTCTTATGAAAGGAAGAAGACTTTTTTTCAAACATTCTTTGATGTATATTTTGGTATTTATAGAGCCCACTGTAACAAATGACTTGCTTCTTTTGCCGCAACTGCATACAGCAATTTTATCTGCTTTTGGATTCTAAATTGTTCTTCAACATTTCCTCGAGCATCAGCAACATAAAAATTTTGACCCGGAAGCTGCGTAAAATCTGCCAGTACATACGTTTCGTCGGCCATTATACAACATGAATGCCCAATTTTTGTATGAAATCCGATTTTAATTTCCGAGCCCTACTTTTGGTATCTAAATTTTTTGCAGCATTCCTGTCTGGAACTTTTTGGAGTTTGTATGTTTTCAAACCTGCATTGGCTTTAGCTTATCGCACCAAATATTCAGAGCACTGGGCTAACCGGGCAGCTCTTCTACCAGATGTGTTTGGAGATCTTTTCAATATGCTTTCTATTTTTTTGGCTTTCCCAATATCATGTGGTTCTTGTTTTCTTTCCGAACCAGGTTTCCTATCAATGGTCAAATTCTCCTGAAACTGTTTAATGACATTAGAAATAGTTTGACGGCAGACATTCAATTCTTTGGCCAATTTTTTGAAGGACCAATTTGGATTTTTTTGAAAATTTTTTTATAATTTTAAGACGTACTTCTTTTTCTTCACTCATTTTGATCAAAACTCACAACAAATCAACATGTTTGTCATTAAAAATAACAATTGACATATTTTTCAAAGATAACTAGATCAAAGAAATTTTTAAATTTTACACCCAGACAAAATTATTAGGTAAAACGTGTGTTAAGATTTTTTCAATCTCACTCCTTACTAGACTATGTATGATATTTCTTTAAGAATACAATGTGATAAGAGTTTGAAAAGTTAATATAGTAAAAAAATTTGGTCAGGGTTATCGTGGAATGTGCCAATAACAAATTTTACATGCAAAGCAAACAGAAAAAATCAAAACAATATTTTTTGCCTATTTTTTGCTGGCTTAAGGTAAAACGATTTGCGAAAAGCGCTTCAATCAACGTATAGAAATCAAACGTCTTCAATTAGTTCAATAATGGTTGAGTACAGTTACGATGTTTTTGGTACAAACAACGGTTTTAACTTTTTTTTTACTTTTAGTGAGTTTTTTTTTAGTTTAAGCTTCTTTTTCTTAAAGCTGATTGTAAAAAACAATAGGTACTGTTGACATTTTCATCATCAACATAATATTTTTTTACATTTATATTGTAGTATTCGAGATTTCGGAGCGAGACATGGAAGGAAGCCTCTATTTGTGATAATGTGTATCACAAATGATAGAAAAAACTCATCCCCCATGTCACACAGAAAATAAAAGCTTAGTGTGTTTATACAGTAGGAATACTTTGCATCTTTGGTTTTTATACTTTTTGATGTGCATTTATTGTTGTAATCGAATTTTCATAAATGCAATTATTTTGTAGCTCAATTCACGCCTCAAGAATAGAAGAGGCTAACTGAAACCAACAAGATGACATTGAGAGGATTAGATTTAGAGTTGAGCAGAAGAGATTGGCTTTTCATAGCAATGAGTAATACAAAAATTATCGGGCTCTGTTACCTATTCTGGAAAGATTGATAAAGAAATGATAAGAAACTGTGCATACCCATTATGTCTACTTAAACAATTACTTAGAGGAGAAGGTGGTAATATGGCCCCTGCAGGTATTATGGCCCCCAGGATTTGGCCATATAGGATTTGGGTCAGTCATTAAGACGAACACATGATTAATCACCTTTATAACGCGAGAAGGCGCGCCTTCGCTTAATTTCTCAAAGTTATATAACCTATTTGAAAACACGTGGGGCAAAAAATTTTGGTGAGCAGAAGCTTATTAAAATTTTCATACGTGGCATATTTTATTCATGTGTATTTTTTCTATCCGTGGAAATTTAGCAACCAGCTTTTAATAATTTCAAGGTAAGTACTTTCTATTTTTGTTATCTAGTATTTTGAATTTAGTTTTTATTAACATCGAACCCAATTGCTGTGTTAAAATTATTATTGGCCTCATTTATTGGAATTTTTATACATATTGCAGATGCCACGGACGCATCTTTCTCCGAAAAATGTGGGATCAGGATGAAATGGGAAAGGCTGTCGAAGCAGTACGAAAGAAGATTATGGGGTACAAAAAAGCTGTAAAGATTTTTTGTGTACCAAGAACAACATTAAAAAGGCTGGTTAATGATTCAGAGGTGGATAGTAGTATGAGTTATATTTCTATGTCAGGGCATATTATTAATATTTATTTTACATTTAGTTGTACAGAAACCACTGGGTAGAAAGTATATACTAACGCCTTATCTGAAGCAAAAGTTGGTCGAGTATCTTTTGTTTATAGAAAGTAAATTTTATGGCCTGACACGTATGGATGTCAGAAGAATGGCTTATCAATTATCCACAAAAAATAACATCGCAAATACATTTAGAAACGGGTAGCAGGTAGAGCATGGCTGGATCATTTCCTCGCTAGACATAAAACCCAATTGTCTCTGAGCAAACCAACACGAGCTTCATATGTTCGAGTCAAAGGCTTTAATCGCGCAGCAGTTAATGATTTTTTCGACATATTAGAAGCCGAGTACACAAGAGTATCCTTCTGACCGCATACGCAACGAAGATGAAACTGGGTTTCATCTTCCAGAAGTAATTGGCAAAAAGGGGAAGAAACAAATTGGAGCTTAAACAGCGGCAAAACGAGGATCATTAATGACCTTGCTTTGTTGCATGAGTGCTGGAGGAATCTACGTACCACCAATGATGATATGATGTTTTGATGAAAGGGGCACCATCAGGTTACCTTGGGAAAGTTCATCCCTCGGGTTCGGTACAATTTTCCTAGAAAAGACAAATCCGACAATCCTCCAGTTCTTCTTATTCTTGATGGGCATTACAGTTCCAAACGCCAAAGATACGGCTTACATCTTTTGTGGTGGGAATTTTTCGGCTAACCAAGTGAGAGAAATTTGGGTGAAATGCCAAACTGTCTACTATGAGCACACAATGAATTTGCTGGTGCAGAATGACTTTTGCTATTAGCAATGTTTTTCTTGCTAAGTTTTGTTTTTTGTTTCTTTTCATACATTTATTATGGCCCCCGGGGTGCCATATTACCCACACATTTGCTTACATAGCCGTTTTGTACACTTTTTGTAAAATTAATTTTTTTTTTAAATAATTGCTTTATTTTTCTTTTTCAATTGCGGTCGTTATCGCCAATAAAACAAAGATTATATAGGTGTAAATCAATTGTTTCAATATGAGCGAATTATTTTTAAACTAAATTAAATCAAAATGGGGGGCCATATTACCACCTTCTCCTCTACATATAAAATAATATCATAAGTGAAAATGTAATAGAAACATAATTATCACATACTGCGTATTTTTGAAAAAGATACAATTCAATATATCTCATATTAATAACCATCATTTAATTAATAAACTACCCCAAAGATAAAAACTTTATTAATAATAATTGATTATTGGAAGAAAATTGATAGTTTATAAACAATAAAAACAACAGCAATTACAATAAGAGATCAAAATTCCATAGTTGTGTTCGTTACATATAATTATTATTTAATTTTCCTTTTATACCTACAGTATACCGCCAAACCGTTAGAAACACCACAAATTTCCTTTAATTTTGTTTGTAAATGCAATGAGTTTTAATAGTTTTAAAAAGATATTGCTACACTTTTTTTCGGGACTGTTTGGATTTTTTTCCTAATATAAAAATTCGATTTCTGCATTATTCTGAAAAAAGTGTACTTCGTAGGTTATTTCAACCCCTATAATTTTTAACAGGGAAAATTTTCTGCAAAACAGTATAATAGTTTCCCCAACGGTTTTCGTTTTATCATTTATTTATTGAAGAAGGGGGTTTAAAACCCCATTTTCAAGAGAACAGGTAAGAAATGGAGGAAAAGTGGACACAAAAAATTTTTTTATCTCTTTGTGCTTAACAACTTTGCTTCACACAACAAATTCGTATCTGTTGAAATAAAGAAATTTCTTAATAGGCACTGAAGACCCCATTTTTCCGACTTTAGGTCCATATTGTGGGTGAACTAGAGGTGATAGAGGAAAACTGAGTAATAGTCGCAATTAGTGACCCTAAATTACTATAAAACCGTTGAGGTAAAAGTTGAAAAATTGTTCCATTGCGTAATGAATGTGATATACTATAGCTCAACTAGGGTGGTGAAAAAATTTTTTGTGTTTTCATAAAAAAAAAATTTTTGCAAAAAAGAATTTTCAAAAAAATTTCGCGAAAATAGAAGATAGTTAATAGTTTTAATTGATTTTTGTCATGGCCTTATGGCATTTCATATGAAATGCCAATTTCAGTTTTTAGTTTTGTTGACCCCGTCCACACCTTGCAAAAACTGGAGTATGAGTATTCGAAAGAGACTTGTTTACATAAGAAAAATCAGAGTAGTAAACCTATTTTTAGTTTAAAAAAATCGCATGTAAAAAGTTTCGCAATTTTTTTCATCGCGAATTTCGCGATACGCCAAAAAATCACTGTGGATTTTTTTTTAGATTTTTCTTATTAGTTAAGTTGAAAAACGCGAAAAACGAAATTCACAAAATCCGCCATTACTCATTAAAAATTGCAGATAATGAACTGAAAATTTAGCCAAATCATTCTTAAATCAAGTGCTTCAAAAGGATCTATGCGAAACGTGATTGGGTTTGGGTTCTGACATGGAAAACCGGCTATGCTTTTGTGGTGTTTCTAATTGTTTGGCGGTATACTGTACTTACAGTAGTGGGAAGATAAAAAATAACACTTCATACATTTTGGAAATCAAATCAAATTTGTTCAAGAAGTTGAAAATTTTAGTTTGGACACAGGTTTTTTGTTAGTTTTGGAGTTTTATTACACATTTATTTAAAAAAAAAATCCAGTTAACTTATTTTTTTTCCAGTTTCAAAATAAAAATTAAGTAATCATTCAAAATTTAGTTATTTAATTATAATCACCGCAATTATGGAAATGTAAGCGAACTCAGGAGAATTAAAATTGTTAGTATGATATTTTTTAAAACCGGACATTCTTATTCTATCAATTGAATAACGAAATAATATAAATTCTACAATTTTCTTTTATGGTGAAATAATATCAGTATAAAGCTAGCATACAATCGAAAAAATGGACAGCAAAGATCTGAAGATTATTGAAACGTGAGTCGAAATTTTCTTCTTGTAATTTTTTAATGGTCAACCTACACACATAGGATAATCCTATTTTTACAAAGCATTAAGTTTATTAGTAAAGAAATGAAGGAAGAAACCATACCCTAGCCGGGAATTAGACCCGGGAACCCAGAGACAAGAGTGTAGCACGTTGCAACTAGACCACCGAGGAAGGTTGACAATAACTGAAATAAAGGTCAAATACAGATGCGAATTTATAAATTGGTGCTACGCCGAATTGCTGCTGTTATTAAATATTAAATTATTTACTTTTCATTATTTATTGGCTACCAAATCCTTAGTTGAAATAAATGTAATTAAGCAAATAATTTAATGTTACTCATACGCACCGTTGTAAATTGAGGTTTTTAATTTGAAATTGAAAAAAAATTAAATTATGTAAAATTGAATTTTTGTCAAATACTAAGACGTTAATTAAACAAAACAAAAACCAGTGTTGCTTTGCAAAATACATAAGGTGGTAACTTTTATCTGGCCACTATTGTGCATGCCTTTATATGCCAACATATAAAGTATTTATAAAAACTATTTATAACTATAATTTAATAGTTTTGTTCAATTTTCGATTAACATGTATATACATACACAATATTTACCTACACATTTAGTTATATGCATTTTTTGCATTCATGTGTTTGTGTGTTATTTATAGTAATAAAAATAATAGTCGATAAACATAACAAGGTAATATTGAATTATTTCGTGTAATAAATGGGATATTTTAGCATATATTGTAGGTATGAAATATGCAAATACGCAGGCGCTAGCGCATCCAGGGGGATGGGGAAAGCCATAATTCGTTTGTTTCTTAAATTTTTTTATTATTCAAATCTAGCAGCGTTATCCTCCAAGCCCCCACCTCTCTAGTGTATGCATGTATTTTATTTGTGTAGGTTTAATAATAGGTATAATAAATTAATAATAGGTATAAATAAAATAATAAAATAAATAAAAAAAAAATAATGATTTATTCATACCCATTGAATAAATATCAAAATTATAATTTAAATACATAATTATAATTGTTTATAATTGTATGGTTTAGATAACGCAATGATAACGCGTATTGTAAAAACAAACACAAATATTTATTTAAACACATAATTAGATTTTTATACAATTATTAAATTCCCTAAAAGTTTAAATAGATTAAAGGTAATATATTAAAAAAAACATAAATTTTTATAAATCTTTAGCAAATAATCACTAATAATGCAATTATAACAAAGCAATTCTGCCTATAAGTACAACAAAGCATTCTGTTGGATGTAAAATGAAAATGATGCACTACAAAGCACTCATTAAACGTTTTGTTTTTTTTTTTTTGGTAATCTAAGAAAAGTATATAAACTAAAGAAACCAAATTTCTTCAAGAGTTCTATAACTATCGATATGCAAACTGTTTGAGCTCCAATGAAAAAATTAAAAAATTTGCAACATCTCTGAATCGGAGGGATATTCCGGGAAAGGATTCAGAGACTGTAAAACCAGACAACAGTTGGGGCACGTATCTGAAGCGACTAGACTAGTTGTTGCTACTGCCAATTTTCAGACACTAAATTCATCTCACAGTTCACGCGTCTTTTTTTTTTTGTGAAACCTTCTACGAAGTTTACAAATAGCTTGATAGTACTGAAATATTTTTAACTGAATTAGAATTTTCTACGGCACAATGCCTAAAATATATAGCCAACTGATACCAACTTTTTAAAACCAAAAAGCATCTCGACTTTTAAAAACTTTCGAGAGTTGACAATTAACGAAATTACAAAAATCTTTAATTTCAGATAATTCAAAACTCATTACTTAATATTAAAATACAACACTTCAGAAAAATGAATTAAATTAAAAAAAAAACACCTAAATGAACGCTTAAATTATTTTAAATGTACCTCAGAATATTTAATTTGTACTTTGGACAATTCCAAGTGCACAAATGTAGAAATTTTCATTTGCACTTCAGAACTACAATTCTTGTAATTATAATTAAAAGTTCTGCCTGAAGTAGTACACATTTCATTATTCTGAAGTACAAATAAAATATTCTGAAATCAATTTATAATTTTCTAAAGTGCCTGCTGTCGTAAAATGTTTAGTCATCATTCTAAAATGTCGCTCACGTGACTAGTTCTAAACTGAATTCATTGTAGGCAAAAAAAAAAACCTTTTAAAAACATATTAATTGAAATAAAGCAAACAAAATGGATACATTAAAGTTTCAATTTCCTAAATTAGTTTACCGTATTAAAACAGTCAACAGAAATGTGATTTATAGGCATCAAAACGTTGAATGTTTTTTTTTTTTTTTTTTTTTTTTTTGTATACCGCACCCACTTCTAGTACACAAAGCTACCTTTGTACTTTTCGCTATATCGTTTCATTTAATTTTATTGCTTGATGTTAAACCCTAAATCGGTAATTTAATATGTTTACACAATTAAGCTGATGTTTGAGCATGAGGCAGAAAGAAATAAAGAAACCTAGAAGGAAGTAAACTCACCCATCCACTTCCTCTCCTTTTTTAATCTGAGGTGCCCAGCTTTTCTTTCCACTTCAATTGTTTTATTACCCAAAACAAAAACAAAAAACGATTTCTTAAGTAAATAACAAGAGCAGAAACGCAGAAAACAATAAAAGCGAATAATGCATTTAAAAATAAATAGCCCAAAAAAATTTTAATATTCCTGCCTGGCTGCCTGCCTGCCTTGCTATTTATTTTTTAATATTACATGGAAAAGTAAATGTTTGCATAAGTCCATATGTGTGCGTTAGCATATATTTATATGTATGTGTTGGCGTATTAACATATTTGATTATTTAAAAAAACAAGCACATTAAATTTGATAATTGAAGCACACATTAGAAATTATGTACACACAAATAGATTCTCTCCCACCCTCTCGGATGTTGACATTATATCATGGAAGAAAAATCTGTTTTGCTTTTAAATTATTTATAGTGTATTGCTGTATATTATCGTTGGCTTTTGTAACTACGCGCACGTTCCCACACAATTGTTGCGCACACCTCCTTTCTCAACATATTAAAATACTTGTTGCTCTTGTTGGTACATTCTTGTATTTAATAATTAAAATGTTGCATTGTTGGTAGTAGTAATGACATACCTTTTCCATCGTTATCTGTATGCGGTGGTCCAACACTACCAAAGAAACGTTTATCCAGAATCTGCAGCAATTGCAAGGCAGTCGAATGCACTTCAACACGTGGACAACCGGTCATAAGAAGCGTGACTGTAATAACTGAAGTATAATGATCGCAAGGATATTCTCTGAAAATAGAAAGAAAAATAATTACAAAAGTAAGCTTAAAATTCTGATAAATAAGGAAATGAATTAAAATATATGGATTGATAGCAACAGGCAAACGACCAAAATATATTACGACTAAAAGAATTTAAAATGCGTTTTTCGTGGTATTGCCTTTAAAATACGACGGGTAAAAAGTACAACTAGAGTAAAGAATTATATGTAGAGGATGAAGCGAACAATTTCTGAAAAGTTCAAATAAACTGCAGTAAAAATATAATATTTCAGGTAAAAATTTATGAACAGAAAGAGAAATTCGATTTAATTTAAAATAAAGCAACGGCTGAGATTCATCTTAAGATAATCTTCTTAGTCTTTCATGGCGCTTCTTTCAGCATATTGAGGGTGTGAGTAAAGCTTTTTGCATCTCATCATGTTATGTTAATTTTACTTGTACACGAATGGAAAGGATCTATAGTTGCATGCCGAGTTCAAACGGCGGTTTCCATTGCCAGCCCAGAGGAAGTTGGTGCTAGCTAATGCTAACTTGCGTAATATCAGTGGTATTGAAATGAAATACTAGTTAGATTTCATTACGACTGTATATTAAAACTGCTATGAAATGCTTGTTTTTGATCATCAGTATTGCGAATCTAATACTTTTTTCTATTTATTATGAACTATTTCCTACCTCTAGATTCAAAATACCTAACCACATTTTATGAAATTCTATTATTAAATTAAACCTTGCAAAATATTCTCAACTAACCCTATAGAAATCACTTACAAGCGCATTAAAGTGTGCATTTTTATTTAAAACACTCAATAGTCGTGCATGCGTTGCACACGTGTACAGTATGCGACAAAAAAAAACGCCGAGTTTATATTTTCGTTGAAATTCCGACTTTTTATATAACTTAAGTAACTTTTTTGTTTACAGCTACATAAAATGAATTTTTCAAACAAATTTATATACGCAGGAGTCGAAAATTTAGAAATAATGTCTTTTCATACAAATCACAATTTAAAGGATTTTATTATAAGTATATTTTATATCTTCTATTTATATGTATTTTGGAAATACGTTCGTTTTTATTTATGATATCGATTCAAATTATTTAAAATTATAAATTAATATCGTATCAAATATCAGTTATGGTTTCCTATAGTTTTATGTTCCTAACTATTTTTTCCATAATAACAAATAATTACTCAATGAGATTATGGCACTGGTTGTTTCAAGGATAAAGCAAATACCCAGTACAAAAATTGTGTTTGTATTCGGCCATCTTCAATTTACTATGCGAGGTCTGGAACAAAGTAACGAATCATACTGAAAAAGGAAGTTTTAGATCACAGAACACAACTCCTCAATTGTAAGAAGCACGCAGTATTCTAAGTGAAACTTCTTTAGCGATGGTAAATCGAAAATTTTGCAACGGAAATCGCGTTGTTGTTGCACTCATACGAAATCAGTAAGAAACGAAGTTATGCAGTTGTTAATCGACTACATACAATCAAGCAGAGCAGAGTCGACTACTTGTAGTTTTATCTTAAGTGCTTTAGTGAGAGAGCAGACCTAGATGCCTCTGCTTGATTGTTTATACCTGAATGTGTTATACTAGTGTACGTGTACTACGTAGTGTATGTGCCGATAAGTATAGAGAGTACCAGCAGAAAAAAGTGAAAACAAAATAGAAGAAGACTGCAAAAACTTCAACAGAATTTGTTATAAATGTTTTCTAATAATTTTCAAATTAATAACAAAGTTTCACTTCTACTGTGAGTGTCTGCAGACACACGAGTTTTTTGCACTATTAGGGTTCAGTTTTATATTGGCCGACGTGATCCATATCATTCAATGGTGACTCATTTTTGTTGCATTGTTTGCAACATATGAAAAAGTGGTTCCTGTGGAACCGGTTGAAAATATAGTATACTGTAGGTCTGACGGTCGTGATTAAAAGTCTCATTGGGCACAATACGAGGATAACATCGTTTGGGAGTTTTTTTTTTTTTTTTTTTAATATTTTCAATTTCAAATCAAAATATCTCGAAAACTGACTAAAAATTGTGAACATATGGAAAAGTGCCCTCCGAGGAATTGGCTAAAATTTTATAATGTTGTCGTCTTGAAGGTCAAGGAAGGACACAATCGTTATAGCTAAAATTAACCACAAATGAAAAAGTTAAAATATACTTTGGGGTTTTATTTACTCTTTTAATTTCTTGGAACCAAACACTGTCTTTCTAGGAAAATTCTTTAAGCTCGGATTTGTTTGAAAAATTACTGTTTCTGCATTTCGGTTTCGTGCGTGTTATTTGAACATATTATTCTTAAACATAACTGTAAGCAAAAAACTATACCCGTATACTAAAAAGTAGAAGTTTCAACGAAAATGTGAATTCGGTGTTTTTTCTTTTTTGTCGCGCACTGTTTTTGTGTATGTGTATATTAAAGCCACTTTAACTACGCTTTCAAATATTAATCAAACCAAGCACATATGAAGTCAATCGTGCTGGTGGTTAGAAAGCATAAACAGTGTTGCCATGTGTTTATGCTTTTTGTTTTGCTTTTTGGTTAACAATATTTTTAATCTCCTGTAATACTCTATTCATAATACCTGTTTAGGTTTACGGTTTTAGAAATGTTGAATGCACACATAAAATTTGTAACACAACCATGTAAGTACTTGAGGATTCTGGATTTATATACTACTATTTTTTAATTGTAAGTGCATACAAATCTGTAAATTGCTTTCTATTTAGAGAATATTTTTCATTTATAAAAACTCGAAGTATAAAACTACCACAAAAATAAAGAGGAAGAACACTGGCAACACTGTTTACAAAATTTATTAGTACCGCGTTATGTTGTAGCAGCAAAGCATGATACATTTTATACTCTTTTCAAATGTTTACATTCAAATTGGCTATTAATTGGGCACCATCACCTTTATTGAATGATGTAGAAAAAAAAAAACAGGGAAAAGGGATATAGGAAACGCTTCGGCCAAGAACATTTTCAGAAGATGCATTCAACTGAAGAAAATCACATGCGAATATGTGAAAGTCATGTATTGTTTGGATGCAAAAACATAAAGGATTGTGTTTGAAACATGGAAATGATGTGAACATAGAGCGAAAACAAAAATGAAAAATAGCATATCAGCCACTGCCATCATTACTTTAACTACGCTGAATTTTCGGTACACTCATGTATAGATGTTTGTACATTAAAGATTTTTTTTAAATAAGCGGACAGTAACCCAAAACTAAATTTGAAATAAAGTAAAATTCTTTCTGTTTTAGCATCTTTACTTTAAAAAGTTACACGTCACTTGTAAAAATCAAAAACTTAATTAATTGAAAAAACATATACAGACTTAAATAAATATAAAATATAGAAATTATATTTGAATAATTTTATCTAGCGAAAAAAGTTACAAAACATTAACTTCAACTCATTACTTTGTTTTTTAACCATGTATGCATGCAACTTGAATGACAACATGAATTCTAACTTTTTTTAATTAATGAATGTGACTCAAAGCTAGAAAAAAAATTAATATTTTTGTGCAGTGTATATGAAGAGAATGAAATTAGAATAAAAAAAAAAACAGCAACAAAGCTCAATATGAATACAAAAATATAGAAAACTAATTTGAAAATTAGTTAAACTTATTTGCATTGAAAATTGTTTCCTAAAATAGTTTCTGTTATTTTTCAACATATATTATTTTAGTTGTTTGTTTATGCATAATTTTTGCAAGAATTATTTACAATTTTATTAAATGAAAAATGTTGATACGATAATTAAAATATAAATATAGACAAGCATTAACAACAGGATAAATACTTCTGAAACATACCCTAGAGTTTAAAAGAATGCAACTAAAAAGGAGGAAGAAGTAACTGCTGTTGAAACTATTACATTACAAAGAAAATTTAAAGCACTATTAAATTATTCCAGTCTTGTTTATACATACAGTTACGGACAACGAAATAAGATCAGATTTTCAGTTGTTTTTTTGTATTACAAAAATCTATGAACTAGTGGCAATCTAAACTACAAACCATGACTATTTTATTCTTATTCAACAACCAAAACAAACACTTACAAAGAAAAAATTTAAAAAAATATCAATTTATATTAATGTATTTATAAAAAACAAGCTTTCACAATCTATCATGAAATTATGCTAGTAATTAATGACTATATTTAAAATTTAGTTTTAACCGCCTTTTTTACTTGTACCCAATATATTGGAATCATGAAAATCAAATAATTTACATGAAAAAATACTGAAAACGCCATACTTTCTTGTATTTCCATGTTATACACAGGTTCATAACTTCTTGGCATTGAGTACATCAAAACGACATTTATCCCTTTACACATAATTTAACTACGCAGTTTTCTAGTATTTTTACTTTACTTCGTTTAGCTCAATTTGGTGTCAATTTATTTTTCAACTAATTTTAATTCTATTGCGTTGAAGTTCATTATCCAAAGTGTGTTTCAGGAAATCGTCCGATCTACTCAACTCACTGGAAATAAAAGTTTTGAGATAATCAAGAATCGGTCAAAAGCATTAACGGCATCATATTCTACACGTTTCAAACTATAAATTTTTGCTAAAAATAATACATTTTAGAATAAGAATCCGCCCTCACGCGCTTTATTTTTTATGTTTTTTCTTAACAAGATTTCCAACAAAACATTTTTTAATTTTTAACTGTTAGATGACTTTGAATTGCTGTTCCAAAACAGACTTAAATGTGATTCGACTTGATAAACTATGTGATCTACCCTCTGTAAATTGTGATTTTGATAGTTTTGAATTTTTTTAATAGTTTGCCTATTTGGTGTTGACTTTTGATCTCATTCCTTAACTTAATCTAAACCAGTGCTTTGCTAAACCAATTTTGTTATAAATCTCCTAAGATTTATATTTAAAAAAAAAATTCTCAACTTACATTTTTTAATTTATAGGAAACTAGATATATCAATTTTAACCATTGGATATCCTCAATAGAAATTTCTGTCAATGAACATACAAAATTTATCCTATTCGCTAGTTTAATTCTTCAATAATATTTTTACAAAACTATTTTATTGTCCATAACTGTATACCGATGATGAAGGTCTCCAAAAATTTGTGGCATTTCTTTTAACTAAATATTCAAACTCAACCAGTTGAAAGTCACCAAAACATTACTTAGAAAAAGAATTGCAAAACAAGAAGGAATAATACGAAATTAATCTTATAGCATGGTCTACGTAAACTATTTCAAGTTACATAAATGCAATAGAACTCAATTGGTCACTAGATGGAATCATATTTATAATACCAACACAAGTAGGTACTTATGCATTCCCATGCCACACACTAAATCTACTATTTTTTATGACCTGCTTCAGCTATTATAAACATCTGCTTGAAACATACTCATATATAAAATGTAAATTGCACATTCATAACGATTTAAAGTGTGGTAAGAGTGAAAGAATGATAATGGCAAAACTACATGCATCCGCATGTTGCACACAAACCAATTTGAAGCAAGTTCACACACACTCAATTTGAGGTATTAAATTTGAAAAATGCGTATAATTCATATAGAAATATATATAAAAGCAGATAAAAAAAAAAAAAAACAAATCATATAATTCACATACTTGTTCATAAAAGTAAAAGAGCAAATAATAAATGCTTTTGGCAATTTCAATCCAAACATGAGAACTTCCGCATAAACTTTTAATGAGATTGCATTTGCATGCACACGCACATAAATTTGTAGCAAGAAATTAGCAAAAAGTTTTTGTTTCATTTGAATTAAAATATTTTGATCGTTTATAAAATTGTTGAACATTTATAATTTAAACAAGTTTTGTAACAAAGTAAATGTAAGTAAAGTTTTATTTAAATGCACATACATATAAATGCATATCCATCTACCACTGCAATGCGAACTCACCTTGCACTAAATATCGATGCCAATGCCAGAAAGCAGGCATCTGCCTCACGCGGCGTTGACGTATAGCAACGATCAATAACCCATTCAAGCAGCTGACCCATATCGGGATTTGATTCCAACAGCAGTACAACTGTATCACGTGCCAATTGATAGATCTGCAAGCACAGAAGACAACACGAAAAAGTGAGTGTAATTAAAAATTTATTCATTGAAATGCAAGCCAGAGCAGGAAAAAATGTTCGCATTTGTATTTCTTTTGTACCTTTTCATCTTTAGATGCCAGCAGCATATCCAGCCATTTATAAATAATACCATCATCTGATAGATATGGTGGAGAAAAGATATGACCACAGCACAAAAGCGCAGACATTGCCTGTAGAAAATTAGAAAGAAGGAAAAACATTATTTTAAGCTGTTGGCGTAAAATTTTAAGTAGAAGGAAATCCGAAATGTTCAATTATTCATCATCAGCATTATGAGATGACACACAAAGACACTATGACCAACGCTAAGATAACATAAATTAATAATTAGTATCATCACACACCTGCAAGGCGCTAAATTGTAATTTCTCTTCTTCCTGCGTTTGGCCAATTTGTGATGCAATAGCCAAAGGTTTTGAGAATGTACCACACCAAGTGGCAAATAAATTGAAGAGATTACATTTCAAATCGCGCGTTAAAAGCGTAGCACATGATTCCACTGTGTGACGATGAATAGAAAGGGATAAAAAAGGAAGAAATATGTGTAAAAAAGTTTTTGTTTGTTTTGTGTTCAAAAAAACCGAATTAAAAACTTACATGAAAAATTCTTAATCATTTTACGTATAAAATTACAAAAATGTGCCTTCACTTCTCTTATACTGATATTATCCTTGTCCGTTTCGGCTACCAAATAAACAATAGCACCCTCAATATATTCCACAAATGTTGGATGTAGTGACATTGTATCACGCTCTAGTACACATGTGCTGAAAAGGAGTAGTAGATAAAGATTTCACAAACAGCATTATAACATAAATTCATTATTTAGTTCATTGTTATGATGTTGTTTAAGTATTATAATAAATTTTGTATCCTGCAGAAAAACATGCTCAAGACAATTAAAAAAAGTACTGGAAAAAAGTTGGCAAGATTTGAAAAAATTAGACAGAATACTTTGATATAACTTTAATATAAGTATTGGCCAAAGGCGTCCCCAATGCATTGCCGAAGTGTTCCAACCCCTGAAAAGGGAATTGATTTTTATATAGTTACCTGTCTTCTCCTTCATGAATTCAGATGTAAGAGGCATTACTAATGTTTGAAATATTTAGTGACAATTTCTACTTTTTTTTTGACAGATGGTACAGAGCCATTACTGACACTTAATAAATTTCGAATGCATGCATCCACATTATCATCACTTTATTAACTTTTGCTATATTTCAATAACCGATTCTGGTCCTTTCAAGCATTACCCAAACCTTCCAAATCTTTTAAAGTTTTAAAACAAGTTTTAAGTATTACCGATCTCTGAAAATTATAACAAAGTTTTTGCACGACAAATATACAAGAAATATAGAACAAAATAACATCGGCACCGGCCTGACAGCCACTAACCAGAACTTGCCGACCTCTACAAATATTGCTGAGTTTTTAGCATACAATCATACATAATCTCTTTCTGATTCAATCTTCACAAAAAAATTATTGATTATTGAACAGGCCTTACTGGGGCCTCAGGTTATAGTGGCAGTAAATTACCTCACATGTGGTCTATGTTCATAGTGAGCCTAAGGAATAAGAACTCCTGAAAATATTGATGACTTTTTTATACAAGTGTTTATTATTTTATAAATGTCTTAAAAACACTTAAAGTAATCTGCGCGAAATTTAAATTAATAAAATTATTGTCAAAAGTAAATTAAGCTGTTATCACTTGTATAAAAAGGAGCTTTACGTAGCGCAAATATAAGTCGGTCTACAGCAAATCTTGCTTATTACTTTTGTTTATTTACAAAATTTAATCTCTCTAACCAAAATTTTTATTATATTATATGAAACTTTAATTCAAAAATAGTAACTTCAATTTTATTTTACTACGTTTTCATGTCTCTTTTTATACATTTTACTAACTTAAAACCAAAACAAGCTACAGTAGCAAGAGTAAATAAATAAAATAATACTCTGGTTAACCAGAAGGAAGCAACTCACCTAACCCCGAAGGTGCCATTTTCAGCGATTTTCTCAAGAACTCGCACCAGTTGCAGGCGTAAAGCATCACGTCGTCGTCGACGTCGCATATTTTCTTGTTTTCTATCGACAGCTTCACGTATGTAAACGACAAGTTCTTCCATCAGATCCCTGCGGGAATAAAAGACACGCATAAAAACATAAAATAAATACAAACATACATATATACAAATTCATGTTAGTGTACGCGCAATTTGAAGGAAACAAAAAAAAATAAAATAAATAAAAAGAAGGAGAAAAATGTACGTTAAGGGCTTTGTTCCTATTTTTTTTTTTATGATATTGAAGTATACTCGTTTTAGTGTAGCTGACTGTATAATTCTATGCAAGTGTCTGTTTAATGTTTGTTAGTATTGAATATGGAAAATTTAATATACTCACTTGAGGGCATCATGATTTATCATGCCAAGCGCATTTACAGCCGCATCGCGCACATCGGCAACCTCACAACGCAGCAAGGGAACCACCAGCTTGTAAAGCGCCTGCGGTGATGCTGAACCCATTGCTGATTTATCGCTACGATCAGCATTCAGTGAATCCGGTGAGGAGCTGCAAAATATATGCGTAGAAGTGTGTATGTGTGTATGTATGAGATTTTTTTTTAGTAAGGTGAATGTGAATTATTAAGTGATTGAAATGTCAAGCACTTTCAGTGTTATTTTCTTTTTATTAAAAAATAGAAAACAAAGACAGAAATAAGGATTTAATTTTTGTTTTTGATTACTTTAAGAGTGCAGCTTATTTGATTATTTGCTTCGCAAGCATTTAAATATAAATATATGATATTTTTGTTTGGATTTATATAAGTTGCACACTTAAATTGTTTAAATTTTGGGAGCACGTTAAATTTAATAACAATAAAATAACTGAACTTTAAAAAAGGGTAAGAAAGTAAAAGAATATAAACTAAGATCTAAAACATACATATACATATAAAAAACATAATAATAAAGTTTTCTATTTTTCACTAGAATTGAACTACGTTTAAGAAATAGAATTTTGCATTTTTGCTTTGATATTAGCATGAGGCTAAAAGGAACATGAAAAAAAAATCACAGAAATTTATATATACTGGATTATTCTATGTATTACTTAGAATTGATTGCGACACATTTGCAAGTCTCATTGTTGTGGGGTAGGGTAAATATAAATACGACATTATGCTTATTTTATTATAGTAGATATTTCAATAGTGAATTCTGCCAGAACGACAAAGATATATTTTATTCTATTTTTTTATTTATTTTTTTTTTCAATATTTGAATGTTAAAATAGAATAAAAGTTTTACAACTAGCTAGCGCTGTCATCCAGAATTCTCATTAGCGGCACCTGTTGACACATATATTTTTAAGCCAAGAGTTTTTCAGCAGTTTTGATTCGACGTACAACAGATTGTAGAATGTGTAGAATTCATCAGAAAGTTTATGAGCATTTGAATTGGGGACATGCTGGTGCTATAAATATCCTCTTTATTATATACGAAAAACGAAAAAACAACAAAATAACTTTAAGTTGTGGTAAGGAGAAAAAATGGGAACAACTTAGTCTCAGCTTACTTGGCTTGGAAAAAACCTGTACAATCGAAATTTTAATCGGTACCAACACTTAAAATTTTTAGAAACAAATTATTTGCAATAAAATAAAGTAGAGCGAGCGATTTTTTTTTTTTTCCAGCACATTTTTTTTATTCGTAGTAGATAAAAGTTGAAAAATTTTTACCGTACCGAATATCATAATCATATCATAAATAAGATATACTAAAATTTTTGTTTGAGTTTCTTTTCAATTTTTGCTAAAATTTGGACTCAATACAACCTAAAATAAAATTTGTAGATGTCCATAAAAAAAAATTAAATAAAATCAACATTGGTTTATTATAAGATGATTCCCAAAATATTTCTCCTCTAGCAATTACCATTCGTGAACTGGAGCGTTATGAAAAAACCTTTAAAAATCGACTATTGTATGGGGTATTTTTCTGCGGGCTCCTTTTAACCAAATAAAAGCTCATAAATAATATATACTTAAAATGCTTGGGCTCTGCATAATATTTTTTAAAATATTAATTTCAGTTGGTTTCTGTTTTATTGAAAATTTCGTGATAGATCTAGTTATTATGAGATAATAGAGAACTGGGATTTAAATAGATTTATCAAAAGCAAACTTAAGTAACACACTTTTTTTTTTTGCCAGTATAACGATGGTGGGCAATGTTTGGAATATCGACAATATTAATATTAAGCAGTTACAAAAGCATTGAAATAATTGCATAAGCGCAATAAGGCAAACAATCGAAAACAATCAAATCAAAACTAAACAAATAAAATGTGAATTCTAATATTTTTAGACTGGAGTGCAATGCAAATGGAATGCATAAATTCTATTTCTTTTAATAGAACATAAACTGAAATTATTTAGATATTTTAAAAACATTAACAAATAGTTTTAATATAATGAAAATAATTTTAAAAAAATGTTGTTAGGTATTGAAGGAAGATATTAATCGAAATACAGTTTCAATTGAATTTAAGAAATTATTCAAAATTATAATTCCAAATAATATTTGAAATTCATAAAATACTTTTATATCAAAATAAAAAACAATATTTAATGCCAATCAGTTATGCTCAATAACTAATCACAATTTAAAGCACACTAATTTCAATTTCATTTCAAAGCACACAACAAAACACTAAAATCGAATTCATATTCAAAATTTTTGAGTTATCAGCAAATACTAAAAATTTATATATGGTTAAACTGCTTAGAAATTGCTTTTAAAAATTATAATAATAAACACACAAACAAAATATACATACTTTAAACACTAAAAACTACAGTAGAATACAGTAAGAAGAATAGTTTGTTGTTATATTTATTTTTTTTAGTTTTGTGTTTTTTACCCAAGTCGTTTCTGTCTCGCCTCCTTGCGGCCATAGGACAGCGGCAAAGTGAAACGCGTTACGATTCCCTCAGGGCCAAACACATTCGATGGAATATTATCCAAGGAATCGGATAAGGAGCGTGAATCCGATTGATCTTGTAAACTAAAATAATTGTATAAGTACGTGTGTGTTTTTTACGTTTATTGTTTGTTTGTTTGTTGGTTGGTTGGTACGAGGTATATGTAGATATGTTGTAGTAGGTGAATCAATATGGGGCGTGATTGGTGGTGGTGGAGGGTGGTGTGGTGCGTGTAAACGCGTATTAATTTGCGAATTATCAAAAATTGAAAATGTGTAAATTAAAATTGAGAGTGTGTGACGTAAAATTATAAAGTTAATAAAATACACCAAAATGTGAAATATTATTAAAAAAAAAATTAATAATTTTCTTTTCCCAAAATAGTAGTAAAAAGTGATTGAAATTGATTTATTTATTATTGATCGATTGATTGATTGAAATTAATGTATTGCCTTGTAATACATCATTCATTCACACAAGTGTCTTTGTATGTATGCATACAATATATATGTAAGTGTGTGTGTGCGTGTGTGATTTCGCTTAGTAAATATTTCTGAAATTTGTGTCTTTAATGTTTTTATTGTGATATGTTAACAGAACACAAATATATTTTACAAAATGTGAAATAAAAATAAATAATTAGTTTCTTCAAAAAAAAAAAAATCCCATAAAAACAATAATCTTGTTACGCTAATTAGTTATTGAAATATCAAGAAAACAAAATCCTATTGAAACATATTTTAAGTCCATATGTAGAAAATAAAACCTGACAAATTGAATGATTAAGCTCTGATTCGCTCTGAAAAGTTACACGAGAGGGCGCGCCGCGGCAATTTAGCCGCAAGGATAATTTCATAGTATCGACTGCAATTTTTCTTATTTATTGCAACAAAATAAAACAAGTAATTGCTTTCCAATGATATTGAAATATATTTTAAGCATTTATTTTTTAATATTATGCTACTATGATTAGTTTTTAAAAACACAAATTAAACAGTTTGCGGCTAATTTACCGCGGCGCGCCCTCCGAAGGGTTAATGAATCCAAATTTTTTATCTTTACTCTCGACACACACATGTAACTCATGATTGAATGGGAATACTCGAGTGTTGTAGGATTTTTGCTTATTTATACCCTCTCAGAGACAAGGATAATGCTGCACACACAGAACGAAACAAATTGATTATAAATGTAAGATTTTCATTTGTACACGGAGAAGTAAAGTACTGAACTCAATAGTATATAAGAAAATTCCAAAATTTTTTTTTTCAAGTGAACAAACATTTCGATAATTTTTGTTAAGAGGCCGTTCACATATTACGTAACGCAATTTTTGACCAATTTGGGGCTAAAACTTACAAATATAGGAATCTAATAGACCTGCAGGAAAAGAAAATCTAGTTTGAAAGTATTAGAAACATGACAGATTCTGTATTTTAGGGTTACCAAAAATTCGAAGATTCTTGAAAATGTAAAAAAAGAAAAAATAGTTGAGACAAAAAGTAATGTTTGAAGCAAAAAATGCCAAATATTCCTAAAATTGTAAAAGCAGGTACCTTAAGAAAAAAATTCGGATAAAGCTAAGTATGCGAAAATAAATTTCGCTGAGAAAGAATATTTAAATATTGGAAAACAATCGAAAAAGTTTTCAACAATACTGAAATATCTGAAAATTCGAAAATGTAATGGCATTCCGAAATAATCTAAGAGATTTCATACATAATTACAATACAGTTAAATTTACGCGAATCTTCACTAGAAGATAACGCAAATTAATGTAGATAATGAAATAATGTAGTTTGGTGCCTTAACATATACTTAAGTATTTAAATATTTGTATTAAATATTTCCTTTGATTCTAATCGTATTGTATAACAAATAATAGTTAATAATTAATAGAAGTTATTGAAATGTATAAGTTTATTAATGCCAAAATGCATGCTAATTAGAATATTGCATATTCAATTATACATAATAATGAGTAGAGATTAAAGAGATTACTTCAACTTTGACAATGTTATGTAAAAATTACGGACATACATACATATGTACTAATATATGTATATGTAGATATAGTACATAAATAAAATCGATATCGTAGAGTATTTACAATAAAGATTATTGACTATTGACAAACAAACAACAATACTACAAATATCAATTAAATGTATAATTATTTTCAGTTTTTTGTTCTCTTGTTCTTTTACAAATTTTTAATATTTGATTTTTTCAATACAAAAATCTTTAATATGTTCAGTTGTGCAATGATTTGATAAATGATTAGTATATAACATATACACACACATTAAAACAAAAACAAAAAATTAACGTATACAAACAGAAAAATGAAGAACATATGTAAATCATATACACAAAAATAAAACATAAATATGAATAATATTAGTAGAAGTATTCAAAAAATAATGAAAATAAATTTAAAAATACATCAAAATGTATAAAAGCAAACATTTTAAGTATGAATAAATTGTGATTGATACGATAATGTTGGTGAGATGTTATGATTTGCGAATCAACTTACCTCAAACTCAAATCCGGTGAAGCACAACGCACTGCTACACTTGGTATTTGTGGCACTAAACGCATAGCGCATGCAACTTGATTTCGCCACAAGCGTAAATATAAATCTTTTTGACTTTCAGTAGGCATTTTTTTGGTGGGTGCAGAACTGCGGAGCAGTGAAGCCCGATTATCACTTACCGGACTGTAAATAGATAACAAAGTAGAATAGTTAATGTTTTATTTTGCGAAATATTTAATAGCCGAGTCTTACGTTGGATCAATAACGGTATAGAGCGTTGTAACACGTGAATAGCAAATAGGCCATGCTTGTGCCACCGCTGACGGACACTGCTGCAAAATTCGATTACGTTCCAGGAAACCGAAGAGCACAATTGACCAAGGATCAGATTGTTGCTGTTGATGCGAGGTGCTAGTTTGGGATAAATTCAAGGTGGAAGTAGATGATTTTGAGGTATCTGTGGGAAAGTATAGCAGAATAAAAGCATATTATATGAAGTTTCTTTTTGCAATTTTAATTAATTTACTATCTGTTATATCGGCCAGCCAAACGCCGCTTGTGCGTTCAGCAATCCATTGCAGATCAATGATATTGGCATTCAAGATTGCAGTTTTCTCAGTTTGTGGCAAATGAGGCAAGCATTTTTCAAGAACCTGCAAATGGATTTCAAAGCAATATATTAGAAAAAGTTAAAAACAATAATTGAATGAATTTTTTTGATTAAAAAAGATCATGAGCTTGAACTTTATTTAATGAAAATGATTTTAAATTATGTGATCAATTGGTGTGTATTAGATAGGCACATACCTGTGGAATACATTTATCGATAACATCGATCACCGGTGGTTCTGTTTCTGGTATGCCTAGCGCCTTCATTAGATTCTTAACTTCTTTCAGAATCATTGCAGCCAACTTTCGCAAGAAAGGTCGATAATTACAGAGCAAGACCAAAGCAAACCCTTCAACGAAATGCAACGTAGTAGCCAATGGTATTTCATTCTTCTTCGCTGCATCACCAATATTAATAACAGTGGCCTGCGTAATGCTTGAAATACCACTCGATGTGATGCTGGATGTGCCGCTTGAATTTGTATTTAGGCTCTTTACATTGCTAGCGGTGGAGAGTTGTGAGGTGGCAGTATCTTTGCCCACACCACCAATAGTGGTTGCCGGTGCCGCTGCAGTGTTTACACTATTTACTACAATTGTCGTCGGTGTTTTCAATGTATTCGTCGTGCCGCAATTACCATTACCGCCCCCACCATTAACATTAATTGCACAACGCCATATATTCAAAAAGACAAACAGCAAACGCGTGCAAGTCTCTAACAACTGCGGATAAGTGTCGGTGACATCGCGCACCAGAAACTGTGTGTACCCGTGCACGACATCCTGACGCCAATCCGGAAAGTCAATGACCAACGTTTGCAACGATTGATGTGTCAATATACGCAACTCTTCGTCCATGTGCACGGTGAGGCGTGACAGCAAATCGACTAACTCCTGTGGAGTCATGGTGTCCGGAATGAGTCGGGGCACTGCCGCCACACATGTACGAAAGAGATCAATACGTGGTTTACGTTCACCAGAGAGCATTTCATCGGGTTCTTTATTTTGATTTTGTGTATTGGTCATCATTAATGGGCGACCATAGTGCACGTCTAGCGCACGCAAAATATCCACAAATACACGACGCACGTGGGGAAAATATGTTGACATGCCAATGCTGCGCGCCGTGTCATCAGTTAGCATTTTATTGATATAGGTTTTCTTGACGCGCAGCGTATTGCCTGAAGGCAGGACAGGCACTGTGCGCGGCATTGGTGGCTCACCGTCTTTTTGCTGCAGAGAATCAGCAACAACGAGGAAAGCACGAAGACCGATGCTCATCCGTTCAGGATTGAGTATTAACTAGAAATGTATATAAAGTTTTTGTAAATAAATTATACGCTGAACTGGAACTGTACGACTAATCGATTTTTTTTTATTTTTTATTTGGAACTGCAAAAGTATTCAAGAATACAGCACTCAGACAAGTTTTACATCCAATGTACTATATCGTGTGTTCCTTTTTGTTATTCTTTTAATCTACCAGATTTATTAAAAAATCTTAGCAGATCCTGCAGTGTTAAAAAACTCAGGTGCTTGTCTCCCAACACTATAGTCCCAAATATGCTTACTCTGATCGGGCAGAAAGCGGAGCAGAGATTAAGAAAGTGGTCTGCCGTCTCTTCGCATTCTTTCTCCAAACCAGGGGAAGCACAGAAGGCACTAGCTCCCAGACTAACTAATCGATTAATCGAACTCATGAAGCTCGATTTTTGACTAATTCGCACAGTCATCAAACTCACCTTGATCGATCGTCCCACGCAAAGTAAGTCGTAAACAATATCACGCATTGCAAAATCCAAACGCTCTTGCGCTATAAATTGTATAATTTTTACAAAAATATTTAGTGGAGTATCGCGTGGCACAACACCTTTTGAACCTCTGTAAACAAATAGAGTAGATATTATTAAAAAATATTAGATAACAAACTAGTAAAGTTTTCCCTTGAGATCATACTTTGGAAACAGAGAATTAACGATGCTCTGCAAGCGAGAATGCGTTGCTGAATTCGATTCACATTTAATGCGTATCATGTAGACCCACAGTAGACGATACAGCGACTCCAGCGCGACACGACTCATCTTTGAATCACGATTCTTGAGATTACTTAAGCACATCGCCAAAAAGTAATGCCAATTCAACAGGAAAAATGTTTTTTGTGACACACAAAGCAGGCAAGTGACAAGCGGAAATAAAGCCAAACGATGTTTGGACTTCGTAGAAGCGTCTAGAGTCTGCATATAGAGTAACTCTACGAAATTCTTAACACAAGGAACATTAACCTCATTTTTCACAGCCTGGAAAACAGAATTTAAATAATTATTTCAATATATATAGAGCGGTGGGCCGGTTAATTAAGCTGTTTCAAAAATTCGATTTTAATTAGAAGTTTTTTTTATACAAAGATTAATGATTAATCGGTCAGCTTTCAGGTTTCCGATTATTCGATAAACCATCTTTTTTTGAACTTTGGATCAATCGCTTGTCTGTCAAAAATTTTGATTTTTGCCACAGCTTCATCCTCAGACATGCTTTACTTACCGCTGCTACTGGCACTAATATTTCGACAAACAATCCAGCCAAAGCATGTTTGATGTCTTTGTCCTTAACTTCAAGAAAATACTGACCACATTCGTGCATGAATTGAAACGAAGCTTCAAACTCTTCAATTGGCACCATCTAAAAACAAAATCGTAAAAAAATCGGATGTGAATCGTTAAGTGAAAACCAGCAACTCTACTCACCTTTACTCTAAAAAACTTCATGCCCATGAGCAAACTAATAATACTTTGCGTTGTCGTTGGTGAAGCCTCTTTGGCGCGCAGTTCCTTCAGCTCGCTCATGAAACGCTTGCGCACCGATGAGAATCTGCTCTGCGCCAATACACCAATCACCTCGGCATACAAATCGGCAATCATATGTATATTATGTGCATTTGGATTATTTTGCAGCCCGTCCTTATATTTGAAATGTTTGAACGCCAAATTCTCAATATTGCGTATAAGATCTTCGTGCCCCGGATGAAATGGCAACTGTTTGAGTATCTCGATGAGCGCCAGGCAGAAGATAAACTCAACAGCCGCCTCGCGCCGCTGCAGTTGAAATTCCAAATCAATGGTGGGCTTGGGTGCTGTATTCTTTTCCATACGTTTGAGATCATTCTTAATTTCACCGTCAGACAGTTGGCGCCGATGCCAAGCGAGCAATGTGTGCAGGAGCGATGGCAAGCAATGTTCGGCCACCGAACCCAGGGCAGACATTAACTGATCAAATTGTTGATCTTCACCGCGCTGCAATAATTTCGATAAATTCTTATCAGCACTCTCCAGCATAACCAATTCAATTTTTTTCTCTGCCTGCACAGTGAAATCGCTGAAAAGGTTACGCATTACAATTTCGCCAGGACGTAGCAATGTCATTTCTACGCCGCCACAGCTACTGCTAGACATTTGCATTGTTTGTATGGAGTCCGCTTGTGCGGCTGTTGTTGTTGTTGTATAGGGTATCACGTTGATGATTGATGTACGCGAATGTGTACCCCAGGGAAGCAACGCTTGACGCGGCGGTATCACAATAGGTGGCGGTGGCACAGCAGCAGGCGAGACAACTGTCACTGCTACAGATGTGTAAGCACCTCCTGATACACCTCCTACTACTACTCCTCCCCCTGATGCTGCTATACCTCGATTGGCACTGTTATTAAGTATATTGATATTGGTATGAGTATTGTTGCTGCCGCCTCCACCTCCGCCCCCGATGCTGCTATTGCTACTATTATTGCTATTGTTAAGGCCAATGCCGCCGCTCTGGGTGGTAGTATCAATATAATTTCCCGTTGCGTGAATTTGTAACTCATTCAACGAAGTGCAATCGATTGTAAACTGTTGTGGGAATGGATTTTCATCATTTCCAATCAAATTAATTGGCGAAGTTGTTCCACCGCAAGCACCCGGTGCTCCACTGCCTCCACTGCTGCCGCTGATACGCGTTGATTTCGGTGTAGATGTGTATTCGTTGCAATTCGTGGAATGACGTTGAGCTGGCGAATTACTGCTATTGTTGCTGTTGGTATTAGTGATATTGTTAATGCCAACGCTGCCGCTACCAATCGTTTGCTGATTGCCGCCTCCAACGCTGCTGTTGCTGTTAATTGTGTTATCGTTTGTTGACTGTTGAGAAGTCTGCTGTTGTTGTATTTGTTGTTGTTGTTGCTGATAAGCATCTTCGAATGATTTTTGTGTTGGCACAATAGCTGTAGTTGGACTATTGCTATTTGTGGGGGAATTGATACCAGCAACATTTGGGTGCGACGATGATGAAGTCGCGGCTACATTTTCATTCGGATTCTGATTTGAGCCTGCAAAAATACACACACAAAATAACATTTTAATGATATGAAGACTATGATAATAATATTCAGTTAGCATATGTTGGCCAAAAAAGCATTAAGTATGAAAATATAACGATAAACCAGTAATGACTCAATATTTATAGCATTATAAAACTGCATGAGTCAATATGTGTTTAGTTATTTATGGCATTTCAGCTTCAGGGTTAAAGTTAACGAAATCACAATAACTACACACCAATCGTCAATCGATATCGATTCAAAATGCGATAGTAACATTTACTACATTTTACACATTCAATGGTAGATTATATAAGTACGTGCGTACTAGAAAATCTACACATGGACAAAAAAAAAAAAAAAAACATTTGTAAAAAATCAAAAAAATTACTCAGAATTCTCTATTTAGTTTTGATGTTTGTATATGTGAAAGTTTTAAATCGAAATTTCTTCAGCTTGCAAACTTGGTAATACTGAACTAAATATATAAATCACCTCATATTTATTTGATTGATGTATGTATATAACTTCTACAAATATTCATAATAAATATTTTCTACCAATTAAAACCTTTTGCAATTTAGTTCAAGTACGAATAATATAAGGCACAAATCAAACTCTACACAACAAGCGCTTAAATGAACTTAGCATCTTAGTCTTGATGACCGATTTTTGCATTCGTGATCATAACGAAATCGTGCGTTTTTAAATCGATATTCCGTAGCTTTTTCAATATAAATACTCACGATTAAATTTAATCGAAAATTATGTCAAAATTAGTTTGAGTTATTTTACCACAAGAAAAATTAAAAATATTCACTGTGAAATTTCGGTATCAAATTCTAAGGAAGGATTTCTTTAAATGCCGAAAACTTCTGAATATCAGTTAATAGGCTGAAGTCATCTCAGAGAGTAAAATTTAATGTCAAAAACGATAGGTGTTTTTGTAAATATTAGAGTTTTGAATTTTGACACAACAATTTTTATTTATTTACATTTTGGATTTTTTTTTGACACTACAACAAAATTTTCAAATGTAAGACGCTCTCTCAGACAGTAGATTTCCTACTTGCTCCTGTGAAGTTTGGAAAATTCGTTCGCCTGCTTTCCGAAACAACAACAAATTTTAGTTTTTTCTTTTACATTTAAAGTAAACGAATGATAGTTTTGTTCGAAATATTGTATCCGTTAATAACACTGTGCAACAGGTAAAATCCAGTATGCATTTAGATTACATCGTTGATCACAGATCTATGATTTTGAAATATTTTATTTCTGGATATATGGAGAAAAAGAAAAATTAATTAAGTCATTTGTTTGGGACCGCTCTCAATTGTTTCTGGGGAATATATTTGTCCCGAAGAACGTTTTTTACCCTTTTAATAACCGTTTCTTCTATAAAAAAGCTTAATGGAAATCACAAAATAAGGGGAAAGAGTTCTAGTAGTGTGCTCGGTAGTATTGAGATAAAAAAAAAAGTTTTTTAATCTCATAGCAAGAAAGTTTGCCTTAGACACCAAGCATATATCATTCTTTTGAAAAATTTTATTTTTGTGAAAGTTTCGCTTTTTCGTTTTCGCTTCCCTTCATCTCTTAATACATTATAATGTATACTTTCACTTTTTTTCACCCGTTTGTTTTATCGGGTCATGATAAATTAAATGTTTATTCAATGGTGAAAGGGTACAAAAATTTCATAAGACATAACTTTCTCTGAAACTCCAAACCAATAAAAGTTAAAACTAATATTATTTTAAGACGATTCGGTTGATTTTCTATAACAATTTTAGGTTTGTGCCACTGACTTTTTGATCGTTAATTGAAAACCCAAGTTTTGCTTAAGTTTTTTCCTACAACGTTTCGCTGATTTTTTGTCAGCTTCTTCAGGGAGATATTTTATTTTCGATTATAAACTTGGGTTCTTTCGTCACATTGATTTTACACTTACATACATACAATAACAAAATTTACAAAACATTAAAAATTGCACATATATGAAGCTGTTCAGCGACCACGGTGTAATGATTGTTTATTATTATTTTCTTTTCATCAGAAATTCGCACTGCTTAAACTGCCCGGTGATTTTCAAAAAATAAACCTTTTTTTATCTCAAATAATAGGTAGATATACAAAATACTAAAGACATAGTGGCTTGAATTTTAATTTACTGATATCTACCATTGAAATCGTACTTAGTGAATACATTTTCAACTATAAGGTCTAAGATGAGATATACATAAGAATGTCCTGCAATCGTAGAGAAGGAAAAAGTACAGAATCAATTTGAATTTCGATTGAAAACGAATAACAAAACAATGCCGGACGATTAATTTAATGCTAGCAAATGAGACTTACATACATTTCAAAAATACTTCATTACTAAAAAAAAAAAAATAAGTAGGTATTTATTTAATAGGTGAAATAAATTTAAAAAGAAAAGCAAATACCATTTGCAATTTTCACTTCTTGACTTGCAAAGAAATGTAATAAATCAAAGAACGAACGACTTGGTGGTACAATTCCAGACATAATCCAAATATTTACAATCTGGAACCAACTAAAAGGAAGACAAAAACATAAACATTAAACGTCCGATCTACATACATACATACATATGTACAAACAAATAACGCATTTTTATTGTCACAGAATTAACAAACGTCACGATGTAGGTATATGCATCATTATCGCTATCAACAATATAACATTTTATTTAATCTTTCGGTTACACTTAGAGTAAAGTTTTCTAACCTCTCCACCACCATCACCGTCTTCATTAGCTAAAACATTAATGGCATTGCCTATACTAATGTGTTATCAACATCATATGATTTGTCATGCCATTTGTTTATCTTAATAATTAATTTTAACTTCCAACTCGATACAATTCCTACGTTTGTATTGATCGCACCACAAAAACGCACCATCATTTCTTAAAACTCATTTCACTTTTGTTTGTATTTTCATTTATGTATATGCAATTTAATTTCTATTTTGTATTACCGTAAAATTATGAGGCGACGATTGATTGCTTGAAAATAAATAAATGCAAATAACTAGTAGAAAAATAAAGTCATGAAATAAAGAAACTAAACTAACAAAGAAAAAATGACAAAAAAAAAACAAAGAAAATTAAACAACAAAAAGAATAAAATTAAATCAATCAATAAATTTTTATTTTTCAAGTTTAATTATAGACAATACTTTTGTTGTTGTCCAGGGTAGGTATCTATACTCTCGTACTTCCTCCTTTAGTTAGTTTATTAGTTGTTGTTGTTGGCATTGTCACTTTTTCTTCGAAACATCGTACACAATAATTTTACACTATTATTTCAATATGTGTCACTTTTTTTTGTTGCTTTTGCTTTTCGTTTTCTTTTCTTTTTTTTTTATTTCAATCGCGCTCACTTCACAAAATATGAAAACATGAAGGTTTTACGTTGAAAGTTCAGGGAAAATGCTGAATAATTGATAAAGTCTTTTACCACATAATGTATGAGTATGCAGAAGCAGCAGTACGTGTACATGTAGTTGTTGCTGTTGTTGTTTTTTTTTTTCAATTGCGGTTAAATATGACGAAAATTTATTGGCGTAATATTGTTGACATTATACTTGGTTGGGGAAGATAAATGATATGGGGAAATGATTTAAGAAAAACTGTGAAAATTATGGTCTAGTTAGGCTGATGTTACGGGGTCAATGTTTTGCTGTCAAACAATGAAATTTTTGTTGTTTTGAAAAATGAACACTGAACAAAAGATAGAATGAACACATTTCACTTCAAACTTTTTTGCTGGCGGAAGGCTGATGTTACACGGTCAATGTTTTGCTGTCAATGTTTTCTGATTTTACTCTCTTTTCATCGTTTTGTTTGATGCCCTGTTAGGCTGATGTTACACGATCAATGTTTTGCTGTCATACAATGAAATTGTTGTTGTTTTGAAAAATGAACACTGAGCTAAAGAGAGAATGAACACATTTCACTTCAAATTTTTTTACTGACGAAAAAAACCTGCATCACTTCAAATAAAATGGGGTTGCTGAAGATACACTGCTGCGTTTTATGGGAAATACTAATATTTTATGAAAAATACTAACTTTTAAATATATTTTTTTTCTTTGCCACCCTTTGGGTTTTTTGGCTTTTGTTTGTTTGTGAAAATGAGTGCCGTTTAAAAAATTACTTAATAATTTTTATTAAAACATAGTAATTCAATGGTTAAGAAACAAAGTGATGGAACTATGGAATTTTAATAGTTCTCAAATTTGAAGCAGTATTTTTCTGCGCTTTTCATACATAAATGTCATATTTTTTGTATAATTTGTTGCTATTTCCACCAACATTATCTCATATTGTCATTATAATTATTTTGCGTCTTAAATTCTTGAATTTTCATTCACTCTAAAATACTTTTTAGCTAGAAAGACATAGTTTGCATACAGCAAAAATCTGACAGGGTAACAGGGCATCAAACAAAACATTGAACAGAGAGTAAAAGAAAAAAAAACATTGACAGCGAAACATTGATCGTGCAACAGCAGCCTTAGAAAATAAATAGAATGTTTTGTAAAGAATAATGTAAGAGGAACTTTGCAGACAACTTAATAGAGCGGAAGCTAGTGATGAAATTCATACGTCAGTTTTAGTCACCAATTTTTTTAAGCGTGTCGTACGTGACGTTTGCCACTGCCACACCGGTTGTTTCGCCTGATTTTAGAGGTGAAAATTGACAAATTTTGCATGGCTTTTTGACATAAGTTATAGTTAGTTACAACTCAAGCGTCATATGAAAGTCTGAACGCTATAAATTTCGAAAATATCGTCTTCATTTTTTTCTGAATTTATTGATCTATAGAAAATTTGTTTTAAAAAATGGCAGAAATTTTATGAAAATCACAAATTGTTTTTATAAAGTCATCCTTTTGAAATTTGTGCAAAATTTCGGATATCAATGAAAAGTATAGTTTTATAATAGAGGAATATTAAAAAAATTACATAGGACTGATAAAGCACATTATGAGGTTTTGTGAATACCCTAACTATTAAACAAATTTGACAGGATCTTTAAAAGGTAAAGATGTCCTCATTCTGCCATTTCGATTTAAGCGATTGCAATTCCCGATTCGATTGGCGTTTGCAATTACAAACAACAAAGCTTAGGGCCAACCTTTAGATTTGTGCTGTTTAGATCTAACATGAGCAATTATACAATATGTTGCGTGTTTTAGAGTCGGCAAACCAGACAATCTCTTTATCTACACAGACAATGAAACAACAAAAAATAGAAACGTGTGCTTTCTCTTTTATTTCTTTGTATTTAACCAGACTGAGCCACAGCAGCGCATAGTTGAGAATAAATTTCTTCTAGAAAAAATTTTATTTTTCAGTTCTTCTATTAAGGGCTCGTTAATGCTATAAATACAAATGCAATTTTTTTCTAATCTCTGAAATTTCAAGTTGTGAATCAAGCCACGTGCGGATCTAAAAAAGCAATGCGGCATTATGCTTTTATCTGGAAGCACATTAAATAGTTTTTAAAAATTACTTTGTCTAAAGCAAACAAACATAATTTCCAAGAAAAAGTTTCACAACGCAAAAAATTATACTTCGACAAGATAAAATCCCAATAAATTATATTATGAGCACTTGAAATAAATATTTTATAGTATATTCAAACAATAATGAACGGTTCAAATATCAGATTAGCGTGGGGAAGCAAATCATTGATAAAATGATAACAATCAAACAAAATTTCTTTGTCACCACAAAAAATTCAAAGCAAAACGTCAATGAAACTGTTTATTATAAACGTTTGCAATTGTTAAATTCAACAGAGCAACGCCACTGTTTTAAACATTAAATTGAAAAGAAAAAATAAAACAACAAAAAACGAAAAGCAAAAACCTACAAAAAAAAAAACTGGGAAAGAGAAATTCAATTAGTTGCAAAATAAAGAAGCAAAATAAAAACATTACGCAAAACAATCCGGTAGTTGTTTATTGCTATTGTTGTTGCTGTCGGATGGTGTGAAAATTAGTAAGTAAACAATAAAAAAACAAAACAAAATGGGTATTTAATAAATCTTTTAAGCAAATAAATGATAATTTCGAAAATGTCATTAACTACGTGCATGTGTGTGTACGTTTCTCTATTCCTGCATGTATTTAAAAAATACAATAAAAAAAGAATAAAACTGCCAATTTAAAAAACAAAACAAAAAAACTCAACCAATAAAAATATTCTAAATTTATAAACATTAATAACAAATTAAAAACATTACGCTTTTAAATATTTGATGTGTCATTCACGAAAAGAAAATCGCTCAAATATTTTATTAGAATTTTTGTGTTAATTTTAAGAAATTCACACATTGAAAAAATTACGAAAACAAGAATATGCAGAAACAAGAATATAAAATAAGAATGAAGTATAATAGAATAAAAGAAATGAAATAAAAAGAAACGAAAAAGAATGAAATCAATGCGCAAAATAAACTTTCAAAATGTACGTAAATAAATTCTTTAAAATATTTTTGAATGAACAAAGGTCACATGCAAACACAGACACATACACACACAGATACATTGGATACCAAATACACGCGCGCATTTAGTTAGAAATTCACACACATAAATATATGGGAAATTTTTTAAAACATGCCAACATTTTGTAGTTCGGGTATGTGGGTGAAAAGTTAAAGAAACAATAGAGAAAGAAAAGTAGAACAAAAAAATGGAAAATGAAAAAGGAAAATGGAAAATAATTTAACTATGTAAATACCTACACAGTAGCTCAAAAAAATGTACGTGCAAAAAAAAATTTTAATCGTTATAAAATTCTTGAAAATTTTTTGTTAAAGCATTAAGCTAAAAATATAGTCGTCATTAAGTCTAGAGTAGACGAAAGCAAATATACAAGATGAAAGAAATAATACGTTTATTTACATTGCTCTGATACTTCAACAAATGTTTGCTATTAATTAATAAAAAAATTTAAAAAATCCTAGCAGCGCATTAAATATGATTTTTAACAAAAGAAACGCAAGGATGATTTTTCAAAAAAAAAATTCCCTGAAAGAAATTGCAGCTCATACTAAAACAAAGTGACATGAGTCAGTTTAACGAATTCAAGAACCTAGAACTGCAGATTTCTCCAAAATTTTCTACACAATCATGTGGATATATGATGAGAAATCTAGAGGTCATCCTTAAGGAGTTTTCTTTACCAACGTCTCAAAATAATAATTGCATATATGTATATTTCTGCATATTCTGGTGGATACCTGGATGACAAAAACAGGTATTCTTTTGCCTCTTCTTCTTTGTGTAGCTTGCTGGATAATTCAAAATAATTAGCCAGAAAAATTAATAGTGACAGTGAGGTTGCAATAAAGCCCCTAGAAAACAGTAAATTTTCCAAAAACCGTAAGCGATTTTAAAGCAAAACTTAATAATGCAGCAAGACTAACCAAGTTGTGCTCTCTGTCCTATCCACAATACTATGGAGTTGCCTTGCAACGAAAAAGCCAGTGAATTTACCGATTGCGTCTAAATGGCAAATCCAGTGGGCCCAAAACCAATTATTGGTTTCTTTCTAGCAGAAGCTATGCGATGGGTTTATGAAAAATATGGTCCAGCTAATTCCTGCAAAAATACGAAACGCTTTGTGAAATAACCGTACAGCAAATGTTTTGCTTTGTCTGGGGAGAAAGTAGATGTTGTTGGGCATCGTAGTAGATGTTAGCCAGAAGAAAGAGAATGGGTAATGGCGTCTCGAATGAATCAAGTCTATTTTTTGTTCAAACTGAATTTAATGTCAATCTTTGCTCTTAAGGTAGTTATTTATGTAGTGCCAAAAAAAATCACAAGTTAAAAATTCGAACAAGAGATGGTGTTAGTTCCAATACCAAGTACATCTATGAAGTCAAGAGATGAACCAAGAATAAGAGAAATAAAAAGCTAGAAAATTGGAAGAATATAAGGAAGCGACTAAGGAATAGTGGTGGAGCTTACCGTTCAGATAGGGGAAAAAAGTCACTTAGGAAATCTTCAAACCGGGATATCAACCGAACGGCGAACTGTGATTGAACCACATACAAAAGGTGGCAAAAATAAAAGGAGTCGTTGCAAAGGGACAAATTTTGATACTACCCATGCTAATTTTAATACGTTTGTGCTGAAAAAATTTCAAAAATCCGCCCACTGTCACCAGAGCTGGGTAAATTCTATTACATTACAATCCCAATTCCAATTAAAAGGAATTGTAATTGGTACATTAATGTTTTCAATTCCTTGGTAATGGAATTGATAAAAGTTTCAATTCCATTACAAGGAATTGTAATCGGTAATTAAAATTTTTAAATTCCTAGGTAATGGAACTGGAAAAATTTTTGATTCCATTACAGGGAATTATATTTTGTAATTAAAAATATATCAATTCCTTAAAGGAATTGAAAATGCAATTGTGTAATCAATTACTTTCTTGAAATTAAATTCCAATTTAGTTGGAATGACACATTCCACAGATAGCATGAAACTGAAATGTTTAGCTTTACGCAACAAAAACAAAACGTGTAAAATTTTACTGTTTTGAGGTAACCGCACATAAAATATTAAATTATATTTAACTAAATATAACGTTAATAATACCGATATTACATTGAGTGCTTAATTCAGTAGTGATTTATAATTCCTGTATAAAACAAAAAAAAAGAAATAAAGACAAACCTTTCAATTTTTTTTGCGTCCATTGAAAATTCCATAACATCAAAAAGGAGCATAAATTTTTAAAATGTACACCACACGACGATTGACAATCAATGGCAGCAAAGTGAATGAAATGAAAGTGAAAAAGAACGAAGGGTAGATTCTTTTTTTTTCTTCAATATATTAGAATAACAGTTTTCGATGTGGATTTACTACGAACTCGGGGTAATGAAATATATCTTAGCAGCACGTTGAAGTTATGTGAGTTTATGCAATTATAATACTTTTTGTTTTTTTGGAAGCTTAGCATACATACAGTATGTATGTATATTTTACACTAAATTGCACTTTTTTAATATTTATTACACTTTTTTGTTTTTTTTTGTTTTAGTGCGAGCAACTACTGACGTTAATTGTACACTGAGTAGAACATAAAAGGGGTAGTAGGTGGTTGTGTGGGTAATGCTGAAAGGTTGAATAGCATCAAGTTTTATTTATTTTTTTTTTTTTTCAGCTCTGCTGTTGTTCCTACGTATGTTGTCAATTTAAAAGTTTTTGTAAAGCGTAGAGGGTAATAGTTGCCGCTCTTGTTTTGCACTTTTTCACACGTGTAAATAAAAATGATATACTTTGTGCATTTAACAAGGTTTTTTTTATATCATATATTGTAATGTATATTTTTTTTTTTGATTTAGGTGCTCATATGAGCATGAAATAAAATCGCACTTTGTTGCTTTGATTACAAAAAAATTTAAAGAAAAAATAAAAACTCAATCGTTTATACTTAAATTGAATTTTTATTAGAATAAATTAGTACCTATACTTTTTAACAACTTTTTTGTATTTTCTTTAGCACAGTTTTATTTTGCTTGTTTTTGTTTTTTTTTTTGCCTAATTAAAAACGCACGTGACATTAAAATCACAAAACTTTTGAAGCTTTAAATTTATAACATTCTCATTTGTGTTGGATTCTAAATTAGCTGATAAAAAAAAACACTAAATACAAAAAACAATAACAAAAATAAAACACGTTAATCTGCTTTACAGGCATATAGCGAGCAACCCAGCGAATGAGTAGAAAGTGACGCACAACGATGATTATTTAAATTTGTGTGTTCATTATCGCGCCATACTACATAGTAGAAGAACGGTTTAGGAACCAAAAAAAAAAGCGCTTATACCAAGCGCCGAATAACAAAAATCAAACAAATATTTAAATTTATTACATATAACAATTTAAGTTTTTTGTTTTCTTCAGCACACTAATAAATACAACATATTAGTTCCAATGAAATAATACAATGCTCAATAATGTTTTAATTAACGCGCGCGCGTTCGAAAACTATTCGCGCACTACTACTCAAATAAAAACTCATGAGCTCAGCGAAAAAATGACAAAATAATACGCTCGTCGTTCCCTTCATTCGGGGTTTTTGTTTTTTTTTTTTTTTTTATTTTTGATTTTTTGTATATAGTATGAAAAACAACAGCAACAACCATAGCAATGCAAACTACTACTACAACAACAACAACAACTAAAAGAATAGTAATAATGGCAACTACAAAGCAAAAATCAAAACAAACCTCAAAAATAAAACAACACAAAAACTACAAAAAAAAAAAAAAGATTCAAGATACAAATTTTAAATGTTTTTTGTTTTTTTTTATGTTGTTGTTGTTGTATTTTTATATATTTTTGCTACTCTGAGTAGAACAAAAACACAGCAATTAGTGGAGCAAGCAGCAGCAGTTTATGCTTAAAACTTCTGCTTCCTTCTTCTTCGTTTTTTGTTGCTACTATTTTTTTTTTTCTATGCTGCACTACAATAATAACAAAACCACCAACAGCTAGAGCACTTCTTATTTTATACTTTTCTGTTTTAATTAGAATTTTTATTTTTAAACTTATATATGTATACCTATACAATGTCCGACGAGTATAGATTTTTTGCAATGTTCAGCAGAAAAAAAATCTTTTTTATTTATTAAAACACGAAGCACAAATTATACACATAATAATAATGAAAAAAAGCACAATTTTTAAAACTTTTTACTTAGAGGAAACACGCATAAATAAAATAACATGCAAGAGCGACCAAAGCTAATCACAAACTGTAGAGCTGCCGCAAAAAGGCAAAAAAAAAAATACAAATTCAAAAACAAAATAAATGTAAACACAAAATTGAAAAACAAAATATTTCATTCAAAGCAAAAAACAAAATCAACGAAAATAAAGTAAAAACAATTTTGTTGTTGCTATCTTTTATTTAGAAGTATTATTAACACCAACGGTAGGGCAGCACTGCTAGTACGGCAATAGTCGTAAGGGAAAGCAGCAGCGTCGCTGTTAGCTGCGAGACAAAAGAGCAGCAGAACAGCGACTGTCAGAGAGAATAAGAGAAAATGTTCAGAGAACTTTCAAATTGACAAAAAACAAAAAAAACAAACGAATAATTAAAAGCGGCAAATAATGAAAAAATGAGAGGAGGCAATGTCGATGATGGCGACAACGATAATAATAATTGTTGTCACTTTGTAGAAAAAAGAAGAGTTATTTTGTAGATGTAGTAGTGGGAGAACTCGCGGTAGTGTTAAGTGTAAGTAAAAGTGCGTTTTGCGGAACAACTACATGCAATATCCAGGCATGAAATTCGTGTTACTCATACAACCTGAAGATAGCTACTCATATACCATAGGTAAATGCCAACAGCTGTGAAACAAAATACACATTAAGTGCGTGTGTCAAATAAGTTACCATTGTGTATTCACTGTGTAAAATGTGCACGAGTATTCCATTATCTTTTACTTTTCGTTTTTGGTTTGGTTTTCAAGTGCACACGCATTATTTTGTGGCATTAGCAAAATCGCCTACAAGGCAATAAACGTTAAAAAAAAAACATTAAAAAAGAGTGTGTAAGTATAAAACAAAAAATAGCTAAACTCAGTCATGCTTGAATTTGAGATATTATTTAGTTTAAAACATGAATTATATACACACACCACATTGTCTAACTCTGCTAGCTACTGCTTAGAGCTTAAGAATATTATTTGAAGATATTAAAACAAAAAGCAAAAACAAAATGATGTCATATTCAAATTATTGAAAGTAAAAATTTTTAAATATTTTTTTTTTTTTATTTAAATTAGAAAGTTACAAAATGACTATTTTTGTAGATTCTTTAAAGCGTAGCAAACAAATTTAAAATGAAACTTAATATTTTATGGTATATGTTAGACTTTTAAGACCAGGTTAACAATTTTTTTTTTTTTTTTTTTTTTTTGGATATGATAGAGAATTTATGATTAATTCGAATGAAATTTTTAGGTTATTGTAATCTAAATATGTTAAATTTATTGTACAAAAACTGTTGTAGTAAACCCAAATTTAAATTCACATGCTTTAATACCTAACCTTACTCAATTAATTTGTTCTACTAACGTTTTCACTATATATATTTGTATATTTGAATGAATTTCATTATGAAAACATAGGCTGATCTAAACAAAACACTCATAGAAAGTAAAGTTAAAATTTTTTTAAATACACACACACACGCAGCAAATAAAAACATAAAGCAATAAAAAACAATTAATACACAGCCATAACAAATAAGTCTCAAAACGAAAAGGCTATCGACATTTTCATGTGATTTTGTATTTGTAACAAATAAAATTTGATAGAGAACTTTTGTTGGCACAAATATGTATTGATGTATGTATCAAAAATTAAACAGAATTATAAAAACAACCATAAATGGAATAACTTTAACTACTACAGTAACATAACATAGCGTATACGCAACATTTGGATTTGAAATGCATTTGTGCACTTGTACGTATACGTAATAAATAATTTGGAACTAAAAATAAATGAAGTTGAAAGAAACTTGAAGTATAGAGAAATATGTATAGTAGTAATAGAAAGTATAATTATATAAACATACATACATATGTACGAAAGTAAAACGGAAAAACAGAGGAAGAAAAGCAAGAAAATTATTTTTGATAGAAATTTGGAATGGCGTGTTATTTACCACAGAAGTTTTATTGAAATTGTAGATCTTAGAAATTTGTTAATTTTTAGGCATGCATGTACAATGCATTTAAAACGTAAAGTCATTCAACAGTTGGGAATAGAGAAGCGCTTTTTAACGCTTAGGGGAGTCACTTTGTGTATTCGGTCAAAAAACTCAAAATTTTATTTTTGCTTAAATCGCTTCAAAAACTTCTCTAGAATATGTATGTAAGCGGAACTTGGCAGGTGCTGGTACAGCGGTCATGCGTACTTAAACTTTTAAACACGTTTTTCTCAAAACTATATTTGTAAAACTGGCGTGCACCATAACACAAAAAATTCTTAAGATATTGATATGAGTTTTTTTAATTAAAGGAAATAGCATTACTTTGAATATTTACCTAAACTTATCACTAAAAGTATTATTTAAAAAAAGTTATAAGCAAAAAAATTTGCATATTTTATGCCAAAAACTATTTATTTTTTTCAAATCGTAAATTTTTAAATTTATGCGATCACAAAATTTATTTCAAAGGTATGTATATCTGCAAACTACAATTACATACTTTAAAAAAATATATTTATTTTTTTTTCGTACAATTCTAAGAGTCGCTAGAGTGCACGCCATAATACAATTGCATTCAAAAATTAATTTGAACTCTTAAATCTGCAAAGAGGACTTATATTTGGCGTTCTATTGCAGGCGACCCCCTTAAGAATTTGTCTCTAAAGGCGGATTCATCGACCGAGTGCAGCACTCTCTTTTCGTTTTTTTTTTTATATGACGGCACTCGCATGCTCAGAGGAAATCATGGTAGATAGTACACAGACATGCGCGGCTTATTGCCATCTAATCAGAGCTACTCGAACTGTAACAGAACTCATACTTTCCACGTGGACATGTTGTTTCAACGCATTACAGACATAGTTTTTTTTACCGTATCGTTTGTTTAGCTAATAAAGACCTTCGTCGGGACGGAGAGCGATGGGCTATTGAACCCAAGAGCTTTTCGCAATCACTATTCAAAGCATTAGCCCCACCAGTGTATTCCATAATGAGGTTATGGACTAATAAGCCTTGAAATATATTCATTAGTCTCTTTATTACTTTAAAATCTACAAAAAATTGAGCATTCAAAAGAAAGAAACTTTAATGTTGGAGATTAAAATACTCCTTGACTTACAGAAAGTCAAGTGCTTCTTTTCAAGCTTAATTACTTCTCAAGGAATCAGTCATAAATCTCTTTAAGTTCAAGTTAACATTCATTACGTCTCTCCAACTGCAAAACCGCGTATGTGATAATGCATTTGCCGTATTTGCTTGGTTATAATAGCGTGTACTATAAATCATTTTCGAAAATAATTTCCACATACGCCATTTTGCAATTTCAAAAACGATAAATAAAAGACATGAAAATTTTAGAAGAAAATCTGTCTTCTATTAAAATTATTCTTGATTGAATTACGTTACCGAAAATTCTGTTTATAAATATGTAGTTAAAAATGAAATAAACCACAATCAAGCAAAGAAAAAAATGTTATTTAAACAAGGCAGAAGAGAAATTTGAATAATATTTACCTATATATAAACGAATCAAGAAGAAAAAGAGAAATTTGCAAATATTTACATTAACAACATATATGAAAATTTAACAAATTTTAAAATTAAACACATTTGCACACATTCATAACTACAATAATAAATCACTACAAATAGCAGCAATACTATATATTAAGAAGATCTCAAAAAGTTATGGCTGCAAGAGAAAAAAAACTAAATAAAATGAAATTCGTTAGCTGATGTATGCTAACACGCCCACTCACAAATACACTTAAACTGGCATTAACACAATCCATTGAAATGCAAATTTTTAACTACTAAAATAAAAGCGAATAATTGTGGTGAAAAATAAATTACATCACTTTGGCGCAAACAAAAAATATTTGTAAATCATATTACAATTTATGCTTAAAACTATAGCGGTGTTGGTGAAGGTGACGGTGATGGCGACTGTAACTCTTTAGCGTTGACGTTGACGAATGGTGATTTGGTGATTTTAATGATGACGCACAAAAGCAGCAGCAACAGAAGTTTACTTGACGGTGTACAGAACGCGTTTAACTCAAGTGGAAAATAGAATTAAGCAAAAAAAGAAAAAGAAAATCAGAAAAAAAGAGACCTTCCATATATACGTAGAAAATGCTGTATACAATTATGCAATTCTCAAATAACCTTTGCGAATTTATTTTGTTGTTGCCGTAGTTGTTGTTTAATGGGAGGGCATAGAAGGCGGTAAATTTCCTAGCATTTCAACTTTACACAAATAACTTAACAAAGTAACTAATTTTTTGTTGTTGTTATTGCTGCTTTTATTTAGCGGTATGCAATACATTTACTCTACTACTACTGTGTTTCTATGTTTGGCATTTTGGGGTGATGCCAGTTTTTATTGAATGTCATTATCAAGGTTTCTTGTTTCTCGCCCGTTTATGTGCATGAAGTTAAATGTTGTTGCTGTTTTTGTTTTTCTTTATCTTTATTTTTATACAACTGTCGTTTTTATGAATGAATATGTGCGCATTCAAGTTATAAAATGGAATATATTAGCAAAGAGCAATGTAGCTACAGCTGAGAGAAAATAAACTTTTGAACTTACTTACTTCTTCTAATTTCTTTCACTTCTGTTGTCTATGCGCAGAATATGTGATTATAAAGTTTTTGTTTAGAAGTCTGAATTGAAGATTTACAATTGAAACACACATTTTGCTTTGGACTCAGAATTAAACTTAGTTTTTTATACCTACGGCAAAAAATCCACTAGAACAATTTGCAAAAAAGTTCTAATAAAAGGGTAGCGGAAGGAGATATCGAGTGTTTTATAACAAACGAGACAAAAGTGCGCGAATTGAAACGCAACAAAATTTTCGAAAGTCGCAACTATGTACATCTAACAAGATCTGGAATAAAGTGGAATTATTTATTGGCCATTTGTCTAGTTTTTTTTTATCGGATTTTATCTTCGTTTCGTTCTTTCACATTTATTCAATGGACTACCTTGAATTATTTCTGACTATTCGGAATTAAAATATAAAACATTAAATTTTCTACAAAAGACGTTTGAGATTTTTGATTCGAAAGCTGGAGTTACAAATTTGTGAAGTAAGAATGACAGATCAAAGGGAAATAAATTATACTTTTGTATTTTCAAATGTTAACTTTGTCAGAGCCTAAGCGCTTGGAAGTTCTCTCGACATTATGATACGATAGAGGAATCACACTAATATTAAAACAACAAAAAATATTTAAATTGAATTAAAATTATATTAAGATAAAATTTGGTTTTTAGGAAGACTAATATGATTAATAGGTATGAAAAACACATCTGATCTTAAAATTACAGTAAATTTTATAAGTAGAAGTAATTCGTTGCCGCATGATTTCACTTTCAAATTAAAATAGTAAATATTGCAGCAGATATTAAATAAACAAACAAAATCAATCTAGGAACGAAAATAAAACATCGTCATAAGAAATTTATTTAATCAATTTAAAATCATACGAGTCTATCAGTATACCAACGAGGGACTGCAACAACAATACTGAATTTGTACCATAAATAAATAAATAAACAAAGAAAGAAATTACCAGTAAAAAAAGAAAAGAAAATAAAACAGAATACGCAATTGAAATTGACAAACACTATGCACAAGAGTGATGAAGTTGCGACTCTACTGAATAAAATACTTTGTATGTACATGGGTGTAGCCAGGATAACACCTTTACAGGAAAATTGACGCGTAAACATCAATACGCTTTCTAGTTGTCAATACAAACTCTAGGCTATTAAAGTAAATAGGCTGAAATGTAAGCTATGACGTCAGCGACAAATGCCGATGCCATTTACGATAATTTCTATACACCAAACAACAACACTTTCTTTGTTTTCTGCTGATATTTGTACATAAAAACAAATAAATTTAACTATTAATTTTTACTTTAAAAAAAAATGTTCATTTTAAATGTTGGGAAGAGAAAGCAAGCGCCCTGTAGTCTTTTACTCACTTGCTTCGCCCATGTACACTACAACTACTCCTCTCGCAGCAAGGAACGCACAATCAACAAACAGCAATGGCAATTAGCTGCAAAACCGCATTATTTCAATAAAGTCAATGAATCATCAACTGCAACGAAGAACCAAACGAAACTCATTTAATTGAGGGCACTGAGTGAACAAGATGCGCCATTTCAATAGAACCCCTAAAAAAAATAGGTGCAGTCCAATACAGCAGCATAAATTATTACGACATGTTAATGTAAAATCTTTACATAGATTGTGGTAACTGCAAACAAGTGGCACAAGCATTTAGCAAGCAACTTCTGCTACACATTGAATCAAACACACGTACACATCCCTCTTCAGCTACAATAAAAGCAGCACTTGTGTATAATTGAACAAAAGCTCCAAATGTGAGGAAACCATACTCAAAAAGTGGAATGCTACGTGCACGACGCCGGTGGCGCTGGCTGGCTGAATATTGGTGGGTGTGCGTTGCACATTGAATAAGAAAAAAAATAGGGTCACCAGAATCATTCGACTATTTACATGTGAATAGTCAATATTAGTCACTAAAACACGCCCAGAATTTACGAATTACTTAGAAGTGAAAAGTGTAGACGAAGTTGATTTTATTGATATTTTACAATTGCATTTTCCCAATTTTCACACAAAAGCAGATTGGAATGGAACTCACCATCTTGCATTTCATCTTCGATGTTTTCCATTTTACACCGATTCTAACTGCACTTGAACACTTTTGCTAATGCAAATCTTATTGCAAAATGTTTGCTGTATTCACAGTGTTTGACTAAAACTATATTTGTTAGCAACTTATCTAATTTTCTTAAATATAATTATTGAATTTCACTCAATTTTCGTCAAATTAGCCATTTTTCTTTTTCGCAAGTTTTGACGTTTTCGTCTTCGTTGCACTGTCAAAGGTTTTTTGACTTTTGTTGGAGAAGGAAGAGAGTATAGAGGAAAAACAAACAAAAACTCCAATCAGCTGAGGGAGATAAATGTAAACAAACTTAAATCCTGAGAGTTGGCTAATGTTCAGTGAATCTTGATGAAAGTATCTTGCGTTTTGTTGGAAATTAATATTTATTTTTTATGATTAAAGTTTTAATTTACTTTAATATGCATTTGAAAAGTTTGTTTACATTCGATCAGCTGTTCAAATTTAAACAAAACAATAGCGAATTGGGTGGAAAAGTCAAATAGGAAATGTCAATATTTTTGTGTTGTCATGGCTGGAAAAATTGGGAGGAGCTATAGAGTACTATGTAATAGAGTTATTGTTACACTAAACAACAAAGAGTGATTAATATTTGAATCGTGAAATCATTAACTTTGGATTCTATAGGAGTTGAAACAATTTTTTGTAGAAATATAAAATTGGTTATATTAATAAAGTGAACGTAGATGATCTAGGAGAGTGTATATAAAAAATCTTTTATCTAATATAACCTGCACAAATTAGCAGGTCTTCTCAAGTAAAATATCATTCGCATTGAAAATTTTCTATTTCTTTAATAAATAATAAAAGTTGAGTCGTCGTCAATGTGGCCAACTTTTTTTTCAAAATCCGCTAAAATGAAAAATAAAACGCATATTTTCTTTAAAAAAGCGCTGAATTTTTTCCTTATAAAAGTGTCAATATATATATATTAAAAAGAAAATTAATTTTAAAGTTTTTAATTCATAGCATTTCTAAATTATACAATCACTAGAAAAACTAAAACAAGACAATGGAAAAAGAGTATTTTATATACTTTGGTCACAAAAAATATACAGAGTAACAATTTATAACTATAAGTACATATTACTACATAAAGTTTATATTCTCTTCATTACTATTAGCTTCTTCTGACCATAACACACTCTTTTGTCTGGATTCAGAAGCATTATAAACACTAGCGCTGTTTATTTAAGTCATCAGGTATTTTGTAGTTTTCAAAAAATTAATTTTCGTGTTTTAATCCATTTTTTATATGAAGTAAAGAATTTATTGAATGGATTTGGTTTTAAATAAGTTCAATGCTCATTGTTTCGATAAAAAATGTTTGTTAGGATTATTCAGGAAACAAATTATTTAGCGGAGCATTTAGTGTCTTTTAAATTGAAAAAAAACACGCTGGGAGCTAAATATCTTTTTTACGCGTAGAATACGCGAGAAATTTAACGAGAGAAGTGCTGAATTGGCCACACTGGTCGTGGTTCATACGTTTTTAAGAAAAACATTCTTAACCAGTGAACTAGAAATTTTAATAATTTTTTCAGTTAATGTTTTTCCATAGATAGAATGTTTTGTCTTTAGGATTTTTTTATATATTGAACTTCAGTTATAACTTTAAATCCATACCATATTTTTCAGACAATGCCCAATCACACTCAAAATCTTTCTAAGAATATTACACCAATCACTTTATGTGATAATAAATAATTCTTTAAATTTTTAAAATATTTATTTCCATATTAATTCATTAATCATTACAAAAATACATTAGAAAAGTGACGTTCTACTCGTAGATATTAAATTATACATATTTCTTCTTGCATATTCTTCAAATGCAATATTACGAATACAATAAATTGAAGAAATTAGATATTTATAAAACTACATACATATATATAAATTATGTAAAAACTAAACTAAATTAACCTCTGGTTGCGATTTAGTATCGCGGTCATGTTACAAATTAATTCTGAATCAAACTTAGCAAGTACATACAGACATATGTACGTGCAAAGCCAATAATTATTTAAAGAATTGAGTTCCAAATTCTAAGGAATTGAAATTTTATTGCAACGACATTGAAATGACACTGCTCCTCTCCATACTTATGTGGTATGCTACAATGCTAATGCTAAAGGATTTTCTTTCATTACTGTACTGTACATTTAATTCATTTCAATCAGATTATATTGAATACATTACACTGTGTTACAGTGAAATATATCTGTGTGTATATAGTGGAGGCTATGAGCCTGGTAAAACTTAAACTATAGTAAGTTCTGTCAAGTACTAGTCCGAAAGGGACAAACCATCGCAGTCTTTTGCTGTACCCAATAATAGAGATTCCGAAAATACAAGCGAAGTTCCGTGTGTGCCACTATATTAATTTCTACCCGACCTGCAACCTCCACTGTTTTTGGAAAAGTTTTTTACAATTTTTCTTATTTTATAACACTATTATAAATAAAATTATTAAAACTTTTGTTTTGTTTTGTTTTGAAAATCTATCAAACATAACTTAAGATAGTGGGCTTATGAGCTCTCTAATAGTGCCGCCAGTTGATCATTTGTTTCCAAGTACACTAAGGTGGGATCCTCACCCAATTCCAGACGCCCATAACGTGCAATGAGCGGTTTACTGTTACTGCCGTTACTGTGGGCATTGCTAGAGTTGGTGTGGGGATTGGCGTGATTATTGGCATCCTGTGCTCGCTGTGGCCATTTGCGTTTCGGTTTTGTGTGCGTCAACATGTGAGATTTAAGATTTGTCGACTGTGCAAAGCATTTGTAGCAACCGTCGTGCGGGCAATGATATGGACGATCGCCGGTATGTATGCGAACGTGCGTGCGCAGATTGAAGTCGAGCGAGAAACGTTTACCGCAGCCCTCAAAGGTACACTCGAATGGTTTCTCTCCGGTGTGCACCAGCTGGTGGCGTTTCAACTTGGAGCTTTCCACGAAAGACTTGCCACATTCTGCGCACACATGACCGCGCGGACCATGTGTATGCATGTGCTTGCGCATGGCTGAATGATTGCGGAATTCTTTGTTGCAGTCACGATGTGTACAACGATATTCAGCCACACTCTTGCTGTTGTTACTACTGCTGTTCATACTGTTTGTGCTCGCTGCAGTCGCAGAATTGGATAGGGGCTGTGCAGGTATTGTTGTCGTGACCGGTCTTGTCATCGTCGCCGCCTGCGCCCTCGCCGTGGCTGCTTTTGCTGACTGCGACGATATGCTACCTTTCAGACGAACATTTGTTGCAGAGTTTTGCAAAATTATTTTAGGTGTTGTGGGCGTATACGAAACTACAAGTTCATTTTCATATTCATGTTGCAGTTGCGGTTCCTCAATAAATCCATCGTCGTTACAATTTTCTATTGAATCGTCATCGTAATTGAAGCGATCGCTGTATTGCGATTGAGAATCAGCAGTTATTTCATACATTGATGCATTATTTTCAGATTTGACGTCATTAAATTGTGCCGTTTCTACTTCTTCTACAGTTCCAGTAAAAGGATCTGGTACAATTACATACTCGGCACCAGTAAGTCCACCATGCCCATGTATGATGCCGTCGTCAATCACTAACTTCTCCAAATTCGAATCAGAATCCACTTCTTTATGCACTGTATGCAGATTTTCATCATCGTCTTCCTCGTCCTCTGAATTAAGAGCTGACCACAGTGTTACATTGAATTCGTCTTGAGTGATGCGAATGGGTACTTTGGTTTGTTTCCAACGTTTTGCGCTAACAACCTTTTTCGGAGAGCTCTTTGTACTACTACAGACGGTACTTCTATGTTGCTCTTCCTTCACGAATAGTTTAAAATCTTTCAGCGTTGAGCTATTCGAATCATCTTGCATTTTAATAAAACCATCTTGCTCCACAACTTCTTCTTTGACCCACACGTGGCTATGGTCCAACAAGTCAGTGGGCTCTTTAATTTGCGGCGAAGTCGACTCATCCATTTCCTCCTTTTCATTTGCATAGTGCTGCAGCTCATGCGTCAGCATATTCGGCACATACTCCTCATATTTGTTTACATCTCTATTCACTACGTAATCGTCGTCTTCATCGTCTGTCTCTTGCATAATGATTTGTGGTGGTAGAGCCTCAGCAGCAACGCCAACTCCCGTCAGCGCACTTGTTTCCGGCACTGCATAATACTGTATGCTGTCTCCGGATATGAAAAACTCGCCCTGGTCAATCACAATGTTGCCCTCTTCATCCCGCTCGTCCACAATTTCTTCAATAAGGTAACTTTCAGCACCGATGTGTTCATCTAACTCCGACGAGTACGGCTGCTCCACAATAGTAGTGGACGGTGGCAGAATGTGTGTGAAATACAGTGGTGAGGTCGTTGCGCTGCTCGGACATGGAGCAGGCACTGCTGCAGAGGCCAACGACAAATTATTTACTATCGATGCTGTGGGGTTCATATGGAAATTGTGATTTGCCATCATTTTAACTGCAAAATCAACAGGTAAATACATTTGTGTAAGTTCGTAGTTTAAAAGATTACAAAACAAAGACAATTTACTTGCTTATCACTGAATATTTGAGTTTTCCAAATCTGCTTAGCTGTCAGCGCGATGACGCTGACGTCTTTTGCCCCCAGACGGGTATGCTCGTAATGCGCTTGCAGGCACTCACCAAAGTGTTCAAGTGTTTTCAAAAGTTTCAAATTTAAAAAATAACAAGTTTTTTTTAATTGTTTACATAAAAATACTGTAAATATTTTTAATTAAGCCGGCAAATATGGCGGACCAAATTTATTTCGAGTTCCCGCAAAAACTAAAAATATTGCACAATGTGTTGCTGTTTTTATATGCAACGCTTAGTTCGCACAATATTGAAGCCTAGTAATAGCTATGTATTTCGAAAAAAACACTTATAACACTAATTTATCAGCAAAATTTATTTTATTTGAATAATTGGGGAAAAGTCACAAAACTTTTTGCGAAGAAGAGAAGCTTGTGTGCTGTCAAAAACATATGGACGTAATTGATAAGAGAAAGAGAAAGAAACAAAGAACAAAAAGAAGTACCGAGAAATACCAGAAACAAAAAATACCATTCAATTTAATATTAAATTTGCAGAGTTGCCAATTGCGAATCTCAAAAAAGGTGTGTAGCTAGAGTATTTTACAAGTAGCTTATTTTTTGTTTTATTTATTCTTTATTTATTGTCTATGGATAATAGAAATCCTTACAGACTAAATACAAATAAAATTAACTAGCACTATGATTAATAATTAATTAATACATTTTTAAAACATTGTTTGGATCATGAAAAATTGAGATCTTTTATTTTACTTATTTAAGTAAATTGAGTTAACGCCCTGCAAATGGGCTCATTCAAGGTATAATTAATCCAATGGGCTCTTATAGCAAATAAATTTTTATGGCGAAGATTTTTATCTGGTACATTAAAAGTTGGTGTATATTTGCTTTTGGACCTGAAAACTAGTTACTTGTGAATGCACCGATAGGAGTTCAAAATGCCTTTATCAATTTCATAACATTTTAAACACTTTACTAGCGAATACTACAATTGCAAATATCATATCGCAGTTGTCACCTTCTGCACAATAAACCATTTCCAACTTCTATATATTTTACACGTACAAGGTAATCAAAATTTAGTATCTACACATAATATAAGAACGATAGGAATTAACTTTAGCAATTCTCAACTTGGCCACCATTTTTACGGTTCATGATGCTTGGTTTCTATTTGTACATTGGCAGTGTTCTTTTTTTGTAGCCTGCATACGCTTCGAAATATATTTGTATATAAAATGCGATTACTTCAGGGGACAAAAAAGTTTCAACTGTATCACATATATTAGCTTATATTAGAAAAAGTTGGCGTCTCTTGTGGTATAGCTCACTCCATACAAATATACTGGTTTATCACGCAGAGCACACAGAAAGTGTAATCACGTAGTACATAACTCAACTTTTATAGAATAACAATGAGTAAAAAGAGAAAAATCGACGACGTAAACAATAGCATGAGGTGTTTTGTTTATGACTTTTAAAAGTTAATGAAATCGCAAATTGGCACATTTTATTTCATATTTATTTATTTATATATTACTGCTGATATAGCTCAAAATATTATTTTTTTATTGGCGCCTACTCTCTATTTATTAGCTACGGCCACAGCTGCACCACTATTAATGGGATTTTTTTTTTACTCGTTTGAGGGGTCTTTATAATAATTTTTGGTTCATAAAAAAATGCAACTATGAACAAAGTCATACACCCTCATACGTTCTTGTTATTTTTGCAATGACAAGGGTTGAAAATAATGCGGCATAAAATTCTCGTGAATTCTATAAATTTTCCAAAATTATTGTATTAATATTAAATTAAAAAAGAAAATTAGAATCAAATTTAGTTTAAAAGGTGAGTACAAAATTTCATTGCTGTATAGCCAATAATACTTAAATTTTGTGTCATCATAAGCTGCTACCATGAGCAATATTTGTCAAGCCTTTTATTGAATCTTATCAAATTATTTATTTATTTATTATATTGCGTTCTTTTCTGTTTGCAATGCATTGCACTTCTGCTTTGTTATCAGTCAATGAAATTCTAGTTTGCATCTAACATGGAAGTTCCCATACACCCATTGACTAATGATCCCACAGCTGCTTGGAAGGAAATTTCAAAGTCACAACGTGTTATCAAGGTGACCATGAAACCACCAAAAGTTGCAGTGGCACCGAACAAGGCGCGTGTAGTTGTCATGAGCGATACACATTCGCTAACGCCATACATTAAATTTGATATACCGGAAGGTGATATCTTTATACATGCAGGAGATTTCACAAAATGCGGTCAGCTGGAGGAGGTTGTAGAATTTAATAATTGGATTGGTGCGCTGCCACACAAACACAAAATCGTGATTGCTGGCAATCATGAGCTTAGTTTTGATAAAACATTTACGCATCCATTTCAGAATAAAAATAATTCAGAACGGTAAGTTACAATGAGTACACCGCTTACCATATAAATAAAAAATCGTATGTTTATAGCGCAAAGCACAAGGGTGGATCAATACTGGATGATTTACCAACGCTTGGTAATACTCGTGAAAACATAGAAAGAGCTGTACAAACACAACACATACGTGAAGTGCTTACAAATTGCACCTACATTGAAGATGAACTACTTGAAATATGGGGCATACGTATTTACGGTAGCCCTTGGCAACCGGAATTCTGTAAATGGGCCTTCAATGTGCCACGCGGGCTACCATGTCTGGAGAAATGGGATCGCATACCCGAGAGTATTGATATTCTAGTCACTCACACACCTCCTGTCGGACATGGTGATTTATGTTGTTCAGGAGTACGCGCAGGTTGTGTCGAACTTTTGACCACGGTACAAAAACGTGTCAAACCAAAGTATCATGTGTTTGGACATGTACACGAAGGATATGGCATCACCTCGGATGGACGCATTATTTTTGTTAATGCCTCAACATGCGATATTAATTATTTACCCAACAATCCGCCGATTGTGTTTGATGTTACTTTACCGCCGGGTATGAAAAAAGACGATGTTTAAAAGCGTAAGGAAACCTTTTTAGATATTAATTTAGTATATGTTTAAATTTTTAGGCTTTTATTTAAATTTTTATATTAGCTCGAATTTTGTTAAATATTTAATCATGAGATATGGCTTTACAAACTTATTTTGTATGTTTTGTAAATACGTTTTTTAAAACTATTTTTGTGCATATCTGAAAAAATTTGTTATCATTTTGTACCCACACTCATAAAAAGTTCAACACGTTTTATTTGCTTTCATTTAAAATGCTCATAATTTATAAAACCGATTTTAAAGCGCTTATTATATATATAATATTTTTTTTGATTACTTTATATTTTCGTAATCGAATTGCCTTAATATTAGGATTAGAAACACTTGTGAAAAAACGTAGACTTTTATTCAATTGCAATATTGTCAAAAAAAGCTACCTAAATAAATTCCAAAAAATAGATTAAAAAAAGTTTTTTATTTTTTAACCACTTTATGATTTGTCATCATGGCCTAGTGCTTAGTGTGCTGGACTACACGGCTGACAATGGTAGCCTTCGCATTGTAAAAATTTATTAAAAATGTTTTCTCTTCACATACACATCCATTCATTAGGAAACTCATTTCAAAAACAATTACAAATTTAAGTTTATCAATTATTGCAAAATTTACGAAGTAATATTTGCTAACAAAGGAAAGAATTTTTCTTATAAAAAAAATTCAATATTTATTACTAAATAGCAAAAGAAATGTTCATCTACTACTAAATTTTATTACATTTTTGATTTTATAAAATGCATCTCTGAGGGAATTCGGTCCATGATATTATAAATGAAACTACCTTCTAATATTTCTACCATGTGTGATTCATGCTATTAAAGAAATTTGTTATTATTGTAAAATTATTTGTGTTTTAAATATGTCGTGCTATTTTTCAAAATTTTTTTTTAAACAAAAAAAGGTAAATTAATCATTTTAATCACGAGAAGGAAAATTCAATTTCGTAGAAGAAAGTAAGCATTTACTGAAGCTACAACGTCTACATACTGCGTTCTATAAATTGTCAGTTACAATATCAAGATTTAACAAATTTATTCGACTTTTGTATGACTAATTGAGTTGTTTAAACTACTAACTTCAAAACATCTTATTTCAAAAATTTATCAATAATGCAAGCAAGATCTTCTCAGCCAGAATCAGTAGAGTCCGAAGATGTAGAAATCCGCATACATCCCTTAACAAAGACGCCAACAAATGCTTGGAAGGAAATCTCAAAGTTGCAGCGTGTGAAAAAGATCACACTTGAATCACCAAAAGGAGAAGTAGCGCCCAATAAAGTGCGCGTAGTTGTAATGAGTGATACACATTCGGCGACAACGAATATTAAGTTCGATATTCCTCAGGGAGATATTTTTATACATGCCGGGGATTTTACTCAACTAGGACGCTTGAAGGAAGTTTTGGAATTCAACGATTGGCTAGGTACATTACCACACAAGCACAAAATCGTTATAGCAGGCAATCATGAGCTCAGCTTTGATAAGGATTATAAGCAAAGGTAGGAGTAATTTATCAATAACTGTTCAAATAGTTGTTTAATTGCTTATTTTGTCCATTGTAGTTTCATCCACACCGATTGTGTAGATGGTATAGTAATGAGTGATCAGCTCACAAATTGCACTTACATCGAAGATAAACTAATTGAAATTTATGGTATTCGCATTTATGGCAGCCCATGGCAGCCAGAATTTGGTAATTGGGCTTTTAATTTGCCCCGTGGGCAAGCTTGCTTAGATAAGTGGAACTGTATACCTAGAGATATTGATATTCTAATTACACATGGGCCGCCCCTGGGGCATGGTGATTTATGTCGTTCAGGAATACACGCTGGTTGTGTAGAGCTGTTGACGACAATACAAAATCGTGTGAAACCAAAATATCATTTATTTGGGCATGTTCATGAAGGATATGGTTGCACAACGGATGGATGTATTATTTTTATAAATGCATCTACATGTAATATGAAATATGAACCAATTAATGCGCCAATTGTATTCGATATTGCAATACCACCGGGAGTGAACAAAGATATGCATACATAAGTGTGCAAATTTTCGGTTTTAAGTTGGGGAGATCATTACTTTGATTTTTTTAATTAATTGAGTTATTTTTATTTTATTTAGTTACTTGCAGTGTACGGCTGTACTCTTTTTCTAGTAAATCGATTATTTATTTCAAATTTTTTGTGATTTTAGATTTAAAGTTTGATTTAATATTTGTTCATTTCTAGTCAGTAAGGGAATTTATTCCATAGATAAATCAATAATGCATTTCGCACTGTCATTGAAATAAATTTGTATGATATGAAATGCCAAAATCATTGAGACAAACCCACAGATATTCTTCTTCCGAAACTTATCCCAATTTCGTTAACACGACTGTTGGTGTCTGGTATCGGTAAGAGGGAAACTAAATTTTGTAAATAAAACTGCAAATTTTTCGATCTAAGTTTGGAAATCATAAGAATCACTTGAATGGAAAGAGTTTATAATATATATTTTTTTAATTCTTCATATTCGTCAGTTGCAAAAATCTTTGAAAAATAATAAACAGCTAATTCGCGATTTTTTTTTTTGTATTATTATCTTTATTTGTATAATTAACTTTAAATTTTGAGTTTTGAATTTAAATATTTCCCTTAACAGATGTCGATATAGAATATATTCATCTTGCTTTCTCTTAATGTCACAATTTAGTTTTCACCAATTTATAAAACCATTCGATAACTTCTTATGAAAGTCATACAGACTTGGGAACACAAAGTGTTCATTGATCTTTTCACCGTATTTCTGTATCAAAACATTAGCACTCTTTTCATGCACTAGTGCAGCATTCCAACCCACAGCTTTGGCAGCCAAATAATCTGTAGTTGGACCATCACCAATATGCAAACATTCTGATGGTTTTAGATCCTTCAACTCTGAGGTACGCATAGCCAATTCAAACATTTCTGGACTTGGCTTTTCCACATTTGAATCATATGAATTTAAAGCGAACTCAAAGAAATGGTTAATTTTTAGATTACGCAATAACGTATCCAAACGTGGGTCAAAGTTTGCAATTACACCCAGCGCAATTGGTGGTATATTTCTATCGCCTTCTGTGCCATTTGCTTTAGCTGCTAGTTTTTGTTGCATACGCAAGTAATTAAGTAAATCGACGCTGCCATTGCAATGCTGCCAACAGATGCTGGTTTTATATAATTCTATTAGATGATTAGCGAAATTTGCTAATTTCTCTTGTGGTATCTGCGCTCCACTATCAGCAAAAGTGCCTGAAATTTATAAGCATATTTTTATAATTTCAGTGCTGTGTGTAGTTAGTGATAATTATTAGCTACTCACTGCCAATCAGTTCGTGCCACCACTGTTGCCATTCCAAGCGTGTATTGCGGCCAAAGTTTGGATATGCACGATTCATGCGATACCTAAATGAGATACACACAAATTCCATAAATATATAGAAAACCACTTTAAATGGTACACTTTTCGTACCAATTTGCTCTGAAGTTCTTTGCCAAATCATCGTTATCACAGAGAACACCAAAAAGTGCTCCTATTTCACCATATTGCTTGCCAGGAGTAGTACGAAACTGCAGCAGCGTATTGGTCACATCGAATGTGATCAAACGCAAATGTCTCAAACTTGCTGCCATCACTATTTTTAATTTCCGTATTTATTTTGATTGCTTAAAAACAAATTTTATATATATGCTAACGAACCGGTTTCACAGTATCAATCTGAATCTTCACTTTTATTCTTACTTAGTCAAGAGATTTCACAGCACTGTGTGTTTTTTGTTTGCTGGAATTGATGTTGCTGCTGCTGCTGCTGTTGTTGCTGGTGTTGTTGTACGAGCAAAACATATGTAGAGTAGGGTAGAGTACGTGCATGAGCTCTTATCAACATTAATATTAACAATAATAAAAACTCAAATGTTAATTTAGTTAGTAGTTGGTGAAGTTATTATTTTGTTATTATTACCTATATTTTTATTATATACAGCAAACATTTGTTGTTTTATTGTTTTTTAATAGGAACAATACTTGAGTGTATAGATTAACTCACTCTCATTCTCGCTCTCTCACTTCCTCTCATACTCGCTGCTGTTTTTCAAAATCATATTAGTAATACAGGGTTAAACTACCACGAGTTTAAAAAGTTTATATTATATAAATTAAAATTTTAAATTATGCCAACTTGGAATGTTTTTGAGTTTTAATTTTGCATAATAAAATCTAAAAATTAAAATAAGTAGAGAGAATTGGAAATATTTAATGAATAAATTTGGTATATTTTTCTCTCTGTTTTTCTTTCGAATTTATAGTTATGTAATTTAAATAACATTTTTATTCAATAAATTTCAGAAAATTCTTTCTATAATTTCATTAAATCACTCTGTATTTGCACTTTTTATTTGATTTTATAAACGCATATTATCAGTTTCATTTAATGTGTTGTCTAATATCAAATTGACAGAAATATAGCAGCAAACTATTTATATACATATATATATATACTGTATTTAATATTAGGCGTTAGCGCGTAGAGATTAATTCTAACGAGAAGAGAGAAACGCTACCGTTTTCGCTTTATCTAAAGAGACTCAATTGATAGCGATAACAAAAAAAAAAAAAAACTAAATAAAAAATATAATGTGGCTCTTTAAACAGAAAATGGAAAGTTTGTTTAATGTTAAAATTAATTAACTAAAAAAGGTCGCGCTAGTTCAATTCGTGTTTACTTAAAAAAATACTGTATTGAATGTTTGTTGTAAAAATATAGGGTGCTTCCATTTATAATTAATCATAAAATTTTTTCCTAGATTATAATCTATTTAAGGCAATCAATTTGACTTATATATGTGCCTATCAATATGATTTATGTATGAGCTCAACATTATGTCTGAATTATTTGTTAAAGAAACTTAAAGATTATCGACTATACATACAAAATTGAATGGAACAAGTTTGTTTGTTTGCTCTTTATATGTTTCCAGAATCTTAATTCGATCTCAACCAAAGAAAGTTCACATATCCGTTAGCCTCCGGATGAGATGTCACAAGCTAAATATGAAGAGTTTCGGACAAGTGGGCATGATTTTATGAATACAGAGTACTGAAATTTTTACAGAATACAGAGTACTGAAATTTGGTACAAGGGAATGGGTTGACAACGCTATGCCACAGATCAATTGTAGGTGAGGTTGGAAAAGGAGGCATGATATCTCCCGTATAACCTGAATTTTTATTGTGGGATATCTCAGGAACTAAAATTTGGTTTGGATAAAAATATGGGTAAGCTTGGATTATTCAGCGTGGTACCTATACTAAACGCCGGAACTGGGGAGCCATGGAAAAACAATGAAAATTTTGTGTGTGAAAGCCAGATGGAGTAGCAAGGAAAACAATGACTGAATTTAATTATGATTAAATAGCTATAATCACAACTAAATGATTTAGTCATTAGTTAATCATTAGTTTTAGTTATATTGACAGCGTTATGGAAAATTTGAAGTTAAAACATATAACGTAGCTGTACATATCGTCAGGTGTATGCCAAAACCATGAATGTGCAAAAGTGATTTTTTCTTAAAACTCCATTTCTATATTTAACCTTTCGCTATAAATACTTAATTCGACAATTTCGTAAGAGGAATCATTCACAATTACAAAGTTAAAAATGGGTATCAAAATTTTTCTCCATATTTAAGATTATTAGTCAACCAGACATGACTAAATGAATGACTAAAAAAATTAGTCATTAGTTTGTGATTGACTGTTGATGTTTTTATTCATTACTTTCCATTGAATTTTGCTTAACCATTAAGGACGAGCGGAAACCAAAGAAGATAGAAGGAGAACGTAACTTGAGAAAAAAATTGTTTTTTAACCTGTCTCAGGAACGGCTCAGCGACAAGGTGCCATATGACCCAATTATTAAAAACTGCTACTTTTAAAATACTGTTAATAACTGTGATTACTTCTATCATAACCCACTTCGGAATACTAATTTTTCCACTTTTAGGTTGGAATGTCTAACATGATTCGTCATTTGAGAGGCAAATTTTTTTTTAAGAAATATGACAAAACTGGTTCTGTACGATTGACTTTACCTTTTTATTGGTGCTCTAAACACTCTACCCGTACAAGGAAGCGCCATTGAACTGGATGTATTAAATTTTCTGCAAAAAAAAAAAAACAAATTATAGGGAAATTAAGTACTTTTAGCAATGAATGTAGGGTGATTTAAAAGTCAGTCAATGCCGAATTTTTTCGATTAACTATTTAAAGAAATGCAGTGCATTTAGGAATAAAAATAAAATAAAAATATACACCTCAAAAATATACTTGGTTTTTATTGATCATGCTACAACTCAATTCAATTTAAAATTTTTTGAATAATTAAAAAAGAAAACAGTTATTTAAAAGTGGTTTATTTTCGCCCACTGTTTATTCATCAGTTGCTACAGGTAATTAATGTGCAGCAATTTTGAGCCCCGTAATTAATTTTTAAAAATAAAAGTCATTTGGAAATGTTATTACCGTATTGAAGCTTGTGCACGGTTGCTTTAACGAGCAGGGTCATTCATTGACGCCTCGTAAGTACTTTTTCACCACTTTTGGCACACACGAGAATGCAGAAATTAAAGCTAAGAAATTTAATAGTTTATAGATGATAGAGGAACTGTCCCAAAATTCTAAATCTGCCACAGTGAAGGCTAAAATAAAAATTGTTTCTGCCTAAATGTAGGCATTGAAGACTGTGTTGAAATCTAAACCTTCTTCACAGTGAAGGCTAAAATAACAAGATGCACAAAAACGTCACGGTCAAAGAAAAATTGCCAATTTTTTTTGGAATTGTTTTTTTTTTTACAAAATTTTCTTCTTTTTTTTTATCGAATTCGCTCAGTTCTATGGCGAACAAATTTAAAAATTTTGCAATCGGTCATCCAATTATGAAGGCCCCATGTGATAGCAAATGTTTAACAAAAAGATTTGCAATCATTTTGAATATTTTCTTCTTTTTCAGAGCAAATTCTCGCAGCTCCCTACAGCCGTTTTGCCATTTTTCCTTGCTGAGACTGATAAAGTGAGAAGTAGAAGTGGACTATTTAAAGTTTCTATCAAGGGGTACTTAATAAAGTAATGCGTTGTTTTTACTATGTCATATTCCCTGTCAAAGAGAGAGAAAGAGATATTTTCTTATATGAAATTTTGCCAACATGCTGGCATTTTTGATTGAATTTGACATAGTGAAAATCAAGCGTAAGGGCATACGTTGACGCTAATTAAGTAAGTAATTACTTTTTTAAAATTATTGGAAGAGACGAGTAAAATGCAATAAATTGCAAAAAACAATAGGTACAAAGCTCAAAATAAGAAAAAATTAAAAGAAAAACATTGTTTTCTTGTTTAACCCTCTAACTCTTCAGTCTGCCTCTAGACGGGCTTTATATAACGTGCTATAACATACACAGGTATATTTTGTTTGAGACTAAAGGTAACGGTTTGTAGTTGAAATGTGTATGTATACGCTGATATGCTTGGCGTCGCTGTGTCATGTATATTTTAAAAGTTATATCAGTTAAAATTGAAAATTTACGAAAATGAGTCATTTCGTCATTATTTTGTTAAAAAATAATTTGAAAAATTAAAATTAACTCAAATTCTGATCCTATCGCGCTAAAAAAAAAATATCAGTGAGTAATAAAAACTATTTTCTTTCGAATATTATTGTGAATGATTTTCTGAAAAACATTTAGAAGTTTGGCGAGACCGTCTACAGGTGGACCGGGCCAGGGAGGCGTTATTTTTTTGCGATACATTTTAGCGATTTATTAGCATTTTATAATGGATGTATTAGTATGTTTTTTGAATATTGGGTTGTTTTTTGTTTGTTATTAGCCATGTCGCTTAAACGTGCCTGAATCGTTGTTTTTTATTGATTTTTCTTCATCAGAGAAACGGTTAGTGGTTCAACTAGTGGTCACAAAACCACTACCTGAGCCAAAGAAATCTTACATTTCAAGCGATAGCATTCGATATGATAATATCGGCCATTGGTGTGCATTTACCGACAAAACTGGGGATTCCAGTCAAAAACACATTCGAACTGCACTAAATGCAGCCTTAAACTTTGCAATTCGACGGAAAGTCTTGCTTTCTTCCTTTATTTTGCTTTCACAACATTTCCCTTTTTTTTTAGTGCAGATGACCAGGTCCGTGGGATGCATTTTTTCGACTGCACAGGCTAAAAACTACACTTAACCGAAATTCCGAAACGACATTTTTCTTAACTTAATTTGAGTTTGTGAGAAAAACCAAAAATTGGGGAATTAGAGGGTTAAAATTATTTTAAAACCAATTATTTATACACAGTTATTGCATTTTGTTCGTGTCTATCAAAAGTGGTGGAAATTTGTCTTTGATAAGTTTGCGCAAGGATATGGTAATATTAAGAAAAATCGCATTAATTTGTCTTTTTTATATGCTAAAAGATATTTTTTTTAAAATATATATTCAAATTTTTTATGAGTTTTATACTACCGCAACCCGGAAAGAGTTAAAACAGAAATTTGGAATTTTAAATACAACAGCGCTGTTTGCATTGAACAATTTATCTTGATGTTTTTTTTGTGTCCCATTTGTGAAAGAGCAGAAATTAAAATTAAGAAATTTAAAAGGTTATATGAAAATAATGAACGAAAGAAACTATTAAAAATGTTTATTTATATGGGTCCCCATCTAGCGGCAAGTAGCAGTTATGCACATTTGTAATTTTTTCTTCCTAAATGTAGGCAATGAAAATTATGTCGAAGTTTAAATCTTTTTCCAACAGTGAAGGCTAAAATAAGAAGGACGCACGAAACGTCAAGGTCATTTGAAAAGTCAACGAAAAGTTTTGCAAATTTTTTGGATTATTTTTTTAATTTGTTTTATTTTTGACCGAATTCCCACAGCTCTAGGGACAAACAAGTTTAAAAAGTTTACCATTTTGCTTTGCTGAAACTGGCAGTCAATCTAGAGATAGTTTTAATGGTTAAGGGGCTGTCGAGCGACACATTCGGGCCAGAACGGCCCCAATGTGATACCGCATGGTTGGACCAAGAGTTTAATGTCGTTTCGTTAACAATTACCTGACGAGACTCTCAAATAGCGCAGGACTGCCGCACAAGGATTTGAATTATTGGTTATTAAGCCGGTCCCAACTAAATTTAATCAAATTGCTAATTAAACATTTTCACCCTTAACACTGATCCTATATAATTTTTTAAGGTACTTTTCTTCTGCTACAATTTTGTATGTGGATCTAAATAAAAACTATCCATTTTTTCAAATATATAAACGTATTTCTTTTCCAAATTAGTAAGTATAGGAAATTCAAATGAAATTTTTCGACTACAGAAATTGTTCAGAAATATATTTCCAATATTATTATATTTTTAAATTATTTATCACTATTTTGTTTTGTTATAAAGAAACAAATTTAATAGATGTATAAAATGTAGGAAAAAAAGATTTCAGTAAAATTTCTCTATTTTTTTTTTCTTCTAAAAATTTCCAAAAATAAATTGAGATGTGTCTACTACAGGTAGAAACAAACAGAAGCAACCAAAGAAAAAAAAAAAAAAGAAAAAAATTTGTTTTCAGACAAATTTATTTATATATATTTCTCAATAAAAATAAATGTCTGCACATAAAAGAGACGTCTTCGTTGTTGTTGTTGTCATCATTGTCGTCTTCATCGCTTTAGTCAGAAGTAGTAGTAGTTGTAGTACATAGTTGTATATCCGCCCATCCATCTATCCATCCATCCATTCGCCCGTCTGACTGTCCGTTTGCACGTCCATCATCCATCCGTCGGTGATGGTGGTGGTGTGGCAGACGGCAGCAATGGCGCAGGGCGTGGGAGATAGATGTGAATGTGTCGCTGAAAATAGCTAAATGCGTAATATCTACATTGTGCATATATAACTTAGTATACATATACATGTATATGCTATGATTGTATTATTTTTTTCATCACTTTTCTAAATGTGCAAACTAAAAAATATCCAAAAATATTTCAAATACTTTCACTATGACTAATTAAATTATAAATAAATATGAAAGTTGTTAATTGAATGTATGCATTATGAGGTTAACCCTTATGATTTTTTTATACTAATAGAAATTTTCAATTATAAGTAAAATATGCTACAGTAGCACAGCTGAAAGAAGTGAACTCGTGCTGACTTTAACTGGATTGAATCTGGAGAATGTAGTGATTCCTCATAGATAAGAAAAATGACATTCACACAATGGTGATATCGAGTCATTTGAATCCGTATGGATTCTTTTAAACTGGTTCATTTTACCCTAGTCTCTCTCATATTAAACCATCATTTGGAAGCATATCCAAATGAATGATCAGTATTGATGAGTGACTGATCGCATTTGCAATAGCATAGAAAGAGTCCTACATTCAAAGTAGAAATTGAATTTGAATTGCTTGCCACATCTGACTTACCCTCTACCATCATGTACCCTCTTACTAATTTTCATAATTTACCAATTGTTCAACATATTTCACTCTAATGTATTATACTCGTGTACACGCAAAATGAAAAGCAATTAATTAAGTTTCATTTAAATGTGAATTATAATTGAAATTTAACACTAATTTAATTCAATAATGTATACAAAAAACAAAAAAACAAAAAAAGAAACAAACACAGAAAATAAGGGAAGGGTTCAGTGAATCATAAAAAATTTATATTTTTAATAATAATCAAAAAAAAAAAAAAAGAAAGAAAATATCCGCTTTCAATAAAATTTACTCTAATTTCATGAAATTTATTCAACAGCAGCAACACAGCAACAACAGCAATAGCACAAAAATGCAATAGGTAGGTATAAAAACAACGCAGCATAAAACAGCAAAAATATAATAATTTTTCGGTATATTTTGTGGGTTGTTCAATCTCAATTTATATACGGCTACATATGTGTGTACATACAAGTATATATGTACATACATACATATATATGTATATGAATACGTGTCAGTTTTATTAATGATCGTGGGAAGGGAATGTTGTTGAATGCTTTTGCTTCTGCTGCTGCTTTTGCTGTTGTTACTGCTAAATTGCCATTGCTGTTGGTTGCTATTCATTTCAGTTGATGATGATAATGTACATAAAAGAGCGACACAATCATATATACAACAGTGCAAAGCCAGCAATACAACAACACCAACAATCACACAACAAATGTTGCACGGTCGTTATGCGAAAATAAAAAGTTTTCCGAAAACCTCAAAACGAAGCCGAAAGCAAAACAAAGAAATTAAAAGAGCGAATGAAAAAAAAAAAAAACGAAAAATATATAATAAAACTTTTGGCTAAATTGTTAATACACGAAAAAATAGCATTCGAAAGTTGCGAAAAACCAGTCAAAGTCATTCGCTCACATACCAATAAATTGCTCCAGAGTCGTCGTCACACAATTCGATACATGTAACGCAAATGCTCTTAGTTAAGTTGAAGCTATATTTTCAAGCAATTTCTCACACATAGTTAACCCGTGCTTACCGACAACATTTTTTGTCCTCATCTTCCAAGGAAAGATACTCACTCAATGGATTAGTGTGCAATTTGCGGTTCCAAATTTTTTGTAAATCGCTAGGAATTCATTAGAAATTAAACCAATTTTTATCTATTAAATAACCATCGTTTGGAACCGTCACTAAACTGTAGGCTTAACCACCAATTGTCTGGCTAGGGTATTTCTTATAAATTTTTCTTTCTTTCTTTTAAAATTTAGGGCTTTGGTACAAAAGATTTAAAAGGTCGCAGTGCTTGTCCCCTTTTCCGATTTCAATCTATTAAATAATTTATAATTGGGGAAAATTGTTCAAATGTTAGATCTTTATAATTTCTCAAGCCATTAAAACCGACTGCAATTGAATTGAATTTCTTTGCATCTTTAAACTGAAGAGGAAACTTGAGCATGAGTGTATCTGGGCTAAGAACTAGACACTTGGATTCTAAGAGAAAAGCATCCAGAGATATTTTCCATAAGATGCGTAGGTATTAAAATCACTACGTTTCGGTTTAAATTATTATATTTTTTGAATTCATTGAGATGTTCTCAAAGATAGAGTGACCTTGCTTAAAAAAACTTTTAAACACTGGACAAGAAAAATAAATTTGTTCTTCCCTAAGTCTTGAGCACAGAGAATTTAACGGTAGCGAAGAAGCCGACAAATATAAGTACGAATGGTAGCAATCAAGTTATTCTTTAATTTGAATACTAACAATTTTTAATAGTTAATTTCAAGAAGAATCTCGAAGCAAAAAAAGAGTGAAAATCGTTGGTAGGTTGATTGGTTAGCCATCAGTATACAGTGATGGACAAAAGTCTACAAACACCGCATCGATTTTGAAGTTTTTGAAAAACCCTTTAAATATTTAGTGCGCCCTCAATGGGGGTCAATAGCTGCAGTCATCGAGGCAGCTAAGTTTGTGATCTCTTCAAGAGCTATTATGCTACTAAAGTAAATTTTTTTTTATTTATGAATTAATTAATAAAGGATAATTATGCTTTATAAAACTGCAAACCTATTTTTTCCATTAGAACATTTTAAAAATGAGTAAGATGGCAGGAAAAACAGCCGCATCATCCTCTTGGGCTCAGATTTTCAGGCTTACGCAGTAAACATGATTAATCGGAAACTTTTACACTAAATAAGCTGCTAAATTGTCTCATTCTAGGTAAAAACAACTCAAGAGCTATTGCGAGATTATTTTTAAGCCACTGAAAACTGAGAGGCACCACTTTCTTAGTGTCTGCCCGCTTTCTGTCGAACCAGAGTTAGCATATTTCGCGCTGAAGTATTGTCAAACGAACACCTGAGCTCTTTGATACCGCAGGATTTTCTCAGGCTTATTAATAAGTCTAGAATATTTAAAGAATAGTATTGAAAAGAATATTCTTGAAAACTTTTTTGTAGTTCCAACAAAAAACAAAAAAAAGAGGAAAAGAGACGCCACAGGAATAGGTAGGAACAATTAGAATCTTGTCTCTGCTAAGTTCTTGTGGTTCTGATATTCGAGATGATAACGATGAATCTTCTCCAACAATAAATTGTTGAATGTCTAATGAAACCAGTTGAAGTTTTTAGAAGACTATGAAATTTAAATCTAGATGTTAATTTTCAAAGTCATGACTTAAGTTCATGTCAATTTCGTGAAGATATTTGGAATCAAATCCGTAATTCTGGGTTATGATTTCAAATATTAGTAGCTTATATAGGATATTGAAAGATTAAGAACTATCATTAAAATCACTGATGAGGAATTGTGGCGGATTCCGAAACGGCCGTCTGATTTGCCCGTCTCTTTATACATTGTTGTTGTGATGACTACATTTCTTCATTAACCTGTTTATATGAAACCAGTTAAATTCTGACAAAGGAAAGAATGAACACATATGAATTTCACAAAGTTTTTGTGGAATTATCAAGACACGAATAGCAAGACAATTTCGGAATAAAAGGATTAATAAATGAAGATCTTCGAGCTACCATTGCACTAAGGTCCAGAAATCCGATTTGGCGGCATAAAGTCGAAAATTTCATGGCCGCATTTTTGGTAATGTTATTCACATATCTAATAATAAAACATATCTAATAAAAATAATAGTTTATATATAAAGAAAAAAAATTTTCTAGTCTGCTGGCAACTCTCTTTAAGTGACGCACTCACAAAGTTATAATATAAGAACTGTACATTTTTTGGTACAGTGAACAGGAAAAATTTGTGATTTTCAACAAGTAAATTTTTTAAACATTTCATAAAAATTAATTTTTTGTAATGGAAAATAACAATCAAGGTATGTAGTAAAAACGTACTAAAAAGTTTTTGTTGTAATTGTTGCAGTTACCGCAAAATAGCTGTGCAAAAGTGTAGGGGTTTTTGTGGTGAAATTAACAATCATGTTTGTGATCTGTGGAATAGAACTATCGATATTGTCCAAATTATTAATGTGGAGTGAAATGTGGTAATGTGTATTATAATGTGGCGTTTAAATTTCCTTCACCAATTTGCGTCTTTTGAAGAAATCTTAATTTTTCAGAATCAATTAAGGTGAAAAATACTGATATCCTAATGGTGTAGATGATATGACCAATTTTTTGGTCTTTAACGTTACAGTCGTACGCATATTTTTGCAAATATGTCGAAAATATCCCATGAAACCAAATTTTTTTTTTTTTTACATGGACATAAGGCCTACATTTCATGTGAACAAACTTTTTTTTTAACTTTTGTCATTTCGAAGATATAACCAGTTTTATATGGTCTTTAACGTTACATTTTTTGGAAGTGAGTTTCGTGGTAGCTCTACATTTTGAAAAAAATTAGCGAAAGTAGCAATGAAAAAACCTAAACTAAGGCAATATATCGAATATGAGGGATCAAGTAAGCTACTGAAATTAAAATAATACGAAAAAAATATATTTATCTTGCACTTCAAAGATCCAAAATGTCCGGTCTTTAACGTTACACGAAAAAGTCTATAACGTTACATAGCGATTTTATTTTGAGAAACAAGAAAATATGATGCAATCAAAAACTTAAAACTGCTAGAAGGTGGAAATCGTTCATGTTTGTTTTTCACTGGTTTCCAAAAACCAGTCTTGCAATATCACATTGCAGTGCTCTTAATCCGCCGTCACTCGCGCGGGGTGTATTTTGCACCCCACTATTTTTTTTTCTGGGGAATTGATGAAACTATGTTTTTCTGAAAGCTTGGGTTGTATATAGAAAAGTATTTTCTCAGTTTTCCTAGGTTGGCGATTATAAGCGATTTTTTTCATTTTGAAGTTGCTGTTTTAGTCTATGTATGGTCGCGTCAGAGTAGTATCATTTAAATGCAAATATTTTTACTATCAGAAGGTCTTCCTGGGGGTTTCCGGGTACAAGGAATCTGAATCTGTAGTTTATTTTTACCAATAATGGACGCTAGGGTGCGCTTTGGTGCAAAAAACACGATAAATTCCATATTTTTAAGGGGTTTCGGCTAAGAAGGTCATAAACTTCAGATTAAATGTACGTGATATTCATTTTTTTATTATTTTCATTAAGTTAGACAACTTTCTAAAACACGTCATTGACGTACAACCATTTCCAGATCGACTGATGAAATTTAAAAGCCTTGTTTTCTCAACTTTTTTTTTATAAATTCCATACAAACTACATTTATTTTTAATATTAATTTCTTCCAAATTTGGCAGTTCACATTTCTATTCAATTATTAAAATTAATAGGCTTTGAATGAACAATGATGCCAGAAGAATGTCAAAAAGTTCATAAAACTAGCAGATCAGACATCTAAAAAATTTGTATATTGGACTTGAATTAAATACAAAAATCAGTACAAATCAGTACATTTTCCAGATATATATAGAATTTCACTTTTGATTATAAGATCACGTTATAAACTCATTGTGGCAAATTTCTTTCTTTCCTTCCTCTAAAAAGTGAACAATGAACTGAAAGTTCTTTCAGTGGAATCAAACTAAATTTATATTTTTTCTAAAGTTGAGAATTTTAAAAAACCTTTATTTCTGTCTAGTTTTCATTAAAATAATTCAAAATAGATAAAAAATTAATAAAAAGACCAAAAATGTTATTAAGATTACAAAACTCAAACTACAAAACTACAAAATAGCTAGGTTTGCGTACTGATTTCAGAATTTTAAAATCAGTACCTACTTTCAAAAAAAACCAGAAAAACAGTACATGTACTGACTAAATCAGTACGTCTGGTTACTCTATGCCAGGCTCAGAGGTTTCTGAGAACAGTAAATTATGTTTTTATGTCGAATCACAAAGTACAATTTTTCCAACGAAATTGGTCTTTAACGTTACATAAGTTTGATGGCCAATACAGCGAGGAAATTGAATAATTTAAAAAAAAAAATGCATTTGTATCTAGATCCTAGGTCAAAAGTTCTCGAAAAAAAGTAGCTCGTTCCCAATTTTTGTTTTGTTAGATTTATCAGAAAAAACTTTTTCTAAAAAAAAAAGTCACAGAGATCACTGATGAGGAACCGTAGCTGCTTCCGCAACAATCGTCTGATCTGCTAGTTCTATGAACTTTTTGATATTTTTCTGGCATCATTGTTCATTCAAAGCCTAATAATTTTAATAATTAAAAAGTCTTTAACGTTACATGAAATTTGCGGTGCATTTCAAAGCCATCCCAATCAACAGAAAAAGATTAATTGAACTGTATTTTGAATTTCTTTATTAGTTTAAGTCCTTTTCTACTACAAAAAGCTATTTGCATGAAAAAAAAACTAGAATAATATAGTTATTTTTAGGTTTTTGTTCCGATTTGAATTTTGGCCCATTTCGATCATATGCGCGACACAAGTGAAAGAACGTGCACTATAAAGCAACCGATTGATTTGACATTTGTGTTTCCCGATGCTATACATATGAATGGAATTTAGTCGACATAGTGCAAAATTCAATGAATTTTTTTTTTTTCGTGCGTTACTCCTACAGAAAAAATTGGCCATATGTGAAAAATATATATTGGAGTTAGATGTTGATGATAATGAATAAAAATTATGGTTTTATTTCTCTTATCAATAAGGTTTAAGAAACATATTTTAAGTAGCAAAAATATTGGTTTAATTTTTGTTTATTTAGATACCTTGGAATTTTTTTTTATTTTTAACCGGAGGTGCTACTTCCTGTCGTCTTTTTTTTGGTATGGTCTTTGGTATTGATAACCGGCATCGTTATTCTAAATTTCATAAGCCCACAGAAGTTTTAGTGCTCTATCTTCTTTATTCGATATTCGACCCATAGAGCATGGTTGAGAAAAAAGTGAAGATTTTGGAAATTTTAGCTTTACAAATAAGGGAACGAAATTTGGCTATATAGCCCAAGCATTTCCATTTGATATATTCAATGCGAAAGAAAAAAAAAAAAAGTTACCAATAATGAAATTACCAGCATGCTGTCAAGTATGATTGAATTTACAGTATTACTGAGAATCAAAATAGGAGCAATTCTCAGAGATGAAATTGATTTCTAGAAGTCAGTGTTACACTCTTTTTTTTAATTGTTGCAGTTCAATTTCCTTTCTTTGCCAATGATACTGTCATATAATTTGTGAAAAACCGCCAAAACAATGCGTTATTTTTTGGAGAAGTGTTGTTATTGATAATGCTACCGAGCTCGTCCTAGGCCTTCATTAACAGGCTGTTATTTATATATCTAAAATAGTATTGGTAGCATAATTAATAAAATTGATTGGTTTTTGGTTTATTTATTTTAAAGTGTCTCTAACTTTATTATGACAAACTAAATTAATGCCAAAGCTCCAAATTGCTGTAAGTGAAGGTCTAAGTATCTTACAAGTGTACTAGACACAAGTTCATACTCGTACATACGTTAGTCATTAATAAATGACAATGACTCCAAATGTTGACGACGCCTCTGTGCTTCACACTCAAAAATTCCAAAGTAATGTTGCTTGCTCGTTGATGTTGACCTACCTGTTGATGTCTGTTTGTTGCTGCTGCTGCTGCGTACTGCTGGTGCTGCAGTTGCTGTTTGTTGCCAACGAACAGGGCCAATGGTATGTGGTTTGTTATTGGAATATGCGTTGTCTTTGTTGTTGTATTTGCTATTAATGTTTCTGCTGCTGCTGCTGCTACTCTTGCTGTTATGCTGTTGCAATGACTTTGAATAGTATCTGTGTTTGTATGTATACATGCCTTTTTCTCTCTCTCTCCATCTGTCTGTTGGTTGTTTCTTTTTTTATTATTATTTGCTTGTCTGTCCGTAAGTCTGTTTGTCTGCTGCAGCATATCGACATCGGAATGTTAAAGTAAACATCAAAATTCGAACCGAAAATGAAGTTCCAAAGAAAAACATAAAAATAACAAAAACATAAATTCATTCATACACGAGGAGGGTAAAAAAAAAAAATATGTACAAACAAACAAACTTACAATACATACACACAAACATATTTTGTATCGCCGCATTCATATTTGTATATGCAATATCTACATTTATGTATGTATGTATGTATAAATGTTTGTAGATATGTATGATATATGAAAGACGATCATATTGCGTTATGTGGAGAGATGTTGTCGATAGTTTTCAAGAAAAAGACGAAGAAAAAATGCGTTGCCGCATGATTTTCTTATTGCTCTGCTTGTTTGCAACATGTTGCATTCATTTGCTTTATTATTTAGTGGGTGGAGGAGGAATTTATTGATTTTGTAGTTTTTTATTTTTTTATTTAGGGTTACCATAATGCAACAAAGTACTTAAATTGTAATTAGAAAGTATGTACTCGTGTTTATTAAAGGAAACCACAGGGTCATTAAATTTTTATTTGCAAGTGATGTTGAACAAAAAGTATTAAAATTATTAAAATTTTAACTTTAATTGTAAATTATCTGATTTTTGAAGCCCACCCACTTACGAATATAGCTCCGACTTAATATTTGCCAATAAAAGTTTTGGTATCATAGAAAGAAACTTGGGATGCCTTAGTAAGTAAATAATATAGAAAAAAAAACTGATGTACAAACTTCTAGAACCGCAATGAAATCTCGTTATTTAAAAACTTGAAACTGCGGAGTGTCTCAGCAAAGGTATCATCCGAAGGGTGATTTTTTTAAGTGTTTTGTTTTTAATTTTCAAAAAAGAGGAGAAGTACAAAAATGTATGAAATTTTTATTTGAGTCGATAGATCAATGATTGCCATTTTGTAAGTGATCCATTGTAAGAAGTCCAATTTTGAACCAGTTTTTCGAACATATTGGCATATTTATTTCCAAGGCTACAAATGACGCTGGCTTATCAGCATAGACGAGTGACTTCATGTAACACCACAAAAAACACCAGTAACACCGAAGCAAGAGATTAGTTGCTCACCAACCTCATCTCGCAATAGTTCCATTGATTCTTTTCCACTCTACGCATACAGGTAGGTTCATTGATATCCAATAGTGTAAAATTATCCACGACAAATGGAATTTTAATAATTCAGTTTTGTGGTTTTTATTCCTGTGAAATTCCTTTATATTTATAATTTGTTCCTCCATATACATTCGAGCCGAACATGAACTGCCTGCCTTGATATTCAGTGCAGTTGCGTTCCATATTTCGCAACCGCGAATTGTGTTGATTCGATACCCACATAGTATCGATACTTTTACTCATTACTTGTATCGAATAAAAGTTCCGATGCCACCGAAAATATCGGAAAAAAATATAGTGTATGTACTTGTATCGAATACTCGATTGGAGGGAAAAGTTACACTAATCAAACCGAAATTGGCACCAGGCACCTCATACATCATTTCTCTGATCACGATGGCGTACTCAGTTTTTCGCCTATACGCCATGTTTTTGAGGTATTTTCACTGGAAACATGTGAATCATTTCTATAGATGTATAGGCTGGCTGACGTAAAAGAAGATTTGCAATTTGTTGAGTAGTGTTAACTTATATATATGATATTTATTATATATCAACCAATTTTAGCTTGTTAAAAATATTTTATTTTAATGAAAAGTTTTCAATATACATACATTATATTCTACAAACATAGGCGGCAATATGAACTGAAATATTTTGAATATGCATATTGAATAATTCTGCAGTAGTATTTTGAAATATATTATTAATAGCTGTTAAATGTTGCAATACGACTCATAATCTTAAATATTGTATAGCAATATTTCAATTTTATAAATCAATGTTTTCCAAAAGTATCGAGTATCCGATACTGACCCTTTTTTTCGATACGAAGTAAAATACTTACGGCATGGCATCGATTAAAAAAAGTATTTGAATCGAATAAAAAGTATCGAGTATTTACTCGTTTTTACTTGTATCGAATCATCACTAGCCGCGAAACAGTGTTGACATTGGAGTTGAATATTCTTAAATTTATAAATCGTAGAGAGATTTATAATGGATACCAAATCACTCGGTCCACTTGTTGCCGATATGCCGAATGCCACCAATTTGGAATTTATTCCCATTTTGTTTTTTGTTTTCCGTTAATTTCGTCTTGATATTTCAGCACGAATTATGTAGTCATAATGATTCAAAACCTGTTTCCAAACTCTGTAAAGTTCCCATATCAACTTTAGGAATTTAATTCATAAAAATGTTCAGCACGATGTGGTTAGAGTACACAACCCGGTTAATTGTTCCTTTCACCCAGATCTTGCTCGTGTAAATTTCAGATACCTGCATTGCTTTTAAGTCTAAGCTTCAGAATTTGTAATCCAGCAAATCAGCAAAATTAGCTGATAAAATCTAGTAGAAAATTATTATAAATTTTTGAATTGGAACTAAAAAAGCCAATATCAAATACAATATTGAAGTTCTAAAAGATATTTCCGGCCATGCATGTAGAACATAATGTTTATTGAAACCTTTTCATTAAAATAAAATATTTTTAACAAGCTTTAATCTGTTGATTAGTTTTCCTTCTATTATAAATTTTCTAGCGATTTGCTAAATTAACGTTATTTCTATATGATTCACGTGTTTCCAGTGGAAATATCTCAAAACTATGATTTAAAGGCGAAAAACTCGTGCTGAGTAATGGAAACTGTAGGCTCAACCATGTTGTATTACAATGGGCCGTTCTGGCCTGAATGCTTTCCTTGACAACCACTTAAAAAAAGAGTATTTCGTCTCTTTAAACGAGTATTCGATACAAGTACATATTCGATACTTTTTTCCGATATTTTCGGTAGCATCGATACTTTTATTCGATACAAGTAATGAGTAAACTCGAAAATATAATTTTTTTTATGACACCTTCTCTTGGTAGTAGTGTGGCCAACTCAGCGCTTTTCCCGCTAAATTTAGTGCTTTTTGAAAATTGAAACGCGGAAAAAAGTGACTTAGCGGTCAGCGGGTTTTTAGCGCGTTTTTTTCAATTTAAAAGACACTAAATGCCCTGCTAAATAATCCATTTCCCGAATAATCCTAATAACATTTTTTATCGAAATAATGAGCAATGAACTTATTTAAAACCAAAGTTCGTAACCGTAAGTCATTCAATTCAAAAAATTCTTTACTTCATATAAAAAGTGGATGAAAACACGAAAATTCATTTTGTGAAAACAACAAAATACCTGATGACGTACATAAACAGCACTAGTGTTTATAATGCTTCTGAATTCAGACTAAAGAGTGTGTTATGGCCAGAAGAAGCTGATAGTAATGAAGAGAATATAGACTTCGACATCAATATGTGATACTTATAAATTTTTACTCTGTATATTTTTTTGTGATCAAAGTGTATAAAATACTATTTTTCCATAATCTTATATTAGTTTTTCTTGTGTTTGTATAATTTAGAAATGCTGTGAATTCAAAACTTTAATACATATATAAAAAAATTTGTGTTTAACACTTTCATAAGAAAAAAATTTAGCGCTTTTTAAAAGGAAATATGCGTTTTTTCCTTAATTTTAACGGATTTTGAAAAACAAAGGTTGGCCACACTGTTTGGTGAGCAATGCCACAACTTTTTTTTTTTTTAGGAGAAGATTTTTTCATGTATGCTCCTTTATTTATTTTCTACATCTATTCTTAATCTCGACTACATTTAGTTAGTACCTCGTCTATAACTAATCTATTTTTCTTTTTTTCCATCTAGTTTTCATTTGTATCTTGTCAACATTTCGTCCTCATCTTGTTTATTTTCTTGTTGCCACACTGCGAGGTTTTGCCTCTTAGAACTCCCTGAATTCATTCATTTCCACAGCAGGAGAAAATAATATAAGTTCATTCAAAACTTAACAATCCTCTTTACTTTATAAAAAGTTATTTGTTTGAAGGAAAGAAACCTGTTAATTCCCAGCCTTCACATAAAATTATATTTTTTCCTTGTTTCTGTACCCTATTTAGTAACTTTGTTTGCTTACTTCTAATACTTTTTCAAACAAAGCCCTCAAAAAACAAAACTGAATTCATAAGGTGCAGTCTGAGAAATCGATAGCTCATTATACTTAGGAAACCCAAGTGAGTTTCATGAGAAAATTTCAGAAAAATTTCAAGAGTTCAGTTCCTAATCTTTTATTTTTTTGGCAGTTCATCCCGAAAAAACCTTTTAAGGAATAACAGGATATTCTCAATAATAAAATCGCTGTGAAAAACAGTTTTTCTCCCAGGGTATTTTTCATAACAAATACGTTTTCCACTTAACTACTTTTCTCACATCCGCTCGACGACGATATTTTCTTAAAAAATCTACAAAAAACAAAAAAAAAATAAAACAAAAAGCAAAACAAAAAAAAAAAAAATTAAAGGAAAGAGAAAAGAAATTCATAATACCTCACAGCCAGTGGCATCATCTTTCAAAACGTTGATTTCTACGAAATTTTTGCATTTAAATTTGCCGACACCATTACCACCAACAACCATCAAGTTACCAGCTACGTACATACACATACCTACCACCGGTGATAGGTACCGCCTCAGACAGACACATTCCCATATACTTTATGTGCAATGTGAGAGCTGAGATATAAACATTAATTCGTACATTTTCTACGAGTGCTTGTAGTTAGGTATCTTTGGTATGTTGTTGCAACCAGCTCTTTGCAACAAGCCTCACAAGATCTATCGTAATGCAGAAGAACACCTACAAGGCGACAATGGTACATGTATTACAACAACTGCAACTGCAACAGCAACAGCTACAATGAAATGTGGTAGAAACATAAACAGAAGAAGCGAAGAAGGAACAAGAGGAAGAATGCAAAAATTCACTTTGCAAATACCACTTGAGCAGAGAAAACAAAGCAATGCAATCACTTGCATATAAAATTGTTCTTGCTGTTGTTGTACCTACTGGGAAAAAGTTATTGTTGTTGTGTTGTTGTTCATTCACTTCGATTGTCCGATCACTTTCTGGCTCGCGCTCACCTCTAACAAATTCAGCAGCAACAGCAGAGCAAAATTGATGGATTCTAGGAGCCAGCCATGTGATATTTTGCTTCCTTTTTTCTGTTGCTGTTGCTTCTTCTTTTTCTACTACCATTGCTACTGCCTTCTACTGAGACCTATTCATTAAGTGTGTGCAGTGTGCCAATCAAGTGGTCACGGCACGGCGACAGACAATTATGTCGAAGCCATTGAACTGGACCAATGATGATGTTTGTGTTTGTTGTTGTTATCGCTAACTGCTACGCTAAGTGTATGTGTGTGATGTTGCCGTTGTTTCATCATCATCAACATCATAATCACGTTCATTTTCATAGTCTAATTTTTCGTTTTTTTCTTATTTTCACATCATTTGTTTTTATTGACTTCGAGCTTCATTTGAATGTGCAGTAACAATCAACGATCTCGTCAAAAAGCTTCATTGTTTTTTGTGTAATTCCAAAAAGGAATGCTTTAAAATATTGAAAACTTGTTATTGGTTAGTTAACTAATTGAATATTTACTTTTTGTGTACATGTACCTCACCAACAACAGCGCCTCCTCAGCAGATTCTCTAGTAGAGTTTCACCCATACTACAAATATCACTTCACCACAAAAATGAAATTAAACCCATCCCAACCTATTATCACTTTGATTTTTCTTTGTTTTGCTGTTGTGGCAGGCCTCGAGAGTTTATTTGGTGAGAGGCGACACAATCCGACGCGTTGCATACAGTGACAACAAGTAGATATACATATAAAAGTGCGTTAAAGAGCTACCACCACTATCATCACCAGACACATTCCAAACCACTTCATTCCTCAACCATTCCCTTCATCATCGATTCAGCGGCGAAGGAACACATGAACAGCCGATAGATCGATCGATCGATTTTATCACACACATACATACATACAGACACATTTATGTACATACATTCTTTTACCCATAATTATTGAACTCTTCTAAAAGTCAAGTATTCAGGCGATATCGTTGCTGTTGTTGGATGTGATGTATGCAAGTATGCAACAACTTCGTTGATGTTGTTGTTGCCCTCGTTGCGTCGTTGCTATTGCCGTTGTATTTGTTGGTTCTGTCTGTTGTCTCTTGCATTTAAATATGAATACCGTTGTGGAATTTCTGGAATGCATAGTTAAAGAATTGGTTTGTTGACAAAAGCTACAACAAAATGAGCAACAACAAACAAACAAATATATAAAATAGACATACAATAACAGTGTTAACGATTATAATTATGGGTCGCACTGTGGTAGGCTATAAAATTCTTCAAATCAGGTGTATTACTTTCCTCTAAATTATAATGAATATATGTATGGTAAAAGTATGATTAACTTAAGCTCTATTAGGAATATTAAACTTCCATATTTAATGTAAGTTCATTGAGAAACGCCATGGGAAAACAAAATTTGAGCTTATAGATGGTTTTTGATAGTTAAAAAAAGATTAGAGCATTGAAATCAGCATAATTGATTTAGAGATATGACTGGTTTTAATCGAGACTCGCATGGTTGTAATAGTTCTCAAGGATTAGCCAGAACATTTTTTAGATCGCCGGAGAAATGGCTGGTAAGTGTAGTCCTGCTCAAAGAAAAATCTATATAGCAAGAGTTGTTACAACCAAGGATGTACAGTGAAACGAAAAATTAACAAGAGTTCTAAAATTATCAAAAAATCAGGTCCAATCAGTATATTTTTTTTTCTCAACAGAACAAACCAGTTTTGTTTTACGAAGATCCAGTCTAGTAAATATCGTTGAAATTCAATTCTATTTATTTTAATTTTAAGCTGGAATAAAAATTTGAGATCGCTTTTTTTACATTTTTTCTATGGTCTTCAAACTGTGCTCCATGGTGCCCTAGGGTTCCACAAAATTTTCCAAGGGCTCCGAGTTAATTTTCAAATTCTAGTCATTTATGTTCGGCGATTTTAAATTAAAAATAAATTTGAATATGTTTAAAGCTTAGTCATAGTCAAAAATAAAGTGTACTTCAACTAAACTATACTTTAATGCCATGCATTTCTTATAATATTAAAGTATTGTTTAGTTAAATTAAACTTCTTTTTTTGACTATGACTATGCCCCAAACTTTATGCTTCATTTACGATTTTATTCTAGGGGCTCCACGATACCGAATACCAGTCAAAATGGCTCCTTGGTCGAAAAAGATTGAAGACCACTGGTACATTCGATAAAAAGTTTAGATAGAATTTCAAAAGGAACGATATTTTATAGATTAAAAATATCACTCCGATCGAAATAAAAAGTATTCGTTACTAATGGAACTTAACGTTGAAATCCTCTTGTTTTATTCTGTCCGTAACTTTGGCGGGTCAAATGGAGAGCCCCAAATATAACTGTGAGAGTAAGAGATATAGGAAAATGCTCATATTCGCCATATATTCGCCAATAGATCATTTACTTCAAGCGCACACACAAAGAATTCACTGTGAAGGAATTATTGCTATGAAATCTTTATTCGAAATGCCGAACAATAATTTGAACAGGTTGGTGTAAAACAAGTACAACGTAGTATGGTGCCTGCCAAAAATGTTCGAGCTCATCGAGTTAGTCCGAACTGTTATTAGAGTAACGTGGTAGCCCACCAGCAGCCTAAGGTTAGATTTGGTGTAAGAGATGGACTGATTATGGGTGAGAGTCGTTTTATCGGCGGCCTCGTTACAAATAACTTCGTTATAGATAGACAAGTGCTGGAGACTCAAAACACTTTCACCAGTTTAGAAGAAAAGGTTCATGAAGAGAGTGCCAAGATAGCCGCATGGGTGTCACAAAATTGCAATAACTGTGTCTTTTAAACCTTTGTGATGGTTTATACTTGCACAGGTTTCGGCTTGAAATATCAAATACCCAGTGAGATTGAGATTCCAGTGTTAGGTCCAAAAATTTCAGCACCAAAACGGCAATCCATCTTTGAGCCAACCCATCTGTATACCAATAGCGAAGGGAACAAAGGCGAGGTAGTAGCCAGTCCAATTGAACCTGTAAGCAAAAATTCTTAATCATATAATCCTACACAGAGTCGATTAGAGAGTGGGGAATTTCGTTAAGAATGCTCAAATGAGCAGCATCGGCTTGGCGAAACTTTCCGCCTCAAGGCAGTGATTGGTGTTGTTTTCTTAATACAGACGAGTAACAATACAAGACCAATTAAAGTTTCAATGGCAAAAGTTTGGCTGATACGCATTGCTCCAATTAGAGACGAAGAAACTTTTGTAGCTTGTTGAGTTAAGTAATCGGCGATCCTTGCATGGCTTTGGGCCACCACAATAAAAAAAAAAACTGTATATAACAGGTCTAACTAGAACAGTGTAAACCCAGAAGATCATCTTGGAGACCCTACGTCTTACCAAAGAGAAAGGAAATCCTAGTGGTTTTCGTATGGACATTGTTTAAGTAAGTGTTCCAATTCAGTGGTTTGTGAAGCGTAATGCCAAAGTATTTGAATTCATCAGGGTCAATAACTATGTCTTGGGTGGAAAGGGGACCGAAGTCCAATTTGTATCTTCTAGTAAGGAAAACAAGGGTGGTTTTCTTAGGATTGATCGATGTGCTCTATCTGATGCACCAATTTAGAACCAACAGGAGAGTTGATTTCATTATATCCGTAATAGTTGAACCATCCTTCCCAGAGACGACTATCGCTAGATCATCCGCTGCTACATATCATTCGCGCACATTTTCTGGCCAGCATGTGCTTGTATGTCGTACCATTAACACCGGCCAAAAATGCAACCATTTGGTGAAAATGCTGGCTGTGATATACATAAGTGCAGACCGTGATACTGGCGATAGGAACGATAATTGTTAAGGTGGGATGTTTAAGTGTTTCATAGGCTGTCTTCGGATTTCTATTTATCTTTATACATTTTTAAATCATCCCTTGAGTTTAATTTCGCTCAGAATAATTTATATGCAAAGACTTCAGTGAAAATGTAATTACATCGGTAACCAAGACTTTTTTTCTCGTGAGAAAACTATTAGGCGAGTAAGGAAGTTTTCTTAAGATAACTTCTAAAGAAAAGCCATCAATATTTTTCACCCGTTCTACTCCGAGTAAATTTTAGCACTAATGATAAGATTTTTCCTGAAGCTACTTATAGAAACTTAAAAGCTAAGGGCTTGACTTTTTTTTTTTATTCCTTGGCACATCTACTTAATTTCCTTATCTTACTTAAGTAATTGCTTAACGCTAAGAGATTTGAGAATTGGAGTTGATACATCGCTCCTAGCATAGAGCAGGGCGACAGTAAACTCTTTCCATCGATCTCGATCAAGTGCTATCCGCCTGATCTGGTTCCAGGATGGTCTGTGTTTGCTCTCTGCTAGCATGGTTTTCATCCATGCTTGTGTGGGGCGGCCGGGTCTTCTGGTGCTCTGGGGGTTCCACTGAAGTGACATCTTGGCAATATCTGTGTCCTCCTTATGTATGGTGTTTGACAGATTATGCAAGTCATTGTTCGTGATTGTTTTTGGCCAAAAGATTCCGCAAATGTTCCTCAAGCAATTGTTGACAAAAATCTGTAGTTTGGCCAGACCTTCCTCAACTTATGAAAAGCCGTTTAGGCTTTGGAAATACTGCTGCTACGTCCTCCGTGGTTCCGCTCAAGGTAGGTGAATGTAGAGACATCATCAATACTAGCAGTCAGTGCGCCAAGTGTAAGCGTTAACGGTTCGATGTTGTCTGTCCCCATTCGCATGAGCTTGGTTTTGGCTAGGTTAATCTTGAGTCCTACCATTTTAACATTTGTCATCTAGGATTGAAGTTGTATTGCGTTGTATTCCGACAAACGAGTGTGACATGAAGCATATGCCGTCTACGTAATCAAGGTTGCCCAGCTTTTCATGTGGTCGCCATTGTAAGCCATCTGATATTTCTGCGTTTGTTTGTTCTAGCACACTATCCAGGACTGCAATGAAAAGAAGAGGTGATAGGACGCTTCCGCGTCTTCATAAAGTGCTTGTGTGAGACCTACAATTTTATCTGGCACTCTATTATTGCACAATGTGCTCCAAATGGTTTTTCTGTCGATGGTGTCGAAAGCGCGTTCAAAATCAACGAATAATCCCACCGACTGTTCAATTATGATGCGCAGCGAGTTGATGTGATCAACGCAAGATCTACGTGGCCTGAAGCCATTCTACTCTCTGTGCAGTTGTGCGTTGAGGACTGGGGCAATTCTTTCAAGGAGAATGAATGCGGTGACTTTCTGGATAGTGTCCCATGCTAACTGCATGGTTGGTAAAATATGTCAGCGCTGTGTTTGAACAGTTCAGGCGATATATTGTCCGGGCCAGCAGCTTTCAAGCTTTTAAGTTTCGCGATCGCAGTGATTATCTCGCCCGACGTTGGTGGTTTCGTTGACTATACCGAGGATAACCATTTCAAACTGAATGTGTGATCATAAAATACATACATATGAATAGTAAAAGAAATTTGCAGATTTATGCTAACATCACAGATCAGTTCTAACAATAAATAATAGCATGCAAGAATTTTTGCTTTATCAAATTCCAAGAATTTGTTTTAGACTAACTCGAAAAAAAAACAAGTAATAAAATTCCGACAAAATTCCACATTCTTTAACATATTTGTAATATTTCTTGATTTTTTCTTTTTTGGTTTAGTTTTAATTTTTCTTCTTGTTTTTTTTCTTGTGTTGTCTATAATATGCGCACGAGTTCGTTCCATCGGTCACTTTGAAGAATGCGGAAATTGCTAAGCAAATGTGAATGCCATAAGTTGAAAATAAATGCAATCTTTTCACAGGAAAATCAGCAGCAGCAACAGCATCAGCAACATTAGCAGCAGCAGCAGCAGCTATAACAGCAACAGCATCAGTTAGAGCAGCATCGCTTAAGTTAAACGTGGCGTACATCTAATGCCATGTTCTTGTTCTAGAGGAAACATTCATACTCTATACCCGATTCATACAAACAAACATTATATTACAGGCAAACAGGCAGCCAGGCAGCTAGCGAGCACACACAAGTCAAGGAGTAGTATATATATATATATATTCGCCACACGATGTACTATACCAGTATAAGCTGGTCTGACAACTACTTGCATTTTGCCGAAACATCATCGTGCATGCAGCATTGAGCATTGAGCATGATACATACTTATATGAAGAGAAGCAATTGAAGTTGTTGTTGTGGATGATAATAATGATGACGATGATGCTGAGGAGGAAGTAGAGAAATATACCAATTTTTGCAACCGAGAATATGTACATATAATATTTATGCACCCGCCATTGGTATTTAGTAAGTTCAATTGCAGTACGTAACATAAATGGATTTCATAACTATGTATTTCCCATATTTAACGGCAAGAAAGTAATTGTTATATTTGGGATTTATTAGTATTCTACATCCATGATCGGCCCTCAATCGCTCTTCACTAACAACAAAGGTTCTATTAAGGCAGTTAGTGCAATTGGGATAACTTTTAAATTGCTTTAAAATCATTTGAGTGTCGTTAACGAGAGTGAGATCGATTTCTCATGAATCCCGAGACTAGATATATTAATTGGGTTCAAAATCTGGAACGTCTGGTATGTACGATATTCACTAACTAGTCTAAGGCTACGTTTTTCATTTAAATGCAATTGGTGACTATGGGGTGCAAATGAATATTTTCAATAAACCTCATTGCCGCAAATACAACAACAAAAGAGGGAAAATAGCCAGCCAGTACCAAACTAAAACAGCCCTCTTCGTGGGTATTCATAGACATTTTTAGTGATAGTCTTTGAATATTATAATTTTGAAAAGTGATGTATCTGTCCTTAATCACACAAAGGGGATCCTTCATATTGGGTCTGTTCCCGTACGTTTTGGGTAAAGTCTGGTAAACTGAGAGTAAACAAAAAATACTCTCTGTGATAGACAAAAATTCACAAAAGTACGGGAACGCACAAAACCACTTTTCTTGCACGAAACCAAACGTCAAATTATAACGACAGTTAAATTCAAAAAACAGAGTTTCTGTGATATTTAATAAATTAAAGATTGTTTAATCTTACAAGAAAGTAAATAAATAATGAAAAAATTAAACATATATTGTTCGCCTGACTACTTCTGTAGAATATTCTAGTTCATAATCTCAATTTGCATTATTTAGAAATTGCTGAAGCCCTTAAACGTCAGAAGTTGAACAGACACTTGCGTCATTAATCTGTGGAGAATGTAGTTAAAATCTAACAAACTACTATCAATACATTTTCAAATGCCTTTTAAATATTCTCCATTTTAAATACGAGTAACACTTATTTTTTTTTAAATTCTTTATTTATTTATTAATTTTGAAAATGTTCAATATATTTTCACAAAAGCAAAACTTTTAACATTTTCATCCGGAAAAAAGTGCCGGCTATTTCATGCAACAAGAAGAAGACAATTACTCTCTCATCTCGGCTCTCATTTGCAAGTTTTTTGAGCACAGGAACGCTTTCTGGGCTGTTTCGGGCGAACGCGTTCACCCGCGTTGTAGTACGGGAATGGACCTATGAGGTTTTCGTGATATCAAAACGATCCACTTTATGGTGTTCAGCAGATCTTAGAAAATTAATATTTACTTTACTAAGAAAACTTTTGATATCTGCACTAGGCTTTGTATTTGTAAAGCAGTTTGAAATCAGAAACAATTGAAGGATGCTTTCTGATTTCAAAGCAACTACTCTGATTTTCAATTCACTATTTTGATTTAAAAATAACTTTTCAGATTTATGAAATGACGTTTCCTGATTTTAAAATGACTATTTCGATGATAAAATAATGTTTTTTAATTTTCAATTGTAAAAACAGTAAAGATATAGTCAAGTAAGTGATATCTACGTTGGAGTTGTCAGTGTCTGAAAATTATAATTTAAACCAAATGACCATCACGGTCTTAACGTACTGAATGTAGAGTATAAAGATATGACATGGTAAGCATATTGAATGCTGTGTGAAAATCCGGTCTTGTGGAATGCAAAAGAAAGCAAATTCTGAAATAAAAACAAAAACTTTGGACATGGTTGAACACGTTGGTAGGTAAATGTAAACGTACGTACGACTAAAAATGTAAGTACAGAAATACATATATACGGTATTTAAGTGAACGAAGCCTAGAAAAGATTATAATCAATCAATTGTTTGGATGTGAGAGAGAGTATACAAAGTATTCAAGAATTTGTTTTTTATAGCTGATCCGTATATAACTTCGATTCTTGTGATGATAATATTCTCAAGACAATTTTATTTTGTTTGTTTTTAAGTTTTTCTTTTTGAAATCAGAAATGTGTAGTTACCCCAAAAATAAATTTAACTTTTAGATATCACAAAAATATTTCACTTCCTTCTAAAATACAAGATACAAAATAGAGCAAAAATAGAATTAGAGACAACTTAAAAATAGATGAGTAGTAGACGACGCTGCTGCTCTTGTTGTTGTAGTTGATGTTGATGTCGCAATAGCGGTGTTGCTCGGCGCTAGCGACGCATTTTTTTTCGTCTTCACAGATCACATCAAATTAAATATCGTCTGGCCGCAAGGAGTAGAGTATATACGGAATATGTGTACGGTCGAATCATTTTGAACCACACCGCACCACGACGGGACGCATAGAACTTTTAGACACTTTTGCCGCTATACAAAGATGCAGCGCAGAGCAAATGAGCATATAGAAAAAAAAAAAGAAAAAAAACAGAAAAAACGAGCATTAATTTGTCTGAAAATTAAAGCAAATATAAATACATTTTTTGAGAAGTTCGAGTGAAAGATTTCTGCTCTTTTATTTTTATTTTCTTCTCAAAATAAAGTACATAAATATTTTTGTAGGCGCAAGTTTAAAAGGGGGGTGTTTCGAAGTATATCATGATGTTAGGGGATAGTGTTTGACTGCATAATCTAAGGGGACTAGCATTAGATAATACATTGATTTGTTCACTAGGAAATATTTAGATACATACATAGTATATACATCTATGCACATAACTTAAATGTTAGGCCACGAAGCGTTTTATCTCTGCAACAGAGAAAATATTGGCTTGAAATAAATAGTGTATAGTTACAGTGCTTTTTGGAATATATTATTTCGGTGATATTTTTGAATTCTTCGTTTGTTATTCTCTGTGCAGATAGCGTTACCAATCATACTCTTTTGAAAGAGCCACTTTTGCACTTTCTTTTTTTTTGATTGGTGCTGAATACACGCATTTTTCTATTAAGTGAGGAAATTCCAAGTTCTTAAAAGAAGCCATAACTTGATTGAAGGCCAGAACCATATAACTCTTTACCCTGATTCTAAATCTGGATGTTTGTCACAATTAGATTGTAAAAAATTATTCAAAAAGTGAGTATATTTACTATATAATAATGTATATGATTTTACAGGTGGTTGAATTGCATTTTTAGGTCTTAGAATATCTCAAAATTTTGCGGTCAGATTTTTATTCAGACTCAAAAATTAAAAAACCATCTTGGCTCTTGGGTCTGGCATAATCCAAAAATTCACACAATTTAAAACAAGTTTTCTAAAAATTTCTTTCTACAAAATATTAGCCTATGCAGTGTTGAAGGACCTTAGTCTCAATATTGTAATTGAAGTTCATTTGTTCCATCAATACGATTTTCAATAAAAAGTTGTCGAACTTATTCGCTTAAAAAATCTTTTTATCACAGAACTCTTGTCGGAATTTTTCGCCCTGGGGTTTTGATAATAGTATACCTATTCTGACGACACAATCGGTTATGCTCCTTTCTGCATTGATTCATCAGTTCTGATACCACTCTGAAACGCAAAGTGCCTTGATAGCAACTTCTCTGTCAGAAAGAATACCAACCTTTGGTTAAGACAGTAGTTATTTTATAGTTATTTGCAGGTCTCTGGAATAGTAAGAATCTGCTTCTATTCTTGACTTCTGATACTTTTTTGCATACCACTATGCATATGACGGTATCTCTCGGTTAGATCACAACATGTGGGTTTATTATTAAGTTCTAAAAATAAAGGAAGCCTTGTATAAAAAGCAATCTAATATTTCCACATAAGTAAAAGAGATTAATGCCGAATATTGAATAAAACATTCCCAAGACATCGAAACAAATAAAAAAAAAAAATTCACCATACAATATCTAAATGAAGATAGTAACTAATTCGCTCAGGTAGAGCACAGCGAGCGTAGTGCACATTTGTTAATCCTCTATAAGGAATTTTGTTTTTGTTTTTGTTTTTTTTTTTTTAAGTTTGCTTGATTGCCGCCGAAAACATTAACGCAATGCGACTTCGAAGAAGACGCATTTCAGCAAAATGACCAAAGACGTAGACGACGACGACTACTTGCATTTCCAGGAAATTCTCTCAATAAAAATAAATTCAAATAAAATCCCGAAACAAAACAAAACCGAATAAAAAGAACAACAAAAGAAAAAAAATAAAAAGCATAAAGGTTCTGAAATTCTAGAGTCCACAACATATTACCAACACAGTAGAGAACAACGCATAAAAGTCAGTGAGTTAGCCAGACTGCCAGCTAGGCAGTCAGTCCGTCACACGTTGAACTACCGACCGATAACAAGCAACAACAACATACTGTGCATGCATTCCATACCCCATAGCATGCAGCATATTCCAATCATAACCAAACCTTGCCAACTAACAAAGATGAGGAAGGAGGTGGACGACAATGCTGCGTTGCAATCATGCAAAAGTTGCCAGAATGGCAAGTTGGCTGTCTGCCTGGGTTTTGCTGCTTCTAGCAGTTTTCTTGATCAACTTAGAGGAAGAACAACAACGGCAGCAGTGGTGGCGGAGTTGGTGGCGATGGTAATGGTGGTGGTAGTGGTGGCGGTATACCATCGCTTCTGTACAACTTGAACGTATCCTAAAAAACAATTTTATTAACGTGGTAGAAATCCGCCAAACAGGTTAAATAACGAAAACAGTAACAACAACAACGAATTGATAATGAAAGGCAAACACAAGCAGCGAAGGGTTTCAACTAAAATTCCAAAAAAGACAATGACTCCACATTTTGACTTTTCTTGGGATAAAGTTTGTAAAGAGATTTGCAATCTTTTTTTCTTTTATTTTTTTTTTTTTTTGAGCAAAAGATATTGATTTGAAAATGTTCAGACAAAACATTTGGGAACTCATTAAAAGTGTATGAGAAATAGGAAAGAAATTAGTTGGTTTGGTCTTGCACAAGGATTTATGTCTTGGACTAGACTTCGAGTGTTTTCAGATTCAGATTAAAACTAAAAAGGAAAGAAAAAGCCGCTATTTCTTTGAAATGGCTAATGATAATCAATGAATGATTAACTTTCTTAAATTTTCCATTGTCAAAGCTGTATCCAGAGTTGGGTAGTGATGATTACATTGGGAGTTAAATTCCATCTTCATTCCAAGTACAAGGAATTGTAATCGCTAATTAAATTGTTTAAACTCGTAGGTAATGAAGTTAAAAATATTTTCGATTCCATTACAGGGAATTGTATTTTGTAATTAAAAATATATCAATTCCTTAAAGGAATTGAAAATGTAATTGAATAGAAAGGAATTTTATATATAAATGTAATCAATTACTTCCTTGGAATTAAATTCCAATTTAGTTGGAATGACATTTTAGTTAAATTCCAAAAAAGCCAAAAAAGACTTCGGAAAAATTTCCTTAAAACCTATTACAGTGAACTCTTGATAAAGAAACTATTAAAAGCCTCGCTGGCTGAAAATACTGATCATAATCAAAATTTCAAGAAAGTTTTTCTCCACTAATTTGGAGAAGTCGAATTCCGTATCTTTGTATTAAAATTTTGAAGCCATCCATCACTGGCTTTGAACTCACTACGGTTTTCATTAATTTTAGAGTGCACCGGCTTAGCCTTTTCTCAAGGAGCACAAATTATTGATATATTAGCACCAAACAGCCACAAAATCTGCTTCATCTTTTTAAGCATCCCAAAACATTTATACATACATTAAGATCAATGCGTATAAAGTACGAATACATATATAACTTAAGGTACTAACCTTAAAACATAACTATAACGAACTATAAAATATTATAGATAATTTCACAAACAACAACAACAATTACAACATTGAGATCAGGAGAAAATTAACTTTTGGCAGCTATTAATATGGGCTTTGAGACGTGTACATTAGATAGCTTATTTGCTCCATACATTTTGCTAAAGTATTTCAGATCTTAATAATGACAGCGGAATATGAAAATAGGGTGGTAAAAACCAATTAAAATAAAAAAAAAAAATTTTAATTTGCGAAAACTGGATGCGCTACTCCGAAAACCGTGATTTTTAAGGACGTTTTACAATATGTTTGGGATTTTGTATGGAAAATGTATTCAACTTGCATATAAAAGATTTTCAGATAACCATGTCTATGTAAAAAATGCCGCTAAAGTGAATAGCGTACCCAGTTTTTTGATACAACTGAACCCTAAGCCATCCCTAGCGCCTAAAGTGACCATTTGGTTTTTTTTTACGAATTTTTAAATTCACCCGTTAGGATTTTGAATATAGCGGTAATTTTTTTAAAATAAAGGTACGTAGGATTGTAGGTAATTCAATTTAGTTTATTTTAAGTACAAACATTTTTCAAATCGAGTTATATTTGAACTAGTAAATTAACTTTTAGTGAACCCATGTCGACTACAATCAAGTTCACCTTTGATAAATGTCGTCAAAAAATTGCACGAAAAAACAAGGCAGGAGTTGAAAAAATTGTCTTATCGTGGAAATTTGTATTCTTTATTTTCGTCTGTCAATTACAGTATTATAAGTACAGGTTTCCCACGTACAACACGGCATTCGTAGAGCACGATTTCGCTCTAACACGATTTGTTGATAGCAGAAATCCCCATATAACACGATGACACTATAGCACGATTTCCTTCCAACACGATTTGCAAATACCTGAATCCCTGGTATAACATGATAAGTGAAAATAGTTTGGAAATTCAAATCGCTTTTTAAATTTGTTAATAAGCTATTTAACTACAACTCTAATTTTTGTTTGCTAAATTTATCAAATTCCAGTTCACTCTGTGTTCTAGTTTCATTGTTTTTTGCTTGTTAAATTTAAATTTTTTCTTTAAATCTTCCAATAAATTATCTGTTAAGTGCTTATTATTAAAATTTTTTTAATATAAAATCAATATACTTACTTTCTGTTTTTTTACTTTTTACAATCAAAATTAAAAACTTTAATTTATTAATAAAAGAGAGAAAATGTATCAAACCGTACAAAAAGTTAAAATATACATAAAGCAAATGAATGCCCCTGCATGTGACAGCTCGAATGACACTAATCCCAAAAAGTTGTTTTTTTAAACTCTTGGAACATATCCCTATTTTTAACCTACTTGTACTACATAACCCTATTTTTGTACGATTTCGTATATAATACGGCAGATTTCTAAATTCTTGGAGCCTAACTCCGCTTTTTATACTGGTTCCTTGTTCCGCATAACATGAATTCGCACAACACGATGCTTTTTTGGAACCTAACAATCGTGTTATACGGGGACACCTGTATTACATATTGATATAAATCCACAATTTTGACGCAAGAGTTTAAGTATGGAGAACATTTTAAAAGTTAGTAGTTACTTCTTAATTGGTAAGTTTCATTAATTTAATGCAATTTTTTTAACGTCTGCTTTGTTTTTTGGAATTTTTTGGCGACATTTGTCAAAGATGAACTTGATTGTACTCGACATGGGTTCACTAAAAGTTAATTTACTAGTTCAAATATAACTCGATTTGAAAAATTTTTGCTTTTTAAATAAACTAAATTGAATTACCTACAATCGTACTTACTTTAATTTTAAAAAAATTACCGCTATATTCAAAATCCTAACGGGTGAATTTAAAAATTCGAAAAAAGTGCCAAATGGTCAATTTAGGCGCTAGTGGTGGCTTAGGGCTCAGTTGTATCAAAAAACTGGGTACGCCATTCGCTTTAGCGGCATTTTTTAGATAGACATGGTTATCTGAAAATCTTTTATATGCAAGTTGAATTCTTTTTCCATACAAAATCCCAAAACTATTGTAAAACATCCTTAAAAATCACGGTTTTCGGAGTAGCGCATCCAGTTTTCACAAATTTAAATTTTTTTTTTCATTTTAATTGGTTTTTGACACCCTATTTTCATATTCTGCTGTCACAATTAAGATCTGAAATACTTTAGCAAAATAAGCCATCTAGTGTACATTAACCACCAATGATAGGCTATTAGGTGCGTTCGAGAGGAAGATATTCTGCAAGATCTATGAGTCACGATGCGTGAACGACATGTATCGAATAAGAAGGAGTCATAAGCTGTATTAAATGTACGCCGACATTTTCGTAGTCAAGCGCATAAAAATCCAGCGGTTCCGCTGGCTAGGACATGTTAAGCTAATGGAGGAAAACGTTCAGGGTAAAAAGGTATTCTTCCTGAGCCACCGTGTTGGAACGGGCAAAAAACGATGACCGAATTTTCGTTGGAAAGCAACACGTGCCAACACGCGAGTAGCAGAGGCGACTGGGAAAGCTTCACTGAGGCGGCCAGTACCGATCATCGGTTGTAGTGCTACAACTAAATAAATGAGAATATTTTTCTGAGGTTAGAGTGGCTGTCGAGAGACACACTTAGGCCTTAATGGCCCATTGTGATACCACATAGTTGGACCTACAGTTTAACGCCGATTCCGAACGGCGGTGTGGCAATTTTTTATCGGTTTGGTGGTTTTGCCATTACCAACCAGTGTGTGTACTTGTACACTATCTTATATTTCTCATACACTTCATATTGATAGTGAATATAAGAAAGTTATGAAAATTAACCACCAGACGAAGACGGGAATCGAACCCGAACCTCCCAGACGAAAGTCTAGTGCACTATCCACTAGGCTATTGAGGTCGTCCTGAATATAACTAGGAATTAAAATTACTCAACATCAAAAGTTGATAAAAAATTTCTTAGATTTTTTTTCATGCTTAAGGGCCCTCTAACTTTGTTCACATTTTAGAAAAGCCAATGCAGGGAAAAGAATGTTCACGTTATCGCGAGTTCACTGTATGCAACAATAATTATTTAGTTAATTATTTGGTTAAATTTGCGCTACATATAAAATTATTCATCATAAATGCGTTGATACAAAAATATGTGATATTTTGAATTCGGAATATTTTTGAAATAAATCGAGACTCAATAAAAAACTAAAATGAGTCCCTTCTGCACTCGTCACATGATATGATAACATATTTTACGTATTGTTGTTTACTTGGTTATAAAAGTTTTCGTTTTTATATTCCATGTGCTTTTTTTAATTCTTCATATTCTATTTTTAACCCACTTTTTCGCTTTTTGCACATCTACATCGCGTAATGTTGATATTATTTTACAATTGTGATTGGATAATAATTAAAAACAAATTTTGATATACTTAGTCCCCTAATTCCATTGATATATAAATATATTCCACAACCGTTTTTGATGCATAAATTATATTTTATTTTAATAATTTAAGTGCATCCTAACATAACAAAATTTACAATCTTATTATGAATGTGTTGGCCCTAGACATTATTATGAGTTGCATACTTTAACAATTCAGCATAGTTTTGGGGTGCAGTTCACCACCCTCCATCTAGAGGTACGAAAGCTTAGCATAACCGGCACCATATTTACAGACAAAGTAATATATGTGCGGTATACTTTTGGGCTCCTGTTTTTAATATTAAAAATTCACCTATCTTAATCAGTTTTTTCTAATAACAAGACAGGATAATTTCGGGGAGCAATTCACCTCCTTCACATGGTGGTACGAAAGTTTAACATAACCGTCACTACATTTGTTTAAGCACACACTTATAAACTTACACATACTCACACGACCCCGAACTGACATTTGATTTTAATTTCTATCAATGTATCGAGTAAAGATGTTATCACATCAAAAATAAAAGCAAGGCTGAAATCTTCGTAAAGTTACATTTCAGAAAGAGTACATTACTATACGGAGATATTTTTGAAAATTGAACTTTGATGCAAACTTCTAGAAAACTTTTGACTCAATTTTCAACCTTTTTTCGAAAAGAAACAGTTATTTCGAAAATCAAACCTATATGTAGGTAACATATATAAAAATTATGCATTTTCTTCTTCTAACCTAATTCCAAATTTTTACATTTCATTACAGTTATAAAAAACTCGTATCAAACTACCAAAAAATTCCAATGCCACATTCCGTTTGTTTTTTTTTGTTTTTTTTTTTTTTTTTTAAGTTGACAATAAATCAAAAGACCGTCAACAGACGCATTCTAGGTCTAATTGGGCAATAAAATATGAAGCAGCAATTTTCATTGCTGGAATTTAATGCTTGGTTTTTGTTGCTATAGTTGTTGTTGTTTAGTTTTGTAAAGGTATTATTGAGAAATCGTATGCTATTCTTGATTACAATGTGTGATGTGGTGTGGGTATACGATGTATGCACATACTACATATATGTATGTGGAATACTGTATGTTGTTTGTAAATAATGATTACGTGAAGAAATTCTTGAGTTACATACCTACAGACATATGTACATACTTGCACATATTCCTCGTATTGCGTACAATGCGATTAAGCATGAATAGTTGTTTATTTTTTACATTACAACGTCTTAGATTTCTATACACAACAAATCACCACACCATACCACACATTTCTACTTTTTTAAATATAATTTACTACTCGTATGTGCATATGTATGTGTGAATATGAAAGCTTAATAAAGCTATTAAAGTTTACCCCCTCCATACCGTTCCATTTTCAGGGAGGTGCAGCAATAGCATTAAATCTTCCCTTCCGGTTTTCGTCAAATGTTGCTGCTGGGTGCACTGCAGTTGCAGTCATGTTCACAGGTATTTGCAATATGAAATTAAGTTCTTCGGCAAACTATTTCATTGGAAACGTTATGCTTTCTAACAATTTTAATAATACAATATCAATTTTAAGTTTGTAACAGGAAGTGTATCGCTCCATTGTTGGCTTTACGTAGTCGTACATAAATATGTATATACCATAGAGGAATTCATGTTATAGTGCGGACACATGAGAGTGAATTTCGTTGAAATTCCGCATTTCAAATTTAGGTGGACACACGACAAAAAAGGAATACCAAATTCGTTTTTTGCCAGATTATAATTTTGGAGAAGAACAAGAATTTTCGTGTGGATTTGGACACCAAGAATTTATATATGGCAATAAGTTAGTCTCCGACTACATTATTTTATTTTTTCACTTAGGCTGTGGTTTTATTGCGAGTATGCTCGGCGAACACCATGAAATTGTTGTTGCACCGAACACAAAGAGAGTCTGTACTCACTCTAACACCAAATACGATATGCTCGGTGTATTGTACACCGAGCACGCCGAATATTCAGGGTGGCAATGGGTCGTTTTTCAAAACAGTATCATTACATACAAAATAGTATTAAACAAACGAGTATATTGTAACAAAAAGCAACTCTACAACGAGCTGAATGTAACCTCCTCTACAGAGCACGGGAGAAAATGTTTTGTGTTCGTCGAACACCGAGCACCAATATAACCAGGCGCTTAATAAATACCACAAGAGCTGCTGTTATGAAATCAAAATGACAAAAAGTTAAAAAAAATGTAAAAGGTCTTAAATTTTTTCCTGTTTTTTACAACTTTGTGTTTAAGGGTTGCTAGTTATTTTCTTTATTTCAGACACATTTCAACGAAATGACACTTTCATTTGATACTTTTTGTATGGCGAAATTCTGCATTTCAGATGCATTTCAACGAAATGTTAAATTTGCCTTAAATGCGCTCTCGTGTGTTCGTACTATTAGTTGCAAATTACAAGTTGCAAGTCAATCTGGTGCTCTTTTGAAGGAAACGAACATCATTTTCACATGAAATGCGGTTATTGATATAAAATTGAAAATAAATCTAGTGTTATTGTTTATTGTTGGGAAATATATTATCATATATACGCAAAATGATGATCAAAAAATATTAATTGCTTTCAAAAAGAAATATTGGATGACTTTTAATCAGGGATTTTTTTTTTGCAGTACTCTTGAGTTAAAGTATAACAACGACGAATACATTTGCCGACAGATTGTTACCCTTTTATTCTTCCGCACTGCCTTCTACCCTATACTTCTTTTAAACTCTTCCATCGAAGAACACTGCAGTGAACTCCGGATCCCGAAGCGAATACTTTCTGTTTTTAACAATTTTTTATTTTAAAGGCAAGCATAGACACACGTGATTTTGTCGCACTGTTGTTCTAGCGTTTTCAATACTGCAAACTCCCAAACTTTCAAAACCGCACGTTACCTCAAATTGTTGCGATTTTTCAGCTCTATTGAATTGTTTTATTTGTAAGCGTCAGAAGTTGAAAAATCAATTTCCCGCAGATGAAGATATAGCGCTATTATTTTTTGATAGAAGGTTTTATAATAATAAATAAATTTCGTATTAAGTATTATCTTTTTTTTACTCTTCGTAAGAATCATGATTTATTTTCAATAAATTTTTCGTTATCGATATTTTTTTTAAAACAACTATTCAGTTCGGATGTTTGAAAGTATTCTGCGACAAAGACGCGCCTGTGTGCTCCTGTCCATACAACATAAAGTGTTGCATTTTTACAACCTTTGTCGCAGCGATAAATCGTGTGTGTCTGTGCATGCCTTAAATTGAATTTGTTACCATGATAAATTGAATTTCATTTTTCGCTCTTTGAATAAGATTTATATGTTGAGTTTGATTATTCGTTTGTAATTTAATGATTATTTCGTAAATCGTGGATTATACTCAGGACGTGCTTTATTCAAGGAAATTTCTTTCACCAAAGACAACATATTTGAGACCTCAGGCTGCGTAACGAGAGATAATTGGCTGGAGGGAGTGATGGTGAAGAATGGCTTCCACTTAAACCCATTTTTTAAGTTTAATGTATATATGTATCAAACCCTTAAGTTTTCAGTGCACATGTCTCCAAAATTTTCCTTAAAACGTCATTACCCATGAGAATCTCATACATTTTGATCGTTGGACATGGATGAAAAAAAAGTTTAAACGACGAAATCATTTAAATTCAACGTTGTCATTTCCACTGCAGTAATGGAAATGGAAAAATTTCATTCCCTGTAATTGCAATAGTGTACACGTCTTCAAGTATAATTTCAAGCAACAATAGTAAAAAATAGTAATCGCAGCAGTGAAGAGGTTAGTCTTTCATTGCTCTAGCTCCAGCTCGAGCTCCGGGCAAAACAGTGTGCTCCACAACTCTTCGCTCCAGTTCCATGCTTCGCTTCAAAGCCCTGATTTAAATTTTATGAAGAGCATACGAAAAACAGATGAAAGTTTCACAATACCTAGAAAGTGGGTTTGAACTAGCTTTGAAATTATGCCCGTGTTTACACCAACAGGAAGTATTAAGTATGTAAATATTAAATTCAACGTAAATATTTTGGACTAGAAAAGCTACGTTAAGCAAATGAAAGGCATAACTGTGAACAGTGTGGCTTGTTTGAATTTATTAAGATCGTAGATTGTATAACACATTGAGTCCATAGCGATAAAAGATCTTAAGTGGCAAGAAAAATATTCTGAGGGTCGCTTTTTCATAAGCGCACTGTTTATTAGATATATGAACTCTACTTGTAACGCGTGGAGTTTTGCGTTAACGAAGAATGTATGAATTCCGGTTGAAATTCTTATATAATTCTGAAGATCACATTAACTGATAGAGCGTGGAGGTTTGCAAAAATTCGTTCACAACATTAAACGAGCGGAAGGTTAACGCTAGTAATGCATCGGCGATGTTTTATAGACTTGAAAACTTGTCTTCTTCTGTCTGTAGCTTCAGTCCTAGTGTTGAAAGGTTTTGGGAGATTATTGGCAAAATAATTCGATTTTATTTAGAAGATTAAATTTACATTTCTAGTAAGATCCTGAATAAAAATATGTACTAATGTAAAAGCTCGGAGCTTCAAAAGGGATGCCTAATTGTTACATAAAAAATAAACAACTTCGTTTTAAAACCTACTTAAATTGTAAAATATATTTCTGAGAACAATAAAGTAAAATTTCCGTATTACAAATGAAAAACAGCCTAACTCGACTTATGAAGGATATTATTTTATCATATATTTGATTAAATTATTTTGAAACAGTTCTAAAGTTTCTTTAATATTTCTATTCTTTCAGCTGTTATGCCTTTTTACTACAGATTTATGTATGCAGTGCTTTCAATTATTTTTTTTTTTTATTGTCACATCTTTTAATTAAAACAAGAAGAAGATTTTTATTGTGACAAATTCTTCTGATTTAGGTCCTTTTATAATGAAAGGAGAAAATAAAAACAGAATACATTACATATTTCCCGCCCCCCAATTAAGCCAATATTAACGTGTGTAAAAGACAACTTAACAAAACAAAAAACAAATCAAATATACAACAACACCCAAAAAGCACAAACACATTCGAAGACTGGGGTGAGAGGGTGGGTAAAAAAATATTTAAGTATTTAATATAAATACACATATACAGATACTAGTAAGCGTTGGTGCACTCATACAACTAAACATGCACTCTACCACATGCTTACCCCACCAACTACACCAATAACAACAAATGATCTTGCGATCGGCAATCACGAAATTCCAAAGTCAGCAAAACCACAAAGCGAACGAACTACGACGACGATGACGACGCGTTGCGTTCATTGTACAACGGAGCGGAGCGGCGTCGCAGCGCTGTATCTCTCAAACGCCTGATGCCATCGGCTGCGTAGCTGTTGCTGTCGTCGTCGCCGTCGCCGTTGAGGTTGCATACCGACCCGATCTACAATCTTGAAGCGCCAATTATTTTTCCATGCGACTCTCAATCGTCATCGCAATGTGAGTATCAAAAGCACCAAACATCAACAGCACCCCCAGCTTGCCGCCGCACCCAAAACTAGTCGTCGCACCACACTCTTAATGAACAAGACGAATGCACGAAACGAAAGAGCTCGAAATGTTCAACGGGCGACAACGATGATCAAACGACGAACAACGATGGATACATTGATATTAAAAGCTGTGAGACCTAAACAGACCGAGGAAAGTTAGCTGCAAACGATCTGCCAGCCGAGTTGCAAAAGTTGTGAATGAAATGACTTTAGACCTCTCTCTCTCTGGAATGTGGTCGTGCATGAAACAGCAATTGGCCCAAGACAGAGATGCCATGCTAGAGATCTTCTGGATGTAGTGGTGCAGAGAATGTTGAATGGTATAGTTTTATTGTTGGATGATGTGATGGTGTTGTATTGAAATAATGTTTTGTTTTCATATGTATGTATTTATTGAGATAACGTAAATATTCAATAGATTTCTCTTTTTCCATTTACATGTGTGCGTTCGCGTGTTCCGCGTGCATGTATGCGTAAATGATAGAGATGAGTGAGCGAGCTCATCTATACGAAATATTGAAATATTGTAATTAAATTGAGAACACCAATGAATATGCGTGTATTGGTGAAATTTATTGATGCTGTGTGTTCGTTCTTCTCTTTTTGTCGTGCGCATATACACTTTGCTAAAGGGGTAAGTACAGAAAGAGGGTGCTTGAAAAATAATAATGGCGGAATTGAAATACCCCTTTCGAATTGAATTTTGAAAATTTAATTTTACAAAAGAATTTATTAAATAATTACAAATTTTTAATTTAAAATATTTAATGCGATTTTACAAGAATAGAGAAATTAATTGGTATAAATTTTTTCTCAAAAAAAAAATTCGTGTTTCTTAAGAAAACCTTATCCTTTTATTTAAGGATAGACCTTTTACAATGACTAATCCGCTGTCCTCCCGTTTGTTTCAACTAAAAAAAATAGTTTTTGTTTGCCAAATTTAAACGAGTAAGATTGAAGAAGAGCAAAGCCCGAATTTTCTATCAATGATTGGACTTAAATATACTAACACAGGACTTTCTTTTTAATTTGAAAATTTTACCCTCTATTGGTTGTTATTTTTTAGTCTGACAGGAAACCAAAATTATGACATGTCTGTCTATTACTTACATCACATTTGCATTAAAATTATCGATTGGAACTATGCAGGAATCGATAAGTCATTTCAAACACTAATTCCCAAATATGAACCTTATAACAATTTGTTTGTTGTTCTACGACATTTGTCGGCGATTGCTATACAGAAAGACTCAGTCTCTGGTGAGTGAAATAATTCCAACAGTCGCTAAAGTCCACAAAGAAGAAGTTATAGTGAAACTTTGTTAATTCGATTAAGCCTTACCCATTCTTCTCATTGCAAGAGTACAAATTTGGATGCAATTTTCTTATTGAAAATACTTTTGAACTAATTTTGGCGGCAAAAAATTAATTTAAAAATTTGCTCATCTTACTTAATTTGTTAGATATTATTTCCTGTATCTTTAACTTACTTGATTTTAAATTTATAACCTCTAGAACCCTCACCATTTTCCTCTACTCATCTTCAGTTCTTCTAATTTTTTGGGCAACATAGGGCTTCAATGAAATGCGATCCTTTCTAAATGATTCAAGGCTTTTCCCGTTTTCTACTGCCTCGATTTCGTTGTAGTTGATTGCGTTACATTAACTTTCATAACTTTCGGTTAGGCTGCGATTTAAAACCAGCTTCTTCGCTTTACCATAACCGATTTCACTGATATCTATGACCATTGGTACAATTACTCAAAACATAATGCATATTTACAATTACTCAAAATTTAAAACGTTTGCATTATTGAGAATTCTCAATTTATTCGTCATGAAAACTTGAAAAAATTATCTTGAAAAATTAAAACTTTTGAGTTATGATAGTATAGTCGCAAATGAGGAATCTTCTATTCATTTTTAAATGAGTTTGAACAAAAATAAAAAGGTATTTCTTTAGTTAGGTTAACTTAAGCTTTGACCACGCTCATTGAAGTTATATGTTATAATGAATAGGAATATTTAATTTTATTCCAAAATATGTCCCCAAGAGAAATACCTCAAATGAACATAATGACAACCTTCAATTGATAAATTTTATGATGCATATCTAAGGAAAGATAGTTGCCTTTTCATCAGGTTTCCAGGAAATACTACGTTAGGTTAGGTTGGAGTGGCTGTCGAGAGACACACTTAGGCCTGAACGGCCCATTGTGATACCACATAGTTGGACCTACAGTTTAACGCCGATTCCAAACGGCGGTGTGGCAATTTTTTATCGGCTTGGTGGTTTTGCCATTAGCAACCAAGGTGTGTACTTGTTCACTATCTTATAATTCTCATATACATTATATTGATGGTGAATATAAGAAAGTTATGAAAATTAACCACCAGACGAAGACGGGAATCGAACCTGAACTTCCCTGATGAAAGCCTAGTGCACTACCCACTAGACTATCGAGGTCGTCAAAGGAAATACTAAGATATTAAAAATAGATTGGACTTAGCACAGGCTTATCTATAACTGCGTTTTTTTAAGCCCATAACATCATCGCAAGACCAATTTTACATGACTTGGGAATGGAGGAAAATAACAATTTTCCTGCACAACATCATTTTTGACTGGCAATAGTAAACATCCAATTGGCTAAGAAAACCTTTTCATTTCGCCGTTCGAATTCAACATAAAACTGTAAGTTTTTCCCATTCGTTAACCAATATATCTCGCACAGCATGAATGGATACGAAGAAGCTTGGCCTAGGCCCGCTATGGTCTGTTGTGCCATAATAACTATTTGCAAACATGTACAAAATAATAATTCTTCAGTTCCTACAGTAACCGGTAATTGGAGCGATAGTGCTTTTGAAACATTCATACATTTTTTCGACCGTTTTCGTAATTCATATAACATAATTTGACTTATAAATAGAAGGAAAACTTGTTTTGAAAAATCTAATGGCTCTATTCACAGGATAAACAGTAATCTAATTTAATCTTGCATTCAAAATTTATATATTTTTTATTTTGTAGAGATGTTCCAAGCCTTTCAGATAAATGTTTAGAGCTTTAAACCTCAAATGAATAATAGTTAAACTAATATCATAGATAAATTCATTAATAGAACTATTAGAAATTTAATACAAAAGAGTTTGGCCTAGCAAAATTTCAAATAGTTATGTCCATAACTTTAATCTCTATCCACTTTTCGCTTCCTCAATACATGACTCTAGTTTCGAAACTAGTGATATCTTCAGAAGTTGCTATTTTCTTTACAATAAAGATAACTTTAAACTTTGGAAACTGGCAGACAAACCTGAACTCATTCTATCAGATATGTTTTCTTTATTTTGACTACTTTCTTTATTTTGAAGGGTGGTTATTTCGGGTTGTCCTCTTTCTAAAAGTAAACTAAAATGCAAACATACTAGCAATTTTTCAAAACAAACAACTCTAAAATTTCCAATAACTTTTGCTATTCCATTTGTTTTTAGTTTTGTAGAAACCCCAATGTATAATCGGAATATGATTACAACTTATATGAAGTAGATTTATATATATTTAACCCTAATAATTAAGCGCAAGTGTTCTTTCCCATTAAATGCATGTGCTCACACTCCATTTATTGTATGCATTAGGTATGTCTACCAAAACTCACCTTCTTATTATATTTCACCCATTAATTTGGGTTTGCTTAATCAACAGGATATTTACATATTTAAAAAGAATTCTGAGAACATGGAAAATCTTTTGGTTAACGCATTAAATTCATTCTTCTTTTTTGAAAACTTCTTCCTGTAGTATTTAACATAACTACAATTGTCCTTATACATATTCGCAGTCGCTGTGGTATTACAGGTTTTGTGGGTTTAAATTTACCTTAGACCGCGTTTCGCGTACCTCTTTAACATAATGAAAGAATCATCTTCTTCACACACAAAAACAAAATCGCCAAATCATAACGAAATGTTGTACGAGCGTTCGTTCTCTATAAAAGTGTGGTGTGAAGATTTACCCGTAAGGCTGCATTCCAACTTCTACCACTATCCATCCAACCATTCATACACTCCACTCTTACCGCTGTCGCTGTTGTGAGGACAACAAACTCATGGGTTTTGTTTACTTGTTTTTTGTTTTGTTTTGTTTTTGTTTTGTATTTTTTTGCGCATAGAATGCAGAATTGCCTTTCGTTTAGTCACTGCGCGCGCGCGCGTACTCTATTGTCGACCAATGCCATTGCCATTGCTATTTAATTTGGATGGGGTCTCTACACAGGTTTAGAATATGAGAACGAACTTCTCACATTCGCGTTTTGCTGCCAACCAACGCTATCATAATGGAATGTTGTGTACCTTTCTACCTCAGAGTCCTCGTTTGTTCGTTTACTCACTCACTCACGGATTCGCTCGTTTGCAGGCCATAAGTTCCAGTAATGTACGCCGCCAAACCAAACTTTATGCTATGGATTTATGTTGATGGGTAAGTGCAGACAGAAGAGGAGCCGAGAAGAGGGATTGCGCATTCACCTCAGTCTGAGTAGTTGTGGCAGCCGCAGTCACAATCGCTGCCGCTGTTCGAGCTGTGCCATGTTTGTCTGCTGTTCTTTTGAACCTTTTTCCTGGCAAATCTGCACATAACCACCAAACATTCCTATGTTGAACATTTCCTTTTCTGTTTTTTTTTTCGTTTGCAAACAACTTTAAATCACTGCACAAGTTTATGCAGAAGTTAAAAAATAAACAAAGATAAAAAAAAAATTGGGAAAAAATAAAAAACAAAATAACAACACAAAAATCCATCCATTCCTCGATCATTGAATTGGAATTTAGCTTTCTCTTTTCATCGGGCTTATTTGCCAACCGAAGCGAACGTGTGGCATTACGTTGTACCTCGCTTACTCGCATGTACTCTCCCTTACGGACATATTCAAGATATACCTACCTATCTGCCTACCTACCTACCTACATATCGTACTTACATACAGACTTACAAATATATGTATGTACAAACAAACAGACGTACAGAAAGACAGACAAATATATGCTGCGACGAGGTTCGTTGTTGTACGAAATTCCTAAAGAATTTAGGTACACATACTCTATTCATACATAAAGAGATATCTCTGAAACGGGGGGCAAAAAAAGAAAAGAAAGAAAATAACAAAAACAAAGTTTCTCACGTTCCTCTTCCTAAATTCTTGGAATTGCAATACATTAAAAAGAGGTCTCTGCTTGTTTGTGCGCCTCTGACCGAAGCCGACGACGACGACGACGACTACAACGATTGCTGCTAAAATATCCATATTCCCTTTCCCACATCACCACCAACGAATCGATATTGAACTCATAAGTGAATGCGTGAATTGAATGCACTTAGAAAAAATTCAGACGATCATTGGTAACAAAGATGCATCTTTTATGAAAAAGACCAGAGACCGATAGCAAATGGACCGGTAAAGTAGAGTGAGAATTATATAAACTTAAAAGGCTTTAGCTTCTTCCCTGAAAAAGTACACATATGTGGACTCAAGTTTTATCAATTTTTTAATATTTGTATTTAGATATTCCTCTTAAAATTTTGTGGAATTGGGAGCACACATTCCATATTCTCTAATTATTAATAAAAATATGGTTTACCGTTACTTTGCGAATTTTTTTTAAGTCGCAAGTAAAGCAATATCGCGAAAAAAAAGGATCTTTTTGTTGGTAAATTAATAAGTTATTGTTTATAAGAGAAATATTATAAAATTTTATAAAAACGTAAATTGCAAATAATGTTTAATTAGAGTGTAAAGAAATGTATGCATTTAAGCTTTAAATTAATGCGCTATTCGCTTTGAAACAATAAGTACACATATGTGTACTTGGCTGGTTAGGCAAAAAAAAAAAAATTGGAAAAATTGCTAAAACCTCTGACGGAAGGACACAAAACTTAAATATTTAACAAAAATTCCATAGTTGACAAAACATAAAATATTATAAAATCAACAGTTTTTAATTGATTTTAATGATATTATTACAATTAGTAGCGAGTATTCCTAACTTAATCGAAGAGATTGGAGAACTATGCTCGATCTCATAAAATCAGAACTGATTACACAGTGCAACACTGGTTGTCGGTTTAAGACTTGGCTATGATGGGTGAAAGTACGGCCATAGGCATTTGCATTTAGCAAATTTGGCGGACAAGCGCCAGATGATAGCATCAATAGTGGACGAGTTATTGACGGAAAACTGATGAATGTTGATTTTTGAAAATTCCACTGAATTATAATAAGCCATGTAATTCTCTGGATCGCCAACTTTACAAGCGAAACTGTAGCAGCTGAGACTCCACTCTTGCACCCATTCACCGAGCCACCACAGTGCTCTATGTGATTTCGATTCGTCAAATTTTTATTTTCACAGATTTAATGACAAATGCATAGAAAAATAACCAAAAAGAGATAATTTTTCCAATATTTAGATGAAGCCTGAAAAACTCCGATGTACAAGTGAAGCCTACAGCTGTCAAACGTAATTGCTATTAAAAACGTTTAAATGTGCTTGGATCTTTAAATATTTATTACGCTATATAACTGAATATCTTTAAATAAAATTCTTGAAGAATTGGAAAAAAATTATCAAAGAATTATTTTTCATATTTCATGCATTAATAGTTTGTACGTTCAATATTTTGTATAAAATGGTCTTCATATATCTATCGCTTCTTTCATGAGGTGGATTCTGAAACACAGCCACCCTGCGATCAATATCATTATTTGATCTATGAAAACTTATTCAATATATTTTTCTCGGTGTATTCCACATTATGATGCTACTCGTCTGTGCTGGTAATCATGTTTTCTTTTATATTCTTTTAAATCTTTTCATTTTGGGTTCTTTTTTCTTTTTTGAATTCTGATTTTGGCTGCGTTCATCGTCGTCGTTTTAGTGCATTCATCAAGAAAAAGAATGAAGAAGAAAACTACTGAGAAGAAGAAATCGAGTAGTTCGGTCGTCGGTTTGATCAAATGAATGAATATTATCGACAGAAAATAACTCAAAAAAAAAAAAAAAAAAAACTGACTTGATGACCGATCGACGACCGATCGAAGAGTAGAGTGTGTGCTTTGTTTGTTGGACACTCTCAGCAGGGAAATCGACGTTTGATCTAATTGGTCCATCGATCGTATTTCGTTGGTCCAAGGCATAGTCACATTCTCAGATTCTGATTTTCAGCTTTACTAGCTTCAATTTATTTAGATTTTTATTTTAGTTTCAATTTCAGTCTCATCATCGTTGTCTTGTGTCGTCGTCCGATGCTCGTTGTGATTCTGTATATATGCTCCACATTCAATGAGAAGATCGAGCGAGATCTCGCTTGCCAGTCTAGCATAGTCGGTGAGCTATAAGAAAAAGTAGATTGGAATCTCAATATTGTTAATGCGGCTTCAGCTTTTTCTTCTTCTTCTTTTGCAACTGCTTCTGCTTCATTACGATCATTTTCCTCTTCTTTCTTCCCTACATTAATTTCTCTTCTAATTATAATTTTTTTTGAACTGAGCATTTATTTATTCAATGCAAAGGTACTTAAAAAGTAGAGAAGAACCGAACTATTATGTATGGGTATTTATCAGTATTTCTTGTGTCACTTAGTTATTTTATTAAAATTTACTGGTTTTCGAGTTTTTTGTTGCCATTGTCGTCGATGCCGCCACACTTTTTAGTGGTGTGCATGGCACTTGATTGCTGTTTAGGAAGAAAATTAACAACAAAAACATTAGGAATTCTTGGAATTAGGATGGGTCGGTCGATGAGCGATCTGCCGCAAATGGAATTTTCGTTTTTGATGATATGGATCGTAACTAACGGGGCGATATTTGATGTCAGCAACAACAACAACAACAAAACTATTTTAACGCCTTGATAGCAGCATTAAAGTGATGATGCTATTTGGGCACAAGAAGAAGAAGTAGTGTGGGAAGAAGTTAAAAACAGATAAAGAACTCAACAACAACAACAACAGCAAATACGAGTAGAATTATCTTCTGTGGAGAGAAGAAAAGAATACAAAAAAACGAAATGTAGAAGGCATTTAAAATATTTTGTGACATTTTTTGATTAAATTTATTGACAACTGTGCCGAATTGATAAATTTGTTATTCATAAATGCCTCAAAAACGAAAGGAAAAAAGAAGAATTCCATTCCACTTATGTGTCTCGAGAATAAATAAGAGTATTTATTTCATTGCAACAAAATAGTTACGTTAAATAAAGTTACATTTTATTAATTTATTTATTTGGTTTTTTTTTACAGTATTATTGTGTTAAATAAATATACGACCTGTAAATTTGTAGTATAGCAAAATACAGAAAAATGTTAATGTATTTTAATTACTTAATGCCATAAAGATGCTAGTTACAGACAGGCAAACAGACAGATAGATAGATAGCGAGCTTAGTTATGTATGTATGTATGTAGATAGATGAGTAGATAGTTAGATAGACAAGGGCGCCAAACTGTGCAGCAGCATTCCAAGAACGTGACTTCATATCAAATTTCCTTTAGTTGTAAATGCAAATTAATTTTTGTGATTCATTCAGTTATATACATACGTACGAAATTAAAATACTTAGTTTTCAATTTTATTAGCTATTAATAATTGTTCTTAATCATAGATTATAAAAAAGCAAAGTCTGAAAAGCGTTACTAAGTAATTTGTTGAATTGTTTATCATGAATATCTATCAAAATCACGCGTGTAATTTTTTTTTATTTGCGATTGTTTTTGCATACCATATGTCATCGCAGTGCCGATTTAGCAAAAAACTCGTTTTGTAAAGAAAAATCATTTATAGCAATAGTTTACTTAAAGCCTTGCATTAAACCCGAAAAAGTAAAGTTCAAGTTAGTGTTTTTTTTCGTTCAAATAGTGAGATTAGTGAGCTTTACGACTCAACCAACAATTTGCTCTATATCGTAGATGAATATTCTAAGAGAATTCTTATAGAAAATGCTATTTTCATTTTTCTAATCCAATGGAGGGAATAGAAAATTTATCACATTAAATCGATTATGAAGTAAGCGTGGAGAACAACGATTTCCTAAGGGGAAATTTTACACTTTTTTCTTTTTTTTTTTTGATTCATGACCAACGATAAAAAGGAGGAAGGGAGGGGGAGCGGGGTGTAAACCCCGAAGTTCCCTCCTTGGATCTGCTTGTAGACAAGAGAACTCATTTATTATAGCCATTTAGGACACGTCAAAACTGTTTAAGTATAAATGTTTCAGTTCCATATTATCCGCCAAGATTGATGCTGAAAGAGAACTTCGAACGAACTTAGAACCTTCGGCCGAAGAAGAAAACTAAAAATTTTCTTTTAAAAAACAAAAATCACAGAGCACTTGGAATCATTTAATAAACTCTATTGAATAAATAAATAATAGCGAAAAAAGTTGTTAAAGCCGATTAATAATTTTTATCCTTTCGTTTTTGGTACAAAATGAATAACAAATTTATCTATTCGGCACAGTTGCCAATAAACATAATCAAAAAATTTCACATAATCATTATGTATACTTTTCTTCTCTTCGCAGAGGATAATTCTTCTCGTATTTGATTTCATTCCTTTACTCTTGATTTTTGAAAAAGAAGTCTTTATTCAAATTATCATTAGCAACAAGACAGATAATGAGGTCCTAACACTCAGTGGAAGATACAGGTGTTCCTGCAAAATATCTCAAATGAATTATATTGCTACTTTTAATGCTGTTTATGTTGTATTAAATAGCATTTTATTTGAAGAACAGAAACTTATCTTAAGCCTTTCATTGCTATGTAGTTCGCTTGGAATAAGAAATTGAAAATAAGGTTTTCTGAAATTAAATTTAGTACAGGTTTAACTCCGAAAAGAAGAAAAATGTTTTTCTACATATATTATTGTTTACAATATCATCGTCACTGATGATAAATGGCAAATGTTCCGAAGTTGTTCAATGTTTTACCTGCTTTCCCGTCTTCCTATAAAAAAATCCAACAATTCGTAAAAGAAAACGTTAATAATAAGACAAAATATTAGAATTTCATTAATTTAATAAAAATATTATTTACAATTAATTTATTATTTGTAACCCGTATACTCGATACTTGATGGTACGAGGGGCACTACTTAAGTTTCGGCTGTAGCAATGAAAACACAGAAATTAATCTTTGAAAACGGCTTTAAAACATGGTTTTTGAACGCATCAATAACTTCTTCGGTGGTCACAAATTGTTATCCACGCAGTTTATTTTTGATGTCCGGCAACAAAAAGAATTCATTGGGTGCGAAATCAGGACTGTACGGTAGATACACATCAATTCGACGTTTTTAGTGGTCAAAAATTCGGTTGTGTGGGAGCTCTCATTGTCGTGATGAAGAATTCACTAAATAATTCTGATACGCAAAGGGTTGCGTACTATTCAGAGGTGACCGTTCTACGTTGCTTAAGTGGTACCGTGGCCACATCTTTTAATCCATCGCCGTTGAATTTTGTGATTATTTTCTTGCACCTGTCAAGAAGAGCCTTTTTTTGGTCATCGTTCAATTTATGTATGTGGGATTCAACGAGAAAAAATCGTTTTAACGGCCAAATGATAACGCACAGCATCGATGTTCTCTTGCACAACAACTGATTTTGGACGACCTTCATGGAATTCGTCGGTAAGCGGACGACAACCAAAATTGAATTCCCTATGCCAGCGAAAAACAGTGGTATTTTAAGGGGCTTCAATGCCAAAAATCTAATTAATATTCACGATTTGATTCCATTTTTTTGCTGAGATAGACTTTTCAACTTAATGCAAACAACACAAATGACGCTTGTATGACAAAACTTTTTGAGTATATAACAAATGTCAAAATTTACGTTGGAGGTGTCAGATTGCATCTGACAACACTCAGTGTTGTCACAGCCGAAACTTAAGTAGTACCCTCCGTATATATCTATAATTACAAACAAATTTTCAATTAAAATGAAATATCATGATGAATTCAGCAAAACTAAAACTAAATATGAGTACAGCTAATTGACATCATTACAACTTCTTGCACTAAGTATCAAACATACTTAAGTCAAATATACACAAATACATTCTGTTGTACAGTGTAGTGCTGCAGCAGTGTTCTATAGTGCTACGCTGCGGTGCAGTAACAATGAACTTTGCTCATTCATTTTATACTCATTGAATTTTCTTGGAATGCATTTTGTAATTGAATGATGATTAACAATTTCATTTTGGTTTTTTTTTTTTAATTTGGTTTTTATTTTTCGATTTTATTGCATGAATGTAAGTTAATGTCACATTCTTCAGTTGCACTGCTATAGCCAGAGCAAATACGAATCACTACTGGCTAGTGTGGTGTGGTGGTTGCAAGAGCAATTACAACAAACAGCAAACAAACAAACAAACAGGCAGACGACTGACAGACAGACAGACAATAAAAGTAACAATTCACTTAGTCAGTCAGGCGGTCAGGGAAAGAGGGGCGAGCGGGTAGGCGGACAGGCCTAACAAATAAATACTCGCATGTGAATGGAATGCAGTTAAATTAAGTATTTGATTTGATTTCATTAGTTCATTGCCAGTGATATCGGGTGTTGGTTGGTTGGTTGTTTGCATTTTTGTTGAATTCATCGAAAATTATCTACTATAATGAATCAAAAATAGGAAAAAATAAGGTTATCTAGCTGTTTATACTGATAAATTATCAGTTGAAAAATTTTATTCAATAATTGTATTTTTTTTATTATAATTTAGGTTAGTGATGAATTTAGATTGCCCACAATTGGTAGTGATAAAAATATTGAAACCGTTTGTAGTAATAATGAGTAAAGTAATACCTACAAAAAGTCCATTTTAATGAAGTTCTTTTTTCTGGAATTAACCATCATTACAAGCATGCCATAAATATTAATTGAAAAGTAGTTTAACAATGAAGTATGTAGCACAATGCTGATAAATGAAAATGATTTTGATCTTGTGATATTTTTTATAATTTCAAATTTCTTTCTTTATGGTTAATACTAATGTGGAAGTATTTCTGATCCATAAAAATTAAAAATAAAAGAACTCAACTATATTATCAAACTCTGAAGGAATATCGGCCATCAGGACACTAAGTTTAACAAATGTTGTGGCTAGTTTTGGAATACACCTTTACAGGTATGATATTTACTGTTATCCATGAAACTTAAATTTTCTCATAAGGCATTTTTTCTTTTAGAAATGATTGATGGTACAGATATTATGATAATGATGCACATTCATCACTGAAACATCTCAAACAAAATTCTGAAAAGATCAAACTTGCTGGCTAAATCCGTCTGTAATAAAGTGAACGATTTATTTTATTTTGAAGAAAAGGGTCATTGAGAAGAATTGAATGGTTTATTTAGGTAAATAACTAGTAACTATTACTGTGATTCTATTATGTATAGATGCATATTAGGGTTGCATCTTCGGTGTGGTACGAAAATACTGGAGTTAGACTCATATGACTTTTGCTTAGAATTTTCAGATTATTCATCGAGATACTGCCATAATAAACTACTTGTGATGTGCTTTAAATGATAAAAAATTTACCGTATGAAGAGCAGGTTCACGTATCAATATGTTTCTGTACGATCATTAGTATGCTTCAATGACCTACAAGTTTTTCTTTTCATAGCGACCCTAAAAGGGATAGTTTCAAAGATTTTTTAAACATATTTTGGTGAAATTCATTCACTGTCTCAGTTGCTCAAATAGAAGTTAAGTTAATAAATGAAATTATATTCCACATAAATTTTATGGAGTGGAATTCTTTGGCTTATTTAATTTATAACCGTTACGTGTTTCTGTTCACAGAATCACGAAAATGCTTGGCTCAAGTCTTTTAAGCTAATACAAAAAATATATATGGAATGACATTGAATGCTGAACAACTATTTTATCCTTTAAGTTGAAGCTTATATTTTATTGTCCGTACCTTTTTTTTTGTGATAGATTTACTATGTGTGATTGACGATTAGTTCTTTAGAATATACAGGTTCAGACTAAATTATTTACGATTATTTTCAAGATTTGAACGTACTTTTTCAGTATTACTTAAAAATTAAAATTTCTAAATTTCTGATACAGGGGTTGGATCTTTAGTAAAAACATACCATACATAGATATTGTGTGGGATATAATCTTAAACTTGTTCGCGTAATGTTGATCATGGGATTATAAAGAGCTAAGAGTATAAAGAAGATATCCTAATGGTTTGACAATTAATATTTTTCGAATCATTTTTATATTGTTGATTAGAATGTGTTACTTCATTGCTGGATTAAAATAGCGCACGATTTGGTGTTTGAAGGTTTGAAGATTCCTTATTCCGGTGTACAGTAGTCACCACGTTTAGATATAGATTGCCATCGCGTACTTTCTTGAAAAGGTTTCTGCGTTCTGTACAAATTACGTTGGGTGTGTAGAGTTTAAATTTTTAACGCATTTTTCTTTAGTACACTATAACGTACAAAGTTAGTTGCATTATAAGTAAACCCAACCCTAATACGACTGCCAATTTATCTTTAGTGATAATGGTAACATAAGTAAACGCAATGAGATTACTACTACATACATAAATTCCTTTATTTTTAGGGCTTACTTTATGCATTTCTCATATTTATTGAAGCTAATTAATACTTTCTGAATGAAACTTTGGCACTCTAGTATGTAGAGAACAGAAGCTCTTAGGATAGCGGATGTCAGAGAAACTGAGTTGCCAAAAGTTGATCTGTTTGGTAACATGAATCGGAAGATTAAATTATTGATGAAAATGGTTCAATATTGAGATATCAAAGATTGTGCATAAAATGTTTTTAATAAAATTTTTTGACTCAGAGACAAAAAGACAGAATAACAGCCAGCTCTTAAGATATCGAAAAATGGTATTGAAATTGTGGATCGCACTCCTTTTTGTGAAAAATGAGGCAAAAGTTTGGAAAATGTTGTTTCTCAGAGGGAGAGAGAGAGAGAGAACAACAGCTCTTAAGATGATGGATAAGAAAACAACAGCTACTAAAATGGCGGATTGCTATGTTTTCTGTGGAACGAAGAAAGGAATAAAGGAGAAATCGGAGAACATTTATGGAAATTTAAACTGGGAAAGGAAACGGAAGAATATAATTTTGATACATTTTTTTTTTTTGTTCAGCGAAGTCCATTTAAGAGCGATTTTTAATATATTTGATAATATTTTTCTAATTTTAATACTTCAGTAATTAGAACACATTATATTTTATTGAAATTTTTAACGAAAAAATTTTTAAATTCTGAAAATTATGATAACTAGCAAATCAAAACTAACAACGCATTTTTTCGATTTTTGTAACCTCAAAAAACACGTGATAAAACTTAGTTTGCGCGTGCCTCCCATCCGCCCATGCTCCTCGTGTTCCTAGATATTTTTGCAGCAATTAAACGAAAGAAAGAATGAAAAAAAAAGTTTTATAATATACGTGTATTGTATTTTACAATGAAACATTTTGTCAAAATGTGTGCGCGTGAGTGTATGAGTGAGTGTATGAATAGCGTGTGTGTGAACATAAAAGTGATCTCTCTTTAGGTTTCTATGTGCATATGTCTTAGTATATAAAATATAAATTGTTAGTGTTAAACACGCCCCTACCCTTACGTCAGAGGAAGCACGTGGAATATGGTGGACAAATTTTTGTTTTAGTGATGGGCAACGGGTCAATTTGGTGACATGAAAAGTAGTCGTAGTGTGATTCCTGTTGATGGCTATAATTGATGTTGCTACTACTACTGCTACTGTTCCTGTTGTTGTTATAAATATTACTGCTGGGAAGTGAAATGTGCTATATGAGTATACAAAAAAAAAAAAAAAAAATTTAATAAAAAACGAAAAGAAAACCCAAATTGTAATATGAAGATATCCGTATGCATAAAAAAAAACAAAAATTATAAACCTATGAATTTTTGTCACAGCAACAACAGACTTTAGTTGAACTGAACATCACGAAATCAGTAAAACACAATGCAGGAGGGGAACAGAGAGCAATGAATGCCAAGACGACACGTGCCTTCTGTATTGCGTTTCATATCCCCCTACCATCTAACGAGCAACTGCGCGTTATTGGGCTACTAAGTAAAGCTACTAAATAGTGTAAGTATATAAAAATTAAATTTTAGGTTATTTATGAAAATAATTTTCATGTTTCTTTTTTTTTTTGTTTTTACGTGTTTAATTTTTCAAGGAAAAATTGTCCACGTTTTTCAATTCTGCGGAGCATTGGAATTTTGTCGCATACCTACATATTACTTGTTTTTCAGTTTGTTCTGCTTTCTTTTATTTGAATTTAAATAGTTTACATTTATTTCATTATTTGCGTTAAGGTTGCTATTTTCCGATTGCTGCTTTTTCTTCTTCTTCATTGTTGCTGATGTTGTTGTTGTCGTTGTCATTCTTCGCCTAAACATAATGGTTGCATTCAGCAGACGAAACTGTTTCTTCACTGCTACATAAAACACATGGAAATGTGCGTCTTATGAACGCAAGTTGAACAGTTTACGCCCAACAAGAAATATTCTTGAGCAATCGTAATTTTTTCAAGTGTAGTATCTTCACTATACTTCAGCTTAGCATGTGTGAATAAACTTCAAAGTTTAGAACAGTCGCAAAGGTCCGAAATTAATAATAACAATAATTTGATTACTAAATGCAAATAAACTTAAATTAAAAATTATTTAATCGTTTGTTAAACATTTCGTTTAACCCTGGAAGGACATGCTTCGTCGTATCGACGACGCATGTTTCGTTGTACCATTTTTCTTTCTAAGTAAGCGTTGATAAACATTTCTTTTATGAATAAATGTTGTTAAAAAAATGTCCATTGTTGTTTTTCTATATGATAACTTAACCAAATAATGGGTAACAATCAACTTTCAAAGTTACAGGTGTATAGATCATGTGTATGATCTCTTTGAATAATGCCATCGTTGTTTCGACAAAGCATGACCTTTACGTACAAAAAATATGCATGTACTTCCAGGGTCAAAAGTTGATGCTGTTCATAATTCATCGTATTGTGTGCTTTAAATTAATTTTTAAAATTTTTTACCAAATGTTCACTCTCACAAAAAAATCACAGTTATCGAAAATTGTTTAACTCAAATGCAACAAGCCGTTTAGCTGACTTAAAATGTAGCATAAACAGCTCAAAATCATTTATGTAGCAGTGTCGAATCATTGTTTCTGCTCAACGCAACCAATTTCAAGTAGAATTGCTATTACCCACACATTTGTAGGTGTAAATGTAGACACGTCTATCACATATACTCACATGCACATACGCTAAATACATACATAAGCATATAGTCTTAAATCTAAGTGTACTATTTTTGTATGTGTGTGTGTGGATTGTACATATTTTTTTGATGTGCATGAAAGAAATGACTATAGTCTAAAATGTATGAATGAATAGAAATGTTAGCAACTTGTTGAGGAATTTTTGTTTATTACTCATGCCATGGTTATGCTGACAATTTTTCGATTGCCCAATCAAAAGTTTTGTTGGCAATTTATTGAATGCTTTCAAATTTTGTAAATTCTATATTTTCAGTGGTAGTGTCCATTAGTTCAGAACAGTGTCGAAAAGTGCAATTATCTATTCCTTTTATTATATGTCAAATGTATTTTTTTATAACGCAGGACTTGACAAAAATTGTATGATAGCTCCATTGTACAGTAATCAAAATTTGATTGTTGAGCTTGCGTGCATTCGCAAGAAACAGAAAAGTTAATTTTTCATTTTGTATGGCAAACAACAACAAAACTTTGATTGGACAATAAAAAAATTGCAAGCATAACCATAGCATATAGAGATTTAGTTATTATTGCTGACTTACACTCACACACTCATACGCTCTTGCTCAGTCTCGCTCGCCAATACATGTATGATACACTGAAAGAAATGATTGAACTGAAACTTTATACATAGTGTATGCTGGAATCGAGTAATCACTGAGGCTGCAAATATGTATCCCCCAGTCCATTGGGCTTTGATAAACAGCTGAGAATTCCTACTCGGAAACTTCGAACTATTTTTGAATATTAAAAAAAAGGGGCATCGAAGGGCACTAACTGCCAAAGGGGACTAGAGTCAAAGTACATTTTTTGGTGTTTTCTAAATGAAAGTTGGAGCAACATAAACTTGGTTTCATTCCATGCCAGCAATCCCACTTGCCAACTCAAGAGATTTATCTTCAACTTTCAGACAAAAATTTCAGTTGCTAGAAAACCTTTTAAAGAAAAGAATAAATTAACAATCTATTGGTCCGCTAATGGGACACCCTGTATGCGTTCGTATGATGATTTATGGGCCCCTCTGAAAATGGGCATGGTTATTAATCTGTTTTTTTTTTTTCAGATTTAACAGCAGAAATTCATTGAATTAAATACTCGCACATTTATTATAACCATAAATATATTTATTTTGAAATAATTGCAAATCATTAATCAAAAGTTCATTGAACCTCAATTCCAAGTCTATGAAAACTATGCATGACGAGTATTGCTTCAGCTTTCAAAACAGATATTTTTTGTTTTGTTTCATTTTATTTTATATTAAACTTTTATTTGTCGTGTACAGATGGCGTTAACACTTACATACAAACGTATGGGAAAAAAAGAAAAGAAAAACAAAAAAGAGCAGAATAGCACAAGCAAAAATCACACAACTACACACAATTACATATTATTTTTATTTGTATGAATGAGCGAATGAGCAGCAACAAGCAGCGGCAAGAGCCACGCTGCCAGTTGCAAAACATACAGATACTCGCTCGTATACACATTCGCCAGTACTCAAACGAATGCAATGCATATTCGTGTGTGTGTGTGTGTTTGTGTGTAAATTCATTGAGAGATTGAGGTGACAGCAATAGAGCAGATACGCAAATACAAACACATCACCAAATGATGCATGAGTGTGTGTGTGTGTGCTTGCGTATCTGTGGGAAATAAATGAAAGAAATGTTTGTATGTGTGTTTATTTTTTGTTTTTAGCCTCGCAAGGTCACGCTTAAACGCTTAACTAACGCTCAAAATCAGACACAAAATGACTGTGAAATACAACAGAGCGTTTTGCCGTTTGCCAGTCGCAAGGCTAAAGCAAATCAAAGCGGAAGCGACGCAGTTTAATAATCACAGACCGAGCGTTAAGAAGAGCACACCAAAATAACTTCAAAAATAAAATTAAAAACAATGTGTGTGTTCTTGTTCTGTTAAAGTGTAGAACAGTAGAGTGCATAAAAAAAAAACAAATAATAATAATTATTTTTATTGCTGTTAATCACAAATATATACAATAGAAACTTATTCTGTATCTTTGAGATACTGTGTGTTGTGTTCAGAAATGGCTCAAAAAAGTGCGCAAAAATTTAAAACAATTTTTATTTAGTTTCGCACAACTTTGTTTTCATTAAAGTATGAGTAGTATAAACTACGCAGTAACACTACACCACAATAATATACACAATACAATAATACAATATATGTATGAACAAAAAAACAAAAAAACAAAAAAAAAAGAAAAAAACAAAGAAAGACTTGAGCCAGTGACGTGCGACTACGACGACTAGACAGTGGCAGCATTTGGAAACGACGATGATTTTTTAAGCTCACTAGCTGCTCGTTTTCATATGCGAAGTAGTAATTAATTTGGAGCAAAGTCAGTCAGTCAGGCTGACAGACTGTCGGCCTGTCAGTCAGCAACAGGCAACAGCACAAAAGTGAAAACTTCAAAATGTGAACTTTGAACAATCTTGAAAATAATTAGAAACGAAAACTAAACTTAAAAAAAAAATGAAAAAATTAAATAAAACGCAAATCAAATTTAAACGTAATAAATAAAGAAGAAGTATGCAAAAAGTACGCAAAAAATAAACTTAATTCTGTATAGTATTAATTAAATTTGTTGGCTGATGAGAAAATGTTGCTGCTGATGTTACTGTGACTGCTGCTAACTTTCATGTGATGATGATAAGATTGTAATGTAGTGCTGGTATATAGAATATATAAAAAACCAACACTTCCAAGTCTCATCAAGCGCAGAGCAGCCCAGCGCAGCGCAACAGAAAACCAACTGACGAAGAAGCAACAACGTCGGCGCTCAACACCAGCGCCAGAACACTAGAGTGTCTGCGTTAGCGCCACCGCCATCACCATCGCCAGTTAACTAGAAAGGGAGGTACTGAAAGAAACGAAGAACTATTACATAGACATAGAAGTAGGTGGTGCTTGTTGGTCGAAGGGGGGTTAACAGCCCTCATTCTACAACAACAACACCAACAACAACCAGAGCAAACAAACAAGCGCATATAGAAGGAAAAACAGACTTTGTACTATTTTTTCAATGGCACGAGAATAGAGAACGTTGAACTATTTTGTTATATGTAGCGCTGGCGACTTTTTTTTATTTATTTTTATCTTTATTTTTCATTGTTGTTTTTGCAAATAAAGTTAATGAAAAGATACGCGAATACGCCGCGATTCGTTTAATTTCTTAATTTTTTTTATCTCTCGGCTGATATGCGTGCGTGCTTCATAGAAAAAACCAAAATAAAATCAAATAGAAATAAATTTTTGTCCATTTTCATTTCGCAAGTTACATAACACCAAATCTAAGTACGTGCCTTTTTCTGCTATGCCAACAAAACGAAAAAAAGCATAGAAACATAAAAAGCTTTGTTTGGATTTTGAATGTAAACACACACAGACACACAATCCATACAGGTATGTTGAAATTAAAATAATTTATAAATGCAATTAAAATAATTTAATCATTTGTTATTAACATTATTTTGAGACTGTTATTGAACAAAGGTAACAGGTATAGAAACATATGTTAAAAATCAGCTGTTTCGCGCGTACACACACACACGTTTGGAGTTGCATGCTGCTCCATGGTTGTGTTGCTTTTTTTCCGCATATCCTCAAAAACACGCGCTCTCCTAACGTGTCAAGTTTATCCTTAAATTATACGTTGGCGAAATACGAATAAAATAAGCATGAAAAGGAAGTACACTCATACATATACACGCTTTAACACAAGCAACCAATTCACTCAACACACTCAGAGACGCACAATAAAGAAATTCACACACACACACGCATACTTCGACAGTTCTCTAACTCTCACAATTGTCACAATCAACAAATACTTGTCCACAAAAAAAAGACAGCGAAGAGAACATTTTAAGGCAACATAATAATAGAAACAAATGATGAGGTACCGAAAACCAACAACGCCAAATTTGCAATCTCAAAGGTGTAGAAAGAGAGGGAGAGGCAGAGCGAGAGATTTCCTCTCTCAACACAAACACATATATTGTTTTCAATTGCTCCTTGAAAGATAAGAGCGTGTGTGTGTGCGATTGTCAATGCTGCCAGACTGGAAATATTATAGGCAGCAACGCCCAAATTTATAAATCATTTTCAATAAAACAAAACAAGAGAAAATTTTGTTGAATTAAAAAACAACTGCAAAGACAAAACACGGAGAGAGTTAAAATTTTGCAGAGGAGTGTTTGCCAAATTTAACAAATTTTTGATGTTAATTTTTGGTATGATTAATTAAAATTAGGGTAACCAAGTGAAATAAAAAATGATTTTATTTGCATTCAAAACCATTAGACTAAAATAGCCTAAATACATTACTAAAACTAATATTCAATCAAATAAAAAAAATAATAATCGTGAATACAAATATAAAGTTACAGTATTTCTCGTTTAAAAAATATCCACTTTCCATTTGGAGACTATATTTATATATTGTACTTAAACGAAACTTACGAAATTTCGAGCCATTTCGAACTTTTTTTACTTCCAAAATGTTCAAAGTTTTCGCTTGGAATTTTCGTCCCTCTTTTAATTGTAATCAGGGCAAGTGAAATATTGGTCACGTTTCGCAGATGCAAAACATGCTCAGTTAGAGTAGCAGAAAAATAATCGCTCGAAAAAATGGCGACATTTCAAGCTAATTTTTGCTGAGCACAAAGTGAGCATGTTGACTTTCTGTGACACAAATGGGACAGTGGTGTAACAGTACTTGAGTATTTGTGTTTGTGAAACGCGAACAATATCATCGATATTCAAAATATTAACATTAGTATCCATTTAACAAGAAAGTCTATCACTATAATGAAGTAAGTTTTGCCTAATACTTTAAAAGTCATTGATAAGGAAATGTTTGCCACATTTATCGAAAATGTTTTGCAAATTTTCTGCGTTCTGAAGTTAAGAATATTTTCTTTTAGTTTAAAGCTTTCGTCCTTCTCCTGAATTTGAAAAGTCTAAAAATTATTTAAGAGTAGAAAGTTTTTACTACATATTTGTAAATTTAGACTTATTTTGAAAGGTATTAAAATGTTAAATATTGCACAATGGTAATTGGGATTTTTCCATCATCATATGGCACTTTAGAGGCGGCCAAATTTGGGTAGAAAAAGTACGAAAGGGGGAAATGATGAGGAGGATGATGCAATAAGACTGCGAAATTCAGCTTAATTCAGAACTAACTGCAAATCGAAAGATCCTTTTCAAAGTAGATGCTCAGCCGCTCATTAATTTGCTAGTATCCTAATTGAGATGAACGAAATAGATGACCATAAGTGATTTTCACTAATTATCTGAATCATTTTTAAGTTTTTTGTTCGGGAATAACAATGAACAAGAAAAAATTCCGCATTGTTTTCAATATTATAGGAATTTCAAATAAAGTTTTCCTAAAATAGCAATCTATTTGTATTCAATTTGAAATTAACTTTACATCTCATATGTACATATGTATGTATAATAATCTGTCGGTCGTTTTGTCTTTATTCTATTTTTTTTTATATATAATTTTCTGCTATACATATATACAAATGAGTATGCATATAATTTGTGTGCATATATTTAAATATCTCAAAGCGAACTATATCTTCGATATATATAAATATCTACCTACTTTTTGGCTTAATTTTTCTGTATAAGCCTAAGCTACATACACAATAATTTATATGTACATTCAAACATACATACGAGTACATATGTATATGAAAGGAAATAGAATTGAAATTAATTTGTGCTGGTCGGTAGGAATTGAAAATTGTTGCTGCGTTCGCTCTCAGAATACAAAAGTGTACCCAAAAATTTTACTATTTGCCAAACTATTTACAAGTATGTTTGTGAAAAAATTACAAGTATGAGCATGAGTAGCATTGGATATGTGGTGGAAGTAGCAATGGAAGTGGCAGAAGCCTCAACTCTGCTCTACTATACTCTATAACTCTTTAGCTACTCGTTTTCCGTATTGTCGCGATTTTTTAATGCGCAATAAACATTTTCAAAAAAAAAAAAACAAAAAAATGCAAAAAAAAAATTTGAAATAAATAATAAACCCCTTTGAACCCCTTCTTCATTTTCGACAAGATACAGAACAAAAAAATTAGAAAAAAGTAAAATAAAGTAATGTTCAAGATAAATATTGTATGCTTAGATATATGCGAGTATATATATAAATGTGTATATATATCTAACAAAAAGAGTATAAAGAATTAAAAAAAAAAAAAACAAACAAAAAACGTGTCTTCAAGGCAACATTTTTTTGTTTTTTTTTTTTTGTTATTTTTGGTACTACTGCGATTTGTGAGATCTCTCTTTGAAAGATGCGATATTTATCTAAATATCTATCTATATACTTGAGTATAGTATGCGAGGCTAGCAGATGGATCATACATACATATGTACGTATATATAGATGCGATATTTGAGTGAGTATATCTATTCCATTTTTATGGCATTTTAATTTTATGGATTTTTATTAGGCAAAACCTTTAGATTTTTTTTAGATTTCCAGTTCAATTTTCGACAATTTTGTTTCCAAATTCGTTTTTCTTCATGGTTTTTAATATGTTCCTAATACCCAGTGGGAAAATAGGAGATATGCAATAATATTAATATACGAGATTTTTAATCAAAATTAATTAAAAATTAATTTTGAACCATTTCTCTTAATAAGGGAGTGAAGTAAAAACAGCATTCTCAAGTAAATAAAAACCGAATCTTCTTTCATTTCTTTTTATATTACAAAAAAAAAACGCTTTCCTTTCCAAATGTTCAATTCTTTCCTCAAATTATGTGAAAGGCATAAAGAGATTCTCCATCACAGTGTAAAAACATTTATAAAATGCTTAATTTTGGTTATTTAGCATTTGTTGTTTGAATACCGCTTTCTTCGATTAAGTACATTGTAATGCTACATTTGTTTCCTAAAGAAAGCAATTTTGATTCCATATAAGGCAGAAACTATTTGACAATATTTTTTATACAATTTTTATATATTTCAAGAACCAATCCTAGATTATATTCATCCCTAGATTTCGTATTTTCCTGCTGGGTAACGATATATGGTATTTATTTATCTTGTAAATTCATACATACTCTCAAGTGGTTTTTTTTAATAGCATCGATTGAATCGAGTATTTGAAGCTATTTTTTGTTTTGTTTTTATTTTGTTTAAATAAAACAACTAATTAACGTTTTGAAAAAAAAATTGTTTATATTCAGTGATGCTAAATGATATTTAAAAGAAGAAATAGAATAAAAATAAGAAGACGTAATATCTGTGGCTGAAGGAAAAAGGAACAGAGTTTAGTCTCAAAACCGAAATAGTTTAAATTGTTGCTGACGCAAATTGTTTGTATAAAACACAACAACAACAACAACCACAACTATTTTTTATGACGTACAAATCAAGTAGCAACCTCGTAAGTTTTGCGTCATTTCATTTTTAGTTTTTCCTTTTTCCCTTCATCAATTTTATTTTGCTGTTTTTCGTTTCACTTTTGTAAATAAAAAATTATGAATATTTTTCTTCTTCTGTTTTTTCTTTTATAGTTTCATATACTTTTCAATGAATAAAGAAGCAAAAGAAAAGTAATTAAGTAAATATAAATTTGTGTTTATAATTTGTTCAAGTGTAGAGTGAGGTGGTCCATTGAGAGTAGAATGGACCTTAAAGGCCATTCTAGTCGGTTCATTGTACATCCTCATTTCAAGGTTCACCAGTTGACGTCAAGCTTCGGAGTCAAATATTTATGGATTGAATAATTTATCTGTATAAAAATTAAGTAGTTTTTGCTAAGATTTAAGAAATAACTTATTTATATTTAGCCGACTATTTTGTCTTCCCCATGTGCCTCAGTTCTTGAATTCGAAAATATTTACTACATATGAATTTTTTTTTGCGGAATTTCAAATTTTCTGCAATATTCTATTTAACCCTTATATTGGCACCACGGTCTGGCCAGACCTTTTTCAATTTTGTTGACATTTTTTTATTATTTGTAATATCACTATGATCTCCAAAATCCATGATATCCTTAAATAACTATTTCCAAATAGATTTATAAAAAAATCGGAGCCCTGAGATATGAAGGGGACGAGATTTTGGTGATTTCAAAATTTTAGTCATATTAGTACACGGTTGCCACTTTGGTACCTTAAAGGCCATTCTAGTCGGTTCATTGTACATCCTCATTTCAAGGTTCATCAGTTGACGTCAAGCTTCTGAGTGAAATATTTATGGATTGAATAATTTATCTGTATATCTACCAAAACTGGTAAATTTTTTTCCATTTTCCTGCGTTTGGTACATTGGTACATGTTTTTAAAATTTGGTACATTTTGTGTTCAAAGATGGCTTTTATAATAATTAAGAATTGTAAACTTATTTTCAAAATATTTTTTTTTTGAAAAAGGTAAAATTTTTATATATATATATAATATATTTCAAAAGAATTGTGTGTCGGACGTTAATAGTCTCATTATATCTAGTTGGCCAAAGACTATTTATAAAATACAAAATATATTTAAATTAATGTGGTACTTTTTATTAACTCTGGTGTTCCGGCCTAATTTTTACGGTTATTTCGGGAATTTTTTATTATAACAAAATAATATATAATTATTTCAATTTTATTATATGTTCTTACTGACATTTTTAACTGTACAAAAAAAAATTGTTTGGTGTTTATTTTACGATATTTATTAGTATATTTTAAGTTCGAAGTAAAAAAGAATTGTGTTGGGCGGGCCCGGGTGATTTCGGTTCTTGAAGTCATGTTTATTTATTTATTTATTTATTTATTTATTTATTTATTTATTTATTTATTTATTTAGTCTATGGAATTTACATCCTTACAGACTAGGTATAACAATTCAACTAATAATAATAAATTGAAGTGCAAATTTATACAATAATACAGACTTAATGCTAGATAGTTTCTATGAGAAGCATTTTAAAACTTTTTTTTGCAATTGAAAAATCTAAAAAATGTTCTTCAGCGATTCTATTATATATCGTTAAAGCCCTGGTAATGGGTTCATTTGAGGCATAATTAGCTTTGTGGAGATTTACGTTAAATGTATGACATAGACGCAAATTCCGCGCAGGTACTTTAAAAGTAATCAATTCTAATAAATACGAGCAGTCAATATTGCCACAGATAATGTCATATACAAACATTAATGAGAGAGTTGCTCTTCTAGTTTCAAGCGATTTTAAGCTCAAAAGCAAGCATCGCGCATTATAGGATGGAAGTGGTTCCACAAAATTTAGGGATCGCAAAGCGTATTTAATGAAAATTTTTTGAATACGCTCGAGACGGTTGGAATGTACAGCATAGAACGGGTTCCAAATAAATGCTGCATATTCTAGCTTTGAGCGGACAAAAGAACTATATAGCAACTTATGTGTATATGGGTCCTTGAACTCAGAACTATTTCGACGAACAAATGCCATAACGGAGTAAGCTTTTGGAATAATGTAATTGAGATGCTGCACAAATGAAAGGCAAGAGTCAAAAATAACTCCAAGATCCAATATTTCCTTTAGCGAATTGAGACAGTTATTAGCAATACTAAATGAGGATGAGATTGGGTTGCGCAGTCTAGAGAAAGTAATATGCGAACATTTAGTATAATTAAGATGTAAATGATTGGCTGTACACCAATTAACAAAATTATTGAGTTCAGATTGTAAGATGTTAATGTCCGATAAATTTCTAATGGCAAGATATAATTTTAAGTCGTCAGCATATAAAAGATAATTTACTCTAGAGAAACAACCCCCCACGTCATTAATAAATAATATGAATAGTAAGGGACCAAGTATACTACCCTGGGGGACACCAGATGTTGCTATGAAAGACTTTGACCTTACTCCATCAATCAATACATAGCAGCATCTTTGATGAAGGTATGATTTGATCCATTGCAGAAACGTAGAATGGAAACCCATTTTTAACAGCTTAGAAATCAGAATACTATGCGAAACTTTGTCAAAGGCTTTCGAGAAGTCAGTGTATATAGTGTCAACTTGGCAGCCTGATTCAAATGAAGTGATACAATATTTTGTGAAAACTGCAAGATTGGTTACAGTTGAGCGACCTAACACGAAACCATGTTGATTCGGAGAGATCAATCTTTTTACTGCAAAAAATACTTTGTCTTTGACAATGCTTTCAAAAAGTTTTGATATAGTTGAGAGCTTAGAGATGGGTCTATAATTAGAAATATTACACTTATTACCTTTTTTTAATACAGGCGAAACTAAAGCAACTTTCCATTTGTCAATAAAAATACCAGTGCTGAGTGATTTGTTAAAGATAAGTTTCAATGGCGTAACAAGAGAGTCAGCACATTTTTTTATTAACAATGGCGATACACCATCAATATCTAATTTAGAGGAATTTTTAAGATTTATAATCCCATTTATAACATCTGCATCTGTTAGTATTAACGAACCGAAATCAACAGATGATACAATATTCAACAAATTAGAATCATCCACTTCGACTTGAGGATCAAAATTAGCCAGGAAATAATCAGAGAAAAGATTAACAGTATCATGGATAGAGTATGATACTTTATCATCCAAGAACATAGAACTAGGCATACTGGAGCAGGTTTTTTTGCTCTGCACAAAATTCCAGAATGTTTTTGGATCCAATTTAATTGATTTTTCAAATTGCATGATATATTGATTGTATAAAAATTTATCTAAACAATTAAATTCACGTGAATAATATTCATATTTTGATTTATGAGTGGCATTATTAGTTGCTGTATATAATTTATAAAATTTATTTCGACGGTTCTTAAGTTTTTTTAGGCCAACAGTATACCAGGGCAATTTATAAACTTTTTGTTTCTTAAAGGGAACATTTTTAGTAAAAATCTGAAAAACATTTTTAAGAAATAGTTCAAAGCAGTGAGAGACATTGTTTTGATAAAACATGTACTCCCATTGAATACTGTTTAACAAGTAATTAATATCATCAAAATTACATAAATTGAAATTAAAATTACAACTGATATTATCTTGAGGAAGTTTGGGATAAATATAAAATTCAATTTCTAAGACTAAAGGGACATGATGCATATCAGAAGATGAAATTGGAAAACTACATTTATTTAGTTCATACTTAAGATTATCATTAATGAAAATTAGGTCAAGTAATCTATTTAGCTTATTGTGAAACGAATTAATTTGAACTAAATCTGCAGAAAACAAACTGTCAATAAAATTTATTTCATGTGCATGATTTATATTACTGGGTGTTAATACTGTAGCATTAGATAAGTACGACCACTTAACCATATTTAAATTGTAATCCCCAAGTATAACAAGATGACAGTTCTCACCACTATCAGCCGAAATGTGGGTTATATTTTCAACATGAGCAGCATAAACGGCATCAGAGCTGTTAGGCGGGATGTACGAAGCACATATTTTTAACATACCTAGTGGACTTGAAACTGATACACTAAGCTGGTCCAAAAGAGTATCAGAGTTATGCAGGGATATTAACGAAGATTGTAACACACGATTGATAGCTATGAGAACACCACCACCTCTATTACAGCCAGTCGTTACAGCATCACGATCCTTACGATAGACGTGATATAAGTTAAGATCACAAATTTCACCATCAAAAAAATCCATATTTAGCCATGTTTCAACGAGAATTATTATATCATAGTCGGCCTGAGAAATAGCTGCGTATATGGTCTTCAGTTTTGTCCTCATTCCAGATACGTTGTGATAGTATAGTTTTAGGTTGTTTATTTGTTTATGATTACCCAAATTATTATTACTCGGGCCATTAGACTGACAGTAAGGTTGAGCAATTGTATTAATTGCTGTATTCGTTATGGATCCAATAAAGGAATACCTTTCTTTTGAAAAAAAAGAAACGGGCACACCTTAACATTAGCAGGCCATAGTGCTGGGTTCAGCAGTTTGTTGTAATGTGACGAAGAGATGCCAAGTTTAAAGCTTACTCTTTTTAAAGAATCAGCAGCAACACCTCTCTTTATTAGTGTGCGGCAAAAAATTAGAGAAGCATCAATGTCTGCATGTTTCGAGACATAATCAATTATGTTTTCTTCAGAAACGGAGGGCTTAAAAAACGATAAGTGGAGCCATTTCCAACGAACAGCAACACCAAGCTCACTGTTTGAACTACTCCCAACAACAATCGCATTGTTTTTGATTCGTTTTCTTATTACACCATTAGTGATCGGAGAAGCAACAGCAAGATCAGAAGAATGTTTAACAGCAGAGGCAGCAGCAGCAGCATAAGAGAGAGGTAAACTAACGTTAGCATCAGCAACGGTAGATTCAATAGCAACAGATTCGGCATGTGAGAGAGCAATACAAGCACCAATTTCGCTGTCATCATTAATGACGACAATATCAGCGTCAACGCTATCATTATCCATAGCATTATCTATAGTAGCTGAAGAGCCAGAGTTAGTTATTTTTGGCTGCGTAGAATTAGGCTGCGAACATGATTTAATGACAGGAGCTTTCGTTAAATTGCGCGAGAGTGGTTGAGAAGAGCGAGCAATAGATAGAGCACTGGCATTATTATTACCGTTTTTATTTGACGAGTGAACGAGTGCAGGCGAGTTAGATGTTATGCTCTTTCGACCAGCATTGGATAGCAATTGCATTCGATTAGGTTCAATGACCTTAGCTTTAGAGCGCGTGTAAATTTTGTTTATAGTAGTTGGTGTATTATTAGTTGTTGTATTATAATTATTTGAGGTGTTACCCAAATCAGCTGGGATAGATGACTGCGTGTTGTTGAAAGAATTTAGAAATTCACTTAGCACATTCAAGTTATTCCGGACTTCATTTATTTTGGATTGCGAAAATGGAGCGGGGCGATTGGTACAACCATCGCATCTATAGACAATATTTTTATTGATCTTTATTATATTTAAAATATTAGAGTTTAGCTTAGAGCACTTAATATGAACTTTGAGATAGCAGACACCACATGTAATGTTTTCATCTGCTAAGCAGTGCAAGTTACATTTTATGCAAATCATAATGGCGAATATGCCAAAATAAAAAGTTTTTAAAATGTTTATTATTTTCTTGTTTAAATATAATGTAAGACAGAGAGCAGAAAAAATGCGACCGAACACAATGAGAGTAATTTTCCTAATTACCATAATATGTATATGTGGTTTCGGAGATATACTCAAAATAGCATTAAGATTGCATGGGAGGTGCAACGCCCATTTGAACACAAATTCAGATCTGAAACTTCAGTATAAGCTCGGTATCGGCAGATAATATTTCCAGACCAAAAATGGTGCTTAAGATATACCATAATAAATATTCAGGTTATATGGTAGGTGCCACACCCGTTTTTCCAACCCCATCCACATTTTTGCTGTAGCATGGTATTGTCACCCAGCGTACGCAGTAAAATGCAGTACTCTACTATAAATGGCATACTAAAAAAAGTATAGGGTTTGTATGGAAGGTATCCCGCCCACTTTAAATTACAAACTTTTACCAAGCCAATAGTAAGGTCAGAGACATAAAGCAGTAATTTATGTCATTAGGAAGTATAGCCGGACATACGAACAGATTTTCACTTTCATATATAATGTTAGATTATTTTCTTCTTTGCCGTTTCAAAACGTTAAATTTGTTAAAAACAAAAACATATTATTTTCAATAAGTACATTATTCTTAAATTAAAATTAAATTTTTTCATATATATTTTATAAAACGTCGCTTTTTTATGGATTTTTTCCCGCTAAATTCGAAAATCAAAGTTGAAATTTTTGTTTTGTTACGTTGCGTTACGACCAGGGGGAGGAGTCAAAATTGGTAAAAAATTGCGTTGCGTAAGTCAATCTCACTAATAAATCTCAGTAAAATCGATGGCTCTCGAAATATGATTCGATTGTGCCTTCAGATATTTTTAATCTTCTAAGTGGGTGCCTCAGAGTGAAGGGAAAATCAGCAGATGCTGCCCTGTTCCATGAATAAATTTGTCATGTTTTACTCTAGTTTGTAATGCTTTGAAAGGAAATCTGCATTGTTCTCAGCTTGCTTTACTTAGCTTGAGCTATTGACCTAGGGACAGGCCGTATTTCAAAGGAGAATTCCTCTTTCTAGAAATAGTTCTTGATCGTTGCCTTCCTTTCCAAATAGTCCGCTATCTTATTTCTACTTATTTCTGTATGAGTAGGGGGTAAAAATATGATAACTTAATTTTTCCTAACTAATTCATTCAATAGTTCCAGCTTTAGGGATATCTCTAAGGAGCTCTGAGTATATAATTACATTTTGACCTTTGCAGTTGCGTTCGCCTTATGGCAAAAATCTTAACCTAAAAGACTTAATATTTTCTCCACAAACTCACAGAATGTCTTATTTTTGGCGGTTGACGGGACTGAATGAAAATGATTGTGAAAATGATAATATAAGATTATAATAATATAATAATCACAGAAGCAGCTTTCTACGAGTATATTTCTTTGTCCTTATTGCATATACGATACAAAAAAAATTTGCATATACATACATATCTACATACATACACTGCTGCCATATTTTGCTATTTTTTTTAATTCATTGTTTAACATTTTCTTTGTTTCTTTTTTATTATTGCTCATATACAAATTTATTTCATTATTTTAGTTCCGAAGGAGGAAGTAATTAAATATAACCACAAAAACTGTGCAACAACAACAAAAGCAATGACAACAACATATAAGAACAACACGCTCAGACATCAGCAACTATGAGCAGCAGTAGCAGCGCCAACGCAACTGTTAAATATAAACACGTGGTTTTCTTCAACTGTTGTTGCTGCATGGCGGTGAAGACATCACTGTCTTTTGAAATATCTTTCATTGCCTGTTAGTTTTGCTTTTTCCAGCAACATTAGCTGCAACAATGAAAGAATGTCTTGGGTCTTGCATTTGCAATCAACTCGTCATCATTTCGCAGCGGATGCGGAAGCCACAGCTTATTAGGAAATTTCCTTTCACATATATATACGTATATACATACATATATGGTCTGTGAGTGCACACACACACATACGTACTCATATATGGCAGCATGTCCGGTTGTTGGTTGCTTGTGAGTTCAGTTGTTCCCATAAGCATTTTGCTGCTCTCATTATTGTTGCTGTTGTTGTTGTAGTTCCTTCCTGTTGCGTACCAAAAACAAGAAGAAAAAAACTGCTGTGCCTTGACTCTGCTGGTGCGCTCTGCTCAATTCTGCACTAACTACTCTTCACTCCACTCCACTCTCCATGTCACACTAAGTATGTATAATTTCTGCTATGCTGTTTACTGCATTACGCAATTGGAAGAGTATTTCTCTCATATTTGTTGTTGCTGCCGCTATAGTTGCTGATACTTTTTTTTTGTTCTCGTACAGTGGCAGAGTTCACTTCCGTTGTTTATTTTGTTGTTGTTGTTGCTGAGTTCTTATTTTTTATATTCATTCATGAATTCATATTTTTTTATTATTATTTTTTTTGTGCTCGTTCATTTCACATTCGTCTGATATTATTGTGTACCTAAATGATTATATACACATACACATATGTTTACGTATATGTATGTATTCATATGTGCATGTGTGAAATGCATTTATAAATTATATTTGCTCCACATTCAACGAACTCATTCAGAAAAATTCCGTTTCGTTTATATTATTTATGTTGTTATTTAGTTGTAGTTTTTTTTTTTTTTGATTTTTTTTCTTCAATTCTGATGAGTTCAGCACAACAACAAACGTTTTACTGATAAGTCCAAAGCCCCCTTTGGGTCAATACATTTTTTTAGTATACATAGTGTAGTTGTTGTGTGTTTGTTTTGGATTTGGTTGTTTTTTTTATTTATTTTTTTTTTTTTGTTTTGTAGTCACAGTTGTCGGTTGTCGTAAGTTGTTGTTGTTGTTGGAGGTTCATATTGGTGTTGTTAGCTGTAGAGTGTGTTGGCATTATTTCCGGTGTTGTGTATATTTTTAGAAAGAATTGCTCCGAATATGAAGAAACCGAAACGAAAGTAGCAACGCATTAGCGGCAGCAAGCAGCAGTAAATGGGGGAGAAACACCAATGCAAAGAAGTAGGTACGACAACTTCTGCTCAAGAATATCAAAATGAATCAATGAATGTGTTTGTTTGCTTGTTTGTTATAGCAGTAGTAGGAACAACAGGGGATTTCTTTAGAATCCGTTTTACAAAACACCACAAAATGAAACTAGGGAAACGGAAGCGAAAGTATATGCTTAAGTATTCATATTAAAACTATTTCAGTTTTATTTTAAGAGCACTTAAGATTTTATGTATGGCAACTGGTGTGAATAAAGTCAAATAGGGGGCAGAGTCGTTCGCTTTCGATTAAGCATACATATCTAATAGGTATAGGTATTTTTAAATTTTAAAACTTTTGTAAATTATATACAAATATTTAAAAGTTATTTACAAATATTTGCATCCAGATTTCCATGGGGTAAAGAGCATACAAAGCATATTAAAAGAATCGTTTACTAACGGCCACCAATTGATCCATTGGGATATTAAGCCGAATGGTTTGAGTGAAAAATTAAATATAAAAACCGTAATGCTAAATGCTTTTTTGTGGTTCGAAATGTTTTTCCTGGGGCTGCGTTAAAAACGGAAAAAATATTCGGATATTTGTAAAGTAGGTACAAAACTATTTGGAATTTTTCCGCCAACAAACTTATGAAAAAGGTCAAAAAGGGAAATAATAATGAAAAGGTAGTCCACGAGATATGTGATTTTCATAAAAATTCTTCATATTATTAATAAGACGGAACATTTTTGTCTCTTTAGTTAAAATAAAATTGTTTAAATACCTATACATAAAAAACGCAGTTCCAAAAAAATGGCAAGAAGTTTCAGAACTAAGAAAATTTTGTACTATTATTTATTTCAAAAGGTATTAAAAAAAAGATTGGTTTTTTTTTTTGCAATATTAATTAAAAATTGAGCGTCAGATAGCGAATCGACAAGGGTAAAATTTCAAATAATATTGCAAAAAATTATACTTTTCCATACTTTGACGAAAATACATAATTTTGTAACCTCTTAAAATTCTACCCGTTTTTTTGAATTTTTGAACTTTTCGAACAGCATTTAATTTTTAAAAATTCATTATGAAATCGTGGAGATATTTTTATCTGGTTGAAAAATTGCATCTCTATGGTAATCATTATCCTCGCCAACTGGTGGCTAAAAAATTTCAATCAATACTTCAAAAAATTTCTCATTTTAATACTTTTCAAATAAATTAAAATTTACAAAGATCCGATAATGTTTTCTGTTATTTATTAGTTTTGAAGCATTTGAAATTCAGTCACAGGACTAAAATTTAAAGGTAAAAAATATCCAAACTTTACTAACCTAGAAAACTGTAAATTCAAGACTGAACAGTATAATTCCTTCTTTCAATATCAGAAGTCAAGCCCTATGTTTTAGACATGTGGATTGTTGCCACATAGTAGTTTTTCATATCTTTTCTTCTCTACCTATTGAACGCGTTTACTTTAAATTATTTTTGTACTAAGAATTCATAATACAGAGACGATGGTTTTTCGGGTTTACTTCATTTACTGGCTCTAGATCATAGGTGAACCTCAAAATTTTTGCTTGCGAACATTAAAAGTAGTGAACATAGAAGTCAAAGAACTTAATTGATGTTTAAATATCTTGAGATATCACATTGATTTGACCAAGAAAATTAAAGCCCAGTGTCTTAGGTTAGGTTAGGTTGGAGTGGCTGTCGAGAGACACACTTAGGCCTAAATGGCCCACTGTGAGACCACATAGTTGGACCTACAGTTTAACGCCGATTCCGAACGGCGATGTGGCAATTTTTTATCGGCTTCGTGGTTTTGCCATTACCAACCAAGGTGTGTTCTTGTACGCCTTCTTATAATTCTCATACACTTCATATTGATAAGAAAGTTATGAAAATTAACCACCAGACGAAGACAGAAATCAAACCCGAACCTCCCGGATGAAAGTCTAGTACACTACCCACTAGACTATCGAGGTCGTCCTGCCAATGTGTCTTACTAGATAATACTGTGTGCTTCGCTATTGAAAAAATGTTTGGTTCTTAGGATATTTGATTATGTGTTCCAGTTTTAGATTCTTCTGGAAATCAAGAAATATGAATTTATTTATAATCTAAATTTTGATCGAAAACAAAAAGTTTTTGCTTTTTGTGTATATTTATACAAATCTGCGTATATCTCAAAGTGTTGAAACGCAAACAATAAACTAGGACAAACGTCATCATCAACGTAATCTGTATAAAATGACAGCAAATGAAATGAAAAGAAATAAAAAATTGCAAAAAGGAAAGAAAAAGAAGAGCAAGTACAACAAACGTGTCAACACTACGTTTAAACAAAAAGCCAAAATTAATGCAAAACAAAAAAATAAAGTGTAAATGAAGATAGATATTTATAATGGAAATAGAAATCGTTTTTATTTTAATATGCATGGATATAGAACATTTGTAAACGAAAAACCATTTGTTGGTATTTGCGAATGAGCGAATGAAGCATTTGTGGCAAAGTGGCAGGCTGTTAGGCCGACATGTATATTGATTAACCGACTGAAGATTGCTTTTTGTAGATAGCGTGCTTTTGTTTTTGCTACATTACATTTTCATTTAAATGTAGGCGCACTCATTTTCGCATAAGCTCAGGAAATGCTGCATTCAGCAAACTGAAAACAAAACTCTAACAACAACAAAAGCAGTAAAAAAAAAACATTTCCATTACAAATGAGACGCTGATTTGACACATTTCAAAATGAAATCCAATTGGAAGCACACACAACATATTTGTAATGATAATGGAGCATAAAAGGTGGCTAGGCTGGAAAAGAGGAAGGACGAAGGGTAAGCTGAGGTAAGATAAAGTGGTCTGATTTGCTGGGGTGTTAGTGGAGGTGCTGGTGGTGAAGGTGTAAAGATAATACATATGTAATTTTCACATTGATGCAAAAACGTAGCGCCACCAATACAAATACAAACAAAAGCTTGATTAGACGTTGAGAGAGTATATGCATTCTTTGTTAGTGTGTTTGTTGTTGTTACTATTCTTTGTCTCATTTGCAGTAATATTATGTTGCTGTTGATTTTTTTATTATCAATGAGAAACGATACTTGCATTATACGCACACATACACACTCATTTGTACACAGACAAAAAACAAATCTATACAACAAAAATGTGCATGCAATGGGTGAATGAAAGCCAAACCAAAATAGAGAGAGAGAGAGAGAGAGTGAAAAAGAACGAGGGCCTGTTGAGCGTAGACGAGTGGAATAAATCCAAAAGAGACGAAGGAAGAAAATAAAGCGAATAATGCTTGAATGCATTCAACGGATACATATACTTAAAAATTTTTGTGAGATACTTACTGATTTCTTTAGATAGGTACTCATTAGTGTCAATGAATGGAGGATAAAGAAGAAGACGAAAAATAAACTATTTTAGGGCGATGTTAAAATCAAATATTATGTAGGAAGGGACAGCGCCTATTGATATACCTATAAATATTTACAGCTGTACTCAGCTCCATAAATAGAGTAACATGCAGTGTGCTATATGCGGTAAATTATATATATGCCAGAAGTCAATAAAAGAAGCAGCAGCAAATGAAACTGTTAGAAAAACTTGACAGTGTCATAGAAAAAAAAAAGAGAATGAAAAACAACGATAACGTATAACAAACAACGACAAATAAGCAGATGGACAAACAGATAGGTAGACAAACGGATGCAGAACTATATGGATGAACAAACATATGTATATATATAGCGACAATATCAGCAACCAACAGCTGCAGCAATAGAAATAGATACCATCATCATCAATACATACAAATATATATTCATAGATAGATAGGTAAATAGACTGATATACTGAAAAGTTAATTCTGGAATGAATCGATAATCAAAAACTTAAAGAGATATGTACATGCAGAGGTATATTCCGAGTGAAGTTTCAAAAGAAAAATATCGAAGAAGAAGTAAAAGAACACCGCAAGTACAAAACACCAACCACACCAAAAAATCATTACGGAATCGAGTAAAAATTTTTATGAATGAAATACATTTGAGTTCGTTGAACTGAACCCACTATGTTCTGTACGCTGTACGGCTGGCTATGCTCTACACTATACCACATACACTACTATAATGTGTTGTCTGCAATAATACGCTCATATGCTGGCTGGCGTAGAGAATAATATACACACTCGGATAAATATACAAACTCATAGAATCTATGTATGTATGTATATCTGCATTCTTGCGCATTGCATTTGCCAATTCTAAACTACTTACATACATACAAATGCTATAATAAATTTTCGCACACTCACACACAGTTACAAACACATGCATTCTTGCAATGCAAAGCTGCAGACATACATGCAGCAGACACGACGACACGAAACCGAAACGATACGACGACCGCAACACTGACGTCGTTGTCGTTGTCGTCGTCTTCGTCATCATCACCAACATCAACCACATTATTGCGCAAGTTTTTTAACGTCACTAACACTATGATAAACAGAAAATCAACTAATACAAATAAATGAGAGAACGAAATGCATTTGTGCACAACAACGATAACTTCGTTGCACTTCACACATTCTCTCAGCGACGCGAATGCGAACTATACCATAATAACAACAAGAGCACGACAACAGTTTTTGTTGTTGGGCTTTGTTAATATCGTCGTCGCCCCGTCCTCGTTGCTGTTTTTGTCGGTTCAACTAATTCACTGTTCTTCTTGATAGCGGCTTTCAGTGCTTTGGTTGCACATTTTCAACCTATTCGCATACATTATTTATTTTTCTTTTTTAAAATACCTACATATATATTCTAAATTAATTTTTGATAAATTTTTTCGCAAATTACTTTAAATTTGTAAAGGCAGGTAATTTATTTATTTACAGTTTAAGTTTTTCCCCCTTCATATGTAAATTTGTTTTGTTTTTTTTTTTTTCTTTTCTGCAGTAACAACAAGAAATTTCACTTAAACAAACGAGGAAAATAATATTTATACTTGCCTCAAAATATTAACCCATTGATAGCCTGAGAGATATTAATAAAAGTTCGATAAAGAAAACAATTTATTAGGAAGCATAATGAATCTAGTGGCTTGAAGACTTTGATAAGAATGAATACCTTATCCTTCTTGCAGAAGATAGAGTTTATCTGCAAAAGCATGGAAATTAGAATATGTATCATTTACCTATTATGCAAACTACTAGAGAATAAATAAATAGCGGAAAATTTTTGTTCCCTTTCCTTAATCCATAATTATATTTTATGAACTACCATCACTCCTCCTACTTAAACCTCCAAGTATCTATTACTATTCGACAATGGGTTAAAACGCTTACATATTTACATTTGAATAGGGTCCGGGAGTTTTTTGTTTTGACAAGCAAAATTAAAAAAAAAAACACAAAAATTACTTTATTCATATCTAGGCTGTCATGCATAAAATTGCACAAGGGGCACATAATTACCTCAATACCCTTGCTTTAAACAAGCGGACAGCGTTCAAAGTAGCATATAACTTATTGTTATAAATAGCAGAGCTTTCAATTTGCAGCGTATAAAAATGTTACATTGTTGATATTAATAAAAGCTCAATTTGCTATTTAAACGGACTTAAACCGTTTTATGGTCTATCATTTAAATTTCTTTATTATTCTGTGTATTTTTTTATAACTATTATTATTTACTTGTTTTATTAACTTTTGATATATTGATAGACTATGATAATTGTAAATAAATTTCAATTGAAAATTATTATGATCTCTTATCATTTTTCATACCTAGACAGTATTCTTTATGCGGCATAAAAGAAACATAAATTTATTTTCATAAACTATTTACTTAAAAATATATAAAGATATCGTTTGTTTTAATATATATGTGAATATATATATATTTTTTTGATTAAGTTTTGATAGTAAATTGTTGATAGTAAGTAGTTAGATAGGAAAGAAATACCTTCAAATTGGAAATATTTATGAAAAAGTCTATTTTAAATTAAATATATATATTGTTTTTTTTTTGTAGTTGATGGAAAAAAGGCAGCCATGATATACCAAAATATGGCACATGTTTTTAACTCTGTACTTATAAGTTATATTATTAGTACATATTTTCCCATCTAAAATTTTCATAAAAGTTGTAATATGGGTATTCACGCGTTGATGCAAAAGTGCGACTTAAAGCACTAAGATGTGAGCGCTCAATGCAAATATTGGAGATGCGAAATAGTTTAACTGTCAAAATATTACAATCTCATTGAAAAATAATGAAAATATTTTGGATTCTTCTTACGAATTTTAAGGTAGAAAGGTGTCAAACTTCCGCAATCCGCACTTTCGCAACGTCGCAAGGGCATGTTGCATCGAACCGTGAATACCCATAATGTAATTAATATTTTCAGTGCAAAAACACCAACAACTCTGCAGAAGAGCTTTTAAGCTTTCTAAAGCTCAAGTAAAAGCAATAGATTTGAAGCTCAAATATAGTTTTACACGTCAGTTCAGTATAAAGTTAAGAGATCTTAGGCAGTGAATAGAATGGCCGTCACTTTTCACAAAATGCATAAATATTAGATGCACAAAGTTATTATAAGAAGCAAAGTTATTTGCAAGCACGTGAATCGCATACGTGTTAAAAAGTGTGTGTTTGTCACTGATCTAAAGCATTATTGCTGATTTAAACTGTAAAACTTAAAGCTCTTTAGCAATAACAAAGCTTTCCACTCGTGAGCGACTGGCTTTCCTTTCACGAGTATAAGAATTACTTGCCCAAACTTAAAAAGTTTTTGTTTGCCAGGGGATTTATCTGAACGGGCTTTAAATTTCTGCTTTAACTTCTACGAATGCCCAAGCGAAAATTTCTAAGAACTTATTGGAACTAGCAAATATTGCGAAAGTTTAATAATGTGAATATTGAATAATGAATATCGTCATTAATTGCAATTTTAAAGTTTTATTTTATCTGAATTATTACTTTCACACATTTCCTGGGTACATCTGTACTCAGTTATGATTAGACTGATCAGTCACACATACGTGTTTGTAATTTTTCTAGGTATTAATAATAATTTTACAAAGAACTAATAAAAACAAAAAAAAAAAAAAAATGTTGTTACCCATGTGAAATTAACATCATTCAGTGTATGACCGAGTAATCTGCGAAATCACATGTACACATATAAGTAACCACTCCTCAAATAATTTATAATACTTTAGTCACATGAGAATTGTCGTCACATTACGCTTACTACTTACTTTGCGCGTACTTTGAGAGTGATAAAGCAAAAGTTCCACCACCACAACCACCAAACAAACAACAAACTCGGAAGATAAGTAACCAACAACACACAATAAAATCCATTAAAAAAAGGAAATACCTAACGTCGAACAATTCAAATATACAAAGTACTGCAACAAAAAACAACTGCTAAAATTACAAAAATTTAAGAGCAATAACTGTTGAACTTTACCCATTTACAATTATCAAATTTTTTTTTAAAGTACAAAAACCCAGTGCTTATCTCGAAAGCGAAGTGAGAGTTTCCAACTTTTGCACATACGCACTAACAGCAACATTATCGAATTGTAATGAAAGAGACATTTTTAATACTATAATAATTTTATCTTACTTATTTACAAATACTTTTCATTGAGTTTATTTTAGATGAGGGTATCAGGCGCTAGGTGACTGTGTCTACAAAAAAAAATCAAGACCGATTGTGACGCACTCTCAAATACACTCCAGCAAAATATGTCGAAATACGAGACAATAATAAAAAACAGAAAAAGATCTAAAAAAAAAGCAAAAAAGATTTTGAAATAGTTTTTCTTTTTCAAAATATTCAAAGAATTTTGTTTTGATAAGATACTGAGTGAAAAAAAAATACATAAAAATCAGAAATGAAATCTTTAAGATAAGCAACAAGGCAGACGCATAGTACACAGCAATAAATACAAATACCTTAGATACTTATTTCGTTTTGTAAACAAAGAACAGATATTTTGTAAAAATGTAATGTTTAAACAAAAAAACAAAAAAACACAGAAAAAAAAAACAGAATTAATATTTTTAGTATTATACCCGTACATGCTTGAGGAATTTCCAAAATATATATTTCTTTGTCTTTTGTTATTGAAAAAAAGCTCAAAATAATCAATAATAAACTGATAATGTAAATGATGACCTCGTAGTAGTTGGAAAAAAAAACAACAGAATATAAAAAGCAAATATAAATATATTGTTGCTTGCCTTCAATGACAAATTTTTTATATAAGCTACAGCAACTCAATATACGTTAAAAAAACCGTAAAAATGTGATTACACAAAAATACACAACATTCCAAAACGCTTACGAAGAAATCATTTAACATAACCATTTAAGTTGGAAGAGTTTTACTTTTTATCAGGTACCCTAGTATAACTATGAATAATTTTTTTCTTGGAGTGTAGGTATGAAATTTTGAAAGAAACATACAAACACGCACACACACACACACATATACTCATTTGTTGTACTAATTCATAAAATAAGGTATAAACACAAGAGCGGCAATTGCTTATAACCACGGTTGTCACTTACTCATTTTATTTTGTACCAATATTTACAAAAAATGTACCAAATGGGGAAATAATGTACCATTTTTTTTACATATCGAATAAATAACTTTATTAAAAACTTTTCGTCAGTTTATTATATATCATTTTATTAATAAGAGTATTGATTTCTAATTTATTCCTTAATTGTTTTTTTTTTTTATTAGACTCAAGCCAAGGCTCATTAACATGAATATAAATTCAGTCAATTCTTCAAACCTAATTTCGTCTACTCCATTTTTAATACAACTTACTTTTTACTAAAAAATTGCTAAGTCTGAACAATTTTCTAATTTCTAAAGTATTTTGAAAATATGTTTAGAGTTCTTGATTACTATAAAAGCTAACTTTGCCCACAGAATGTACCAAATTTTAAAAACATGTACCAATGTACCAAGCGCAGAAAAATGGAAAAAAATTTACCAGTTTTGGTAGAATTGTACCAAAGCGACAACCGTGCTTATAACTCAGAGTTGTATAGAGAGAGAGAGAGAGAGAGAGAGAGCTCGCAAAAGTTTTTGTTTGAGTAGAAGTTGTTAATTTTTTGTGGAATGTCGTTTTGCAAGTTCTAGAATAAATTTCTTAACTTTAAACGACTACGACAACAGCAACAACAAAAGCAACTATAAAGGCTACAATAACAAAAATGCTACAACATACAGCAAGCAAAGATCTAGTAACGCGAGGCTATCTGTCTGCCTGGACGCGGTCTTGTGGCTCAATCTAACTAGTTACTTAACTAAAACTATTTAGCGCTGCATGTATGTATGTGTGTGCATGTACATTTGCCTGTCTATGCCCAGTTGAACTTTGGATGATCGTAAGAGTAATCATTGAGCGCTCCAAAGCGAGCAATCGCTCCAGAACTCTTGCATTTTGTACTCCTTTTTAACATTGCATGCCCTAGGGCATGGAGTAGTTGTTTTAGCCTTCAAAAGGAGTAATAAAGGAGGACACGATTACGAGCTCACTTGCCACTCATAGAAAAACAAAATTCCGAAATAGTTTGTCTAAAACGCCAGTAAGCCCGCAAAAGCACTTGTGTGCCAAGGTTCAAATCCCACAACGTTTTTTTTTATTTTTTTAATTATTTTGGTTCATTATTTTTTATTTTTTTTATTGTTTACTATTATCGTTTTATACAATAATTTTATTATTTTCTTGAGTTGCCTTTTTCCAGGCCCGAACCTGTGGACGAAAAATTCGCATCGCGAATATTAAACGACTCGCTTACCACCTGAGCCACACAAACAAATTAATTGTCTTTGAATTTGGTTTCTTTTACTCTTGCAATGATTCTAGTTACTGATTTTAAACTCTTTGATGCACACGATTTAAAAGAAAATAAAAACACCAGTTGCACAGAAATTTTTTTGGTTTATATCATTACCAGCAGAATGAGAAACTGTAAATAAAATATTAAACTGTGTGATTATAAGTAGTTTCAACTTTTCGAGGTGAGTTAAAATATATCACACACATATCAAATACGCAAAAATTGGGGCAGTTCTTACCCTACCTAACCTTAAAGAGTTAACTGAGCAATAGAGAGTCAGATATACAAATTTGAACTACTCAATCAGGCTGTCTTTGTTTATCATTATTTCTAAAAATATACCATATGAAGTTATGAAATTGTGTTAGTGAAATTCAAATATTTTGTTACTGTATTGAAGTTGCTCGTTTAGAGTTTTGGAGTAATGAAATCATTAATCGTTTGAGGAGTACTCACTGTTTGTGCAACTGGGTGAAAGCGTAAAATCTAAAACCTGAAATGTTCATGATATGGGAGCTTCAAGACTACGTGCTACTAAACTTCGAAATTCAAAGTCGAATGTGAAACGAAGTTGACTCAATTCAATTTCGAATTTAACTCGAACGCAACTCTTATACGAAATTGTATTAGGTTCAATGAAGAGAGCAAGCGCACAAGCAGTCAAACAAGAGATACAAATACATACATACATATGTACAGCTACAAATAGACAGCCTCGACAGACAAACAGACAGACATCAAGACGCATTGGATTGTTTGAACATTGTGCTGGTTGGGGTCTATCGTCGTAGTATGTGTATGCCTGGGTGTGTGTGTATGTGTGTGTGAAGTGTGTGAAGAAATATCATCCAAAAAAGAATTATAATATTAAGAAAGATCGAACAAAAAGAAAAGACACATTTTCATTCAGTAAATTTTAGTTGGTGCAATCGCATGGATCAGCGTTCAGAGCGTTCGCGCACATTCAACTTTAGTGGTACATGGTACAATATAGAAACCAAGTATACATACAACGCGTCCGTATCGTAGGGATATATAGAAAACTATGAATACATACATACATATACCTATATATACTACTAGCTATTATTTGATAAAAATAAAGTTTATTGCCCAGGAGTGTTGGTGCTGGCGTTGCTTGATCCTCGTTGCTTTAGTTCGATGTACTTGTGTACTCAAAAACACAACCCACATCTAATAAAATCAGAATATAAAAATAATGAAAAAAAAAAAGAATAATGGTGTTTGACCACATTCCACAGAGAGTTACACTGAGAGTTACAAAACATTCACAAAAAAAACAAAAAAAAATCAAATAAAAAAATAAGCTGAAAAAAGGTTAAGATACTTGAACTGTGTTTGTTTGTAGATATATATATAAGAGTGAGTGTTTATGTATGCTAAGTATTTAGATACTTAGTTTTTTTTATTAAAAAAATAAACCAAAAAATTACTTGAAAATGAGTTTTTGCACGAGAGAAAAGGAACTTGAAACATTGTGCAAATGCAACAAAATAAAATTGAAGTTCATTTAAACTATAACTCTGAGATACTAGCTAAAATATCAGCAAGTATTTATATGTAGATGTTGGTGGTTTGGAATGCGGTTCCGTTAGTATTGTGTTTGTTACTTATTTTTTTTGTTTCCAATTTTCCTCTAGCTGATGAGACTGGTTCTGGTTTTCTGGATAATAATTCGCAGACTGCTTGCACTGAATACCATTGACTATTCTGATCATTGACTAACTTTGGTTGAGCAGTGGCAGAAATATTTGTACTTTTTTGCAGAGTGTTACATTATTTAAGTGTTTCGTTAGTAAAATACATGCGCGTCGTCGTCGTCGTCATCATTGTCGTCATCATTGTCGTCGTAGTAGTTGATTGCAGATTCTTTCTTGCTTTCTTGTGTGTGTGTCCTACATGAAGCCAAACCTAGTGCATATGCATCTGAGGCTAGGCTAGTTTTGAAGTTATATCAAGTGCTCATTGTATATTACGGGTGTGTTTGTGTATTTGGTTGTGTATGTGTGCGTACAGCAGAAAAAATGTAAATTGATTAAGAATGCCAAACATATGAGTCATCGTCATATCATCATCATCATGGATTCAATTGAATTGAATTTACTGCTGCTATGTGAATTTTTTGATTGTTGGAAAAGATCATGAGAATAATTGAGTGTTTGTATGAACATGCATATATTTGTATGGAATATGATGAATATTCTGCGATTTCTATATGCAAAGTGGTTAGAAAAATATTAAGTTTATACGTTTTTGTTCTTGTGTGAGAAGAAATGTCGTAAGTGTTTGGCATGATTCATTATTGAAATGGGAAAATAATTTTTTTTGTTTTACCAATAATTCTTTAGTATTTAATTAATTCAGTTTTTGTTAAGAGCTTCTTGGAAACAATGAATCTAATATACGTTTTCAAAAACAATTAAAGAGAACCAATTTCAATCACAATTACTCGAAATAAATGATGTATTGACCATAATCCCAAATAACTGATTTCGAGTTTAATTTTTTTATCAGTATTTAATAAATAAAATTAAAAAAAAAATCAATAATTCATAGAGTTTTTGAAACTATTGAAGTTGAAATACTTAAAATATTTATATGTTCTTGAAGGATTTCATATCCCTGAAAAAGATTTTAAAAAAATTGAACCTGTGAGATATTCATATGTTCCTGAAGGATAGATATGAATTTGATTAGATTAAAATTTGATTAGAATAATATATTAGATGAATATATGATTATATTTTAATATATTTAGAAGATTTTGAATTCAGCCTAAATTTTGTTTTTTTCCTGAAAATCTTAAATCTTTTAAAACGTTCAGAGATTGACAAGTTTTTGGCAGCCATTCAAAATATTATTGCAATTGTTTTAATTATGCAACTTTTTCCTCTTAAGTGCTTCTTTAATTGTTTACTTTTGACGTCTTGAAGTAGTCAGCATAAACTTTCTGCGTCTACTGAAATGAAATTGTAAATCACAAATGTAACTGAAGTATCCTTATAATAATAATAATTCACTGAATTGAAACAAAAAAATGTCACATACTTTTTTTTATAGAAATCATAATACAGCAGAAATCGATATGTCTGCCTGCGAAAGAAATCAAAACCAAAAACAAATATCAAAACGAAAAACAGTTAAAAATGCAGTAATCAACCAAAAAGCAGAAACAACAAAAGTCAACCACCAGCATGGAATGCCACCGTGTAGAATTGAGAATCGAGAATCTTGTTGAGTGTAGACAAACGGACGTAGTATGAGTACTACCCGCTCATGTTGTTGCTGGAACACACACATATCGAATACGAAGAAAAAGAAGAGGAGGAGAATTAAACGATAGCCTCAGCAAAAATCAACGTTGGCGGTGGCTACAACAACAACAACAGCAATAACAATGTCAAAAGAATGTCGACAATCAAGCCAACGATCAACGATCGAGAGACGCAACTATGCCAATGGCAAACATTGAAAAATAAACAAGAACGTGTTTTCCGAACAAAGATATACATACAAATGTAGTTATGTATGTATGTATGTATGTATGTTTAAATAGAAATTAAATGATCCTAAAAAATATTGGCTTTAATGGCGACAAAACAACAATCAGAGCAAGAGTCTAATGAAGACCAACAAAAACACACGATCGATCGATCGATCGTTTGAATCGATGAATTAACTTGGCTTGCCCAAAGTTCGTAAAGAAAAAGCCCTTAGGGGGTTGGAAGGGAAATACACACGCTTCTTGTATAGTAAAAATGTGTAGAGAGACTGGGAAATCGAAATAACGTTGCGAAAGAGAGCGAGAATCGTCGCTAACGTTTCTGGAATGCAAAATAAGTTGGACACACGTTCGACTGAATGGCTATTGAACTGCGTGACAGCTTCTTTTTTTTTTTTTGGTGAATGTACTAGTTTAAATTCTTAAATTGATAAATATCGCTTCTAAAGGAATTCATTATTAGTATTCAAATATAAATATTTCCAACTCCAATTTTATTGACGGTGAACGCGTTTGCAATCAATTGCAGCAAACCCTTGTCGATTTTAATAATGATGATCAGCGATTATAAGGCAACGATCAATAAACGAATAAATACGAATTCATATTTATGTATATAGATCGTGCAATGGTATTCGCTTGATCGCTTTGCTAATAATGATGAAGTATAGGTAGGCGATTGTGGGTCCACGACGACCATGACGACGGCGAAGAACAGCAACGATCAACAATCCGTCGGTACTGCGCAAAAGTATATGGCACAAATAAATGCTTTAATATTGCTCCCCACACCGAAGCACCGTTATTGTAATATTCAGTTGGGGGAAAACGCAAACGCAGCAGTATGTTTGTATTCACAGCATATGAGCGCAACACGCAATATACTCTTGGGGATGTAGGGGGCGAGAACCAGAGGCCAGCTTTAATGCAGAAGCTGTAGCGTTGTGGAAGTGACGTTTTCTTGATCGAACAATAATCGCTTATTTACTTGCGCTAACTCTGCTGTCAAGATACAGTGAGACTCGATAGACTTTATACTCGTGTGGAGCACTAAAAAAAACTACGTAATAAAGAGAGAAAATTAGTTGTTTTTGTATTTTTATGCTGCGCAGTAGTAAAATGAAATATGTACCTACATACCATACAATGCGAATGGATAGAATGAAGTGAATGAGTAAATGAATGACTGAATGAATGAATGAAAAATAATAAAAATAAAAAATTAAAAAAAAAAAAAATGTTTGACCTAATTTCATTTTATGAATGTGTTTGTGTCTGAATATGTATGGATGTGAGTGTTTACTTCGTTGTTTGCTTTCCCCAAGCGTTTTGGCATAAACGCTAATGTTAGTTGCTGCTGAAGTGTAGAAGGGAGCATGTAAAGGGGGAATGAGGTATAAACGCGCAAACAAAGGAATGCGTACATGTATATACAAACAGATAAATGTGTGTAGCTACTTTTTCTTTTTTTAATTTTTTTTTTTCTTTTTAGTTTTGATTATATTGGCACGATCATTCATATTACGACAGTGCTTGATCTTTGCTTTAGTTTTTAATTCAGCTTTTAAGTTTTTATGTGCTAAATGAATCTACACACATAGTACTTACATATATGTGCATAGCTCGGCTCATCATCATACCTTATAGCTTTTTCAAATCAAATGCCTTGATCTTTTGATTATTAATCATCATCAGCAGCAGCAAGATCATCAACATGATCATCATTTGAGAAAGCATCTCCATCGCTTTGCTCCTCACTCCAACACACAGTTGAAAGTATTTAGCGGCGTGTCAAAAGGAAATTTCAATGATCATAACGTGGAAGTGGAAGCCACAGCAGATCTGCAGAGAATTCAAAAAAATATAGGCAATTTAACGATCGCGTTCATTTGCCCCTCAGCAAAATGGGATCATTGTATAGTATTTGTATGTATGTATTGTGTATCTATCAGGGGCGTAACGCAGGGCACTATTCTACTCTTCATAAATATGCGTAATGAATTTAGTGTAGCAAGAAATAAGCGAATAAACATTTGCTGCTTTTACCGTAATCTGTAAAGTCTTATGCGGTATGAGGAGAGGGAAAGAAGGAAGCAGCAAGAAGAAGAGAAAGAGAAGGGTAGAAGAGCTGGGATAGAAAATGCTTGCGAAGCTCTAACATTATTACTGTGTGAAATGGAGTGAAGATAAAATAGTAGTCAACCATTAGTTAAACCTATATATCTATGCTAGCTATGTACATATACATATGTATTCTACCGATCGTAATGGAAAGATCGGTCGTTTGGTCAAAGCGGCGCAGTTGTCTATATATTTATATATATGGATGTATGTAAATATGTACAAATATTTTTATTTTCAATTTTACCGAAACTATTTTGTATCTATAAAAGTTTCTTCTTACTGTAGATGCTACTGCTGCTGCTGCTGTTATAGCAACGTAGGGCCACTTTTGCCACTAATATAAAAATGTGAGAAGCACGATGATGTTGCTGCTACTGATGATGATGATGATAATAATGACGACGACGACGACGACGACGACAATAATGATGTTAGTTTCTGTTGATGGCGTTTTGGTTTATAGGGCAGTGTTTGAGATATAGTGACTAGTGGCTGCAAGGAAGGAGGTAGGTAGCCGCATTATGCTGAGAAGCTCACGGGTTTAATGTAACTGCAAAATACAGCAGCAAGCAAGAAACAGCGTCGTAGAGAAGACATCGACGATGACGACGAAGCAAATATCTACAAGAAAAATACAAAAACGGGCGCGTGTAGGAATGTGGCATAGCCAGTTCTTTACTCTCTACATATATGCGAGTGTACACTATACTACAAAGATAAACTACCATGTTATTTTATTATGCTGCTGCTATTGCTCTATTCTCTCTTTTATTGTTGTTGTTGCTTTATACTCTTTAGTCTAGTCTAGTCTAGTCTATGTTGCTGGTCTTGCAGTCTAGAGCTGATCGATAGATAGATAGCTAGAGACTCCTCAACAACTCGTATCGTACTATGACTGAGTGAGTATATGTTTGCATGTGTAGTATATTGTCTATGTGGTATTTTGGTATTCATATTATTGTTGCTTATGTTGCTGTTGTTTTCTATATTGTTTGGCTTTGCTTGGTATGCTATATGTATATATGTATGTATGTATTTTTCTAGTCCAAATAATGTTGGCTGTTGTTAGTTTAAGACTTTTTAGTTGTCAGTCGCTTGTAAAACGCCAGCGCCAGCGAATACGAATTAGAACGAATTTGTTTTTTTTTAGTTTTCTGTATTTTTAATTTTTCATTTGTTTTGGTTTTAATGTGATAAGTTTTATATATTTTGAGTTCTTTTTTGAATTTGTTTTGTGAAAAGCATTCAAATTCTTTTCAATAATTGTGCTCTATTTTTAATAAAACAAAAAAATGTACATATATACTTCATATATGTTTTGTTGTTGTTGTTGGTTTTATTTCTTAATTTTTTTGATTTTTCGTGAATGTCATACAAGTCGAAATGAAAATATTTATATAGTAGTTTTTCTAACCTTATTATTAAAATTTTGTTGTGTTTTTTTTCATTTATTTTTAATATTTTATTAATGATTGTTTTAGATTTTTTTGATTTCTTGAAACTTTTCCCTTTGTTTTCTTTTTGTGATAGGCTTTAAAAAAAAAATGTATGGAATTTTTATTACTATTTCGTGCGTGTTTTTGAGTTCTTTTGTTTTATTAATGTTGCTCTATTGAAAATTGTTGTTTGATGTACGAATCATTCAATCAAAAATAGTTTTTTATGTTTATTTAAATTTTTTTTTATATACTTTAGTACAGTGTAAAGCTATATATGTAACGTCTGCGAATTTGCTGAATTTTTGGTATCATGCAAGTATATTTTTATTCACATAAAAATTGTTTTTAATTTGATTTGCTTTTGAAAAAAATACTTAATTTAACATTAGGCCATATGCAAAACTAATCCATTTAAAGTTTCATACAAACAAAAATTTGTTCTTAACAATTATCCCAAAATCACTGCATATATTTCCTAATTGCGGAATTAAAAAGAGCTGAAAGTTTCTCATTTCTTTGGTAATAGTTTTCCGCGATATAAAACTGGCTCTGCAATCCACTATTTAACCAAGGTAGTCGAGAGATTAAGATTATTTAAGAATTTATTCTGAGATACTTATTTACCATCAATCATCACTGCAGTTCTATTCTGTATTTTTGAGGTTGTTGTGAAAATTCTTGAACCTTTTCATTGTGGAAATGGGTTGAGTTTTCATTGAGAAATTAGATTGATTTGAATCTCCAGAAAAAGTCTTCAGTGATCTAACCAATGAGTTAAGTTGGAATTGAGTGCATTCAGAAAGTCTCCAATATCACAAAGGTCTCATATCAAAACTACAAAAGTACATTTTAGAGCTTAATTTATTTTGAATTATTTGTTTTTCAGTCGGAAAATTAATTTTCTTACATATTTACTTCAATTAGGTACCAGCATTCATATATGCAAAAAAAAAACAACAAGGTCTCATTGACTTAACTAATGTAATGTAATAAATGGAAATTGATACCAAAAGAAAGAACAACAATATCTCCAAAATCAGACTTAAATTCGAATATTTTTTCCATATAAAATAAAGTTTGAAGTCTCTGATTTGGAGATTTTGTTGCTGGAGATTTCATTACCAAATATATCAAAAATGAATGAAAGTTAAATTTACTTTTCTCAAACTTGTAACTGAATATTTGATTTCCACATTGAATTATCCTAATGTTTCCCTTCGCGATAAAAAAATAAGCTTGGGACACTCAAAGTGATGAATCGATGATTGTCAGCAGGTGATCCTAACCTAGTACCCTTTAACCTGTGAAAAGTGCTTCAATAAAACAGCAATTAAAAGTTGTTAAACAGAAACAAATAAGTAGTACTATGTATATAAGTAAAACTAAAATTATATATATATATAAAAAAAAAACAAAAACAATCATAGCATTTTCTTTTGGCTTTTTGTATTTAAATGCAATTAAAAGGTCTAGAAAATTGCTGTGAAAAAATAAAATTAAATAAAAAAATAACTGATACATGTAAATTAAAATTAATTAAATTAGATTTAATTAATTTAATTAAATAATTATGTTTTTTTTTCTAGTGTTTATGTGAGGAGATATTTTGAATATTATGAATATGCGCTTTGATTTGACTACGAAACCGGTTTTCGATTTGGTTTGACTGATTTTGAATAAAGTGAGATCATTTTGAAAGCTGATTTTGTCAATGAATTCAACATTTTTGTGTGTTTTTCTAGCTGTGTGGTAGTGATTAACCAAAAAAAAAATAAATAAAAAATAACCAACCAACAAGTTACAACAGCGATCACGACTACGTAGATATTTTCATAAGTATGTATGTTTGTATCTATGATATAAGTAAAACCACAATTCATCGTTCACAATAGCATTCACATTCTTTTGGATCGTAGATATGTATCTAGTGTGGTGCATAACTACCGTTTCACAAACAGCAACAACAACAACCAACAAATAAATGAATGCGACTGCGCAACATCAGCGTCGTGATAACTTTGAACTTCAGCCGACAAAAGTACAAACACACGCACACTTAGCCATTCATACAGATACATATAATGAAATGAAACTCAAGAGAAGATATGGAGATAGACTGGTTGTTGTATATGTATGTGTAAAAGCTAATGTTAGCTTGGCCCAAAAAGGCGAGAAATGTAAAACGTAACATTTGTGTTGACACCAGCAAGCGCAGAGGCAACAGCAACAGCAACCAAGTATGTGTTTATGACAATATCAGTGTTAATGTTTCTGTATATGCATGTGCGAGTGTGTGTGTGCGTGTGGGCTACAATCAAGGTAAGTTTTCTAAATAAATAATAATGAAATTCCAAACATTCCAAACGTTTTTTATTTGCGTTGATATTCATCAGAAAAACATACGCACACACATAAGAGATTACACGTGTATCCACGTATATGCATATTTGTATGTGTGTGTCCAATAAAATCAACCACATTTAAAAAAAAAAAGCAAAAAAAAATATATATAAAAACTCAAAATAGAAAAATAGAACCATAAAAAAAAATTAATTTCAAAATGTTTTTTTATTTATTTATTTATTTTTTTTTTCAAAATATGCTGCATAACTATAGCCAGCAAGACCCCAAGATTGATATGGCAAAAGGTGTGCATTTGTGCTTGGTTTATGTGGCACACACGCATACACACACACAAATGTATGCCTATGTATTAGTTGAAAGTAGTGCGTTTGCTTTGAATTGCAATGGGCTCTAATGGGCTGCCTGTTGTCGTCACTGCCCCTACCTCAGCCGCCGTCATTCATCGTCGTCACCGCATTCCAATGCGTATCCGGGATTGTGAAATGTTTTCATTTCATTTAAATTAAAAAGTTTTTAATTTTTGTTGTTGCTTTTAGATATATTTTTTTATTTTATTATATTTACCTCCTGTAATAAACAACAAAAATTTGCTGCGGTTTCGTTTGACGAACTGTAAATAGCTGCAAAAAAAAAATATAAAAATTAATGCAACACTTTCTTATACATAAATTTAATGTGATGTGTGCCTCTCTTCGTTTTATTTTATTTTCTTTTTTTCCTTTTGAGTTAAAGATATTTATTTATGCATGAAAACTATTTTTATTATTGTTAATTTAACTGTTAAATATTAAAGTGTACAAGCAAGAACAACAACAACAAACATAGGAGAAAATCTTTTCCTTCTTCTCTCTCTTTCTCTCCTTTTTTCATCTTCTCCTTCATTAACGTCGTCCAACTTTAAAGTCTCCTAGTTTTCTTCTTTAACTAGCTATATCTTTATATAGTTAGCTTTTATATTCGCTTATCTGACGCTCATGATAATTAAAATTCAAATTGTTTTACGATCGCACATTTGCACACATAAACACGTTAATACTTTTATATCTACCCAGTTGGAAATAGAAATGCAGTATGAAAAAATATTCTTAGCTAAAAAGACTGACAGAATTAGTGTATTTTTTTCGCCCGAGTTTGACAAACATTTTTGTGCGCTCTGTGGTTTGCCGCCACAATCATAAAACGTAGAAAGTGGAATGGTTCAGTTATACTTTGCTCCAGGAAGACGAAACCGCCCAAAAATCGTGGAGCGAAGAAATAATATTATTCAAGAGACTTATTTGGAATTTGTAAAGCTTTTTCCTTAAAATTTAACAATCTGACCCTTTTTTTACCAGGGGTTGATTGTAAATTTTTTATATAATTCTTACTACTTATGACAACCTTCAGGCCCTGAAAATTTTTAAAAAAGCTCTGGTTTCATGATCATTCATTCATAATCAATTAATAAAATTAAAATATCTGAAGAATATATAAATCGTTTATTGTTATTTTCCAAAATTAACAATACGACTGGACACGGGGAAACATTATAAGTGACGTTACAGAAAGCGTAAATTATATATAGGGAGAATAATGAAATTGCGTAAACAGCAGCTGGCGCTTTTAACCGCTGCAATCTTACCTCCAAAAAATTCACAAATGTCTTGGCAAAAGGTACAAAAGTAAGTGCATTGTAATAAAATGTTTACCCTTTCGGGCCACATACTCTTTTTTGTACTTTCTTTTCCTAAATTTAAAATAAATAAAATTGTTTATATTTGACATTTATATTTTTCTAACTAACAGAGTTACACTTGGATTTCAGATCAATTTAAACGCAATTGATCAATTTTTTTCTCAATTTCCGCTAAAATGGAGAGAGGAGCCGAAATTGCTTAATTTGTGCTTCGTGTGAATGCAAGTTAAGTTACTTGTTATTTTTATTTCATAATTTAAAGGACTTTGAAAACAAATAAGATGCAAATTTTTTACTCAATATTTCAAAGAAAAGAAAGAAGAATCAAACCAAGTAACTATTAGACTTGGCTATGTTATATCGCGGGAGTATTTTCACTTTTTAAATGTGGGAGTAATAATAAAAAATGGGAAAATGGGTACCGCATGAAGTTTTAAATAGTAATCTTCAGCAAAGAATAGATTTCTACATTGCATTTCGGTTTTTTTTCGCGACTGTCATAAGGCATATCCTGACGGGAGACTAAAAATAGGTGTCTATATAATAATATTAAGCCCAAATTACAGACTAGTACTGGACCCTACAGATTGACATCTTCATCATAAATTATGTTTGGTGTTGGGATGTTGAGGGGCTACTCCAGCTTGAGTTTTGCCATGTATCCAAACTGCTACTGCGGAAATCTTATTCACCCGATTTATCACCTTCTGATTTCTGTTTCGGAGTTTCCAGAACTTTCCTAACGGCCAAAATTTGAATCTCGAGGTATCATCTACTGCGGAGTTGCCCTGAATTTATAGTTGAGTTAGGCATCTTATATTTTCCTTCTGGGTACTTATATTTAAGTGAATCTGTACATTTTGTACCAACACAACAGCCAAGAAATGTACATTGGCAGTGCTTCTGTTATACACGTTTGTACATGAAGTACATCTTTTTAGAAATTGAAGTGCGTTCTGTTTCATTCGCAAATGTGTATCTTAAAGGAGGTTCTAGTTTCCTCTTATATCAATGCACCATTTGGAAAAAGGTCCTTTTCGATATAGCAGGAAAGGGATAACGAAGTTTCGACTTTGTTCAGTTGTTTATGCCGAATTCTATGTGCATTTAAATTATGCGCTTTGGTTGCACAGAAATTTCGAAGCACATTGATTTTCTCGCTTGGAAATCAACATTCAACACTACGTACCTTTGTGTATATCATATTTCTTAAGTATTTCTCAATGAGCATTAACACATCGTAAATGTATTATACTTCATCCATCCAAAGTTCCATCAAACACATACAAATGTACATCTACAATACATATGCAAACAGCGATCACAAAAAATACAGCAACAACATTCAACAATAATGAAATTGTAATAAAAATTTTTGAGTTAAGATGAGTTGAAAAGATAAACGTAAAGATAAAATGAAAACCAAAAATAAAACTTAACCAAAGCTCAGGCATGTTTAGGTAAGTAGATAGTTATAGTTAGACTGCAAGTATGTTGGGCATAAAGAATATTAAATTCTCTAGCGTGTATGTTATAATATCAACGAAATAACAAAGTTAACGAAAAGAAAGAAAGTGAAAAATTAACACACTCTCTTCACACACAGAGGCAACACATACTAATATGTTGATAACAAGTACACGCACACACACACACACACACACATAGACGTTCATATGTGTTCATTAAGATGCCTCTCATAAAAATTAACTATGGTTTATTTAATGAGGATTCCCAAAATATTTTGGCTATTTTTGTATGGCTACTTTTGGCTAAATTAATATTTACAAATAAAAGAAGTTCTAAAATGATTAGGTTCAAAATATTTGAAAAAATTCTCTCAATAACTCGAGATAATGAGTTTTTTTATAGGTATTTTTGGTGATTTTTTTAATGCGATTTCCATTAAATCGGACAAAATACTTATACGAGAAACTATAGAACTCTCGAATCGGACGGAAACTAAAGATTATATGAACGAAATTATAGAATTAATATCAATTTTTGTGAAAATTGCATAAAATATCATATCATATTATTTTTGATTCCCATAATTGATGACCTCTTATTTGTAGCCTAATGAAAATATTTTCCATATAAAAGACGATTTTTAGAGCTCTTCAGTTTATTGAGAGAACCGAAATAAAATAATTAATCAATTAATAAAATTAAAATATCTGAAGAATATATAAATCGTTTATTGTTATTTTCCAAAATTAACAATACGACTGGAGTTATTAGAAATTTACACGGGGGAAACATTATAAGTGACATAACAGAAAGCGTAAATTATATATAGGGAGAATAATGAAATTGCGTAAACAGCAGCTGGAGCTTTTAACCGCTGCAATCTTACCTCCAAAACATTCACAAATGTCTTGGCAAAAGGTGCAAAAGTAAGTGCATTGTAATAAAATTTTTACCCTTTCGGGCCACACACTTGTTTTATACTTTCTTTTCCTAAATTTAAAATAAATAAAATTGTTTATATTTGACAGTTATATTTTTCTAACTAACAGAGTTACACTTGGATTTCAGATCAATTTAAACCCAATTTCAACACAATTGATAAATTTTCTTCTCAATTTCGGCTAAAATTGAGAGAGAAGCCAAATTTGCTTAATTTGGGCTCCGTGTGAATGCAAGTTAAATTACTTGTTATTTTTATTTTATAATTTAAAGGACTTTGAAAAAAAATAAGAAGCAATAAGTTTTTCTTTTGTATGGAACTTGAGGCATCTTAATGTGCATTAGCTTGACTTATTCGTATGGATTTGAACTTTACTTCAATTAAATTTATATGTGTAACTTTGAAACTAACAAAGCAATCGTGCTTACATTGTTGAAATTATTTTTACTTGATTAATGGGAATCTAAAAAAATGTTCAGATATGTAGCAACATAAAGTACTGTTCAGAATTATAGCGCACTTAGTACTAGTGAGTACTCTAAGCTGTTCATAGCTGAATAACTTTGGCATAAATGCAGAGAAATCCATCAGGTTTTTTTTATAATAGAAGTCTATTTTATTTTATATTAGTTTGTGAAATAAAAATGATCACTATAATAAAAAAAACTAAAAATACTTATATCTATCTGGAATTTCTCAATATGATAACCCCCCGATCCATACATCATGAATTGCTAAATCGGGTATTGTAAGTCACAATTCTCAAATTTTGTAGTGGCTTCCATAGTTGCACACACATTTAGGGGTGGCTTCAGCGTAAAGGGAATAACTATAGAAAGCAGTACAATTATAACGATGGTCTTAATGTTGGAATTAAAACTTCTTGGAGAGAGATATCCTTCAATTTAACTGAATATTATTAGGGATCCCTAAAATCAGATATTTGTTAAAAAATTTACAATACATTTCAGAAATTTATGTAATGATGTATTAACAAATACAGAGATAACCTTTCTTTATACTAAAAACTAAATTTGATGCTCCTAATAATATATTACTAATTAATTAGTTCAAGTGCGCTATAATTTTGTAACACTAAATCCGAAAGTCATTCAAATAAAATTTGATATTTTCTGTTTTTTGTACTATAGTGATCATTTTTATTTCTCAAACCAATATAGAATAAAATAGTTTTTCATAATAAAAAAGACCCGATGGATTTCTCTGGATTTAAGCCGAAGTTATTCAGCTTTGAACATAGTGAGTACTAAGTGCGTTGTAATTCTGAATAGTACTTTATATATATACATCTGTATGTCTAAGACTAGGTCCATTTAGACACTTTACCTTAACCATTTTTTTAATAAATAGTATAGAAATAAAATAAGATAAAATCTTTTCCGCTTTATTGCTCTCTATAGATTTTATATCTGCGCTCTAAGTGTAATGCGTCAAGCTTAAGCAGAAAATTCATCAGATATGTTATTGAAATTTAAAATGGTAAATCAGCATGGAAATCTATGAAAAACCTATACCTTTTTTTTTTTATTTAAACATTTGGAAGAGTGGACACAAGAAATATGACAGTGTTCCAAAGCAATTCAACTACAGGACCATTATTTCCATTAACCTAAATAGAAATAGTATTTGAATGGAAAATGTACTTTTTACTGGACATTTTTTTTTTGATTTCTTCGTGAATTATAAGCATTTTCAGATCTAGATTAGTAAAGCGCGGTTCACGCAAAATTGGCACGCAGGAAAGTTTTGTATCTTTTTAACCAGAACACTCAGAATAACAAATAATGCCTTAAATAATAAGTTTAATATTGTGTTTTAATACTATAATATTAAAAGATTTAAATTTCTTTGTTGTGCAAAAAGTTCCGGGTATTCCTTTAAATGGACCCCATCAACCTTTGAACATCCGCTCTGGATACTTTTGCGGCTATTTGGTTCCATTTTAGTAGCATTGAATTCACATTTTTGACAATACCTGCATTTTTCTTCAACTTATATTTTGTAATAGCCCAGTATTTTTCGATCGGTCGAAGCTGGGGGCAATTGGGTGGATTCATATATTTGGGCACTACATCTACTTTATTTGTCTGATACCAATCCATGGTTTTCTTAGAGTAGTGGCAACTGGCTAAATCAGGCCAAAACTTCACTGGCGAATGGTGGTGACGAACAAATGGCAATAGTCGTTTCGAAATGCACTCTTTGATGTAAATATCAGACGTCATAGAAGAGGATGTCACAAATGCCCTGGATTTGAGACCACAGCTGCAAATAGCCTGCCACATCATTGCTTTCTTTGCAAATTTATCCATTTTTATGTACTTGAATTTTGAGGGTACATTACCACGATTCGTTGCCATATAAAATTTTTGACCTGGAAGCTGTTTAAGATCAAATTTTACGTATGATTCGCCATCCACAATAATGCATCCATTGAATTTGGTCAAAACATTATTATAAAGAAGACGAGCACGTTTTTTGGCCAGCAAATTCTGTTTGTCTGTTCTATTTGGATATTTTATGGACCTCAAGATCTTTACCTTTAATTTTAGGTTGGTGGTTCTCGTTTTGTTCACAACTTTTTTAGCTCTTTCAACACTAAGAGTTTCTTTATATCGTTTTATAACTCTATATACCGTTCTTTTTGAGATATTTAACACTTTCGCAATCTTTGAACCAGACCACGACGGATTTTCAATATATTTGTTCACAATCAATTTTCTATTTGCGCTTCCATTGTGCACACAATCACCAACTTGCGATCAATTAATATGAAAAATTTATCAACTAACGGTAACGGTATTGTAAACAAATCCCAGTAAAAATTTGTTGTTCTTATGACTAGGGGCGACGTGGTGACCACAACAAAGCGTGCCAATTTGGCGTGAACCGCGATTTAGTTACAATGATCATGGTAATGGCCTTGGTTTAAGTATAAATATTTTGATAATTTTAATCGCATTTTCTTTAATTTAATTCCTAGTCAAATTTCAAACTCTTTCAATATAAAGCTCTGAAAAGAATAAGAGGATATTTGGAAAACTTACATTAACACTTTGACTCTCGAATATTAGAAGAGTTCGAAAAAAAATATTATTCTAAATTGAAGTTTTCTATGGGTTTCCACATTCAAGGCATTAAATTTCACACCTCCATATGCCTCTGTTTGTTGTTAAGAATCATAACTATGGAATTGTAGAAAAATCTTCATCAATTTATTGATTTTTATGCTCACTTATCTCTTGCAAATATTTTTAAAAAACTATTTTCCCGCTTAGCAATAAATTTATGCTTATTTTTTCATAAAATAATCCTTTTGCATTTAGGTTTAGGTTTTTTTCTTGACTTCGAAGACAAAAAAAAACCGAAAAACATGACTAATACTTAACAGAATGGAATGCTTGTGCAACATTGGAAATGAAAGATTGGCTACTATTTACCTGAAGCGGTACCAGACAGATTCAATACCCCTGGACAGATTAAGATGAATATATTTTCTTACTACATGCACAATCTGTAAACCGAAGTTCAAATTGCCTCCAATTGTGCTGAATCAAGGAAAGCATGCCCAAACTTACCAGAAACTTTAGTGAGTTTTAACAGCTTATTGAATGATATTTTTTTGTCAAAGTAACAAACTCGATAGTCTTGTGGGTAGTGCTCTAGACTTTCAGATTCGGGTTCGATTCCCGTATTCGTCAGGTGGTTAGTTCTCATGACCTTCTTATATTCACTATCAATACGAATTATATGAGAATTACAAGGAGTGCATGAGAACACAGCTTGGTAGCCAATGGCAAGACCACCAAGTGATAACAAATAATGGTTCTTATTAGTATTTCAACATCCTATATAAGTTACTTAATATCTGAAATTGTTGTGCAGAGTGAGAGACTGAGTATGACACTGAAAAACAGTTATGTTTTCCTGAATCGTTCCTTCTTCTTTTCTAGAGACTATGAAAATAAGTTTATAGTGCTCATTCTCTTTTGATCCCTTAGTAAACAATCAGTTATTAGACTTACGTCAGTCCTCACAGTACACATTGTGGGTGGCTGTAAAAGCCGTCAGACTCTGCATTCTTTACAGATCCTCTGCCGCAGCTCAATTGCTTACTTTTTGTACACCTGCCAACTTTCTAAATATCCCCAATAAGCTCTCAAAAATCATAATAGAAAGACTGCTTTCACACATAAACCTCACAAGGTGGAAACAAAAATAAATAAACAATTACCATTCCATAACGAAGATGTGGAATCAAAACGACAGATTGTAGCACCTTACTAAGACCTGACCAGGTCACAGTTTTAGCTATTTTATGTATTTAAGTATTTCAAACCTAAGGACTAGTTCCACTTATTGCGTCATGTAAGGCACGAATACTAGAAAAAACAGCTCCAAAAAGTATGCAATGATAAAAATTTAAAGGTATAGTTGCCGATGTATAGTTGTTGAATTTGTCATTGTTGTTCTAATGGATGTCAATATTGTTTACACGTAATCAGCGCCGAAGTGTAGGCACTTCAGAAATAAATGATTTTGTCTTCAACTACTATTCAAGGCTAAAAGTGGATCCGACATTGACACTCCCGCCATTTTCTTTTCATATTTGCGTTCTAAATGAGAACAAGAGAGAGAGAGAGAGATTGGTCAAAACAAGAAAATGGCTCTTTATTATTATGAGTCTCCTTTACGTATTTTTTTTAATGTTTTTTTCTCTTTGTGGTTATTCATGATATTATATAAAAACATTTAATTGATAAATTGCATGATTTGTTTGCCAGACCAATGAACTCCATTTTTAAATACTCTTAAAACTGATACTAGTTTTTCGTACCTACATGTCAAAACCACCTCTTGGTTTTCTTCGTTGTTGTTGTTATAGGTGATATGCTGAGTTTAATGGTTTTTGGTTGATGAAACTCGAGCAGTTCCGAGGCGTGAACTCGACATCTCTTGCAACTACGTTTTCATTTTCGAAGTTTTTTCTGGTGATTTATTTTTAATGTATGTAATTTTTTCATTTCCAGATCTAAGATCCAGATACCACGTATATTCCTTTAGATAAAAAGTAAGGATCATAGTAGATACATCTAATTTTAAACAGGAGGAAACTGACTTAAGAGCGTGGTGAAAATTAAGTTCAATACAAAGTTTGACTGCAATATTTTATTGATGAGTATAAAGATATTTATGATAGTTTAAGTTGTTTTTAGATGCTTCGTTGATGCTGTTGAAAATCATATGAAATTTTCAGAGCGACAGCCGAAAAGAAGTTTAGCCTTTCGTTTACATATTTACTCATTCAGTAGGCCACTTCCGTGGCAAAATTTTGCTTTGACTCAAGAACCGGCTTCTTCAGGTTCAATTCCCACAAAGGGATAATCTTCTATGATAAATAAGAATATATCTGTTATAATAAAAAAAGGTTAAAAAAAAAATACCGATTCGTGCGCTCACCTTTTTGATTGAGGAAAGAACCTAAACTTTATCATATGTATGAGCCAACAACATGTTGATTCTATCATTATCATACATAATAGCAGTATTACTTATAGCAGTAATCTTTATTATAATAATAATAATAAATGAGTAAACGAACTACCGACCCTTCAACCATAGATCTATCCATACATACATTTATCCGTCGAACTCTTAACGAATATACGCATTTCTTTCTCATTGTTCGCATAATATATATATATATATATATGTATGTACAACATAGATACAAATATCTAATGGGCAAGCATCTTAGATACAGATACAGTAAAGAAGACGCTTTCAATTTAGCCTCAAGCTAATTTCGATTCATATTCAAAATTTTTTTTTGTATATTGTATATTGTATCTACTACTTTATTTCGTTTATGCTTTCGGTTAAGTTTTTTTTTTCTATTTTTTTATTAAAAGCAAAGTGAAAACTTTTTAAACAATTTATAACAAGCTCTTAATATACACGCACATACATGCAAGGCGAGCAAGCAAATACAATCTTCACATGTATGTTTGTTTTTATATACAAAAGTTCATAGACGCAGATATTCGCAAAGGCAAAATATTCAGACAACCTATTTTCATTATTTTTAATTCTTTTTTTTTTATTCGTTCATTTGTTTCGTTATTCGTTTGCTCGTCGTTCTTTATAGAACTTAGTTGAATTTTTGCAAAAGCAGCTGTTTAAAATTTCTTCTTCTTTTTTTTTTGTTTTTTTTTTTGTTGTATACTGCCGTTGTCGTGTTTTGCCTGAATTCTTCGTTCTTCGTCTTCTTCTGTAAGACATCTCACCGCACCATCACCACCACCGATCACTGATCACCACAATGCCGTGTGTACCGTACCTTGTACATACATACAAATTTTTATATGTATGTTTGTTTGTATGTATGTTTATATGTACATATGATTATTTGAGGGTACCGAGTACCGAGAGTTAGCAGCTTACAATGGATATGCAAGTATTGTATTTGTATGTACTTCCACTCTTTTTACAGGAGGGAAGAAGTTTCCATGAGATCATTTCTTTCTGTATCAATTGTATTCTTGTATTCGCACAGGCATACACACATACATTAATACATGCAATATATGAGATATTCCTACATACCTACAAGTTCATATTGTAGATATATGGATATATTGTACTTCTTACTACATTATATGAGGGGTTCATGGATAAACATAAACATACATACATACAACTACAAACATACAATGACGTTTTTTTTTTTTTCATTTCATTTTATTTATTCGGTTCTTTATTTTCTTTTATTTTAGATAATTGGCTAATTATAAAATATGAATTTTTCATTTCTTTAATTAAAAAATTATAAAAATGGGGAAATACGTATATTTTTTGCCTATGCACATATAAAATGCGGGTAGGTTTACAAATAAGTCAAGTCTGATGAAGAAATTATATGCACACATACAGTAGATACATACGTACATATGTAGGTATGTATATGTATGTGAAGAGCTGATCTTTTGTGAAAAAATAATAGCAATAAAATTAGATGTGAAGGAAAAAATGTCAACATCATATAAAATTTTGATGTGAAAACTTTATGAATATTGATGATGGAAGTTTGTTTTTTAAAAGTGAATCTACTTTTCATAATGCCAATGACTTTTTGTCATGTTAGAAAAATTTCACATATTATTGCCTTGAGATGCAAGTAAAGTCTTAAGTTAGCTAAGTTTTAAAGCTTTTAAATTGCTTCCATTTAACATAAGGCTACAGTTTGTTTTGCTGAGATGACCAATTTTTGGTCGAAGCAAATTAAGTAGACTCTACCGTTCGTGGATCCCAAGAAACGTAAGGCAACATGGCCCAGTGTTTGGGGTTACACACAACCCCCCGCCTTTGCCCTCTTACTGATGAAAATTTCACATATTTTGATAAAATATTAAAGGTACAGAAAAACTGTCCCCTCTGTACGATAACAAGGCCGTATTTAGGGGGGAGGTTTTGGGAGTTTTGACCCCTTCCCCCTCCTTCCCCCCTCTTTCCCATCTTTCTGGTAGCATACGGATTCCGCGTCGAAAGAACTCCTCATCTTTTGAGGTTATCCACGAATCGACCCATTTTTGAGTTCTTCAAAAGAACGGAAGTGCTGTTCAGCCAGGCCATGTGTCATCGATCAGAACAAGTGGTAATCAGAAGGAGCAATGTCTGGAGAATACGGCGGGTGGGGTAGCACTTCCCATTTCAGCGTTTCCAAGTATGTTTTTACTTGCCTTGCAACATGCGGCCGAGCATTGTCGTGCTAAAGAATAACTTCGTCGTGTCTATTCTCATATTCTGGCCTCTTATCCTTTAACGCTCGGCTCAAACGCATCAATTGTAGTCGGTAGCGGTCGCCAGTGATCGTTTCATTCGGTTTCAACAGCTCATAATACACGACACCTTTCATATCCCACCAAATACACAGCATGAGCTTGGATCCATGGATGTTCGGCTTTGCCGTTGATGTTGATGCATGTCCGGGCGGTCCCCATGATTTTTTACGTATCCACTTTTTATCGCCAGTCACAATACGATGCAGAAAACCCTTTCTTTTCTGTCGTTCAATCAGCAGTTCACATGTGAAAAATCGTCGTTTGACGTCTCTCGGCTTCAATTCGTACGGCACCCAATTTCCTTGCTTTTGAATCATTCCCAATGCTTTTAATCATTTAGAAATGGTTGATTAATCAACTCCTAAAGATTCTGCAAGTTCTTGTTGCGTTTGACATGAATCTTCTTCGAGTAATGCCTTCAATTCTTCATCTTCGAACTTTTTCAAGCCGCCTGAACGTTCCCTGTCTTCAACATCAAAATCACCACTTTTGAAACGGGCATACCACACCTGACACATTCTAACGTCTACAGCACAGTCAGGATAAGCTTCAGTGAGTAAACGATGTGCTTCAGTTGCGTTTTTCTTTAAATGGAAGAAGAAAATTAAAACTACCCGCAAATGTTGTTTTGTTGGCACGAAATTCGACATTTTCAGCTGTAGTAAAACACTTTTGTAAAATTATGAAAATTATTTGACAGATCAATTCTTATAGTACTTTTGGCGCTCTTTGAGATAGAATAGCTGTCAATGTAAAAAATGGCGCGTATCATAGATATGAAGTTAGTCACAATTACGAATTTATACATTCATTCTCCATGGAAAAAAGTCAAAATAAAATCTATTTAACGATATTTTTTACTTCCATTGGTTTTTTTTTCTAAAAAGTCAATTATAAAAAATTAATTTGAAATCTTAGTTACACTATGCGATCAAATCTGATTTGTTTTTTTCGAAATGAGGTTTGACTACGGATTCAAAAAGAGAAGGTGATACTGAGCACTCCTGAATTCATAGTTTTTCTAGGTCAGTAACTGTTTTTGATTTTAAGCTTCGTCCTGAATCAGTTTAAAAAGTTAAAAATTAATAAAAAAAAAGAAAAAATTATCGGCTCCTTGTAAAATTAGACTTGCTTGAACCCTATTTATTTCCTAAAACGTGACGTGATGGGAAGTTTTTGACCTCGGATTCGTGTTCAATGTGAAAAATTCTTTTACAAAAACTCCATCTTATTAGCGAAACCCATGCAGTTTTAGGAGACAATCTTAAAATGTAACTAATTTTTAACCCATTATTGCTCAAAGCATCACGACTAGAAAGATCTCTTTCAATGCTGTGACTTCACGAATTTAGGAAATATAAGCCAACCTCATCCGGGTTCCTTATAATTGATAATGGCCCAAATTCCCAATGATGATCATTTGAAAAAAATGAGCCTCTACTATTTTTGGTCATTTTTTTGAGGTTGGGTACATCATCAGTAATGGGAAGTCAATGAGTTAACGAAATTATGTCCATCACGATAAAAAAAAAATGCATTAGAATGCACATTGAATAATATTTATATGAAAAAATTTAATTTGATTACGCTGTGAATTTTTTGTCACTTTTGGCCACTTTTTTGAGGTTAAGATTAAAAAAAATCGGAAAATTTTTCCTAAAGCTTTAAGACATTTATCTACATTTGTCGTTAGTCTGATAGGGTTCATCAAATGTATCATCGATTTAATTTATTGTATTTAAAAATCAGTTTGATAAAAATTTTTTATGAATATTTTCTTCGAATGAAAACCCTCCGAAAAAAATTTCTGGCTACGATAATATGTATATTAATATCGTTTGAATTATCATTTACTGATTTATATACCATAATGAACCATTTTTTATTGAAAACAAATTTTATTAAGTAATTGCGACTTTAGTTTCAGTACTTTTATATAATGATCAAGTACTCGTACTGATCATGAACATCAATTTAGTCATAATTAAATTTCTTTTTCATAATTTCAACCCCACATATCAAACTGAGAAAGAATTGTAAGTGGCTAATCTAACCAATTATGAACTTACCAAACTGAGAAGGTTGCTCTTCATGGGTCTACAAGAAATATTGCAAGTCACGCCAGTGAAACTGTAATCCTTCCTTAACCATGGAAAATACTTAAACTGAAAAACTAAATTTAACCTGCTTCCATCAAGATTTCTTGTGCCTGAGTAAAAACTACAAGAAAAATTAATTTATTTGAGCACAGCTTTGAGTTTGTATTACGTGGGAGAGAGGTTTTAAAACGAAGCGTGAAAATGCGGGGTAAGTTTTTAAAAAGCAATATACTTTTGTATACAACTCGCGACATTAGTTTAAATTGCTCACTGTACAATTGTTGAGTACTATTTTCGTTCAAGCATATTTATTCCGTTTGTGGACGCTGTGATCCAAAAGTAAGAAATCACAATAAACTACTAGCTATATAAAAAATCATTTCTTCGAATCATGCTAAGAAATTTATGAATTAAAATTTGTAAGTATATTGACATAATCAAAAATTAAAATGTAGTCCAGAATAAAAAAATACTAATCATTTAACACAAACAGTTTTTAAAAATATATTTCATATTGAATTTGACTAAAAATTACTTATTAGTTTCAAAATTGGTATAACTCTAAGAAACGCTATTAATTTCAATTAACATTTCAATAAAATAAATTATTTTTTGATTTTAAAATGCAAAATTTTTGACTAAAATTCAACATATTTTTCAAGTTTATCTAAACTTTGAACTCAAATTCCACAAAAACTCTGTAAACAAAGGGTCGATTCGAATTACCTCCAAACATAGCCTATTATATCTAAATCACAATTAAAAAAACTTTCATTAAACTATACAGTTTTTCTAAATTTTGTAATTATGCATACACCTTGGCTGGTAATTCGGATCATCGATCCGAATTATATGCAAGTAGAAAAACACATGTTGGTAATTCGGATCGATTTTAAAAGTCAATTTTTTTCTTAGTATGTTTTCTAAAATGGTGATTATTTTTACCAAACTATAGCAGAATGTTTAGTGAACAAAACCCTATATAAATTATATAAAAATTCTTAACAGAACAAAAGTTATTATTGTTATAAAATTTGTGGGTTTCTTATATTATTTGCTAAGGCTTTGTATAAAAATACGCTCACTCTTTGTTTCTTCGCTTACAACTGATTAGTTTGAAATAATTGAAGCAAGTGCTGCATACCATTAGAAAGAGAAAATAATTCTCGTTCGTTTCGAAAAAAGGACGTAATTTAAAAAAATACCAAAGAAAAGTTATTAGCAAAACAAAATCGATCCGATTTACCCTTATTCACGCTAGGCAAAGCCACTGTGTGCACTAAGGCTGTAAAAGGCTGCCACCTCTGTTGTGGTCCTTAGTAATTGATGATCTTTTGACCAAACTAGATGAGTCTGGTTTTGAGGCCATCGGTTATGCGGATGATTTGGTAATCATCGTCTCTGGAAAGTATGATTCAACTATCACGGAGGTGATGAAATCAGCTCTCCTATTGGTTTCAAATTGGTGCGCCGTAGAAGGCCTATCAATCAATCCCAACAAAGCAGTTTTTGTTCCCTTTACTAAGAGATACAAACTGGACCTCGGTCCCATTTCCATACAAGACACTGTTATTGTGTACTCTGATGAGGTCAAATATTTAGGCATCACGCTTGATAAACGACTGAACTGGAATACTCACTTACACACTGTCCTCTTAAAAGCCACTAGGGCTTTCTGGGCCTGCAAGAAACTCTTTGGTAGAACATGGGGTCTTACTCCTAAGATGATCTTCTGGCTCAACACTATGATAGTTAGACCTATCATAGCCTATGCGGCTCTAGTGTGGTGGCCCAAAGCCATGCAGGGCTCGGCCATCACCAAACTTAACAAGCTCCAAAGGCTTGCTTGCGTCTCCATAACTGGAGCTATGCGCACCTGTCCAACTCCTGCCATTGAAGCGTTGATTGGCATGGTGCCATTACACATTTTCATCTTGAAAACAGCCGCAAATACTACTTTGCGGCTGCGTACATCGTCAAGCTTAATAAAAGGCAACTATGGTCACCTGAGCATTCTTGACGAAATTCCTAACACTCCAATATGTACTGTATCGGATTATATGGTTAGGGATCTGTGTTTCGGTAGGAAATTCAACATCATTCTTCCTTCCAGGTCCGAATGGGATGGCCAGTGTCCCGATTTCAGTCCCTCTGCTCTCAATTGGTATACATACGGCTCGAAAATGGACTGCGGTTCTGGTGCCGGAGTTGTAGGACCCAATACTAGAATCACAATCCCTCTGGGTATTTGGCCCAGTGTCTTTCAAGCCGAAATATACGAAATTGAGACCTGCGCTCATATAAACCTGTATAAAGGTCTTAAAATATTGTAATTTTTTCCGACAGCTAGGCGGCTCTCTTAGCTCTCTCTTCATGGAGTTTTTCCTCTAAACTGGTGTTTTGAGAGTCTCCAGCGCCTGTCTACCCGTAACACAGTGACGCTTGGGTACCCGGCCACTGTGACATTGTTGGTAATGAGTCCGCCAATGAACTGGCTAGACAAGGTTCATCTACCAAGCACATTGGCCCCGATCCGTTCTGCGGAGTCGGCTGGACCTCTACGAAATCTATAGTTGAGGAGTGGTCTAAGGCAAAATGGCTAGAGCATTGGAACTCTAGCCCAGGTTTAAGACAGGAAAAAGCACTTATCATTCCGCTTGCCCGAAATAAGCCCATCTCTTATACCAAATCTGACCTTAGGCTACTGGTGGGCTACATGTCTGGACACTTTGGGCTCAGATATCACCTAAACAAAATAGGTCTGCCTAATGAGACAGAGTGTCGTCTATGTCTGGAAGATGACGAGTCGACACCTCACATTCTGTGTGAGTGTCCGGCCTTCGCTCGGCTCAGAGGAAGAATTTTTGGTATTCCTTTTCTGACGGCTAATCACATAAAATCTTGTTCTACAAAAGATATCTTGACTTTTATTAGGTCAGCTGAACGTCTTTTGTCATAAAATGGGGAATGGCACAAAAGATCTTTTAGGTCGCAGTGTCTGCCTGGTTGGGATCCCCTAAATAATAAATAATAATACTGATCAGAAATATGATCAGAGACTGGCACGCTCATATAGATATATCTCTTGCAAAAGTTTTACTTGTTGTAATTTTTGCATTACCCCTACTTTGCCAGGTCCGGACAACGAAGCTAGTATTTTATAAAAATAGTTAAGCTACCGTCCTAGTGCTATTTTTTTGCCGGCACTGTATATCCTTTATGCTATATTATGCACTAACAACAATATCAGCCTTGAAATCTAGCGAAGTATAACTCTTTCCAACAGGTATTTGTACGGGCCGCTTAGTTTATTGATGGGTATAGCTCTCTCTCTAGAAAATAATACTCTATAACTCTCGTATCCTTTTCGTCCTAATATATAGCTATTGGGAGTAAGATCCCCCTCCCAACTAACTATCTTCCTTTTCCTCATCAACACAATGCTCTGCATGGTTAGGGACACATAGCTAGTTATACATAACTAGAAGCAAGTGGCGAATAAAACGCAGCTGATAATATCATTATATTATTGGAATGGAGATTGGAATATTCACTTGTCGATGCTGTACTTGTATGTGTTTTTGAATAAATAACGTGACGAGTAGTAGGATCATGGAAGAAATGATTTGACCGCTAATTTTTTTTTTTCAAATTCGTTTGCAAAAATGGGTAAAAATAAATATTCAAGTTTAACAATCAAAGAAAAATTTAAAATTATCGCGTATGGTGTATTCAAATGGGAGTTGAATGAAAAGCACGAATGTTCTAAATTGTAAAATCTCTAAAACGTACTATTAAAAGGGAAGAAAACATTTTAGCAATTTCTCAAAAATGGGATTCGACTGCCAAGTGGTGAATAAGAAGTGTAGCTTGTGGCCAGATGGAGGAAGCTCTTCCCATATGGTTCAGCCAGATGAGTGAGGCAGGTGCTGCATAAGTAGCAGTTGTTTAACAAATTTTTGGCGACTCCATTAACCAGTGCTTACTGTATTTACTATCGGTATGTATATATGTATGTATTGTCTGAAGTTCTTTTTTAAATATCTATATTCATATGAAATATTTTTATTTATTGGGAGTATGAATGTATAAACTCGTATTTTTTCGTAATTTGGACATTTATTGTGAAAAAGTGATTATAAATTTATTCTTTAAAGTATTGTCCATCGTTAGCCACAACCATTTCCCATCTTTCTGGTAGCATACGGATTCCGCGCGGAAAGAACTCCTCATCTTTTGAGGCTATCCACGAATCGACCCATTTTTTGAGTTCTTCGAAAGAACGGAAGTGCTGTTCAGCCAGGCCATGTGTCATCGATCGGAACAAGTGGTAATCAGAAGGAGCAATGTCTGGAGAATACGGCGGGTGGGGTAGCACTTCCCATTTCAGCGTTTCCAAGTATGTTTTTACTTGCCTTGCAACATGCGGCCGAGCATTGTCGTGCTGAAGAATAACTTTGTCGTGTCTATACTCATATTCTGGCCTCTTACACTTTAATGCTCGGCTCAAACGCATCAATTGTAGTCGGTAACGGTCGCCAGTGATCGTTTGATTCGGTTTCAACAGCTCATAATACATGACACCTTTCATATCCCACCAAATACACAGCATGAGCTTGGATCTATGCATGTTCGGCTTTGCCGTTGATGTTGATGCATGTCCGGGCGGTCCCCATGATTTTTTACGCTTTGGGCTATCGTAACGTATTCACTTTTCATCGCCAGTCACAATACGATGCAGAAAACCCTTTCTTTTCTTGCGTTCAATCAGCAGTTTACATGTGAAAAATCGTCGTTCGACGTCTCTCGGCTTCAATTCGTACGGCACCCAATTTCCTTGCTTTTGAATCATTCCCAATGCTTTTAATCGTTTAGAAATGGTAGATTGATCAACTCCTAAAGATTCTGCAAGCTCTTGTTGCGTTTGACATGAATCTTCTTCGAGTAATGCCTTCAATTCTTCATCTTCGAACTTTTTCAAGCCGCCTGAACGTTCCCTGTCTTCAACATCAAAATCACCACTTTTGAAACGGGCATACCACACCTGACACATTCTAACGTCTACAGCACAGTCAGGATAAGCTTCAGTGAGTAAACGAAGTGCTTCAGTTGCGTTTTTCTTTAAATGGAAGAAGAAAATTAAAACTTCCCGCAAATGTTGTTTTGTTGGCACGAAATTCGACATTTTCAGCTATAGTAAAACACTTTTGTAAAATTATGAAAATTATTTGACAGATCGATTCTTATAGTATTTTTGGCGCTCTTCGAGACAGAATAGCTGTCAATGTCAAAAAAATGGCGCTTATGATAGATATGAAGTTAGTCACAATTACGAGTTTATACATTCATACTCCCAATATGTTGGTATATAAAGGGGTTTTAAAAGATCTTCGTAGAACTTGCCTTTAACTTTCCAAAGAAATAGCAATTAACAAATTTTTAAAACATAAATCTATATAGATAAAACTAACCACATATTTATAGTAACTAATAAAACTTAAATTTATGGAGATCTCTTTAGGTATCTACTAAAGAATAGAAATCTAGTTTTTGAAAGTTTTGAATTAATTTTGAGCATTTTATATGTTATTTTTATTTTTAGTTAAAATTAATTAAAAACGGAAATACCAAACTGAGCTATGCAATAAGCGCGTATGCTGGCATATATTTGAAACTATAAATTTATGAGTAAGTATAAAAAATTTATTTGCAGTTTGTATGGAAATTACAAAGCAAAATATTTGTCACATTTATATTTCTAGAATTTAATCAGCTTTTTGCATAGCAACCCTTGTGTTGTATTACTCATAGTCAACCTATAGCCTACGAAACTTATGTAAATTTGTAATTGTTTATGGTTTTTATTTCACTTTCGAATTTTATAACTACTTCTCTCACAACTAATTTCACATTTACAGAAAATTGATTCGAAATACGAAATTTAAAATAATTTTATCCACGTGTTCTTAATCCAAAATTCATGAAACTTTTCGCTTACAATTGAATATCTCATGAAATAATGTTATGTTCTTGAATTCAAATTGATTTTGAGGGGAAATTATTGTTTTTTATCGCATAACATTTTTAATACGTTCTCATGCTACACATGAAATTTGTTAGAATGCGAATTCGTTTGTGAGGGGAATGCAGCACATTTTTATCGCATGAATTTCGTAATTTCCTTATCATGCTATAAATTAAATTATGTGCATGCGAGAGAACGTTCCTGTTGAGGTTTATGTCTTCGCTTTGGTCTCAAACAACTGTCAATTTTAGTTATACTATTGCACACTAAGTGGCGCAGCACAGTTTATTCATGTATATACGGAAATGCGTCATGTGTTTGTTAACCTACCCAGCGGGAAAAGGATTGATTATTTTGTCAATAATTTTTTACATAGTTATGTCCTTAGAAAAGCAATGTATTATCCATTACTGTTTGGATTATTTACATTCTTATTGTAATGAATATAATATTTATTAATTATTTATTCAATTAGCTACTGTCGCATTGCATTATCTACATTCACGCGGGGTAAAATTAGCAACTCAACGAGATGTTTTCAGCACTGAATTGCAATGACCAGGGGGGTTACTCTGTAGTTCGATTGAAATTATTCGAATTCGAACGATTGGTACTCTAGAAAACATTTTCGAATAATATTTGTTCGATGTTCAGATTAAATTTTGTGCCTTTAGGAATCGAATTTGGCATTCGAATAGAACTGTCTTTCGAATCGAACTACAGAGTAACCCACCAGGAAACGGATTTCGTGGAGCTAAAAACTAAGAAAAATGAAATTGCAAAAAGGCAGAAAACGGCACTAAAAAATAACAAAAAAGATAGCTTAAAAACTGAAAAAAGGCACACAAAAAATGAAAATCAGTTTCAATATAAAAATTTTGTATTTTATTCAAAAAAATACATTCAATTGCTTTTTAAAAGGAAGTTCGATCGATATATAAGAATTTATATTTTGAATACTTAGCACTTATTTAAAGAAAATAATAGCTCCTATCGTTAAAGGCATTGGGGAGCAAACTTACATAAAAATTTGAATTTTTAAACCAAAGAAAATGGAGTTTGAATAACCAAGGCTAACGTAGTCGCTATGTATGGTACAGCGTCAATTACAAAAGGAAAAAAATAGCAGAAAGTCGTCAAATAAAGTTACAGAATGCGTTTACTTTTTCCAAAATTTCTGCAACCAAAATATATCCACTTCCGTTTTGGACCAATGGACCAACAATTACCTTGGTAGCACGACGTCCAGTTTCATCAATAGAAACGAAAATAGATTTTTCACTAATTTCGGACCCGATCTCTAGAAGAACTACATCATACCAGTCTTGAACATAATTTTTTCGTACTGTGGACTCATCGAAAACGTTATTCTTTACGTACTTGTGAAAACAACTTTTGAATTGTTGGCCGTAATATTTTATTTCAAAAATAAAATGTTTCCATCTGTGCTAAAAATTTCATTCACAAAATATCGGCCACTAAAAATAGTAATGAATTTAAAAGGCACAATGGGTAGAAAATCCCAAAAAAGGCATTTGTCACTGACTGGTATAAGTCAGTAGGGCTAAATATTAACCCTGCTAAAGCCACTATAGTCCCGTTTACTAGGAAGAGAGAGTATGAAAGCAAGATGTAAAATATCTGGGCTTAGTATTAGATATTAAACTCACATGGAAATCGCAGTCAGTGACAAATAAAGCCACTCGCTCTCTATTGGTATTCAGAAGGTTAGCGGGGCAGAATTAAAACGCTTATATATTTTATCAGGGCAAGGAATTTCATGAACTAAAAAATCGAAAATATCTGCATATAATATGCACTTAAAGTTTAAAAATATGCAATTGAAACTGCAAAAAATGCATTAAAAACATATAAAATATGCAATTAAAAACAAAAAATATTTTATTTTTAATTGCATATTTTCGGTAAAAAAAAAAACAAAAATATTGCACGTAATTTAACAAACAAAGGACTAAAACAACTCACTTTAAAATATAAAATAAATTTATAAAAAGCAACAAAAATATAAAATGAACATAAAAAGTATAACTCAAATCGAATTTAAGTAAATAAGTAAATAATGATGAGATGAATCTTAATTTATTGTTTTATTGGCGTAAACAATACAATTTTTTTGAAATGCGAAACTTTCCCGATCGGTTCTTAAAATATGTTTGTATAAAGAAAATGATCGCTCTACATTAACAAACGGACGATAGGAGCACAAATAGTTGTTTCTAGAACAATTTTCTTCATTAATTTCCAAAAGTGGTTTTTAAGGCGAACTTAATTTCTTTTAACAAACGAATATATATTTGGCCGATATAAGTTTTGCGCAGTGACGTTTCAAGAGGAATGATTTTATTAATATATCTTAATTGTAAATTTTAAGATACAATGGAATATCTGCTGAAGTAAAAGTTTGGCATAAATCCAAATTCAAACTAAATTTTAAGCTCTGCAGACTGTAGGCAGAATTTTTTTTTTCCGGACGCGTTCATTCAATTATTAATGTTTATGGCTTTTCAAATGCTAATCAACCTGAAATTTTTTTCGCAGTTCACTAAAAGGTTATCAAAATTATTAAAAATATGTTAAAAAAAAAAATATGAAAAAAAAAATATGTGAAAACATGCATTTATTGTAAAATATGCAAAAATATGCACAGTTACCCAAAAATATGCATTTATAGTAAAATATGCAAAAATATGCAAAATATGCACTAACGATTGAATGCCATTTTAAAGGAAATCTAATGATTCGTAAAGATTACTTGACCATTCCAATTTAGAGATGCGCAGTAAAAAATGCATTTGCATGGAATTCCTTGCCCTAGTAATGACCATCAACGTTAAAAATAATAACTCTAAGTCTTAGAAATATGCGATATGAGGTAATTTTTCAAATTCACCCTGGAAAAAATAATAGGAACATACGTATTACTGTTAATATATTGCCACTTTCTTTAGATAGATACTTACATATGAAAAATATGTTAAGAGTTTTAATACTTTGTTGTAGCGCCTTTCTTTTTAATAACTTCTTGACATCTACTCTGCATGGATTCCACAAGCTTGACGCAAGTTTCAGGAGAGATTGAAAAAAAAACTGCTGGATTTTTGCCCACAAATCGTTCTTATTTTTTGCTTTATGTTCTCCAATTGATTTTTTTAAGATTCCCCATAGATGTTCGATGGGGTTTAAGTCCGGCGACTGGGGGGGCCATTACATCACAGAGATTTTTCTTGCAATGTCGCAATAGTGCCTTATCAAAACGAGTCGACGTTCCGCGTTTTCTTCCTCTTTTTTTATCCTTACGCAACAAGTGTAGGGCATTAAAAACCATCGTCTTAGAGCATTCTATTGTACTTGCTGTTCCATAGTTTTTCCAGCTTTCCTGAGGGTTTTCACAGCTTTTTTTTCAGCTAATGAACAATGTACTCCACGGTCCATGTTTAATAGTAAAATCTGTTTTTATCAAACGATATTTTGCGAAAAGTATAATTTAACCCTAAATTTAAAATCTGTTTGCAATTTGATGTAACTAGTACAGATTTGGAACTTCCTACTTACCTGTGAAATAGAAAATTCCGATTTGTTCCGATTATTTTCTCCAAACAAAACAAATGACATCTGACTTAATTCGCATGCAAAGCAAAACTACATAAAAGAAACGCCTAAAATTTAATGTCAAATAAGATACCGTTAGGTACCGTTATTTTACAGTGACCACCATCACTGGAAAGAGAAGGTTCTTAATGTTAAAATACTTTTTATGTTTGTCCCTATTATTTTTTCCAACACTGTATTTGCATATATTTTTAAAATTTGTAAGTGGACTTACAAGCGATGAATCGTTAACTTACATTTCAGATCTGAATTTTTATATTACAATGTAATTTATGTTTCGGGGCTGAATTATACAAATAAAAATAAATAAATTATAAAGTAAGCTCCGATTCGTTCACTTAGATATTAGTGCTGAATGAACATTGTATATAACAAAGTTAAATTTTTGTTTACCTGAATGTTCTCATCTTTTCGCGTATAACTAAAATCATCAATATTTTTTTAGACAATAAATAAATTTATAAATTAATTAAAATTTGAAAGGAGATTTATTTATAAAAAAAAGCAGTACAAATAAAAACTAAACTATTACCGCATTACTTACAGTTTCTTTGCGATATTTAGCGCAAATGGTGAAAACAAAAATGTTAATTAAGACATCTTCTTTTTCCTTTCCCAATTTCACCACTTATTCCATTTCCTGCAGAGGCGTTTACCATTTCTTGCAGAGACGAGTACCATAAAAAGCCCGTCACGATTGCTTTTGCAATTCTAAATTTAAAACAAGTTTATATTTTTTTCTCACATTTTATTTTATTATTAACATTTAGGATACTAGTAAATATCCCAAAATAGTTTTATTTCCATATAATCTTTTTAATTTTATTTGTTTTTTTTTTAATTTTATTTGTTTTTTAGTTTGGTTTATTATTATTTTTTTTTTTTGATAAAATAACACATAATGTTTGTTATTACATTTGTTTTTTTTTCTGTATTTTGTTAATAATATTTATTAAGTTGTACGAAAAAAAGAGAAGAACTCATAATTTCTTTTACATATTTTTGGTTTGTTTTTTTAAAATAGCATAACACAAAAGTTGAAGTAAATTATGTTTTATTTATGTATTTTTAATTTATGTTTAGATTTTTAATTGGTTTTACGTTCAAATATATGTATATAGTATAATTATAATAATAATAATTAATAATAATTTGCCTTTAAGAATTATTACTAAAATTTTAATCTAAATACTAAAAATTTTGATTTTGTGCCACCGATATTTTTCATTTTCTTGTTACGTTTCGTTTTATTTCATTTATTTTTATTTTTCATCATAATTAGTTATCGTTATTATAATCATTTTTAGATGGTAAAATTTTCTTTCTTTTATGTTTTGAATACAATTTTCATTTTATTTCATATTGTTTGATTTTTTGTATTATTTTTTAACATGCAATTGAAAAATTCTCAATAAATACAATAAATTATTTTTGCATGTTTTTAGGTTTTTTTTATTTTGATTTGTTGCTTGTTTTTGTTGTAAGTTTATTTAATAATATAAATGTAAATTTTTACTTTTTTTTTTGATGTAAATATTTATTATATAATTTGATTTTGTTTCATTTTGTTATATAAACAAAAATGTGTTTTTTGATTTTGCGCTCATTATCTTAAAAACTAATTAGTAAATTTTGATTTTTGCTCATTTGATTTTCAAAATAAAAAACTTTAAAGTAATGAAAATTAAAAACAAATTATAATAATCGATTGATGTATAGAAATATTTAAATATAAAATGGAGTATTTGTAAATTCGATATGAACTTGTTTGAAGAAGTTTCCAACTTAAAGCTACATGAAAATAATAAGTAATTCATGTTTTCAGCGACATTTGGCTTAAAATATACCATCTCTATAAGTCCTACCGAAAACTCCTAAACTATTTTCATAATAAAGAAATATTTTTAAACAATTCACTATGTAGGCCTTTGAATCACTGTCTTCGAATTGTACACCGCCAACTCCAACGGGAAGTTGTCACTTAATGCCAGATGACAGAAGTGGAGGGGATAAGCCACAGTCTCTGCAAATATGAAACCCCCTTGACGCAAGAGGCAGGTTATCTGGCAGACCACTTGAAACATGTGGAAAGTTGGTAGAGTCTGAAATTTGTCAATTTAAAAAGAATGGAGAAGATGTATCCAATTTAAGACAGAGGTGTCACAGACTGCTAAATCCGATAAAAGTGCGTCCATTTATGACATGTGACATCCCAGAAAATACTGCGGTCGGTTATTTTTTCCAAAACACATTTTAAAAGATGGTATTGTAATTATTTCAAAGATAAAATTGTGTAGGCAGAAAATCTTTTGCGTTTCTTCTAGCATATCGTTTTTGTATTCTCGATTTGATAGCTGGTAAATTGTATTAATCGGGTCAAATTTCTTTCTGTGCCTATTATAAATTAATATATAAGAGGCTCAAACCATTTTTAAATCATAAATATTCTTTTAATCAAAGATGGTCTGGAAAAATGAAAAGTATTGAAAAGTATTTAATCTTCTCGTTTATACGAATATAAACGATTACACAAAGTTTGACTCTTTTCTCTACTTTCGTCTATGCAGTGAACCCATTACTTCTGATAGAAGAAAGATATTGTGTCATGGGGGAACGGAGGGCACATAGTTTCTTTGCTGCTGGTTGTTTTAAGCCATTAATGCAGCGTATGTATTTATTTATTTATAAAAGTGGTCGATTTTGCCTGGGTTCATTAACGGCATTGACCAATAATTGTCTTGCCAGTTTAACGTGGATTTTAAATTCAGAATAGCAGTTGTGTCCTGGCACCGAATGAGAAGAGCTCTGTTTCTTGCTGCTGAGCTTTTTAAAAGTTTTAATCATAGTTTAGAATATATCCAAAAAATGGTTGCAAGTAAAAATCCTATAAAACAAACATGCCATCAGAGTATTAGTGAATAAAATTTGGTGACAAACTCCTCTTCCTCCTTTTTCTCAAGAATTAAATATTTTTTTGATAGAGCTAAATGACCTAAACCACCTCCTCCCTTCGTAACTCTTAGATTTGTGTTGAAGGCTTTTCACGAAATCGTATAGAATTTAATAAAAAATAATTTAAACTATAATGAAAGTAATTTTGTTTGTAAGGTTGGATTCAAATAGATTTACTCATTATAAGCATATAATTATATATTTATTTCTAATTCATAAATTAAATGGCTCTTTATATTATTAAATATGATACTTCACCTTAAATAATAACAGAGTACAAAAACATTCAATTAAAGGTCTCGCACTCTCTTTTTGTGTATTAAATAATAAGTGTTAAAGCGGTTCTATCTAGTGCCGAGATAATAGCTAATAAAAAAGTTGTATACATATATCACTGTGATATATTTTAACACCAGCAGAGAATGGAAAGGAAATAAATGTTCACACAAAATCATCCCTATTCCGAAGCATACACATAACCTCACATACACGCAATGGCACCAGCTGCCTTAAGAGGATTATTACCAAAGTTTTTCTTTAAAATTTACCAAAAAATTTTGCAACTTTTTTTTTGGTAAAATTTGTTTTTTTTTCTTTTTGAAATTTTTTGCGTTTTTTATTATTTTTTGTTTATGCTGCGGGTTTGTCAAATGCTTTTTACTGCGAATTAAGACAATCTATTTTCATTTGCAGCATAGATATCTATGCATGTGTATATATTTATATGCGTGTGTGCGACCTTATGTGACATTTCAGGTCGTCAACGGTTGTTAATGGGTTCAGTTGGTAGTGTCACAACCCCTTTCCACACACAAATGACAACAACAACTACGAGTATACAACAAGTATTACTAATCCTAAATGACACATATATTTTTTCTACTTTTCTTCTTTTTTTTTCTGGGTGAAAAATCTCAAAAAATTTAATTCGCTTTGTAAATTGCGAAAATTTTTCACCCAAAAAATTGCAATGCAATGCATTAATTTCTGTTGCGTTTCTTGCAGTATTGCAGCTAAATAATTGCTGCACTCGTTTTTGTGTTTTTGTGTTATTTTTTGTTTAAACTGTAGTGACGCATAGCGAATCCTTGGGAATCCTTTATCCTACTTTTTTCTTGTTTTTGATTATACACTACGAAAAAGTCTAGCGCGACGACATTTTACATGACCCCTTTAATTTTTTATGCGCTCACTCATTTACGATGACGATACTTTGCAGCGAGGGGATTAACGTTATTTATAATACCTACATACATACATACGTAAAAATTTATGTGCCAATTTTATACCTTTTTTTAGTATTAATTCTTTTTTTTTTGTTATTTTTTATTTTTATGTGAAAAATGTCAAAAAATTGCAAAATAATAAAATGAAAAATCAGAAAAATAACTCTTTCATTTGGAAAAATCGAAAAGTTCACATTTTCAAAAGAAATTTTTGTTTGAATTTTTCTGCTTAATGGGATTTTTCATTTTATTGACAATAGGTACATATAAGTTTTTGATGAAAGGGTTATATACACGCAGCACACATACACATACACGGACAGACGCACGCCGGCATTAGGGTGACATTCACGTGCATCATGATCATCATGGTGCATTGACATTGTGCACCCTGATGTCCTTTTTCATAGCCCTTCCTTGCATGTTTGTTCATTGGGAATTTTAAATGATTTGTTGCATTCGTCTGCTTTATGTTTGCTCAAAAAATTAAGTAAGTTTTACCCTTTATTTTTTTGGGTGAAAAATTCACATATTTTAAGTAAAAATTTTGAGGAAATTAAATTTTATTGAACCCAAAAATGTTAAAGGGTTCAAATTTAGTCTACAAATGTGTGCGCGTTTAAGCGCTTGAAGTGTGCCGTACGAGTAAACTGAAGGCTGTATATACATTTTGAATGTCTTTTTGCCTGCTTTTGGAGCTTCTAATGTCGCATACGCTGCGCTGCGCACGCGTTTTAATTTAAACAACATACGCGCAGATGTTTTTCCCGGGAAAATTCATTTCATTTCAATTCTTTTCTTTCTTTCTTTTTGAAAATTGCATCCCTTTTATTGTTTAGGATTACATGTGATTGTGAAAGGGTTATGTGAAGTGTAAAACTACAGAGATATACTCTACAAAATCGTAATTTTTGATTGAAAAACTTTAACATTTGCTATAAAAATGAGACGAATTAAAATTCAATATGACATGAGTTCGACACACGACGCATGCGCAGTAATTTAATAATTTATTGTTGTACATATGAGGGCTTCACATTAAGACTTTGAAACAGATTTTTAGAAAACTACTTAGGATGTATACATTTTTGCGAATTAGTAGTTTTGAGTTTATGTGCAAACCGATTCGATCTAGTGAAATTGGCACAACTGCCTTATAAAATAAATAGTTTTTATTGAGAAAATTTGAGTTTTGAAGAACTCAAAGGCACAGTGTATGCAGAAGCTGGCCAATACCAGTGAAGTGCTAGTTTAGATTCGATTAGTATGGGCAACTGGTTTTTTTTTTTATATCACGGAACCTCGGGGTAATACAGATTCTGGATAATGGTTTACCATACATATTACCATGTTAAATGTTTTTCGTTTTATTTAGAATTATAATAAATTTGCTGTGGTTTATAATGAAAATTCTTTCAGTTCGTCGAATAATGATTTTCGCCAGTAGTCGGAGTTTGATATATGAAATGTCCATTTTAGATGGATGATCAGCAATCTATATATACTGACACCAGTTATTCTGAATAGCTCAGTTCAACTCCAGGTAAGCAGATCGTTGGTTGTTGCAAGATTATAAAAGTGCCAGAAATTCTTAAATATTTGTCATGAATTTGATATAGGAAATGTTGCCATTTAACCTCTTTACCAAGTACTTTAAAGTATTAGATTCATTTATCAAAGTAAGCGGAATAGTTTTTGAATAAATACTCCCATTTCCCCATTGCGTCAAGAATAGACTGAAAAACTTTAAGAAACGCTATTCTTCTACTGAAAATAATGTATGAGTATATTAAATCAATCAACTATATTCAATACATTCATATACACACAAACACACATACATTTCTGTACATACGAGTATTTATAATACGTATCTAAATATTATAGTTTAACCAATATCTTTCTCTTTCTTTTTTTTTCTATCTTTTTCTTTTTTTTCTAGCGCTCTCACTCTTAACTCATTATAAAAATAATAATGTCAAAATAAATATCGAAAAAAGTGGCATAAAATTATGAAAACCTCATACTGCACGGCCTCCACCATATACAAAATGTTATTACAAGCACACAAACACACATAGAAAAACATAAACACACACATGCATATTCATATACATATACGTACACTTTACAAATAGATACATCATATTTAGTTTTTCTTACTTCAACTAATAAAATATTTTCTTTTTTGGAATGTATTTGTAAGAGGCTTATGCTTTAGTATTGGTATGCTAGTGCACACATACATAAATGCATGTGTGTGTGTGTGCGTGTAAAGTTTATATTATTTTAGCACTAAAAATGGAAAATAAAAAGAAAATTTCACCACCCAAAAAACAAAAAAAAAAAATAATTGTAGCAAGGGAAAATTTTTTGCTATGCCACCCACTAAAAATATCCAATCGCTTTTCCTCTTTCTGTGTGTGTGTGTGTGTGTGTGTAGTACTGCACAAATAATAATAATAACAACAACAACAACAGCAACAGAAAATACAAATAAACTCATTTCTTTTCATACTTCGGCTTCTTGGCAGTCATGTGTAAAAAGGCTTCTGCTTCTTCTTCTTCTTCTTTTAACACTACTACTACTTCTATTTCATTGGCATTATTTTCATTTTTTGGCCAAAAGTTATGAAGACAAAAACAACAACCACAACAACTACAACGTATGTACATTCTACTAAATACGAAAAACACAACTCAAACAAAATGTTGTTGATGCTGTGTAGAACAACGATATCGTTGATGGTGTACGACGTCAGGATGAAAATACAACGCCAAGTTTGGTGGGTGGAAGTAGCTGTCTGGCTAGCGGGAGTGGGGTTAGGGAATCGACGACGACGACGACGACGTTCAAGATAATAATGATGATGAAAATGATGAAAAAATCTATTAAATATTATCAGCGCTTGCAAGAAGAGTAAAGTAAAGTTATAAAAATATACTATGAAGCAGCTGGAGCGAGTGTGGGCAAGTGGGTGCTGGGTGGAGAATGTATGAAAAAACGCTGATATCATGGGCAATGTGCTGAATTTTAACTTAACAACTTGATGCCTGTAAAAGACACTTGCTGTAAGCACACATAGGTACATATTTCTGGCATATCTTTATTTTTGGGTGTAAAAAAGAAAATTTAATTATATTTAAGTATTTTTTAGAAAACTTGGAATTTGTATATATTAAAAAATATTTTTAAGATATTTAAAGGATGTGAATACATTGAGTAAGTATAGTTATTGCCAAAAGCAAAATGACTCAAATATTGGTGCATATTACATATACAGTAGAATCGCGATAATTCGTACCCCGTTAATTCGAAAATCTCAATAATTCGTAAGAAACTGTTGGTCCCTTGAAAAAATCGCTTTAATTCGTAAAAATTCCATACATTTCGGTCCCCTCGCTAATTCGAACTTTTATTCCAATGCAAGGTCTGTTTAATCTCTTATAAATCGAAATAGGTTGTTGACAACCAAATTGGTAATGCAATTGGTAATGCAAATCAAAATTACTATATATGGCATTATCTATGATTTGAAAAAAATCAATCATAGTAGATAGCTGTGTTCACTTTTTTTGATGGAAGTTTTTGTGTTTTTCGTGGTTGACAAGATAAGCGAGAAAAGCCTTAAACAACTAAAAATTACTTTTTTAGAACATAATTTTTTATGGGGTCCAATATGTGTACATATGTGCATACATATTTCAGTTAATTGAATAATTTTTTTTGTTTTTTTCTTTCTATTAAAGAAATTGAAAAAAACGTCAATTCGTATTTTTCTTATTTTAATTTCGTTAACCCTGGGATTGTATGCCCCAATAATGTACGAAAACTCAAGTAAAATGGGAGATATGGTTTCCATTTTATTTGAGTTTTCTTCAAAATACTGATGGTGGCTGTCAATGTACCTTTGCTATAATTCCTGGTTACAAAGGTTATAGTAGACATTATACCCCATTGGAAATCTTAAGGATAATTGTAAAGATTAAGAGTCCTAGACATATTTTTAAAAATTTATTTTAATGTTTGCATAACATATTGACGAAATTGAACCAGATTTTGAGAAAAAACTTCGAGATGAAAGGGTTAAATAAAAATCTCGTTAAATCGAAAACCTCTGTAATTCGTAAAAAATTGCTGGTCCCTTGCGATTACGAATTATCGGGATTCTACTGTATTAAAAATATTTTAAAATCAATAAAAATGATTCATGGGAAGTTATTAAAGCTCAAAAATATTAAAATAACTTATATTTGTTAAACTTGTTAAAAATTTTATAGCTATATAAATTAAGTTATAAAAAACTAATGAAATATTTATGATATTTATTCCATAGTTTTTCTAGATTTATTCAATCTGAGAAAAGTCTTTTAATGGCAGATTATATAAAGTATTTCGAAGTAACTTGATTATCCAATAAATTTTTCTTTTTCTCGAAAATAGTGACGCCAAAAATACTACAAAAAAACTTTAGGACCTTTAATACGTATATCATTTTTTATTAACAATACTGGTTTGGTTTTGGTTTGGTTCAAGCGAAATAAAACAAAACTAGTTTAGTTCATGGTCATACAAATTTTGAAAGGTTCGGTTTATAATTGCAAGTTGGAAAAATTCAACATTGCAGTGTTTGCGATTACGACTGAATTTTGTTGGTTTTTGATGAAGTTTGAGTTGAATTTCCAGCGAAACTATTGTCTACTTTTAAAAACGAATCCCAACGGACCCACTTACCCGCCCATCCGCACGAGGGGCACATCCGCATGACGTACGGATTTGGTGACCGATTCAGATGCATTCCGGAATGCCCTGATAAAGCGCTGATTGGGGAGAATAAATCTCTATTTGGTCTTCTTTACAGCTACAGATTATTAGTAATCATCAGCTGTTTAACGATTAAGAAAATTTAATACATTTAATTTTATATACTGGAGAGAGTCGGAAATGTCAAAAATGCCGTGCAGAGAATTGAAATTATTACACATACAACGAAAAGGGTTATTTTGGGCATAGTTTGTTCTACAAGCATCAAGTTTAATAGGAATTGGATATCTAGAACAGCGATTTGGAACATTAATTTTGATTTCATTGAGTAAAAATTGAGAATCAATATAACCATTTAATAATTTAGTCACAAACATTACATTTAGCATAACTCTTCTGCTCCGAAGAGTTGGCAAGCTTATAAGTTTTAACCGTTGTTCATAAGGCGGGAGGTGCTGTGATGGTCTCCAGTGTAACGAACGTAGAGCAAACAAGAGGAACTGTTTTTGCACAGATTCCAACTTATCAGCATAACAGTTGTACTGAGGGCTCCACACAGCATTTCGTTTGAAATACAGAAAGCGCTAGTAAATATTAATATCAGAGGAGCCATGTCATCGAATCAATAGGCAAGTAGGAGAATGCGTCTAGGTTGGAACACTGTCAAGGTCGTTTTTCTCGGTTTTTCACATGAGCGCCATTTACATGTGTGTGTGCAAAATGGTTTTGCCGCGATGACAACAAACGTTTCATGTCACTTAGAGTTAGGAGCGTGAACAGTATAAACGTGCCACGAAACCTAGTGTTCAAATATCGAAAGAAAACTAGTTCACAGCACCAAATTAAGTGCATAAAATTAAGAACAACATGCAAATAATAAAATAAGTTGACTAAAATTGTTTGTTGAAGTGTAATTTGAAGCCAAATGGCGCGTGTATTCAAGGTCGGAATATTGTTTGTTGTCTAGGTCAGAATACCTGAAATTTTGCGGTTATGATGCGCTCTGACATTGGAAATTAATTTTTTGACGGCCAACAAAACAGCCAGTAAAGCCTCGGCCAAGACGACTGACAAAACGTCCGTCAAAGCACCAACTAATCGCAAACCCAAGTCCCCAACAAAAACTCCTAAAGACAAACCCGCTAAACAAGGTCGGCCACCGAAAAAAGCAGACAAAAAGTTCTCTTCTGCAGAAGACGACGACCTTTGCATCATATGCCTCGAAAAACAAAAAAGATCATCTGATCTTCAAATGCAAACTTTGAAGTGCTGGACTATTGTAAAATGTTTAGGGCAAGCAAATTCTCTTTGAAAGATGCAGTTACTCTGTTAGAAAAACATTGTTGAACTATGTTTAAAGTTTTATTTTTTAGTTTATTTTTCCTCAGGAGCATTTTAGTTTATATCATTATTCTAAAATACTTTAACTTTAAAGCTTAATCGATTTTGAATAATAAAGAAAAAGTATATGTCATCAATATTTTTTTTTTTTTGCGAAACTGTTGATTCTATTTGAAACTTTTTATGCAATGTAATTCCCCCTTCCTTAGAAATTAGTGTTTAGTTTTCTTATTGAGGCCGTTCTGTGATTGATTATATCAATTTTGAGATTTATTAGCTTTATTTTTCTTAATTTCTCTAAAATACTTATTCACATTGGAAATTATTTGCAATGTTGATAAATATTGATGAAAAGCAAAATAATGTTGTTGTGTTCGATTAAAGTAGACCGATATTTAGTTAAGTAAAAAGCTTATTTATGGTTTCTCTTGATTTCTCTCCATTTTCTATGTGTAAGTATTTACGCTTTGGTCTGGGTTAAAATTTTTAAGTAATTTGCGGAGGACTCCGAAGAAATATTCAGATCTGTTATATTTCGCAGTAGTTCCCTTTAACTTTTGACTGATCTATTGTTACTGGGAAGGGAATCAAAAAGCATTTTGTGATTTTTTCTCTCGCAATCTTTACCCACCAAATTTTTGGATTTAGAGTGTTCAGGGGAATATTATAAGCTTCTTAGTGAAGTGGTTGAAAAACTATGTCATTAAGCAGAAGAAATGATATATTGTCTAGTTGGAACTGGCAAATAATTAGCCTTACAAAAAGTATGCCACAATATCTTTCACTTAGACCAGACATTAGCTATTATGTAACATTTGAAAAACGATAAAAAATGTTTGCACGTGATGGCTTACATTGATTTAGATTTACACAGCTTTCTCAACTTCCAACTAGATTTAACTGAAACAAAGAAAATCAATTTTTTTCTAATTTTAAGAACCTTTTATGTGTGGCTAATATTGTTTCTGAGTTTCATCAAAGTTTCAATCACATTTTTATAAGTTTCCTTCAAATTGCTGGATGGAATAAAAAATGTATCATAAAAAATAGTTATTTTGATTTTGTTTTTGGCTGTGCATTGAGTTTATTTAATTTTGTTGCTAAAGGCAAAAAAGAAGCGAATAAATTTTATTGTTTCATTTTTATTATATATATTTTTTGTTGTAGCTGTTTATTATATATTTTTTTCGTTGTTGTTGTTGTTTTTTTTTATAGTAAATAAACTAAATTCACTTTTGTTCATTTATTGCACACCAACAACCAACCAGCCAGCCAACCAATTCACCAACTCACTCATTCGCCATACAACCTAACCAACCAATATTATTACCAATACCAATAAACTGTTGCCATCTCATGCTTTCACATTCATTCAATCGCTTTTCTCATTCATGTGGCGAAACAATTTTTATTGATTTTCAATAATGAAAACCAAAAGCAACAACAAATACAAAAATGTTCAAAAATAAAGAAAAATTTGAGAAAATTGAGAAAAACTATAAGACGACAACCATATACATACATACATATTCACGCACTCGAGGCAGCTGAAGAGTACGGAAAATAAAGTGAAAAGTGTAGTGGAAAGGGGGAGAGGAGTTGAGGTGGCGAGAGTGTTTGAGATGTAGGCATATTATTCGCATACATGAATGTAACGTAAAGTAAAATAAAGAACAAGAAAAAAAAAAAGAAAAATGAAAACAAATTTTGCGTGTTTAATCCCCAAAAGCAACAACAACAACGACCAGTTACTAAATCACCCCAGTAGTGAGCCGGAGCCGGTCGACACTGTGTATGAAACAACCCATCTTCTAATCTATATGCCCCCTTCTCAGCGCTCACTCTCCTTAGACACAGTACTCATTCTCTGCACTTTCACTTTCACTCGTCGTGTGTCACATTTGATTTTGAATTAAATAATCCAACAACAAAAACTACTCGCATATATGAAGTTCATCTGTGGCAAATATTTGGCTGCTGTACACTGTACACCGTGCCCCTCAGCCAGACTGTGTCAGCCTGACTGCCTGCTGGTCTATTCTTCTTCTTGTGCCTAGATACATTCGCCTCTTATGCCGCCCACTCATTCTTCATTATTTTTTGCCATCATTTATATTTTTCTTGTCACTTCTCGCACCTCTTGTCGCCGCGAGCGAGCAGCGCATATAATGTGCGTGTGTGCGTTGGTGTGCGTATGGTGGCGGATGCGTGCACTGATGTTTTTCTTCAGCTTCACGACGTTGTTGTTGAATTTGTTTTTTTTTTTTTTTGAGCTGGTGTATATGTGATAATGTAATATTGTGAAACAATTCGCAACACTTTTCTGCTTTTCAACTATTTCTTTTACTGGCTTTTTTTTTTGTTTTTTTTTTTTTTGTGTTGTTTTTGGTTGTGCCTTGATTATATTCACATCTTATTTTTTGAGTGAGGGGTAGCAGTAGTAGGGTATTTTTTGATGTTATTTTTAATGAGGGTTGATGGTTGTTGTTGATGTTGTGATTTGTAATTAAAAACGGAATGTATTACTGAATCTCTTTTTTGTTTCATATGTAGAGCTAAAATATTTTTGAATATTAAGTGGCAATTTGCAAGGCATTGAGTACAAGAATATAAATAAATAACCTCGGGAATTGTCGACTTAACAGGGTGAAGAGAAAGTAGGGGAAAAGTTAGAGTAGTTCGTGGGGGAATAATAACGCAAAATACACGAAGTCGGAAAATTGAAGATCAAAAGCATATTTTGTAGCTTTTAAATTCACGCATTTTTGTTTTTGTAATATCCCATCTTATTATGATTCCACCAGGAAAAAAATTTAGTTTAGGTAGACCGCACTGTTTTAACACATTTTAAAGGAGACTTATATTCTAATCAGTGATTTATCTTTTTCATCAGTTGTATATGAACCAGAGCCAATGAAAAATCTTGCTACATGCAACAAAGCATCTCTCAGTTTCTCTCTATGAGCAAATCTTAGGAATGGAACTGCAGCCACATTTGAGAGAAATATTTCGGGAAATTTGATCCAGAAATTTCTGCAGCATACCAAACCATCATTACTAAGCCTTCAAGTCTCACTTCAAGTCTCTACAAAAAATTTCAAAATTTCTTAACTTCTCGCTACCTCGATTTCTTCAAGATTATGGACCTGCACTCTATGTAAGCCGAAAGGTTGGGCTAAGATATATATACACTTAGACTCAGAGAGCTTGGAAATGCCCTTAATGGGAAACAGACCCGGAAACTTAGAGATAATAGATAGGCATGCTGCCACTGGATCACCGCGATAGTTGTCACATGGTATAATTAGTTAACGAGATACAAGAATCAAATTTGATTATTGCAATTTTGAAAAGCAAATGTTTTCAGTATACATATCTCGTAAATGGAGATGGAGAAAATATTTGCAATTAAAGAAGTGAAGACTTTGAATATAAAGTGTATGAAAGAAAGTATTTACTAAGACCATAACTCGGATAACAATGCTACTTCTGTGCCTTTAGAGGATGTTTAATGAACATATATTTATCACTTAAGGTCAACATAAACTTACAATTTTAAAAATATTTCTGCTCTGAAGATAAAAATGTAAGCATTAAAGTTACTACAGTTCAGCCCCCGCTACTTCCGCTACTTCTTCTACATAATTGGGGAAACCAATATAATTGTACTTTCATACACAAGTGTAAAATACATATACGCAGGATGTTTTACTTTAATTTCAAAATACTATAAATAATGTACATACATCCAAAAGAAAGCAAAGAAGAAAAATGTTGGAAAAAGAAAAGATAAAAGAAAAAAACAGAAAAGAACGAAATAAGAAATTGCCCAAAAGAAGAAAAGTTCAATTTACTACTTTTCATTTTAGCATCCATATAACGTGCATATACATACATACGCACAAACAAACACTGCCCTCACGGCAGCTGCGACATGTGAGCTTTGAAATTAGAAGCAGAAAAAGAATTCACTTTTCTGTTTTTTCTCGCCCACTCCGCTCTACAGCGATGTGCATGTAACATTAACATCGAAAAATTCCAAAATAAAACGAAAAAAAAAGTTTTAACGGAAACTTCAGTAAATCACACATATACACTCACACACTCTCACTAACATACACACTATCTTACGCATACACTTACTTACTTTCCCTTTGAATATACATAAATGAATGTTTCCATGAAAACATACAAAACAAATGCATACACACATACATACATACGTATGCTATGTTACTAATTTTCTTTTAAGGTCAGAAAGGAATAAAATGGAAAAAAAAATTCTTTTTTTTTCGATAAAAATTACAATTTTCCTTCTTATTTTTCTCAACTTTATTTTTTCTCATCTAAAAGTCTAAACCAGGCAGCGCAGGCAAGGATGCTACGCAACCATATAAATACAGAGCAACAGACACACGCACATATATTCACTCATACATACATATATGTATGAAAGAAATGGATGCTGCCTCATCACCACCGCCACTGCCACCCACTCATACTCACATGGCAGTGCAAACATACGCACACACACATAAATACTGCTGTGCTGCATGTGCGATTGGAAGTATAGTGAGGTTGCGTACTTTTTCTTTTTTTTCTCTTGCTGCTATGGTGTTTGTATATTGTCATTTATGTATGTGCGGATGTGTGTGAATGTGTATGCTTTTGGCTCCCAAACCGAAAAATCTAAAAAAATTCTATGAAAACAAAAATAAAAATAAGGAAAAAAATTCCTTTTTAGTTTGAAACTAAAGGCAAAGGCGCAACCAGCCGTTTTTTGTAGTAGGGGTGTACATGAAGGTCTCGATGCCTGAAAAAGGAACCTATTATCTACATTTGTGCTCTACTGCCGCGCATTGCACAAAGTGTTTTATTCCTTTGGGCGGGAGAATTTTTATTTCACTTTTTTTTTCTTTTTTTTGCACTGTCGAAAAACTAAAATTGTGCACAAACACACACATATATACACACATACATGTACACACACTTATAATGAATTAGTCAAGTGAGCTTTGAGCAGCAGATAGGGGAGAAAGCAAAATAAATGTGCAAAAATTGTTAGAAATGTTTTTTGTTTTTTTTTTTTTTTGGTTGTTATGTTGCCCCATCAAAAAGCTGCACATACCATACGCACCACATGAAATTAAATGATGTTTAGTTAAAAAAAAATATATTATATACAATATATACATACATATATACATACATACATACATACGTTTGTATATGTATATGAATATATAAAAGTAAAAATAATTAATACAAGTCTTAATCACAAATGCTGGAAAAAGTAATTTTTGTGCTTTTTACTTCTGCAAATGTATTTCATTTGAAAGTGTTATAAATTAAGAAAATATGTTAAAGCATTTTTACTAAATTGAATGGTGGCTAAAGTGTGTTGAACAACTGAAAGTGTAATAGCTTGTAAGATATTGAGAAATGTTATAACTTTGCGTGAATCACAGTAAAGTAGTGCAGAATTAATTAAAAATGGTTTGACTCAGAATTATGAAGATTTTCTTTGATAAAGTTTAAAACTTTATTTTATTCTGAAACTTACTTCAGGCTTTCTTCTAGATTAGTTGCAGATAAAAATTTCAAAAAAAAATATTTCAAATGGATTTCTACTGATCTAGCCCTACTACCACTACCGAATCCAGAGATTACCGAAGAAGAAGACGTGGGAAGGGGGTTTTGTTTCAAAATGTCTCATCTCTCTTCTCTATATGGGTTCGCTAATCTTCTAGATAAAGATGAATGAGTTTGGGCCACATACACTGGAAATATATTTGACCGATAAAGAAAATAAGTTTTTCTTAATTTTATTAATCTTATTTATCAGTGATAAAAGCAAAAAGGAGAAGTATTGTAATTTTAAGTCCGAAGATTGAGAATGGTTTTTTTTACCATATGTTTATGAAATTTTAATAAACAATTCTAGAATAAAAAAAGATTTCTGATTTATTGGTGAAAGTATACTCATCTAAGTAAACGAAATCTTGAAAATAATTCATATGAACAACACGCCTGGTATTTGAATAACTTTTTGACAGTGGATGTTAAAATCGTTATGAAATTTTGCCGATTCCAGTACTTAGAATTTGATCCTGCCACGCTTCTACTGTATGTCCGTTATATCCTTTTCTAACATTGACCTCAAGATAATTGTTTTATTTTATTGCATTATAATTGATTGATTCTATGTATTACAATCACGTATTTGTGTTGGAGCTAGTCTTTGACTTTCTTTGCCATGTGCCTTCGGCTATTATTTCCCTGAAACAACCTGAGTAGAAACAAATTTTTCCCTGATTATCACATCATTGCATTCTGCAGAATGAAGAAGGAACTAGCCCTCTTCATAACAGTCATTACCACATACTGAGGTGGATATTTAACATTAACCGACCGTTATATAAAACTTCTACTTCTACATGTTAGACTGAACCAGCCGCAATACTCTTTGCTGTTTTGAAACCATATGGGTTTTTTTGATTCAATTTCTATATTTTCCTAAATATCACGTAGTTTACTGAAGAAAAAACGCTTCTGTTTTAGGTCTTTCTGAAGAAGAAGGAAGAGGGCGTGAGTGGCAATTGGCTTAAGCTCGAAATCGGAATACATATTCTCACTGATTCGGTACTGACATCTAACCCTTACTCGGTTTAAGTATTGACCTATTATAGATATCAGATAAAACAAAATACTTTGTCTGAAATCTAGGTTGATACTGTGATGCTGCCAATTTTTTTCGAACAATTCTCACAGAATAACTTTGAGAATTGTTCGATCTGTTTTAGTATCCAGGAAACTCATTGAAAAAGCAACCACCTGAACTTTTCTCGGTGCAATAAATTTTTAGAGCTTTTTTTCTATATAAGGTTGCAGTTTATTTTATTAGAAACTCTAAATGAGAGCACGAAAATCTCCTACTCTCATAGTTGGCGGGGCACTGAAATTAGTTACTGCGTCCTTTATTTGAACAAAAAATAAATTTAAAAAAATCCTTATAGGCGGAAATACCCAAAACCACCAGGTAAAAATTACTTTTTGCTGACAGAAATACACAAAGTAAAACATGAATGTTGTGTTGAAAAAATTAAAGAAAGTGATTGAATACAAAACTCTATTTAATCTCTTTGGAATAATTACTGTAATTAAAGCACCAAAAATACATTAAAGTTCAACACAGAGTTTTTCCAGCACCCTCCTGAAACTCGTACCTAAACATACAGTATCACGCATAAATATTTATACCAAACAAAATAATTGTAAAGTGGTGTTTGTATGTGCGTATGTGGGTGGTGTAAAGAAATCGTTGATTTTGAAAATTAGTTTTTAATCGATTTTATAATTACACGCACCACAACAAAATGACCTTTTGACCAAAACTAAAATGTAAAAGCATACATACATACAAATAAATATTAGTAATCACTCACACATACTAAATAAACCAAATCTAAAGTAAAACACACAAAACTTAGTAAATAATTTTAACTTGTGGTCTCTCAATAAATAAATATATACATACATACATACGTATAAAAATAAAAAAAGGGGGTTTGAAATTTTTGTCACCATATGTGTTTACGCGCATTATACACAAAATAATAATAACACACACACATATGCATTTGTGAATGCCCACAAAGACCTACATATGTATATAAATACACGCATTTATTGTTAGTGAAAACTTTAATAATTTAACATAATATTATGGATTTTTCCAAAAAACAAAATTTTCTTTCCTTTTTTACAATTTGTATTAATGTATAATATGTGAGTATGTGTGGGTGTGCGTAAATGTATATGTGCTTGTGCATATTTGTAAGCGTTGGTGTTTTTGTTGCCAGCACATATGCACATTAGTCAAAAAATTGTGACAATTTAAATAAATGAGCATGATATCAACCCCAAAAATAAAAATAAAAAAATGGAAAATTATTATTGAAAGCGCACACTAATGACATTTAAAAACGAACCGAACAAAAAAAAAAAAAATAATAAAAAAAAAATAAAGCAAAAAAGTCGAAGGTGTTTTATTGTACACCCTTACACACATACGCAGTTATACATTCAGACATACACTTAGAATGAAAATATAATTATGAATGATATTTGTTGGTATGCCAATGATTCGAGTTTTTGAAACACATTCGATTTTTTCTTTTTGGTTTTTAACGAAAATTTAATTTAAAAAATATTTATAGAAATTTTATCAGCATATTTTATCTTTACAACTAAATGCGTTTAGTTTTCTACATCAATTCTAGCCCCTGCTCTCTCACGGAGTACAAACGAACGATTTTTCATTTGTTTGCAGCTTTGGTATCTTATCTATTTACATGTGTGTATGTCGCGCTACCAAAAATTTTCATTGCCACACACATACACACATAGCTACGCAGAAGCATACATTAACCTATAAAAGGACTTTGTATTGTGTTATTATTGCTTTAGTTTTTGTTGTTGTTTTGTTTTTAGGTTTCTTGTTTTTTTTGTTCCTTGCTTTTATTGTGCTTTACAATTTGAATTTTATTATTTTTTGTACTTTTTTTTGTGTTCTGCGTATATGCGCGAGTGTGTGTGCGTATCTCATAAGCTCTGCTGTTATTTGTTAATAAATTTTATTTTACTTAACTTTTTTTTTTAGAGAAATTTGTATATAGTATAAGTAAAACGCGCGTGTATGTTTTTTTTTAATCAATGACAGTTAGGTTAGCAGGTGCCATACACACACATATATATGTAGTACATATATGTAAAAAACATATACACTCATATGGGTTTATATGCCGCATTAAATTATGATTGTTAAATTATTATTATTTTTTTTTTTTAGCTTGATTATGAATTTTCATTTTATTACTTTATTATGATTACCAGGAGGTGGTGGTGGCCCATATATGATAGGTTTGTAACCACCTACATTTTTGATGGTGGTTGATTTAGGTGGCAGTGATGGCATATAATAAAAACTGCTACACATTAAAAAAAATATGTATGTATATAAATTAAGTAGTAGTGAGGATGAAAATATTAATAATGCGGCGTAATAATAATGAGTTAAGAATTTTTATCATTCATTAATATGTGGAGTGTGTACTGGAAAATAAATTTCAATTAATGAATAAATTCATAATAACAATCTTGTAACAATAGAAAATGTACTGAGTAAAAAAATAGACCCTATTGAGAACTTTTCTACTACTTATTGTAGCCTTCATACACTGCAAAACTTGCTTGTGGACATTAAATATGTATGTAGTTTATGGTCTGCGAGAAGTCACGAAATTTTTAAATTTTATGGTACTGACGTTTCGGATGCGGATATGCTTACAAATAGAGTTGGTAGTGGCAATCCATTTTTATTTTTCCTTCTTATCCAATAACCATATCAAAGCGATTCACAAGGGTTGATGGGTTCGTTGCTCGAACCAACACTTTTATCCAATAAGCATTTAATATTTATAAGGCTTTTAATTTAATGTTTGAATTGGAAATGAGTTCTCTTCTCTATAATGTTGAAATAGAAAACCATGTTTGGAATTCGGATCATTAGTAGTAGGCATAGGGCTACCAACGGTAATATTTTGAAGAGAACATATTCTCTTTCCTTGGTCTCTTTTTTGTACTCTCGTTTCTTTAACTTTGGTACCAACAGAACTCTTTTTCATTAAGAAGAAGTAATATCAAATTAGATACATGATTTGAGGTCAGGCCTAAAAGGAGAAACTCTTAGTTCTTCAGGGTAGTTATTAGGCTCAGGGCCTCTTTTTTTAAGTGTTTGCTGAGGGCTGTAGTAAAAATTACACAGTCTTACATTCATATTATATATATTTTCCATTTTTACTATGAATTCCGAGGAAAATAGGATCGTAAAAAGTTATTAAACAGGTAAATGATTTTACTTTATCGTGAAACTATTTTCACTGAAAAATTATTTCCGATTTTATATATGGCCAAAAATGGTTAAATCCTCCATTTTTATACTAAGAATGTCACAAAATTCTGTGGTTAGACTAAGATTCAGCTTGAAAACTACTGTACTTTGATTCTAGTGCCTCGGGGTATCCAATACTTTACAAGGACTTACAAAGTGTTTTTTCTCCGAAGAGTTTAGGGTCCTTCATGGTAAACCTATTAGGTAAAATGCAGGCTATCTTCGGAACAGAAGTCCGCACCCAAGTTGAATGAATGATGACTTTTTAAAAATGTTCAAATAAATTTTAGGAAGAAAATTTTTCGTCTTAGACAGAATGCTGCCGCTCTTAAGGTAGAGAATGCATTAAACCCATATCTGTGTGTATATAATATAATCCCTATGAAGTTGGGTTGTGTCTATCACCAAATAACCCCTCATGGATCGGAAAGTATTTGCAATGAATTGCAGATAATATTTATTAGCCCCACAGTTGTTCGTTTATACTAGTATCCAGTCTGAGAAGCTTTGAAAACTTCTAACAGTTCTTTTATTGCATGGTAATTTAGCAAATTTTTAATTTTATTTTCTTTTAAGTCATAGCTTTTATGTACTTACATATGTTGCACATTAAAAAAATAAAAAATAAAAGACACTGAAAAAAGTTTTCAAAACCCTAAAACCATGAACAATTCCTCAAAATCAAATAAGTAAAAGTAGAGAGTGGGTTAAACAAAGTGTATATGTATACACACAGTTTCCTTTTAACTACTGCATGTACATAAATGTATGAGTGTGTAGTTTCGAAGTAGAAGAAAAAAAATCTTTTTTTTTCAGCATAACTAACAAAAATTCTATAACAATAATTTCTAAAGATTTGACGTATGCATAAAGCTGTCAAATCCATGCATATACACACAACAACCCACATACTCACACACATACATGTACACTTACTCATTTCACGGACATTTTCTAATATTAAAAGAAAATTTTTGTTGATGAAAAACTTTTTTTTTGCTGCTCGTATATTTCCGGGACAAATATTGACTTTGTTAATTCTATGTATGTATATATGAACATATACATACATATGAAATGTGAAAAAATATAAAGAAAACTGTCAAAGAAAAATGGCATCTTCGACGCATACAAAATATAGAAAATATACGTAGTACCATATATTATAAAAACCTCTATAGAACATGATAATATCATACAAATTTTTTTTTTTACGTCATATGTATGCATGAAAAATATGTACTCCCCAATATTATTTACAATACATATATAATATTTTTGAGTGCTATGGGGTGCTGAGTGTGTGTGTGTGTGGTGTGTGATGTTTGTATGTGTGTTTTTGATACTTAAATTGTGAAAGAAGGACATGTCAATAACGCATAAGTTTGCATTTCTTGAGGCAAGTGATATGTGTGGCATCGAAACTACATACACACTACATACACTGGCCCTCTGTATTCACGTATAGATTGACGTAAAAAGTTTTACGTAAAATCTCTCAAAAACACCAAAGGTAGCGTACTTATTTTTATAATATAACAATATTAAAGAATACTGTGATTCCTTGCACAATATTTGTACACATAATATATATATATTATTTCATAAACAAGAATGTGTGTGAGAGAGAGAGAGAGAGGAGGAAGAGAAATACAGGGACGTTTGTGGGCGAAAGAATGGAGACCACCAATAATTTTCAATTTATATGCAATCATCATCCGAAACTCTAAACGACACTCTACGAAATCTTGTTGAGGACAAAAAAATATCATGTGGAAGCTTCTAGAATTTGTAAAAAGATGCTATGATAATTGAAAAATACTTATGTGCAAACAATTCTGTTAAACTAAGTACTAATAACAATGATATCCCAAATCAAGAACTGAAATCAGCCAGAAAATATGATACCTGAATAACAAAACATACTGGGAATGCTACAAATATAGAAATTGAAAAAATTTGAAAAGTTACATCAAATTGAGACAATAATTTTATATGACACATAGATATATTCTGATTAATATAGACCAACTTCCGGTAACCTTGCCAGCGCATTCCCGAGCTTGAGTCCCACAATCGGCCCTCTAGTTGTTATCAATACAAGACTAATACTGACATTAGATCAAAATTGGTTGACTGAATTAGAGCAAAGCAAACCAGCTTTATTTTTCCGGGCTTGTGTCAACGGTCGAAGAATAACCACTCGAATATTCGAATATTGCACATAGATCTAAATTTCACTTAACTATAATAACAATAACTACACTTTTTATAATTTTTGTGTCTCTTTTGACTTAATTAAATTCTATATGTTGAAATCTATGTATTATTATAAATCATACTGAAGGTCAATAATTTTTCTTTAATTCTATTTCAAAAATGATGATTCTGACCAAAATGAAACATTTTCAATTATAGCTCTTTGTTATGGACCTCCTGAAGTAGTCTGTAAACAATTTATACATAAAAAAATACCTGCTTGAGTTCCTACGCCAATTTCATTTAGAACACCAACCATTTGTTTGGAAACATAATATTCTAAAAGCATGCCAGTAATCATTCGAACGCTCCTGCCCGCAAATTATTATACTTCTAAATAGAATTGCTATCTCACATAGGAGTTTATTCTAGCGCAACAATCAGATTAAAGAATTATGTGTGTGTGTGTGAGTGCGCTCGCAGGGATACAAAATGAAAACAAAAGAAAAAATGGAAAAGGAAAATTTTGTGAAATCAAGTACAAAATCTATAGAGTTTTTTAACACACATCAAAAAATTCATACATTCATACATACATATATGAAAATATGAAAAATCTGTGAAGGTGGCAGGGTTCCAGATCACCAAAAAATAAAGTCATATATGGTATTGCGTAGTGGTCGTAGTCTTTAGGCTTTGTGTCGCATTATATTTTCAGATTCGCACAGATTATTTTAACTTCCGCTTTGTTTTTTTTTTTTTTGGCTTTCGTAAGTTTGTTGGTTCGAGAGCTTTAAGTTGGCTTCTATTTCGAAAAATAATAAAATGAAAAGAAAAGTCTGTAGAATATTTTCAAATTAAAAAGCAAAAGAAATCAAGTTAACCTTCGTATGCTGTTACGTAGTCAAAAGAACGTCTTTAAAATTCAAATGTGTGTGTGTCTTCCAAATTAGTTTTGTTTATGTCTTTAAAAATTAAACAAAATAAAAATTCTATAAAATAAGAGCATAGAAGTTTAAGGAAAAGAAAACAATTTTATTCAGATATGCCCAATGTTAGGGCATTGTATATATGTGCAAATATAAACACATTCAATCAAAAACAAAGCATATTTGGGCTAATATAAATTTAAAATAAAAGTTTTTTTTTTTATTTTTTTTTTAAATTTGTTTTGTTTTAATTATTTTTACTTTTAAGAAAACATACATACACCACAAATTTTGAGTTTAATTTCGTTTTGAATCAAACAATTATATAATTTATAAATATTTTTTTTTTTTTTTTTGGGGAAATTTTGTAAAATCTTTCACATAACAAATTCATGTAAACTTTTTGTAAGTTATCCTTTTTTGGATTTGGGTTTTTTTAATAATAATTTTTGCATATGTTTTTCTTTTGCACATGCATAATTTTGATTTTTACTCGTTTTTTTTATTTGTTTTGCTTAAATTTAAGTATATGTACCTATATATATATATATATATGAATTTTTTGCTTTTATAAATAAAGAAAAATTCAAAATAGGTTTTTTTGTTTTTGTTTTTACCTTATTACTAATTTTGATTTTGTGTGTTTTTTGGCTCAAATGGAAATCACAAAATAATTTCGCATTTGAGACCTTTTGATTTTTGTTGCTCATTAAAAAGGTACTTCATGTTATTAAGTTTCTTAAGCATTTTTGTTTGTTCGTTTTCGTTTCGAATTTTGTGTTAGAAATGTTAGTTTTTTGTAAAAAAAAGAAGATATTTAAAAGAAAAAGTAAAAACATGGTTTTGTGTTTATTTCTCCTACTGTGCAAAATTTACTAGAAACGAAGAGTATAATAATAGAAAGTGCTTCTAAAGGTTGTGGGAGTAAAATTTATAAGATCAAGGGATTGGTTTTATGAAAATGATTTCGTAAATATTTAGCAAAACAAACCACTACAATTTGGGGTTGTGAATAGTCTGAAAAAAAAATATATAATAATTTAGTTTAAAAGAGTTGATACTGTCATGCTACGTTTTGTTTTCAATTGACCAAATCCATGCCGTTTATTTGAGAGTCCTTTGAGTTCAATGAGTGAAAGTAAAATTTTCTCAATACGCTTAACAGAATCATCAATACGCTCATAAAGATTTACTTTTATAATGCCGTTTCTAAATTCCATACATTAATATTCACAAATTCACCGAAAAGTAGAAAGTAAAAATGCAAATGCAATAAATTTTGTTAGATTTTTCAAAATAAATGTCACAAAATTTTATTACATTTTCCATTAAATTTTTACCCTTAAAAATAATGTTCGGATATTACTATAATGATGTAACGCTACAGAAATTTGCATACAATTTACATAAAAATAAATTGCAAAAATGTCCACAAAAATCAGACTCTAAACAAAAAATTACTTTTCTATAATACAAAATCTAGCATGAAAATCAATATATTTTATTGTTTATATACGTCCGCTTTTGGCATATCAATGGAAATACCCGAAACAACCCCTACTGCCTGACACTGCACTGTATCACTCTTCAGTCTAAATGCACATAAATTGCAATTTTTCATTTTTCACTGATTTTCTTATTTATTTAGTTTTAGTGTTTTTTTTTTTACAAAATAAAAATCACATTTTTAAACATGCAAATATAAAAATTTCTTTTATTTATTTCTTTTTTTCTCTTTTCGGAATATGGGTTGAAAATGCACCCCTATGCTAGTAAATGTAGACATTTGAGGGTCTCATATTGATAAAAGGAAGTCAGAGTAAGCTACCACACATGCAACTTAATAAACCTACACAAATAACTGCAATAAAATTGTGGATTAAAATTGCACGAATAAAATTACGTTAGGAAAAAAAAGAAGAAATATAATAAATTGGCATGAATTCAATAGGAAATCAAAAGCAAAAAAAAAATCGTGTTTTCTTTCTCTATGCCCAAGACAAAAGGTTCTACTTTGACATTAATGAACTTTTTACTGTACCCTCGATAGCTATTGCCTCGAGGTAGTGGTGCGTTTGCATGCATCACCAAAAACAAAAAATGTAAAATACTAATATCTAAAACAGTAACCGTAATAATTTTCAGGATGTTTCTTTGTTTGTCTCAATGAGAAATAAAAATTTGCGTTACGTGTTAGTATCGAATGTCCTTGAAGGATATACATACACATGCATACACACAAATTCAACCAAATACTCCTCCATTCATATATTATATTTATATGTTTTTGATATTTGGTTCTGTGTTTTTTGCATCATCGCAAAATCGATAGAAAGTAGGAAATTTGCATAGCCCTAAAATGTTGCGGCACGTGACAAATAATAATCATTATAGCGTGCTGCTTATAGCTATAGCGTTGACAGAGCTGAACGAATAGAGAGGGGGAGGAAAAGGATGTCACCCAAAAATACATTTCTCATAATAACCAAAAAGTAAAAATACATATGTACTACCTACTCTCCTAGTCCGTAAATAGTGAAAGCACAAACGCGTTAAAATTGAAAAATCGGACATCGACCCTCGTGCTGGGAACAAAAGAAAGGAGGGCAGGCGGTATGGTATCATTTAACGTTTAACAACAAAAACGTTTTATTTTAATGACCATTAATGCTAGTTGAAAATCGATGCTGTTCAGCGATTTTAATAATTTCACATGCATAGAATTTTTTAATTAGAAATTTTTATTCAATGTTTCTATTCTCTTTCGGAAAGTAACAGATCAAAAGCAGCAGCAGCTGCTTTCTATTTCCTACTTTCCATTTTTTGAATAGTTTTTTTTTCCGCTGATTTTTTTTTTTTATGATTTGAATAGAATCATTTGACCGTATATGGGAGTAGTGTCAGGAATGCATGCAGCCAAATGCAACGTGGACATTTTGGTTATTTTTTTATTTTTTATAAATGACAGGGGAGATTTTTTAAGTACAGATGCAGTTTTTTTATTTTGTGTTTTTTTTTTAAATAAATATCGATAATCATGACAGCATTAGCAGCGTGTCGTCATCGTCATCTACTTTTTTTATGCAGTTCCTTGTTTTGTGTTGTTAATTATACGCGCTCGTAGGAAATGTTTAATCCGGAAGTGCACGTTTGTCCATTTATGAGGGCCTTAATTTTTTTACATTTAGAATTTAGTTTATTGCAGTTAATCATTGGAAATATTAAATAATGCCTCATGTTTCCTTCATTAATTTTGAAACTAAATTTTAATCTAAATTTGTAGGAGTGGAAATCGAATTAGGATGTGAAAAAACAATTTAAGAATTATTTGGAGATTCCCAGGGCAGTTTTCTAAGTAGTCATGGATTTATCTGAAATATCCAAAAGTAAATATTGTTTTGAACAAAAATGGGTTTCGATCATTTATTTCTTTCTGTAAATTGAAATTTAGAAATTCTTAATGGATTTAATGAATATTGCTTATTAAAACTGGTTTACGTGAAAGATTAAGAGGGATCGTTGGTTCGTACTTTCTTCTATGAAAGTATAACTTTAGGCTATAGGTAAGTAATCCAGTAGCGATGAACATCCAACAACAACCGCAAACAAGTAGAATATCACCAGTAGCGTGGTTGAATTTCATGACAAAGGACATCACATTACAATCCAAAGCAGAGGGTCTTGGCGCTTGAGGACAAGGACAACGAGAATAAAGAAGAGCAGGAGTATCGTATATCTACATATATCAATGATCAGATCAAGTCTGATTCTTATTGGCAATCGATTCAAAATGCGGTTGAAATCATCAATTACGTTTTTGTTTTTAGCAATCCATTTAAATGAATTCCATTTTTCTATTCATGATCCCTTGTTCTGAAATTTTAATTAATATGAACCTACTTACTTTCAACGGTTTTCTTTTAGAGACAGTGACCTTATTTTGGAAAATAATCAAGACAATTTGGAGGTTTGTGAAGGGTTTTCCATTAAAGACATAACAATTTTATCTATTAATAAAACATAGTATTTTTGGTGGTCCTGTGACCGAAATCGAATTTCCTTTATAAAATTTAATGCTTCCACAATAAATTTGAACTCAATATCTCAAAAAATTCTGTGTTTTATTAATAGATAAAATTGTTATGTCCCTAATGGAAAACCCTTCACTTATCTAATCTGGAAAATTATATCACTTTTTGTATTTAATATATACTTATAAAACACAAATATATGCATCATTGTTGAGACGTTTAATAGTGCGGACTCACCAGATTGGATTTCAGACTAATTTAGCATTCGTAGAAATGCTATTCCTCCAATTATCAATAATTCTTTTTTTTTTCTCTCTTCGTTTCTAAATGAAATTACTTTTTTGTCGTGTGCCCGAACTATAAGAGGAAAAAATGAATTTTGACCAGTACCAATATTTATTTATTGTTGCGTTAAAGTTTGACTGAGTTGTGCTGTTCCGGATTGAGACTAAATTGAGAATGTTCACAAATCAAAAATCATCACAAGGAAAAAGTTTAAGAACTTGTTTCATTACTAAGCTCCAAAAAAAATATTAAGGTAATTATTAGAGTAAATTTGGTAATCTAAGAAATAAGATAAGCTTCAATTGTTTTGATTTATTTTAATCTATTTTGGAATATAAGTCAGCTGGATTCATTTTTTTTTATGAAATCCGTAAATTAATTAATAATAACAAAAGGCCAATGTATGTATGTGTTTGAAAGAGGGCACAAACATTTCAACCCAATTAATAAGTTTTAAATAGCCACTCACTTTAGATATATTTTTTCAATCTATTTCTTACTCATTAGAATCTTTTACAATAATATTAATATTTTTGATCACTTTATATTGTAATTTAATTAAATTGTCATTTGTCTACTTTAAAAAGCGTTCATCCCAAGTAACCAAAGAAAGACCTCTTGGCCTATTATTGACAAATTAAAATTAAAAAAGGAACAAAATGTTACACTTCAAAAAAAAAAAAAAAACATATTACACAATGAGATCAAAAATTAAAAATCAATAAAAATGTCAACTTGAAAGGCGTTAAACCAGCATTTCTCACATTATACACAAGAAAACAAGGCAGAAATTGTCACCCGTATAAAATTTAACATCTTTAAAAAACATATTGTATTTTTCTATAAATTTAACAAATTTGATTTGACCGTTACAAATTCACACACCAGATGATAATGATGATGATGACGATTTTTATCTTTGAGGGTAAATAATAGAACCTTGATACAATTATCTTTAGATTTCAATTTATATGTTAGTATATAAAAAATATCATAATATATATTTCATATGTAGGTATGTATGTGTATTTTGAAATCAATAGTGTCAACTTAACGTGGCATATTGTATTGACTGGTATATGGCAGATACATAAATACTCGCTCGTATATATTTGCACAGTAGGGAAGCAACACGTTCTTCGTTCTCCACACATTTCGGTGTGTTCTGTTTGTTTTTTATGAGGAGGGTTACTTAAAAAACAACACAAGATTATTTACGAGTAAATGAAAATGGAAAGAAAAAAGTGTGTAGCACACGCGCCCTTAAGACGATATCAAATTAATAGCAATATTCGCGTATAATTGGAAGTGTGTTCGAAGTTCTATAAAGATATGATGTATAAACTTAACCCTCCGTCCTTACTTAAGAAAGAAGAAAAAACACAAATTCAATAATGGGGAAAAGTCAATAATAATAATAGTAATAATAACAATTCATAAAAGAAAAAAAAAAAGGTTGTTAATAAAAACCAAACAATAAATTTGTATTTAGTCGCATTTTGAAAGCTGAAAATTAAAAATGAATGAAAGAAAACTAAGCCAAATAAAAACACAATAGAAAGAAATGAAACTTTTTTTTTAAATTAACAAATAAATTTATTATTATTAATATTAAAATAATTTTACAATATTAGTATTATAAATGTAATTTAAAACTAAAAAAGCTAAGGAAAATAGTTTTTTTTTTGTTTTGTTTTGTAATTAAATATTTATATGTAAAGTGAAGTTTCAGTGTAGCAATTGCTAAAAGGCACACAGCTTTTTTAAAAACTAATTGTTTAAAAAATCAAAAATAGCAATCGCTGCACAGTTTTAAAATAAATTTTATTTTTTGTTTTGTTTGTATAATTATTCATTTTTTGAGGTTGTCTAAAAACGTAGAATTATTTTATTTTTATGCACACATATCGTGGAAAACACCTTAATCACTAAATAATAATATACAATGATATGCAGACATAAAAATAAAATAACTTGATTTTTTTTTTCCATATAGTTTTCGGATTTTAGTGTTGCTATTAGTAGCGCACGCTTGAAGCTTAATTGCCGCTAAAAATACCATCACTTTTTGACTAGATTTTGTTTTTTTGGTGTATTTGTTGGAATGTCACATGATATTGAATGACAAGAATTTAAACTACAACTTCAATACCTGAATTATGAATATAATTCATATTTATTTTTGAAAACCGCTTTAGGTTAAATGTTTGGAGTTTTGAGAACTTCTTTGAATTCTATATTATCTTCAGTTTCTTTCAATTAAATATTCGAAACAATGAGGATTACACATAGAGAATTTAATTCATACTTAAGATTAGCGAAGGCTTAACTCTGATGATACTAATCTTTGTGAAAGGGAATTGCTGAATATTGAATAAACTATGCGTTCTGGATTATATTTGGTTTTTAATAATTTAAACTAGAATTAAAACAAACTGTTGAATATAATTCAGACTTGTTTTTTGAACAATCTTAAATTTGGTATTTGAAGTTAGAAACTAATATGAGTTTTGGGGTTTATTCTGTTTTATTCCATTTGCAATGCGAAATAATAAATAAAGTTTAATTCTGAATATTTTGAACTTTTGAATTTTTATTTTATAGAACTCGCGTAAATCATTCATATTGTTTTCCGGAAAGGTTTTTAGTTCAATGTGGTAAACGGAATGTAAATATTAAAAACAAGTGTGAGCTGCAATTCCTTTTTCGTGTCTCCAATTACTTTTTCCTTATTTACCAATTGTTATCTCCTTAACTTTGCAATCTCTATAGCGGACCTTACACGGTCAGTGATAGTGACAGTATTTTCAAGTACTGATAGCATTAATGATCGTGTAAGGCAAAATATCTCATCATTACTTGGAATGAGGGAAATATTGAAATATCTTTTTGTCCGTATTTGTGGTAATGCCATTATTACTGTCTGTGTTAAGTCTAACATTATCATTGGCAAAATTTAGCAACAAAAAGTGCATTTACAAACAGAAACTAGTTGTTTGCGACTGTCAAAATGTGAGAGAATAATTTTATTTTGAAAAATAATGAAGCTGCCATCATTAATAATGACATTACTAGTAATGTCAGTATTACTGACCGTGTAAGGTCGGCTTATTAATATTGAACCAAAAACCAAAGTAATTTCGGGATCATATTCTAATATATTGAAATGTGAATATACTTTTTATAACATTAAATCTGTTTTTATATGTATGCCAACAAAGCAATGTGTTATAATTTGAAAATGCGGGTTAGATCCTCTGTGAATTTTAAATTATTCCCGAAATTTTGATTCAGAAAGAACTTGATAAGAAAACCTTCAGCTTTGAATAAGAGTTGAACTCAAAATTTAAAGTCTATTCTTGTTCTTCCAAATTTTAACAATGCTGAGAATGATTCTAAAGTTGTAGTTTATATTCAATCAAACTGACATGCAATTTAACTTATAAATTGTTAATTAGGGACTAGTTTCACTTTTGGGAATGCTTCGTTTACTTCTTTTTGTTTTTTGTTTTTTTATCGTACATAAGGAATGCGACTTAGAAATTAAGAAAAATTAGAATAATAGAAAATTACAACTTAAGAAGTAATAAATTACACAATATTTACTTAAAATTCAAATTAAAAAATAAATTATAATTTCTAACCTCATTACACAGATGTGAGGTAAATTCACTAAGAAAATTTACCTTATATTTACTTATTTATTTTGTTTTGTTAAACGGCATAATGAATTTTAATTTATTGTATTTAGTCATATGAGGTAGCAGTAGTGTAATTTTATTTACTCCCTTTTTACTCCTTTTTTACTACATAGTAAATTTACCCCGTTTTAGTAAATTTTAGATATTTTCTTTTTAAGTTTTTGTTTATTGAAAGTACTATTTGGTTTTCTAAATTGTACTTTTGCCCTGAGAAATTGTTGTTCGTTTATTTATTCCTGTTTTTTTTAAATCTTTCATTATGTTTTAGTTTTACTATTTATGTACAAAATTTTAATTAAGCATAAATTGTTTGTTGTTTGGCATATGAAAAAGGTAAGTGTACGAAAACTAAAGTAGAAAAAGAAAAATGTTTTATGTTGCACTTTATCTAAACTAAACTTAAATTCATTTCTACACTTTCTAAATTAGTTTCATTAGTAAATTCTTTTTTATAAATCATTGTTTTTTTTTTTTCTTTTTTTACTTAAGTTTTGAGCAAAGCATTTTTGATTTTTGTTTGTTTTTTCTTTTGATTTATTTACTACTAATTTACCATACCAAAAAAAAAGTGTGTCTCTGTGTATCTTATGCATTTCTGCACTAATTTTTTTTTACTTTTTTTTTGTGGAATTTTATTTACTTTTGGAAATCATTAGATTTACAACTTACGACTTTGCAACTGAAGACTCTTCCCTATGTAATTCATTTAAATATTTTAATTCAATTTTCTTTTCTTTTGTTTTTTACTCTTATTTTTTATAAAAAATTTTGATTTTTGATGTAGGAACTTTGATGTTAATCACTAAAGATAAAAACGAATTATGTAGGTATAGATACAGATAATTGTGCACAGCATTACCAGCCTTTTTAAAATCATAATGTATTGTTCACCGTTAAGTTTTTGAAAACAAATATAATTAAAAAACATAAATGGAGCTCACAATTTTTGATTTACGCGCACTCAGTCTTTTTTGTTTCTATTTTGTAATAAAATTAATTTTTTAAAATTTGTTTTTAAACAGAAAAACAGGAAAAATCTATTCGCTGGCAATGCTGCACCGCACTCTTTCTAACTGTAACTGTAGCTCAGCAGTAACAAAATTCAATTTAAGCTGGCGTTAAATTAAAGGACACTGTAATTGGTCCTGAGATGCGTTCTCTAACGGGCAAATAAATAATTGCTGGCACAAACCTGTTAAAGTTGCTCTCCTGCTCGTCACTGTCGTCGTTACCGCCATTTGACGTACCATTTTCCTGTGCCACTTCTACAATAAATGCCTGCATTTGCTGCTCTCCTGCGTTGCTGGCTGGCGGATCTCTAGGTATTGCATAACAAGCCGGCTTCCCGGATTTGTTGGCAATTTCGTTTAGTATTTCCTGAGGTAGCGCGTTGCTAATGGAAAAGTTAGGAGGTGAGGTAGCTATGGAACGCATTTTGATTTTAGATTTAGAGTCAGAAGTGTTGTGGATGGTTAATGGCAATTTTACTGGCACCATTTCGTTGGTATCTTCATCAGTTTTAGGACTTTTCACTGTTGCAGTTCGAGAGCTTTTAGGTGATGTGGTCTGGTGCGCTGTTTTCATTGCTACTGATGCTGTGTTTGTCGGTGTGGGAGTTCGTGTTGAGAGATTTGTTGGCTCGATGTTGTTTTTATCGGTGGTAGTGTTTGATTGAACTAATGGAAGCTGTTGTGGCTTGTTGTCTTGTAGCAAGTTGGCCACCATATTTTTCGGTTTCATTTCATCATTTGACAGTGATTCTTGACTGTTGTCAGCTTGTAGGTGCGCTGAATGCTGTTCGCTTGCTGCTGCATCACCAGCATTATTTAAAATCGTATGAGAACGCTCATGTATGAAGAGAAATGCATAGTAGGGTGTGGAGAAAGGACATAAGGAGCACTGATATTCTTGCATGCGTGGTGATTGGAGCGCTTGTTCGGCAGCAACTGCGCCAAACATTCCAGGTAAAACATTCTTTGGCATGTTTCCCAGTAAATGTTGCGCGTTTAAATTCTGTAATGCTTGCGCCAGATTAGCTGGATTGGGTATCATATTTGCATTTACGTTAGCGGCACTCGCTGCTGCACTCCCACTCGAGCCATTGGGTATTTTGAGCGTTGGACTTGATGGTTTACTGAGTGTTCCAGCACCACTTTGTTGCTGTTGCTCTAGTTCGCGCATTTTCTCTGCACCCGCCGGACCATGGTCACTTAGTAAATGTGCTCGCAACCATTTCGGACTGCGAAAGCGACGCGCACAAATCGGGCATATTTCGGTATAGTTGGCATAGTAAAGTGCATCTGTTGAATCGGACTTAGACTCACTGCCACCAGAAATACAGCCGCCACCACCACCACCGAAAGGACTCATGCTCATTCCACGCCCGATTTCGCTTTCCAATTTCAATTGTTGTTGCTGCGTTTCAAAGCTCAGACCATTCTGACGTGGTTGAGGCAGTGGTGCACCCTCTTCAATAATACCGTGCGTGTTGTGTTTGTGCACACGTAAGAAGTACTTGCTGCAGAGCTCCTTGTTGCAAATGTTGCAGACAACTCCACCAATTTGAGCCCCATTTTCGATTTCGATGCCGTGCATGCGTTGCATGTGCGTTTTCATGAAATACTTGTTGCACAGCTCTTTGTTACATATTTCGCAGTAACTGCTCGTTGGCGTAATGGTATACGGGGGACGTGTACCGCCCGCGGAATTTGGGTTAATAGGACGCTCTGGTGTCACGAAGCCGTCGCGCAACGGACTGCCTGGCAACAAATGTACCTCGGCGATATGTTGTTTGAATTCTTGCAGGTTGGTAAAATCGCGGTCGCATTGATTGCAGCGTAGTTCGCTGCTGAGCGACGGCATAGAGCCAGGTGAGCCTGTTGGCGATAACTTCAATGCCTGTTGTTGCTGCTGTTGTTGGAATATGTGCTGTTGAAAATTTAGCGGCAATATATTAGCGCTATCCATTCCGCCAGCATGTTCGGTCATAATGTGTGCGTGTAGTGCGTACTGATTTTCTAGCTCTCTTCCACAAATATGACATGCTACTGGACGTTTACCATTCAGATCATTGAGCTGTTGAATCATTGATTGCAGTTTTTGCAAGTTTTGCAGACCCATTGCTGCTTCAGGGCTGGGTGGCAGATTTCCACCAGAGTTAAGTGATTCGGAGAGAATTTTCTGCGACTCTGGTGTAGAGGTGAGGCTTGCAACTTGCATTGGCTGCTGCATTTGGTCGCCAGCGTCACGAGTAGATAAAGTTTTGTTTTCTTGGTTTTCATCATTAACTGTGGGGATTTCGTCATCATTCACTTCAAGTTTGATACGTTTAGCCATAGGTGTAGCATCTTCGGATGCGTTTTGAGAAGCCGCGGCGGCTGCTGCCAGCATACGTTGAGCGGCAACGGCTTTTTCATTTGCCATCATCAAATTCAGCGGCATTCCCGACATGCTCATAAAGGGCCAAGGCATTTTCTGAGCCAGTGCCAGTTGGTCATCTTTTAGTTCATCCGGTGGCACGAAAATACCATGACGCTTCCATTTATGCGTACGCAGGAAGTATTTGTTGCAATATTCCTTGCAGCAGATTTCGCAGAATGCCTCTGGATTGAGCACACCCAGACGTTTGAGCTTATCATGTGCGAAGTTCGCTTCGCGTGCCTGTTGCTGTGATTGTGGTGAGAGTTTGCGAGGTTGTGGCGTGAACGTAACTTCTTCTTGCTCGAGAGTGAAATCTTGGCGAAATCCTTCAGGCATTTGAAATTGTTTCATTGCAGTTTCCGAAGAAGTTGTAGCTGAATTGGAATTTACTGTTGAGTCTGGTTTTGAATCTTGACTTGATGCAGCTGCTTCACCTAATGATTTGCCTTGCTGATTGCTTAATTGCTGTTGTTGTTGCTGCTGCTGTTCGTTGGGGCTATTCCGATGCGTTTGTGGTGGTTGTTGTTCATGTGCTTTAGCGCGATGACGACGCATTGCAAAAACGTTGGTAAATCTCTTTGAGCAAATGTCACAAAATATTGGTGGAGGTGCTGGTGGCGTGATTTGTTGTTGTGGAATACTAATTGGAACTTGAGCTGGTGGTGGTTGTTGTTGAGTGGGTGGTTTAATTTGAGCTTCGGCCAGTGTTTGCTGCTGTTGCTGTTCTAGTTGTTGCTTTTGTTGTAACTGTTGCTGAAGGTGTTGTTGTTGTATCTGTTGATGTTGTTGCTGCATTTGCAATTGAAACATTTGACTCATTGTATTCGCATTTGCACCATCTCCGCTGCTACCCGATGCGATTGCAGGATCGTAGATGCCATGTTTGTTAGCTTTATGTGTCTTCAAGAAGTACTTGTTGCAAAATTCCTTATTGCAGAGATCGCAATATGCCTCTGGATTGAAAATTCTCAATGGCGGACGATTAAGTCCGTCCACTCCGGGAAATCCAGGTACTCCGAGTAACGGAAGGTAACCACCAGCTGAGAGTGCAGCTGCAGCAGCGGCTTCTGGTGGAAAGGGGAACCCCATGCCACCGTGCATTGCGGCGTTCATCCATGGCTCCTTGCCGTTCGGCAACATATGAGGATTATCACTTTGGCTACCGGCACCGCAGCCGCCACCGCTCTGTGCCGAAGACTGAGGTGAGGTGGGGCTATCATAGTCAGGTCGCTCTAATTTTACATTTACCGATGCCAAGATATCGAACGGAGTAAACTCCGACCTATGGTGCATGTATTGCGAATGATTGACATCAGCATTTCCATTGTTGCTGTTGTGCTCCTGCAGCATGTGCAAACCAAGTTTGAAGTCGGTTTCAAAATTTTCACCACATTCTTTGCAATACGTGTGATAAGGGTTTTTAAGCTCATCATCATCGGTGGGTTCTTGCGTTTGCTGTTGAGTCGCCGCCTCTGCTGCTTCCACTGCTGCTCCATCAGCTTCATCTTCATCAGCAATCATTTCTTGTTTAGGAATTTTTGTTGTTGTTGTCGTTACATCGGGGTCTTTATGTTCATTCATGTCTTGAGCTGTTGTTGGTGATATGTTTCCAAGGTTCTGTTGTTGCAGTTGTTGTTGCTGCTGCTGATGTTGCAGCAACTCAAATGTTTCTTTCAATTGTTCCATTGATTTCGGTAAAAACATTTTTGATAGTTTTTCTTCGTAATCAACTGGTATCGTCGGTGCATTCAGCGCTTGTGTTGTGCTTCTTTCATCGTTCATCGCCGCACTATCATCTTCCGTGTCGTCAGCTGTCTCTGTCTGATCAGCTTCACCACTTTGCATGTCGTCGGTAGCATTCGTCCCTGCTGCCCCTTCACTTAAACTGAGCGCTCCCAAACGACTGGGATTATTTTGTTTTCGTCGCTTTTTGGCAGCATCATTAATTGCCTCGAGCAATTGTAATTGCATGGCTGCATTTGCTGCAGCAGCTACAGCGGCCATTGCTACAGCAGCATCTTGCGTTGCTGATGTTGTTGAAGCTGTCGTTGCTGCCTTACTATTTGCTTCAGCGGCAAGCGCGTTGGTGGCGTCAATAGCAGTTGTACTGCTTCCCATGTCTGGCATTTGTATAGGAGGTTGCTCTTGCTTCGACTCTTTATCTTTTAGCGCATCAGCAATGGTGCGTTTGTGCCTGAGTGGTGCGCTGGATGTGGTTGCTGTTATTGTGCCAATCGTTGCTGATACGTTGGTTTCTGCAGCTTTTGCTTCATCTGCTGTTAATGTGTTGTTATTGTTGGTTGTTGCTGTTGTAGAGGGAGTTGTATTTGTATTGGTTGTGGAATTGCTGTTGCTACGCTGATGCAACGATGATGATGAATTGGATACATCAGATAGAGCGGTATCCTCGCTATTTAAATCTGGCGGTGGGGTAGCATATATAGATGCGGCCATTTTTGTTATTACTGCAATTGATTAAAACAAATGAATTACATAGTAAAATGTTTTGTTTTTAAATTCAATTAGAGGTTTTAGCATGCAAATATGTGCATATATGTATGTAAAAATAAATAAAAACAATAAACATGCTAAATGAAATAAGTTTTTAAAATATATCTGTGTACACCCTTGAGGTCTCGCAGCTAGTATTTTTATTCCATGGAACATCGATCATAAATTCGCTAAACATGCTGTTGGTGGCTTGATCAAACTAGATCACACTGGATAAATGTAAGAGTTTGCTTGAGTTAAGGATAAGTCCATGATAGAGAAGTCTAAAAAAATTTTACGCTGGATATGTCTGAGCTGAAGATATAAGTTTGAACTGGAGAACTCTTGGCACTGCAAGTTTGAGTTGGTGATGTCTGGTCTTGAGAGAATATATTAGACAATTTTAAGCAGGAGAAGTCTTAGTTGGATAAGACTAACCTGGAAAAAATTTGAATTCGTGAGATCTGAATTCGGAGTTACACATTTCTGGCTTAAAAAGTTTGGGCAAAATAAATATGGGCATATGATGTCGAAACTAGAGCAGTTTTATCAACTCTGAAGGAATTTAACTTGGAGTAGCCAAGGCTATACAAATAAGAGCTGGCAAAAAAGAAAGGAAGGCTTTTTTCTAGAAGGGCTCCCATAGGTTTACATCAAAACGTTGAAATCATTTTGACGATCCAGGTTAGAAAGTAAGTTAGAAAAGCTTCTCTTCAAAATAGCTTTATATGATTTTTAGAAATCATACTAGCCATCTCAGACCTCCCGAAATCCTTCTTCTTGTTAAGTATCTAACGTCCCCGCCCCCCTGCCCCTCCATGCATCTCCTTCCTCTCGCTCATTTTCTACTTTTCAGCATTAATATGCGTAGATACAAAGTACAAACTATTTATCTACATAAACTTAATACAACCCCATACTACAATACTATGCACACATACATACACTTTCACATATACTTATACATGTGCAGATACACTTCTGACGAACTTCCATTTTTATTTTCCCTTTTTTTCATTATTATATGCATACACATATATTTTTTCGTGTATTTTTTTTTCATTTTTGTGCAAATTCTATGAAAAATTTTCCATTATACATAATTTTTGTATACCTCCACACTGTACACTCTACTCACACACACATACAAGCACATATACTCGTACACTCACACAACTACGTACAAGAAATTATACAAAGTCATCCGATTTAAGGAATACAAATTTTTCCTTATTTTTTTGGATTTTTTTCATGGCGCAAACATCTTGCAGAAAACGCTTTCATGCTATACCCTCGCCTGCGCTTCTCTCGCCCCTTGAGCTCTGCTTCCCTACTCTCTGTCGTTACTCACTCACTCCTCTTCTTACTCCTTGAGCGCCATCAACTTTGTATAAAACTTATAAAAATTTTTCTTCAACATGACTTGGTAAAATAAATTTCATTCTTAAGAAAAAAAATGAAAAAAAAAATGAAAACGGAATGAAAAAATAAAACTAGAAAGGAAGAAAGAAGAAAAATATTCTCAACTATGCTGCAAACATAAATTAAGTTTCCATGGTTGAAATTGGTTGTTGGCTTTGCTTTTATTTTGCGTTCTCAGTGTTCGGTGGCGTTGGTGATGGTGATAGCAGTATATATGTAGAAGCAATACCGATGGCAATGTTGATGGTACCAAAAAATTTAAGTTTGAGTTAGTTGTTAGTGGTGAGGTGAGGAAGTCGAGGTTGGTTGCTGGATAGGTGAATGTATGATATGAGGTAGAGGTGTGGGTGGTATTCGGTTGGTTGGGTGGTGATGGTGGCTGGGTTGATTTAGTTTCGTTTCATTTTCATTTTTGTAAAGCCTAAAGGTAGTTTGATTTTTTTTGGCCTTTTCTGCTATTCTATTCATTTTTTTTTTTTTTTTTGGATAAATTTTTTGTATAAAGTAATGCCAAAATAAAAATGCCTTAATGAAAATGGCAACAGTGTAAACAAGGTATCCTTCTTCTTTTGCTATGACAGCGCCACAGAGTAATTGGATAGGTGGGTGACTGTGTGGGTGGTAATATGTAGCAGTGGCCGCAGTTACTGCTGTTGTTGTTTATGTTGTTGATGCTAGCGGGAGCGGCTATGTAGTATAGCATACTTTCGGGGGCGGAAGTGGGTAGCGATGTCACTTTGATATGCACAGAAATTAGATACACTTTAATTAAGTTTAAGCTTAATTTTAATACATATATTTTTTTTTTTTTATATACATACTCATATAAAATGTTTGAGATTTTAATTAAAACTTCTTTGGCAATTTGCTTTAAATTTCATTAAATTGCATAGTCATTGCTTATGGTGCTTGTAATCACTTTAAATTTTGATATTGAATAAATATAAACAACACTTAATTTTTTTTCGCATAAGTTCGTAAACCATTTATGAAACACTTTTGAATCGTATGCGTTGCACATGCGCTGTTGTATCCTTTGGAACGTGTAAATAAATACTGCATGATGCAGCAAAAAAAATTCACTAAAAATCACAACATTTTTTTCAACACTTCGATTTTAGCTTAAATATTGCCCACAACCACATACGCGTACATACAAATCAATTGAATTCGTTTTTTGAACAATCAACCCCTCCTCAATTCAATGTTGCACATTTACTGCATAGTTGAAAAAAAATAACAAATTTTTTCATAAATTCTTTTCATTTTTTCCTCAAAAAACTAACTTAAAACACCCCAAAATATGGAAAATCATGAAATTTCCCTCAAAAAAATAAACGCACTCTGTATTCGCAGTTACTCGCAGTTGAATTGAATGGTAGTAGCAAGTACGTAAGTAATAGGGAAAAAGCATTGAAAAACCATCATGCTCCGCCCTTTTTCAATTTTTATTATTTCTCTTGTCATATCGACATATTATTGTTCGATACATACGACATATAGTTCTTTTTTTTATTCAATTTGTTATTGTTGCTACGATCAAATGACAAAAATTCATACTTGCATTCGTAGCTTACATTTTAGGGATGATTTCGTATGTTTTTATATAATTATTATTATTATTATTATTTTTCTTAACAATCTTAACATGCTCGCATATCTTGTATCTGATTGTAAAGTAATCATGTTTGTCACATGCACACATGCATCACAAACACACACAAAACACTCACATGCATACATACAAACATTCACTTTGTTATTATTAACATCACAAAATTTTGCATAATGCAATTGAATAACAATTGTTTCATTTACGTATTTGAATGTGAATATTATTTGTCTCGTTGTATGTGTGATATGTCACATGCAAATGCACTTTGAAACTTTGAGCAGCAGCCAATTTCTCATATTGCCATCACTACTATCACCGTAACTGCTGCTGCTGTTTCTATTCTGGCTGTTTTTATTGTTCTTTGATGTTTTCTTACATGTGCCTCGTAAATATATTGTTTTTTTTTTTTTTTTTGTGTAATTTTATCTCATAGTCACTTTTGCTGCAGTTACAGTTAATTGGTCACGCAACCCCCCTTCTGTCATACACACACATTCACGCATATGTACACACTTGATCTCTGTTTTCATCCACTTGAGGTAGTGCCATTGAGGCATAATATGCAAAAAATGTTTGTTCCTTCAATGAGATATTTATGTATGTCTCTGAAGGGAATTTTGCGCAATGCCAAAAAATCAAATGCCCAATAATAATAATGTTATCATTATTTGAATATCTTATTTTTTTATAGTGAGTATAGATAAGTTCATAAGACAAAATTAACATTTATAAGATTTATTTCAATATTCATTAAATAAAAACTTTCTGAAATTTCTTATGAGTAGCTATGATTTTTGTGTATACTCTTAAGTATAATTTATTATCGCATCGATATACCAAAACAAACTAATTCTATTCCATTCAATCATTTATTCGAAATTGAAATTCTAGGTGGCCGGACATAAAAATTAAGAACTTTCAAGTAGTCCTACTCTGTAAAAGTTATGAATTGATATTTTATATTCAAAAGGTCTTAACAATCTTTTAAGTTAGAGAAACTTGGGAGACTTTTCCATTACACCTTGTGTCTATAAAAAGTTGGGAAAATTAAGTTGAGTCTAAAATACTTTTTATTCGAAAAAGACAAAACCATTTAAATCTCCGATTTAAATTGAATTCTGCACGAGCATTTTAATTGATTTAGGGCTCACATGATAAGACTTTCATTTACACTTTTACTTTTTCCACGACGGAGAGTGGATGATTTTTTTTTGTTCAAAGAGGACACTGCTCTGATCACTTTCTCCATAGATACATGTTTATATGGGAGTTCAAGGCATCGGTGGAGCGCTGATCGAAATCGTCGGGAAAGTTAATCATTTTGAAGTCGTGCTACTTAGATGTCTGAGGCAAGGTTCTGTGCTATCAAAGTTAAACATTTTTATTTGTACACCATCGCTTCCTACTCTCTGAACTCTTCTTTTCAGAACTTTTTTATAAAAATGTCTTTAAAAATATTTAGTTCGTTGGGGCAAGAGCTAATTTTGATTCTTTTTATTTTTTATGCCTTGTTAACTTTTTATAGGGAGCTTTTTTTTCAAAGAAAGTATGTCATTATTCCAAACCATTTCGAAAAATTGTTATGAAAAACTCCCGAAAAGAAAGGTATAAAGAGAAGTTGGTGGGTTGGTGTACAAACAAAGAAGTAGTAGGACTTTAAAATCATTTGGTTGCCCACCGATTTCACATAACTCACCGCCGTGACGTATACGTATATGTGGAGAAAGTGATCAGGGATGTGTCCTCTTTCTAAAAATTGACCAACCCTAATTTGTTGTACTGTGTTATTAACGAACGTGACACTTGCAAACATAACAAGGCATTGTTCATTTTCCACAGCTTTTCAGTATTTCATGCCACAGAAAACTAATTCAGCTGTTCGGCTTATATTCAATATTGGCTTTTGAAAAAACGCGTGGATGTTTTGAAGACCAATGAGAAGAATGAATTTTCATGGGCAATATTTTGTGAGAACTTTCATATTTCACAACTAATAAAAACCGGCTAACTTTCAAACTAATCCAAATTTATCTTTATTTAAAAAAAAAGTTATTCATTGCTTATTCAATATTCAAGAAGTAAGCTTGTGAACCTAACTTGTTTGATCCAGAGTGATAGAAATCATACTAGGTACTTTAATAAATACTTATATTGAAAATCAAAAGGTAAATGAGAGATCTTTCGTTGTACTTTGAACAGTGAGAGCTAAAGGATATTTTAAAATAACTTTTTTGAATGACCCCTTCATTTTTAGAACTCACACTTTGAAATTTTTGATAAAAACTGATATGTTCATCTTATAAAGCTGAAATTCGACTACAAAATTGTTAATTTATAATATAAAGAATAATACATATTTTACACAGATCAAGTGCGCTTTAAGAAACAGTTTCAAAAATATAGGTCCCAATTGAAAACTCAAATAATCTTTTTCCATAATTAAATATTTAAGAGGTCGTCCTAATTTTTAAAGCTGAAAATCTACCAATTTTATTTATTATTTTCTCATTCATTTTTTAAGATATTAAATTGAATATTTTTACATATTAATATTGTATTGTTTGGACATTATAATTTTTGTCTTTTTTTTCTGCGCTCCGCTTATTGGCAGAGGGCTTCAAAGTCAACATCTAAAAAAAGTCATTCTTGTGGATGCAACTATAGCTCAAAAAATACATTTTAAAATTGACAATTTTATCGAGTTAGTTCGGAAGCGCTTTTTTATAAAAAAAAAAAAAAATACAATAAGAAACGCACGTTTTTGGGTAAAAGTTTTAGTTTTAAAATGTCGAAAAAAGTAAAAAGTTTCAATTTAATATCTCATAAAATAAACGAGAACAAAAATACATAAAGAGTTCTTTATGTTTGTTCTAACTCATACAAAAATAGATAAAATTGGTCGATGTTCAGCCTTAAAAATTGGGAAGACCTCTTAAAAATATCATTTAAACTGAAAATTTTATTCTGTTCTATAAAATCATACATATTTTATTTATCAATTCTTGATTCACAATATTTCGCTAGAATTCAGCTTAGTAAATGATAAGTACATTTAATCTTAAACACCCAGTATTATGCGTACATGTGCATTCATACACACAGGCACACTCCTACACATATGCTCTCCACATACATGCGCTCACACATGCTGCCACAAATAATAACAACAACAAAATAATAATCACAGAACAAACAAACAAACAAAAAATAAAAGGAGAAAAAATTCTAAACATGCGAGTATAGTACACAACTCGCACTCATTCGATTCGCGATGATTGTATGTAGTAACTTTCACTTTCTTTGCAGGGATTCTGCGCAATAGAAAATACCAGCGAGAGACCAACTACCGACCACTGTCCGTGTCTCTGTATCTCCATACTCCAAAGTGTAATCGTCATCATCGTCTGCATACAATCAGAAATACAAATCGCCGGTACAACATTTATACTCATATGCTATTTGAAATCATTGGTCGTCGTCGTTGTCGTCGTAGTTGTCGGTCAGGAACAACAACAACAAAAACAACTGCAACAACAAAACCAAGAGTTAGTAAATGGTCAAGGTTTTTCTATTGACTTTCACTTTCACCGCCATTTCTGATACAACAATTTTCACTTTCACTATGAACTCGACGATGAACTTAAGAGGAGCAGCATTTACTACTCCTACTACTAGAGGTGTAGAGGAGTATACTGTTGCAACTACTACCTACTATTATTATTATTACCAATAGTAAGTACTCATTGGTAAAACATACCAATTCATATACCTATGTAGTATAGAGGTGTGTAATTGAATACAAGTGAACATTGGTTGAGAATGAATTTGAATGGATACTTTGAAAAATAAATACACAAATAGCAAAATTGAAATTCGTAGAGCAAAAAAGGTTTTTGAATGTGGTTGAAGTGGGGGAGGGAGCATTTGAATGGCATGACAATCAATACTTTGCAATGAGAACCATGTAGAAGCAATAATTCAAAAACTTGAATTCATTGACACCTTGGTACTTAAGCTACAAATAATTATTTATTTTTTAATTCAACATGGCGCAGCTGTAATCATAATCATATGCAATACAAATATATGCACACACACACACACAAACACTAATTTATCATGTATACACATACAACATACCTAAATACTTTTTTAAATTTAAAATAATTTACCACCACCACAATTTTGTGTTTGCTTATGCATACGCCCACGCAGTCAATTTGACAAAGAAAACTGTCATTAACAAATTTAAAATTGTACATTTTTTTTCATTTTTGAATATGTTAAAATTTAGGGAGAAAGTGACGAAAAGTGCGTCCCCAATTTAACACACTCAGGCACCAAGCACACACTCGAGCTAGCAACAGCAGCAGTGTAAAATTCACCCTTACCCCTTAATTTCATAATAATTATGAACTAAAAATTATTGTATTTTCAATTTTTAGTTACCTTTTTTGGTTCGAAATGCGTACGTGTATTTATGATTGATGCTTCGATTGCGTATGGAAAGAATTGTGCCACATTGGCATATGGCACACTTACACTTTTCGTAAGCATATTTCCTTGTTGAATTCAACTTTTGACGTTCATACATGACAGTTACAAGAATACACCCCCTCAACTTCTGCATGGACTACAAACACGTATTAATGTAGGTGAATACAGGATACTCATAAAATTATGCCAGAAGCAATAATAAAACAGCAACAGCAACAACAACAACAATATTCAAAATCACCCTGACACTATCGTAAAATTGTTTTGCTTGAGTAGAATTTTGAAAAGGGTCGGTCTTGCTGATAGTGGTATAGATATATATACGAGTAGAAGCGATGATAATTTAAATAAATAACAAATTATTATTAAATTTAAATTTAATGTTGTGCAAAATTTAAGTGAAGATGAAATTATTGAGCGCAGGTACTTTAAATTTGAAGCCCATACATATATGTATATTTATTTTCAGTCCTAACGTGAGTATGCTACAAAATTACTGAGGTTGATGAAGTGAAGGGAAGCTTTGATCTAAGCTCAAACTAAAAATATTTTAATTCAATTTTTGATGTGTGGGAGTGAAATGACAAATTATTTCATCCCATCTCCAAAAGCTAGCCGTATTTTTTATCTTATGCCCAGAATCTCCCTACTTTAACCATAAAATTACACTACACTAAAGTGTAGTCAAGGTCATTGCAAACAGAGCTACAGCCAGAAAAACATCACTTGAATTAGCAGAATTTTGTTCTAGATCATCATTTGTCCTAAAAAGTGTGGGCATCCAGGGTTTTCTCACCGAATAAATGTCGAAAATTTCGGATGAACGTCTAAATTTATTCCGGGAATTTATGTACCTAGTCTAAGAAATCTTAATAGGACATGTCGTAGGGATTACTCACCTTTTCAAAATTGGTAGAGGAGTTTCTGACTTGCATATACTTAGTGGACCCGATCTATTAAGTGCTAAGTACATTGTTCGTGTGAAGCTGATGCAGAGTATAATCACTGCACTGGTGCCCGGGTTTGGTATTCGGCACAGTCGAGAAATTGCAAATAAAACATAAACATTTTTCTACACTGTTTAGAGTTTAGAGTTGTGGGTGAGCTGGACTTAACCAAAGCACTCAGTCAACGAGGACCATTGTACTATACCCAAGGATAGAACCAGTAGAAGAGAGTGGAGAGACAAAAAAGTTATGTGGTGATAAATGGGAAGAAGAAAGGTCTAGGGTCTCTCAACCTCGAACTTCTTTGTTTCACTGATGAACCTTAGAAGCTCAAGAAGAGGGAGAGTATGGACATTATTCATACTCAAGACATCACTGCCAAACAGCCTTAATCTGATTCTCACGAGCGCCGGACAGCTACAAAGATAATGCTCCATAGTATCGTCGTCCTCAAGACACGATTGGCAAATTGGATCGGTGATGACGCTCATGACTGCACAGGAGAAGGCAATAAAGTAATGGCTGGAACTATTAAGGAATTTGAGGATGACACGAAATCACTCAAGCAGGAGGAGGATTTAATAACATTTAATTTTAATAATATAGCACAAGGACAATATGTTGACCTAAGGGCATTTGTTATAATATAAAAATATTATAAATAGTACAGTAAGAACTTTGCACCTTCTGAGAATAGATCTGAGTAAAATGAGTAAAATTCCAATGCTAGAGTTTTTAGATCCCAGCCCCAAAAGTCTCGAAATTTTTGTGCAAATGGTTTCATGTCGTAGAAATCTACAATTTAATCGATAATGTTGATTTTTGTTTGGACTAAATGTCATGACATTTAGCCCATATAAAAATGGTACAAAATGTCGACAATATTCTTTATTATAGTTTTTAGGAGACTATGAAATATTCTTTACTATTAATTTGGTTTTCACTCTAATAAAGCACCGCAAAGAAAACAGAGACTTATTAAGTTCACGTCGTTGTTTCTGGGAACGCTAAAAGTATGTTACATCCAAGTTAAGGAATAAAAATTGAAAAATAAGTCATTTGGAAAGTTATCTGATGACTTGGTACACGTGAGACACGAAAAAAAGTTTTTTGGGATTTTTCATTTTTTAAGGTTAGGGACGACATGTAACATTTTCCGTAGAAAATAATATTAGATTCATATTCATCAGCTAAAATGCAAAAATAAGCTTTTCCCGTCGTTTTATGATGACTTTGGTAAGCGTAAGACCAAAAAAACAGCCTTTTTGGACCTTTTTGAGGTAAGGGACAACACGTAACATTATCTGTAAAAAATAATATTAGATTCTTATTTAGCGAACAAAAATATACGAAAAAAGGCTTTATCTGTTTTTTTATGATGACCTGGGTAACGCTTGATAAAACTAATATTAGTCCGCCATCATGCAAAATCAAATAAAGGCCTTGTTGCATTCGAAACTAGAGATAATAAGCTTTCATTTGAGCCCAAACGTGCCTAAAATACTTTAACCAATTTAGTAAAATCGGCATTTCACTAAGTTAGGGAAACCTGTTCTATTTGAATGATTGTTCTCAAAAATTAAAGAATTAGCAACTAAAAAGATGCTGTATCTTCTTTTTAAATTCGTCGATGAAAGGTTATATCAACTTATAAATTTATAAAATATAGAACTGCTGTCATCTTTTCCATAGATTTTGCATGAACACTTTCAATTTCCGGGTTAATCAATTTGTTTGCAATTTTATTATTTTGTGAAATTTTAATTAATCAAATGATAAAAATTGATTTCCTTCTACAAATTTGATTCTATCTCAATTAATCATATGATCGATTAATCGCTTAGTTAGGCTATATGTGTTTAAAGTACTATCGCTCCGATTCTTAAACATTTGACTCAACAAGGAGTGTATTGATATCCCTTTAACGCCAACACTATAATTTCTATAATCGGAATGTTCCCAAGGAGAATTTTTTAATATTTATTCGATTCTTCTTGTCAGTCAATACAATGTTAAATTACAATTAAAATCTGGGTCTTCACCAAAAGCTTACCTTCATATCCAATTATTGCAAAATATTCGTTACCCGGATGAAATGCCAAATTAAATCATTATTGATACAGAAAATGCTTCGCACATGCGATTACTCATTTTATACGCAACATCATTAATAATGAGTGAATTTAGATATATGAATGTATCGAAAATATATTAAAATATTTTTACACCCACACAGACATACAACTAAAAGCCAAAATGCTTTATACGAACACACACTCATAGGCTGAATTACAAGCACGCATACAAGAACACACACATTTACACGCACACATTCAATATACGCATATGATTTTTGCAGCTTTTATTTTTCTGGAACTCATTTTCACTTTCATCTTCGCTGTGAGTGAAAAATTAATTTCATTTCATATTTTTTCGCAATTTTTCGTTCCTTCTCTTTTTCATTTACACACAAATATATTTAATATTTTTTATCTCTGTCTAACACTAATTTGTGCTGTTTTTTTCTCGTCTTTTTGTATATTTATATAAGGATGTGTGTGTGTGTGTGTTTGTTTGTATTCCACCCCCAAGCGCGCGTGTGGCGCTATCAAATTTTTCCATGGAAGAGGCAAGCAACCGAGAAAAAAAATTAATAATGAAATATAAAATACAAGAAAGGAAGAAAAAAATAATAATAATAATATAGAAAATATATTTTTATAATAATGTGCTGCAAGTGTATTTGACTGGCAGCAGGCAACGGGCTGGCAAGCTCTCCATCTTCTTCTTATTTATATTTCGTTATACCCGTACACCCCTTCTTTCTAAATATGTACATATGAGTACCTACTATACACACACTCATACCAAAACACAGACCACGCACATCAACATCGAGTGATCATCGTCACTTGCTCAAATTTTATCTTTACTTTTCGAACCCAAAGCATTTTCTCATATAAATACTTTGCTTAGAATCTTTTTAGTCCCTCCACCCTGCGTTGCTTCCTTCATCTTCAAGACTTTCTTTCTTCCGTTTAACCCTCCCGCCAACGCCTTCTTTCGAGCATACACACACATAAATATTTTCAATGAAAAAGCATGAAAAATCTCTCAAAATTTTTCACAAAAAAAGAAAGAAAAATCCTCAATTTTCTTCTTATATTTTATATGAGAAAAAGGAAAAAGTTCCTTTTTTCTTTCTCTGCTTCTTTTTTTCGTACGTTTTTGTTGGCTTTTCCTTGTAATTTCCCCCTTCGACTTTATGAAACCATCAAATTATTTTCTTTTCCATTTCTGACACTCAACCAAAAAAAAAAAAAAAATTATTATTTTCCAGTTATACTACGCTTGGTCTGCGTCTTCCCCCATTACCCTTCACTTGCCGCATCTACCCCTGGTCTCCTTGCCACATCCTTTCAAAAGTGTATAAGTTTTTCTTTACTTTTTCGGCTTTTTCTTTTTTTCTTTACTAAATTTTGTACGTTCATACTTACATACTTTATGATAAAGGGCCTCCAAGCTTGTGCTAGCTGCATATGTATGCGAATGAGTATGTGTGTGTTTGTAGAAAAGTTATAAGCCTCGACTGAGTTGTATATCAAAATATTTAAAAGCAAATATAATATTAGGGTAAAAAAAAGAAAAAAAAATTATGAAAAAGTACGAAGTAGAAAAACACTTAAGTTTGTATGTATGTGTGTGTGTAAATTTGAGTGTGGAGAGCTGACAAGAGTGGAAAGGGAAAATGGGGACTCTATGGGTGGAATTTTATAAAGTATTCGTAAAGTATGCAAAAAAAAAAAAAAAATTCAAAACAACAAAAATCAAACGGAGTATAACTTCGCATTGAGAGGAGCTGATAGCATTAACAGTGGAGGATCCAAGAGGGTAATTAACGGGCATCACCCTCCTTTCTTTACCTTCCCCTGAAAAAGGTTTAACTTTAACACACAAATTACTTTATTAATAAAGAAATGAATTTTACAAATTGCATGCGAAATTTGTTCCCCTCTTCACAAAATCCTTACTCTGCCGCTGAACACAAGTGTGGGTGGCAAATAGGCAAGCGAAATGATATGAAGCAAAGCAGGAGTATAGATAGAGAGAGGAGTATGTAGAGCGATTGTAAAAAAGTATAAAATAAAAATATTAATAACGTGCATCAAAAGGCGTCAACAACCGAAGCAAATCGAATAGAGGAGAATACAGAGGAAACATTTATTGATTTTCATATAAAAAACAAAATACAAAAACAGGAAAAAATTGCGTTTTTACACATTTATTTATTTTTATATTTTTATTATGCCCCAACGCTTTTCGAAGAAAAAACTTTCATAATATATATTTATTTGTTGTTTCATTGCATTTTGGTATTAAAAATTGTTTAATCTGCTGCTCCAAAAGCAAATAAACCACTCGTACCACCGCCATATTTCAACCCTCCAACACCTCTCTGCCCCCTATACAGCTTATGCAATATTCTTTTGGAGTTCCTGTGTGTGCCTGTTTGCATTATTATGAAGAATTTAATCGTGGAGCGCACACACACATATCGAAAATTATATAAAAATAAAAAATAAATAATGTAAGTACTTTATCGCAGAAAATTTTTTATTATTTTTGATAGCAGCTTCAAATAATTTAGATACGATGACGATAAACTGCAAATGAATATAGCCAGCCAAGCACAGCTAACCGTAATGACAAATTTTTAATGATAGCCTTCTCATCCTCCTCCTACTAACTGAATACTATTGGTTGGGAGGTACAGTTTTCATTTTCATTCAAAGAAATCACATACCATATATCAATATATTAAAATGATGATTATGAGTTTTGTTTTTATGAAAAATGATAAAAAGTTTTATTAAAAATACTCGTATATGAGTTTTATATTTATGGGAAGTAATGATAAATAATGAGTCGCTTTTTGCAAGCGAATAAAAAGATTTCATATTTTGTGATTTAGAACACACATTTAAAAGATTTTCGGCCACTGGTCGATTCTAAAAGATATAGAAAGTATAGTAAACATATAAATTAATTGCCAAGTATTGAACAAATCCATAGACGAGTACAAGAATGCACAATATACCAAGTATTTAAACATTTGCTGAAGGTGTGGCGTCGTTGATTCAGAAAAGTTTACAAAAAAATTAACATATTTAAGACACTCCAACAAGAAAATTCACGGAACGATATACATAACTGAATTCAAATCTTTCAATATGAACTTCTTCTTAGTTTTTCAATTTTATTTGCTCATATTCGAGCCAATGCGAATATTTCTTGTTATGGCTAGTGTCGAGCGCAACGGCCAAGAATATCGCCTCAAATATGTTAAAATTTGCTACTAAATGTTATTATTATTTTTTCGTATAATCCTTAAAAAAACAGTGATTAATTTTGGAATAAGTTTTTAATGTATTTTTGTTAAGTTTTCAATGTTAATGTACGAAAAAACGCACAGGTGTTCAAAATGGGTTAAGCAGGGTAATTGCCTCCTTCAACTGGAGCCCTTCAATGACATGTTTCATAAATACATAATTGTGTAGTTTGCCAATATTCAGTGAAGTAAGATCCAGCACCAACTAATCCCTTTCTAGGCTATCTTCTATTCTCACAGCTACACAATTTTCCAGGTTTCCATTCTGGAACTACGTCTATCACATCTTGAGGGAAATAACCACTTTGAAAATTGTGTAGTTTGTGAACAAGGCCTACCTGAAAAAAATATATGTGTAGTCTTCTTCTTTAATATCCTTAATCAAAACTCTTCAGAAATCGGGTTCAAAATTAGTATAGAGATATAATAATTTATATAAATACGTATTTTCTGATTTCTTCTTTTATATTTATTTATATCTAGATGACAAATTTTGATAGCAAATTTACCTTTTACCAACAGAAATAATAGAATTCTGAGGGGTGTACACAGAATTGATTGAATAATTTTTTTGTTAATTGGGTTGAGGTTTCCAATTTGTGATATTTATGCAAAACAGATATACTAAAAAGCAAAGTAATATGTATTTCTAACAATAATATGTACATGTCTATCTGATACTTATTTATATATGCATAATTGTGATATAGTTCACAATATTGTATAAGCAAATACTAAGCATTTTATAAAAATCCAATTTTTTTTGATTGTTATAAATTTAAATTTTGTTCTTTTTTTTTGCATTATGTTAAATCCAATTTGTTTAATTTATTTTTGATATGATATTATATTCTTTTTTTTTTTTTTTTGAGGGAGATTATTTATGCGGATAAATATTTTTAGTACTATTTATTTATTGTATTTTATAGTCATAAATGGGAAATGAACTCACAATGTCTCTAGGCAAAACCCTTAATCTTAAATGTAAATTTATATTAAAAATAAAACCGTTTAAACCGTTTTGTAATATCATATTTTCTTTTTCTTTGTATTTGTTTTTGCACTTTGTATTTTTTTTTGTTTTGCTGAAGAAAAGTTCACTTCGCAACGATGGGAAGCACTTGAAAACTTTTTAATTTATTTTACTTTTTTTTGCATACTTTTCTTTTTTTATAATTTTTTTTTCTTTTCAATACAAGAATATTTTTTGTTGCATATGTATGTGTATCGTATGTATCCTTTTTGTCATTCATTTACACACACACTTACATGCATATGTACGTACGAGTGACTTTGTGAATGTATTGTACTTGTAAGTTATCTCTTAATGCATGTTTTTTTGGTCCATCTTAACATATTTTTTGCTTTTTTTTATTAATTTTCATTTATTTTTTATAAAAAAAAAAATTATTTGCTCCTTTTGTGGTGTATATTTCTCATTTGCAAAAATTTTATTTATTATTATATTAGAAGTAGTAGAAAAAATGAAACACATCAACAACATTTAATACAATTAGTAGAGAGTAGAAAAAATCAAGATGAAGTAGTAGTAGAAGAATTAGAGAAGAGAATCTTGTATGTGTGGCAGTTAATTTCTTTTTTGTTTGGTTTTTTTTTTTTGCTATTTTGTTTTACAAAACTTACAGAACTTTTACAGGGTATATCACTTATTTATCATACCGACAAAGATTACACACGGAAAGTGTAGCCTCACGCGGCTACTTCTATTCACGAACGCGTTTTCCGTAGACTGATCTGAATTTTCCGCTTTGAATTGCTATGAACCGAAAATATGAAATGAGTTCCAAAAACAATAAAGTGAAAAGAAAAGGAAAAACAACAAACAACACAAAAGCAAAAGGATGCGAGAGAGCGAACTCAGAACTTTCAAGTGCTATACACTCACACACACACACAGACATATATAAACCTTCAGTTAGTTACACATGTAAAACTACACCCACACACAGTGAGTGCGAGCGACGAGTGTATATGTTAGTCGACATCACCACCACAACGTTGAATGCATGAAATTGAGTTTGCTCTGTTGCTGTTGTTTACTTTAGCTCTTGAGCAACAAAGGACCAAAGACAGCAGTAACTTTATTTTTTCTTTTTTTGGGAGGGCAGACAAACAGGATTTTGAGAGAATATAACCACAAAATTTTGAGATTTCATTGTTTTTCTTTTTAGACAACGAAAGGAAAAGGTGGGGTAAGGAAAATAAAGGAACTATAGTAAGCATTGATTTAAAAATTGCCATATAATGTAATAGGAAATGATAACTACATATTCACACTAAGCTTAATTTGATCCCTTGCAATGATATTAAGCTAAAAACAGCCCATTAGTATCCAAGTTGGGCGAGTTATAACTATATTCGAGTACTACAAGGACCTACATTTTTATGCGGAATCCGAAAGTCAAAGTGAAAATTCTAATTCTAGATTAGCCATCTAGAAGCTCTTTGAATTAAACAATGCGCGTTATATCGCTTTATGTTACAGGATTTTTAATTTTCTTCTTGCCAACGTTGTGATCCCTGGTTCACTTATGCCTGACAAATTCATGTATCACCCATTACTCACGTCGATGGAATTGTTAAATCATCAGTTTATTATTAATAACAATCTTTGATGTTGCCACATTCTAGATTTAGAGTATTGAAAATAAAACTAATGTAGTAATTTCCCACAGAGTTGTTGATGCTCAATACGAATTTGGCCACATAATATTTCATGATTTCTAGATGTTCTAATCTTTAAGTGCAGAAATGGAAACTTCATATTTACATAAAAGATATTATTTGCAAAATATTCAAATACACAAAACTTATTTTTTTTTTTTTTATGTAGTGCATTTTTACTTCGATAATGCTGAATAAACACAACTTTTTACTTGTTGTAATATTATTTACGAACACTTGATGATAATAATCGCAAGTAGAAAATCATCTATTGACATCTATCAAACCAAAAATATTTCCCCTTTTTTGTTTTTTGAAGAGTGAACCGAGACATGTAAATAGCATGCGCATTCTTGCTCTGGGAGAGTTAGATAGAGAGATCCTGTCTTTTTTGTGTAATGAGAATAATAATATTCAACTCCAATGAGCACCCTGTATTGACGAGAACGAAGACCATTATATTCTCTGTACGGCTGTTGTTTGGTTTTTTATCACTTAAATTGATAAAAGTCGCCATCATTAATATTACGCCGCATAAGAGATTGTTGCTTTGCTCTGCCCTGTCTGGTATATGTACATATATACATACACCAGTAGATTGTACATATGACGTATTTTTTACCGGCATTGCATTGAGACAAGCGACAAAAAGCGCGTAGAGTTTGTGATATGTTTACATTGTTATCCTGAATAAAAAAGATTATTTTCTTTAGCAACTGGTTTTAAAGACTTTCTCCCAATAGTGAGCCATTTGGTGACATATTGTATTTGGTTAATACTATTTTGACATACTTTTATAGATATTTACGTATACAAATTTCAATTACTGGAATATTGATTTTAAAATGAAGGCATAAAAAGAAACAGCAAGAATTAAACAAAATTCTAAATACTAAGACATAATTTGGTATATTTTTCTACATTAATTGAGTTCTGCTACCCTCTAATTTTATTAAAATTATACCAAGTTGAGTTGGCTTTGTCATGTTAATTTACAAAATACAAAAATAAGAACAGAACTTACAACTCATTAAAGGCAAAAATCGTTAATGATTTTTAAAGAACCTCGTCGCTTTTTAACTTGTTTCCTTTTTATTTACATTTTACTTGATGCGTGGGTGGGTGAAGTTTAGGCGTTCAAAAAGAAGAAGAAGAATGTAACATAAAGCATTTGCTACATACTACTTTCCTATTACAGCTACCATTTAAATGAATTCCGGAAACAGCTACGAAACTGTTTTTGTTGGTTGTTGTTTTTTTAGCATTTGCGTTTCTTTTTAAAATGCTAAAACTTAAATATGCGCTTGGCACGGCATATTCAAATTTTTGTGCGTTTTATTTTTATAGTTTTTAATAATAATGCCGAAAAATGATTTGCAGCAATACGCTATCAACCATTGTACGTTAGAAATAACAAAAAAAATGACGACGACAAGAATGAGAATTAACGATAAGGGTGGAATTTTGATTTGGGACTGCAGTATATAGACATACACGCACTAAAAGTTTTATTTCGATTAATTTAAATTATTTTCCACATATAAAAAAATTTGATGTTCTTAAAATTCTTATGAGCTTTTACGCTGACGCATTTCTAGCAATTCCTTGTATTGTTCTATCGAACCATCTTCATGCTTCGAAGTGTATACATTTGCTGCTTTCTCAGCCTGTTCTGCTTCCGCTTTTTCATCTGCCAAATCTTTTTTTGTATGCTTTGATTTTCTGATTTTGTCACGTACACGTTTACTCAAACGCGATGCAGCTAGAACTTTGCTTACTTTGGAACTCTTTACATAACGTGAATGCCATGACTGTAAAGAAAGATAAGAAGTCAAAATAATATTGATATATTGGTAATATAAAATAGACAACAAACCTCTGAAGTTTTTGCATCCTGTTCATTTTCGCTTGAATCGAGTGAAATAATGTCAGCATCGTCTTTCTCCTTTTCTTCATTTACTTCTTCTGCAGCGGTTGCAGTAAAAGACGGTTTAGTATTTGAATGACCTCCTAAATGCTCAATCATTTCCGATTCTAAATCACCACCTTCAAGGGAGATAACATCATCATTCTGATCGTCATATTCTTCAAGAATATTGCTACTATTTGAGTTTTCGGCTTTTATGGCACTCACAGGCAATTTTACATTGCTGGTTTCAACTTTTTCATTAATCTCTTCTTGTACCTTTTTTTCGGTTTCTTCATCTACAACAGATTTCTGGTTTCGTTTTTCACTGCTTTCTTCAGCTTCACTTTCGCTGGAGGTGGATTCAAAGCTGTCATCGTCTTGTTGGTTCGCTCCCAATTGCAATGGTTTATCTTGGTTTTCTTCCTCAGTTTTCTGATTTGCTCTGACCCCTCCAGTTTTTTCTGATTGTATAATAACGTCTTCTGCTTGGGCACTTGTAGTTTCATCATTTTTAACATTTGAATTTGCTTCAACATTGTGAATAGTAGTGTCTATGGCAGGCATCTCCACATCACTTTCTCTAATTTCACCTTCTTCTGGTTCTGTTATTTTACGTTTTTTTGTATTAGCACTTTCTGATGCATTTTTTTTAATATCTATTTCCTTCTTTATATCAGCCACATTTTTTGTCACATTTTTAGGCGCATGCGCTCCATCTTCAGCATCGGAACTATCACTGATTAGCAATGTTATCGGTTCGGCTACTATTGGTATAACGTCGGGAGACTGTGAGCGCTCCTTTTTCATATCTTTGGATGTTTGCGGCTCAGTACTTGTAATTTTACTTTCTTCTTCCGCCCTTTTTTCACTTTCATTCTTCTGTTCTTGATTCATGGTGGAGCTTCTATAGTTACGTTTCAGTTTAATTTTTTTGGTAGGCCGTTTCTCTGTTTCTTTGTCCGAGGGCGCAGGGCTTGTAGCTTCATTCGAGCCACTATTTGATTTAATTTGTTTAGCAGCTGAAGACGAAACATTGGAAGAAGAAGCGTGAGATTTAACCGCCGATCGCTGTTCTTTTCCGCTGGTTTTGTGTTTGTGGGTGTGTTTACGTTCTTTTTTACTGTTATTCGCTTCAACTTTATTTGCTTTTTGTTCTTCATCTGAATCTACTTCGATCTTCGTTACCGGTTCAAGCGCTAACTGCGAACGTATAGCGCGTGCTCTCGCTTGCAATTCTAGTAATTCCAAAACACTAATTTGCCCATCATCTGAAAAGGAATTTTTGAAAGAAAAAAATAAAAGTACGTTTACTTTTGTGAGTAACTGTAACTGGAAGGCAAATTTAAAAAAACATAATCCCAGGAATATTAAATCAAAATGTACTTTTCAGAACAAAACATTATTTAAAATTGTGATTGTTGACTTACTTTCATTTTTTCCGTTCGAATTTTTTGTATCCTTCCTGGCCCCATTTCCGGGTACAGAGTTTCCAGATTTTTTTTTAGCTGAAAGTACAAAAGCATTAAAAATTCTAAATTTAAAAATTCATCATGGATGAAAATACAGAGCAAGATCAAGCAATAGAGGGTCGTAAATTTAAGGTGCTCATAAATGGCAATAATGAACTGCACCAGCAACTGGAAGAGTTCAAAAAGGCATGCGATGCACACGAGAAACACAAACGAAAGCGCTGTCATCGACGCTACTACAATTTGGGATTAATGGCAAAGCTGATTAACGAAACAACAGACGATGAAATGCGCCGCTTGCTCAAGAATGGCGCGCGCACCTTCCTCGTCGACATTGTCACAAACAAACCGAATGAATTTGAACAGATTATAATACGTATAAAGAATGCAATCGCCGAGTTTCAATTGGAGGAACCTACGGTGCGCGTTATCACTGGACTGGCACTAGAGGTGCATGGCGATTGCTGTCGCGTCGGACGTATGCGAAATAATTGTTCAGTGCTATTGGGACGTGGCGATATCATAACACTCACTGCCGATGACGGCTACAAGTATTCTTGCTACAAGGAAATTGCATATGTGATAAATTTAAAGTATTATTTGAAAGCGCTAAAATTGAATGATTTTATTGTAATCGGAAGAGAAGTGCGCGGCAGAATTGCGAAGCGCTTAAGAGATAACGTGGCGGTGCTGATCGAGGATGCAGGGCTATTACACTCTTATGATTACATTGAACTGCCCAATCAATGCTACTCCATTAAAGCAGAAAGTTTCTGCGATCTATTCGTGGATGATCTGGATTTAGCGGTTCGCACAAAAGCCAATTACATTGTTGCGCCGAAAATACGTTGCAAACCATTCTTGAAAATGCTACGCGCTAGTCTGAGCGATGGTTTTGACTTCAAACTCATTGGTACCATTGATTTGGAATTTATTAGCTCTAAAATGTTAGATCTCATGGGTATCATTAAAATGCTTGACTACTTATGGATACCGGATATGTTCAGTTCTAGCACTGCAATTCAGAACTATATATTACAGGATGTCGTTCCCATTTCGAAGTGCCTGAAGAAACCGATTATTGGCTCGATACCATTGGAACGTTGCAGCGACTTTAAGTGCTTCGAGAATCATGAATTCCTTTGGAAAATCGATACGATTTTCATTGAAAAGTCGCCATGGTGCAATAAATACCCACTGATCGTTAAGAAATTGTTGCCTATACGCGATTTCCGCATGGGCGTGGTCGAAAATTGCATGACACTCAAGAACATACTCACTTCATATCATTCAATTGTGAATTTCATTATACGCACAATCAGCTCCATCGAATGCCAAGCAATTATTATGCATAGCAAGTGCGAGACTGCCGTGGCGGCATTGGGACGCGTTGAAATTTATTGCCCTGTTTTGATGGTACTACCAATTGATAACGAGGAAGAGGAATCATGTAAAATTAAACTATGTAGATCGTTGAATTTACGACGAAATCTGCGTGCTGTCGTATACACAAAGGAAATGAATGAATGTGATTATAAACCGATCGATTATGGCATCGAATATGGTAGAAGAAGCGGTATGCTTGAGACGGGTGATTTCGTTATCACACTGGAGGTGTGCAAAGAGGATGAGGATGAAGTGCAGTATGGTGTGGATGACGATGTGGTCATATTGCGTGCATTCTATTTGCCACCGATTAAATTTGCTGATAAATTTAAATACGCTTAAAATCGTATGTTTATAAATTGTATAAAAAAGATGAAATTTTAAATGAGGTCTTGAAAAATTATAAAACAAGTTATAGGTACAGTTTTGTATAAAAATGTGATGTTGTTTTGGAGTGTTGACTTCTATTTTGTGATGTAAAATAAACAAGAAATATAAAAATTAGTGGTTTTGAGTTTCAAGCCGAGGAAGATTCGAAGATATTTCAGAATACTATAAGTTAATTTTATTATTATTAACAAACAGTTTTTATCTTAAGGTCCAACAATCAAAAATTGAATGCAAAAACTAATCTCACCTGCACCTGCAACGCCACTTTCAATTTCGCTATCGGATGATATTTCTTCCAAGGATATATGCTCTGACAAAAAATCATGGTCATAATTCAGTCTAAAAATTACTTAAATTTTACACACCTTCCTGTCGCTCCACATCAGAATCATTATCTGATTCCGTATCTGTTGGACATTTGGTTGCATTAATGATGGAAAGCAGACGCTTTGTGGAAATGCACAGAAGCTCATTGAGGCAAAGTTCTTCAATTTCTTCCATGCTTTTATGCTGCAAATCAAATGTTTTAAAACTGAAAGTGTTTCACATTATTGGATTAGTTCACACCTTAAGGAATTCTGGTGACAGATTGGTAATTGTTTTCGGTTTTAATGAACCAAATATTTGCTTCACCAGTTCCAAACGATCATCGATGTAGTGCGACATCGGATGCAATGAGCGATCCTCCTCACTTTTTTCTTTTTTGATTTTTATTGGTTTTGGAATTTTATCAGATTTACTGCTTTTTTTCTTAGATTTATTCATTTTACAAAACACCTTAATTAAATTGAACAACTACTAAAAACAAAAGAATACACAAGCCAAAGAGAACAGCTGATTTGGGCTTCAAAAAGGTTTGTTCGTTTTTCTCCAAGAATTATTTGACAACCCAGCAGCGTTGCCAAGACATTTAAGAATATGTGAAGCGTATTCGCAGTTTTTGAAGCACAAATTAAGGCTTGGTTATAGAAATGTAACGTAGTATCTCGTAATGTTGACTACGGTCACATATCGATTCTGTTAACCCAAAACACATAATTTTCAACTTTGAATGCCTAAAAAGCGTAGAACGTGCAATGGCGTGCAATGGCGTTTGGGTTTTACATAACATATGCGTGTTAGTGTTTATTGTAACACTTGTTGTGTAATGAGTAACTTTTGCATAATCAAAAGAAAATATTGTGTTGTTAAGAAATAATTATTTTTGGTAATATCATTATTTCAGTTACGAAAAGTTCTCCAATATTTGTTACAAGCACTTCAACTATTAAAGTTACCAATATAGCAAGAAACATCAAAATGGTTGTCCATTGTAAAAATATTTAAAGTGATTGAACTTAAGAGGGCGCAAGCATGAACTTCATGGGCATGATGATTGTGCTCACAAGAATGCAACCATGCCGGATTTTTTGTAATCAAACAGAAACGTTGCTATTGAATTTTTAACACTTTCATGCCACTTTTCCTTGTCCTTGAGAAGGTGGGTTCTTTTCTCCACATAAATACAAAATAAATGATAATTATAAGATTTAATTATGTGCCTAAAATTAAAAAAAAAACCTGCAACGTTTAAAAAGAATACAATAAGCTTGTTGAAAAAGTGGGTTAAACTGAAGTGTTCGTTCTTTGTTTTTTGTTGCCTATTCAACCAATAAAAAGTAATGTGGAAAATAAAATTGGAACAATATGACCGTGGAGCATTCATGATTGCGTCGATTTTTATTTCTGAATTTGCCCATTGAGGAATGCACATTGTGAGTGTGTACGAATTAACATAATTTATTACTTCGGCGATCACTCTAGAAAGAACACTTTTTTTTATCGTTTATTCAAAAATATATATGTACAAACTAAAAGAGAGATAGATATACATGTACATTCATTTAATTTACAAACTAGGAAAGGAGACAGATATATATATAAATACAATATTTAAGAATATTGGGTGGTTAACTATTTATATATATATATATACATTTATATATTTATATATGTATATGTTGCTACAATATTGAAAGTAGACACTTTAGAAAATATTTTGAACCATTATACCTTAAACACAATTGCGTCGGACGACAGAAAATTAACCGTAAGATAGTGAACAGCTGATCCATTGCCGTTGCGAAATCCCTTCGAGTAAACACATTTGTGACGGACGACGGTAATCAGTTGCCATTTTGATTTTGCAAGAAAATTACTTTGAAGTGAAATCTTCTGTTCACAGTTTGAGTACGTGTAAGTAAATTGTTAAATTTCTGTAATTCTGTGCCATTCCATGCGATCCAGTACGTTTTTATTTTGTGTTTAAGGTATTACGCATACATATGCGCCTATCTCAGCGCTGGTCTCTTGAATGCCCTCGATGATGTGGAACGTGCCAGCATTTTTTGGATCTCTCCTGTAGCTGCGTTATTCATATATACGTACCAAACGTTCTATTTTTTCCTCTTTTTCTATTCCAAAATTTTTCGAAATGTACTATTTATTCATTCAGGAAATGCAACCATATAAACTTGTGGCAATGTCATTTTACAGCTGATGTTGACGTTTTAATATATCGTCATCGTTTGCAAAGTTTAATTTTTACAAATTCGCTTAAAAATCTTGTAATTTTTTAATTAATTTTCAAAATGTTTACACTGTGGACACTTGTAGAAGCATCTTTACTGTGTTTAAATGCAGTTTGTGTGCTCCATGAAGAACGTTTTCTAGCAAAATGTGAGTTGAAATTCTTGTTTTACAATTTCCGTCGCAGAACCTCTAAAAAGCTAATGATTTATGTTTACAGTTGGCTGGGGAAGTCAAGCAAATGCACAAGATAACTTTGGACAACCCACTGCTAAAGCACAAGTTTTAAATTTAGTTCGTTCGATACGTACTGTTGCGAAAAGTAAGTAAACTTCAACTGACAACAACTTTTTTCTTTATTAACTTTGCAACTTATATTTCCAGTTCCACTCATCTTTCTTAATATTATTGCAATTATATTTAAGTTATTACTTGGATAAACGTAAAAAAAAAATAATAAACTTTTTCTTTTGTCTTTTATATATTTTTGTAATTAAAATGTGTTTTATTCTAATACTTAGAAGTCTCTACACTGTCGCATTAAGTATTAGGGCATGCCAAAATGCTCTTAACGCATAAAATGTGTAAGTGATCTCCATTATTAATCTGAAAATCCCCGCAAAAGTACGTCACGTACGTGAACGGTGCGGTATCTATACAACACAAAATCTGATGAATTTACTAATATATGAATTGTTTATAGTTTTTAGCACATAATTCATTAATGATTATGAATTCATCATTATTTTTTAAAGAAAAAACGTTGCCCGTGACAAAATGTCGTTTTAAAATAAAAAATTACTCGAAATCCCAAAAAAGTAAAATCTTTCATCTTTGTCACACAAAAATCGTAAAACAAATTCACGTTTCTCTTACTGTTACTATAAAAACAAAGTGTTTTGTTACAATAATACATTTTATTCAATTAATAAAATAACTTTTATACACCTTCGATAGTACTACACTTAAATAGTGTAACTAAATAAGATTTTTTCGGCATGCCATATTTGAGAAAGGGGTATATATTACCTCTAGCTAAAATTTTGGGTAATTTTAGATAATAAGAAGAAATTCGTAGCCATTTGCGAGTTATACGATTAAAATTGAGCAGGGAAATATTCAAAAAATCACAATAGAACTGACAAATACTTGAGACCATAACTTGGACAAACTCAGCTAAGGATCTACCATATATTGGTACTTTCAAAATGTACAGAGAACACACAAATGAGAGGTTGAGCGTTGCACTGTGTTATAATTTTTTCACAATTATGACAATAATTTTGTAGTTCACACAAACACAAATTATTATCTCTGTCTCCCATTAATGCAAAGCAATTTTTTTAAATTTATTTAGTTTTTATATTAAATTAGGAGAAAAGAAAACAATACAACAACGAGTTATAAGCTATAATATGATTTTATAATTATCTTAAACGAAAATTGCAAATAAATAAGTTGTTTATATGCATTAAATAATAAAGTAATAATATCTCTATTATTTAAAATGAAAAAAATGGCAATACTTTTGCTTATAATTTAACAATAATAAAAATAACAATGTTTACTTAAATTTGTAAATTGAATGGCTATGCTTATACAAACTAAATGAGTGTATATTAAATAAAATGCCTTATTTTAATATATTCGATTCGATAATTATTAATTTTGGGCAAACATTTACGATTATGTTATTTCTCTGTTGTAATAAATAAAATATCTGTTTTTTTTTTAATATCACAAAACTAAAAAAATATTGTATATACTATTTTAACATTTACGCCCATATGTATCTATTATTGAATGTTTAAAATCCTTTTGCTAGTTTATTTACTTAATATAATATATAATAACGGTTAGATATTTAATACTTCTTCATATTTTATTCGAAAGCTGGAATGTGTCTGTGTATACAAAAAAAAAAAAAAATTTTTTTTTCTTTGCTGGTGTCTCTAAAATAGACTATAAAATAGTTCAGTGTTTCGACCCAAAGGTAGCAATGATCTCAGACAGTGAAGTTGTTGTGCCAATGACTAAGCCGAGAATACCAACAATAATTAAAATAAAATTACTGAAAAGTAACCAGACTTTGGCAATTCCTTTCTTGTGATACCAATGTGTGCAAATTTGAATTAAAGCAGGAAATGCTAGACCCAAAGCTGACAAGCAAAGAGCACCAAAGAGTGAGATAAACAACTCCAAATTGGGGATGGCAACAGCAAGTAAAACTGGAAATAAGTTAAATAAATTATTAGTATAAGTAAGAGTTATATAAATTTTATGCTAATATGCTTACATGTTACTAAAACCAGTCCAGTGCGCACAGCATATTCCCAGAGGATCTTCTTACGTTGTGGTCCCATCTTTCGCGCAACATAATCATTCCATGTAATATCAATAGCCACATAGCAAGCTAGGCCATGTGTTATGAAAATGGCAAATGCTAGCATGCCTTTGACACATTGAGCCAAGCTTGAATGAAATTTGATAAGTTAAGAATCTCATTTTTCTACGTTGTAAAACTTACATATCCTTAGCAGGTAAATTTAATGTAATCGAACCTTCTACTTCACTGCCATAATTCAAATAACCAAAAAGGCCCATTCCAACGTATAGAAAAACAATGAGTATCATTGAAACATTCAAAACCCCACAATTGCCGCCAAATTTCTTTGGTGTTTTCATTTCATTTTCCAGCGGCAGAATAACACCAATCGCTTCCAATGCAAAGAGTACCGTTCCAAAGAATAAGGGAAAACCTTGCGCAGTACCGAATGGAACTTTTTCATCAGTTGTAATTGGTTCACGGAATATATAATAGCATATTATGCCAAATGATACCAGTGTGATTGCATTGGCCATGGTGGAGAAGGGTGCCAGATACTTTAAATTACGCACCTAGAATACATATATTAATAAAAAATTAATATTAACAGTTTCCTTTTTGTTTTAAGTTTCATAAAACTTACCCAATTTATAAGGATTAATGGCAACAATATAATCACCATACATAGACGTACATCTACCGGTTCATCCAAATAATAATCAGCTATAGATTTAATATTTGATGATACGAATACCACGTAAACGCAACAAGTTCCAAGTTGATATATTAGTAAAAATGTATTTACCACATGTCCAATATAGGGTGCAAATGTTTTGAAGAATGCCGGTCCTTCGCCCATAGCTGTTTCAGCAACGCCAGTATAAGTCATGCTGGGAACCTGAAAAAGAGATTTGAAGCTGTTATTGATACTTCCCACACTAATTATAATTTTAGGTGATATTTATATTATTAATCCAGAAATGCACAACGACCTATATGTAGTACACTCGAGAATGTTTTGTTTTTGGTTAAATATATACTCATTTGATTAAAATCAAATATTTCTAAAGTGCAGCATATATGACAATGCGCATATATGTGTTAAATCCATTTATGTTACAAATTAAAGACGATAGTAATCTTAATAGAAAATATATTTTAGATTAGGATTGGACAATTTGTTGAGTCCTCATAACATCCACAGTATTTTGGTTTTTCCTCTTATCATAGAAAGGCTTCTTATAACTGAGAGTATATTAAAGGGAATTCATTATATTTTTTATTAAAGTCGAAGACAAGACAAAAATAATTAGAAATCATTCGAAAATTTAACCAAAATTCGAAACTATTCTACAAGATAAAAGTTGAGGGAGTTACTTAAGAGCCATGTTAATAAATTGATAGCAAGAAATTTTTTGAAAGAAAACATCTTGAACTTTTCTTTAATTTACATATGAACGACTTTTCAATGAAGTTTCTAGAAAAGCATGGATAGTGTTCTCTTCCCTTCCTGAAGGCGGTTTTAACATGAAAATCAGGTTCGGTTCATACATTCATTAGTTACATCCACTTCCAACAATTCTTACCTTCTTGCGACGGCATAATTCATATTCAGCTTTAATCAATTGATGTATACAATATGTGCAAATAAAACCAATTATAATTGTGCCCAATAAACCCGTAATATAGCCAGCATTTTTGAAGGCATTTGGCATAGCCAAAATACCAGTACCGAGTGAACCTTTCAGCAAATGAAAAAGTGTTTCGGAATTGCTAAAAAAGAGAGATAATATTATCGCGTTTAATAGGAAATTATATAAGAATTCAAAATTTGTTTTTAGACATACGTTGTTGGATGCGTCACTTCACGATGCTCATATGGATTGTAGTCGTTCACATCTTTCGACTTGATACCACCCTTCTCCGTTAATTCAATGGAATATTTTGTTTGCTTTTCAACGATGCCATCGCTAACGAATGCCTGATTATGGTGTCCATTTTTACTCATTATAAAAATATAAATTCTTTGTGTAAGTTAAATTTTTGTTGAATCTTTTTTGGGTTTGCTAAAAACATAACAGAAAAAAAATAGAAACAATTAATAACGACAAGGCATTTCAGTGTTAATATACTTAAAATAAACATATTGTAGTAAATCTATACAATAGCTCCATAAAATGAAAATAAGAATCATAATAAAATAGTGTAATTGCAATTAAAACAAAAACCCACACTCAAAACAAAACATTAAACCATAAGACAATCGCAGAATTTGAATTAAGTATGGCAAAACATTACTAGGGAAATCCTCATGCGATGAGACGCTTTAATGATCGTTAAAGTGATCGCCATCGGGGTAATGATCATTATTTATTATAATAACTTGGTGCGGCTGTGCGAAGAGCGTAAATTAAAAATTCTAAAGAGAAAATATTTCGAATTTTTACCTACTGCCCTGCTACCATAGAAGACATACAAACAGATGGACAAACATATACGCGAGCTAGCCAGCAAGGCAAGCCAAGACATAACAAACAAACATACATGTGCAGATATGTTCATGTGTGTGTATGAGTTTAATGTACTCATAGTTCATGTTGCAGCTTCATCTGGATCATGCAGCGGGTAGTGGGCCACAAATGAATTGCTTAATACTTGGCACACTTTTAAATCTCATCGCCTTCTCTCTGTATACATATGAGGAAGAGATCATTTTTGCTGTTTTTGTTGTAAAAATGATGAGAAAAATATATGTATACATGTGTATACAAACGCTTAAAATAGATAAAAGAAATAAATATTTTTAAATTAAAGCGACAATGTCAAGTTCAATTCTTTACCCCAAAAAAAACGCAAAGAAAAAAGATTTACGAGTACTCGCTCGCATTTTATATATCAAACTAATTCGTGTGTATGTAGTGTAGCGTAGTGTACTATATGTACAACTAGTGCCCATAATGGTGCACCTCATTGCATGTCAATTGCAATTGTGTACAATGTACTAATGTGAAAAACGTGTTCAAATTCGTGATGTTATGCTCTGATTTGAAATGTGGTATAGAGAAAAAATGCAATGTTATTTTTATTGCATTTATACTCGTCCAACAAAAACCTCTTCTGAAATCATTCGTACGTTCAAATATTTGAAATCGATGGTTATTGTTTTTGAAAAATTTTCCATTGCATTTTGTATATATTTTTTACTACGTTTTATTTAGTAGTTTAAGTTTTGTTATGCAAAATAAAAGGGTCGCCGAAGCATATATGGTAGTGTAAAATGACTTTAAATATGCCTAAAAATTTCCACTGTTTTTATTTTAACACCTTTAATTTTTGGCACTGAAATTGTAAGTTTTTAAACTCAAGTGGAAAATTCCTTTGACGTACAAAGGCAATGTACAAGTAAATTGAACTCAAAATCTTTTCAAGATCTCTAAATAGTTTTTATATACACAATTCGAACAATTGAAGTGCTGCGAATTCTAAAGCGTACAAATATAAAAGTGAATGCAAATGCTTTTTATGACGTAATGGTAAAATTGTTTAGAAAATAATTAAATTGCTTGAATTCAATTGTCATTGTCATTCTACGGATTAAATGACAAATCAGAGGGTTCACTCTTTCCTCACAAATGGAACTTGTACGAATTCTGTTTAAGAGATCATTCTTAAAAGACCATTGACCAAAAATTTCCAGTTCGGATAGGTTTTTATTGTGCTTTGTTAATACTGGTCCTTAACACAGGTGAAAGTTTGTTATTGACCCATATTTATATATTTAAACGAATAGAATGAACTTACAGTATTATACCGGATTCAACTAGCTACAAATCCAAATTAAAAAACATAAAATTTGATATTGGATCCGACTAGAGCAACGGTTTAATCGGTGATCTCGCATTCCGACGCGCTTACTAATATGCTAACGCTACTACCAGGAAACACATTATTGAGTATGGCCTGATAAATAAATAAATCCCCCTAAACGCAAATTGTTAAAACAACTTTTTCTTATTGTATTGTCTTAAAAAAGACTCATTGATTAAGCTTAACTACATAGAAGCAGTATTAAGCAGTTTCGAATTTTAAACTGTTGCGCACCAGGAAGTACTCTAATTTTTCTATAAATAGGATAAGATTTATTAATTTTTCAATAATTAAATCATTTTAAAACAAGTTTGGCATTAAGCCACAATTATGCATGAAATAACCTAAGAATAGCCTCTTTGAATTCTATGCACTAAGCACTTGTTTTAAGAATTATTCGCGAAGATGTTGCCACATAAATTTGCTAAGTAAATTAAATATAAATATTTCTAAAAAAAAAAATATTTGTTGTAAATTTGTATTTGAACGATTTTTTGACTTTTAGCCCTAAAACCTATATGGGGTGCATAGTAACCCCACTACAAAATAAAAGTCCAATCATTCTACTTTTTACCTTTTTTGTGCGACATGAATTTTTTCATTATAACTATGATTTTTATTTTTGATTAATATGAATAATTAATTTATTAAACTAAAATAAAACTAGATTGTGTTTTAAAGTTTATCAAAAAACTGGGGTGTAGAGGAACCCCAAATAGATATACGTAACAAAAAACAAGGATTGTAGATTTAAAAGTCATTGCACGTCAAGCCTTAAAGTTTATTATGTATTTTGTCATTATGATTCGTATGTAAATGCTACAAAGTTGAAGGGTCATACTTAGTTATAGACTATATAAAATATTAAAACTGTATAATATTAGAGTTTATATCAAGTTTTTATTTGATTATGAAAATTCTCTACTATAGAATTTTACTGGTATAAACTTAGGGAAATGGCATCCCTAACACTGAATCTCGAGTATTCATGAATTTAATAAAATCTGATAAAATCTGTTCCATAAAAGAAACACGTGCAATAAGATCAAATAAAATATCAAAGAAATATGATACTCATTAACATATGTAGATTCACTTGAACAATGGCTTTAAACGATATATCGCTCGTTTGCTGCAAGACTGTCATAAGTCAAAAAACCCAATGTTTGAGAAAATTACATTTAAAAATTTCAGTGAAGTTACACGCAGTTGAACACTATAACGATACATTTTCTCCTCACGAAAAGTGCTCATAACATACAGTTGTAAAGAATTAAATAACAGTTATTTCTGTATAAATAATTTTAATTTCTTCTTTTTTTGGAGTTTAAAGTTTTCAATGATATTTCAATTCTACTCTGTAGAATGCTATAAGGACACAAAATCTTCTGACGAGAAGGTCATCAGATACCGTTATGATTTTTCACATAAGGTAAAGCATTTAATAATAGTTACTTCTGCATACTTAACTCAATTTTTTTTTTTTTTTGGATTATGAAAGTATTGCAGCAAACGAGCAATATATTTATTATTACAGATCATCTAGAAAGATTAAATTAAAGAATAAAATTCTTTCAACACGTTTGGTCTGAATCTGCAATATGATTCAAAACCCACTGTTTTGCAAGTACTCGACATATGCAGCTCTAAAATGTAGATTTCCAATTTACAAATTATTAACAAAGAACAAAAAGTGTCATTAAAAAAATTTAACAAAATATATTGAATTGAACGCTTTGAATCATTAAAGTTGTTTTAATATTCTAGTGTGTGGTTGCTTGATATGATATCTGCTCAAAGACACTTCTAAAATAAATTACAAATATTTTAAGCATAATACCATAAAAAAGAACTAAATAAATTGTACATACACATACTTGTATACCTTGAGTTGAATTTATTGATGAAGGTTAATTGGGAGTATTGAACTCACAAGTATCTTATGAAAAAAAAAAAAATAAATGTAAAATAATAATGGAAATTCACGTGCTGCTAAATAGTGTAAATGAGAAGAAGTGATTATTTATTAACAGCTTACTAACTGCAACTAATTAAACAAATGTAACATTTATTAATAATAATAGAATATTAAAAATACTTGTTTTTTCGTAATACAATTTGAATAAACTGTTAACAAAGCCAAATTAATTTTTCATACTTATGCACATATTTCTACATTATATTGAATACATAAATAGTTAACTACAATGCATCATCATTAACTTTGAATTTAATTGAGAGAACTTCTATTAGTTCAAGGTTTATCTAGAATTAATACTTCGAGTTTTTTTCGATGGATGTTCTGTAAATTTCATATAAGTTTTTAAATATTTTGAATAATTCATGTTCTTTTGCGTGACCTTTTATAAATTAATTTGATTTATGCTTTATTTTAATAATATATAAAAAGTAACGGGAAAACTTAAAATCTACTTCCGTGGAAATAATAATTAAGTATTCAAATTCTGAACTCGGAACATCTTTATTCCGTAATTTAACATCGTTGTGTTGTAACAGATATTATTATTACTTCAGGTTTATATCCTCATTGAAATATAACATATAATTATATTATCTAAAACAGTGGCTAACAAACTAAAAGTAAAAGCAAATTATAAACAAAATAAACAACACTAAATAACATGTTTTTCCCCCAGAAAATATTTAATTTGTTGCAGAAAGATCTTAATTTTATTGGTGATATATCTAAAAAAAAAACGATGAAATTCATCATTTAACGTTTGGTATAATACTCCGGAAATATTTTATGAAGATTTCTGTAATTAAATCACAAATACAAAAACACATACCCCCATTATTGTTATGATTTCCATTAAAAACACCAAATGCAACCACTTCATATCATAAGGTTTGAAAAAAAAATTCCATCCTTCAAAATACCTCAGAAAACTAAAGTTGTCATTATAGTAGATGATTTAGTTTATCAACTATCTTGTTGGTGAACTAAGTCTGAAGACAAGTTCTAATTTCCCTGATTGTTAATAAAAAATATTTGCTAAGTTGACAAAAATATTAATTTTTATTAACTTAATTCACATAATATTTGCACAAATGAGAAAATGTTAGTCCACGATTGGCCATACTGCTTGATTGCTAAAGGTAAACAAATTTTAATTTTTTCTTAAGTTCAATCATTTTATTTGATAAGTAGTTTTGATACACTGCCTGCAGACAATGGGATCTCGATTAGATACTAAAAGAAGCTCTCTAGCATCGTTCGTCTGCTATGACTAAGAAATTCAATGATTGAATTCAACTTTCAGCGTCCTACATATTTTGTTTTGTTTGGAATTGTTTTTGTCTCAAATAATTCCGGAGGGCTTAAAAAATTTAAATTATGTGTTGCCCAATGTAAACAAATTAACAAAATTAAATATTTTAAAAAGTTCAAGCTAAAAAAACTGCGTAAATTTACTTATCATAAATTTGCATAATTGACGATCAAAATAAATAAACAAAGCATTAATTGAAATAAGTTGTTGTCTTTGAGATATGTGTGCAAAAAACTTAAAACCAGTTACATTTTTGCACACCTTCTACTCGTATTTCAAAAAACTAAACGAAAAAAAAGTTTATTGATTTATTCACAATCGTTTTCATTGCCAAAAATTCTAATTTTGTCGAAGTATTGGCCAGCCAACTGCCGCGGACTGCTTTAAACTACAACAAAGTGGTTTGTTTTACTATTGAATGACAGTAGAAAAGAAGAACAATTTTTTCAAGACATGCAATACTTTCTTTGTAAAACCTATAAATTAATCAGGTTTTTTTTTTATTGTTTTCTATTTGAAACTTGAAATGCGCTAGCAAGAAGCACATATTGATTAGGGTGAAATGAAAGAATTTGTTTTCTCAGGAACACTTGGGAAAGCTAGAATTTCATGCCAGTAGTAAGTGGGTAAATTTTTATTTGATTTGGCCAACTTTAAGGTTAACATTATGGAGTTAAAGTTGATAACGGGGGTGAATATTTTTAGCTTTACCTTTGAATAACATCATCAGCATCTAGAGAAACCGTTCTGCTGCAAATTTCGTGCGATTCGATTATAAAAAAATAGATTTTGAGAAGCATGCTTTTAACTTTGATAAACATGGTTTTAACTTATTTGAATACTAGATTTTGCTCGATTTAATCAAAACAAAAAAAGTTCGTTCCCAACTTTGAAAGTATTAGTGACATCAGGTGTTAACTTTCCTAAGTGGTCCTGAGAAATAATAATTTTTTCACTCCATCCTAATATAGATATTAATAAAAATAAATATTCATAGACTTAAAGAATTATGCAAAAATTAAAAAAGTCAAAAAAATTTGACGTCATAAAATTTTTGTTGTATCTTACTTCTTGAATGAAGTTTGTGAATATTTCGAAAAAATTTTCCATTTCATATTTAATTTGTTATCTACCATAAAATGCTTATATAGCTAGATACATATGAATAAGAGTTAAGAAGCATTTAACTAACTAAATGAAGTAAAATGTTGTGGTCTATACAGGTTGTAAATGTGACGTACATAGATGTTGTAAACAACAAAAATTTTCCACACTTGCGATATATTTTCCTTATCTTTTGTTATTGTTAATAAGAAAAAAAGATGCTACTGTAACATATTTTATTTTTTATTTTTCAGCGGTTGATTTGCATATGCCACCCAGTATATTGTCTTTTTATTAGTTTTTTAACTATAAGGAATTTAACTATATTGTTGTCTTTTGTAATTTTAATATTAACACGTTTTTAATGCATTTTTCTGTTTTTTTTTTTTATCGAAGTGAATTCGTCTTTTTTATTATTTGGTTGCAGTAATTAAAGAATTGTGTGGTGAAAAATGCAATTATTTACTGTCGCTACATACAGCGCTTTAGTCAACAGGTATTTATTGGAATATAGTAAGTATAGTTTTTCAATAATGTTACGAAATAAAATAGGTTGAAATGGGAGCAGCTATTTTTTATTAAACCTATAATTAGCTACTACAATATGGAATTATTATTACAATACGTAAAATATGAAAAATTTAAATCATTTAAGAGTGCGCATGAAAGTGAAAAGGAAATGTAATATTTGAATTGCATAGATATAAACTCTACATATTTTTATTAAATAATGGTTAAAATACCGATATCATTAATGTCAATATTTTTACCTTGATCTTTATTTTAATATGATATAATTAGCGTTACTGAAATTGAGTTCCAAGAATGGAATTCATCCACGTGCTAAATAAGGTAAATAAAGTTCTTGTTTATAAAAGCAATAAATTAAAGAATACAGTTTTTCGATGGATGGTTGCATGAATGAAAGCAACTAATTATATAAGAATTTGGTTTAATAATATTCATACAAAAAGCATAAAGCTTGGTCTAGACAGTTGTGCCATAATGGTAATAGTAGTAGTAATATTGACACAAGCCCAAAAGAATCAGGATTTCGCAAAAACAGGAGTTTAAACTTAAAACCTGACCAATTAGCTTTTAAAAAATACAAAAACGTTTAGTTCTTTTAATTTGAACTAAAATTATTTTAAAAATATATCTTAATATTTTTCTTGCAAAGTGAAAACTTTAACGACCCTCAAATTGAAAGATCTCAGGTTTTTAAACCATTTTCAAAGTTTAGATAATCGTTCTTCAACACTTTATATCTTTTTAATTTAACATAAGACTTAGTCCACTAGGGAAGGCTATGCTTTTTTCTCAATATTTGAAAAAAGATATGAAAAATTCTACTATGATGCTGATTAAAAGAGATTACTTGTTAATGGTATAGAATTATGTAGGACTTAAAAAAATTAGCTTGTCTTATTGATATTAACTTCGAAAACCGAAACCGAAAACAAATTATTAGTTATTATATACTTGTTGCTCTCCAGTTCAGTTCCAGTGAAAATAGTTTAAACTACTTAAAACTTACAGTTCTACTGCATTGTTTCGCTGATTGCAAAAAACAATTGCAAACAACTTTTTATCTAAATTTATAAAAAAAAAAAAAAAAAATATGAACTCAAATAGTTTCGTCATTAAAAGTGAATCATTAGTAGTAATTAAATCTGCTTCTTTCACTTTACAAACATTTTTAAGCTTTGCAATTCGTACTTTAAATTTATTTTTAGCGTTTTTATGTTTATATTTCTTATTTTAGCTAATGACAGACAATGTGCGACGATGATGTTGCTGATGATGTCTTAGTTAATTTACGCAATACTTCCGTTTCCGTTAAAAATATTAACTAGTGCAAAAAACTGAAGCGCGTGTAATATTTAATTCTTAATTTTTAAATTTCAAATTATAGTTTTCTTCTTAGTTTATGCAAATGAAAAGTATGAAATTAAAATGAATATTTTTATATACCAGTAGCACGTAGTTTGTCGTTAATCTGGTATTTTCCAGTTGTATCCAGAGCTCGCTGTATTTTATTTTACTTATGTTAAGTTAAAATATGGCAATCAATATAATGTTGTTTTTTCTTCGTTTAACTTTTAACCTTCGACTTATTAGATGCACAACTGTAAATTAATGCTTGAATGGCAATTTAATTATGTATAAATGAAAATCTTTTTTGCCTTTGTTCTTTTACCTCTTTTCATAAAATCATAAAATCACTGTGGTATAAAATATAATTAAATAAATATATTCTGTAGTATGAAGAGGTTTTTATTTTCAATATTTCACTAATCGTATGCACAGGTATTGTTGTATTTTATCGCGTTCGAGCACAATGTTGTTGTATTAATTCTTATTTTAGCTGTAGATGATCTGATCTGATCGTGTTGGCCGCTCGTTAACGACTAAATCCACTTTGCCGTGGGCCTCAAAGTTTTAAGTAACGAAATAAACCCGTGCAAAGAACCAAAGTCAAAGCGCACTTTGCGCGTAAGTGGCATACACAGTTTCATTGTATGGGGATGAGTATGATTGTGTATGTTTGTGGCTTGCTTGTATGTGTGGTTTTGCTTTGGTGTATGTGTGTATCAGCAGTAGCTTTAAAAATTTTGAAAATGAAAATATTTTATAGGTACAAACACACACAGATAAACACACTCACTATATATATGTATGTGGAAACTCACTCTGTGTGCTGCTTCCGATAGAACTGAATGAATTGAATTGAATAAAAATGTGAGAAATTTACGAATACATTTTAATTTTAGTTTTATTTGCATGAAAAATAAAATCATCATACCTTCTACAGTTGATTGTAAAATTTCACTTGAACTAAATTATTTGAGTAAAAAATTAACACACAAAATTGCATATAGGGCAAAAGTAGTTTGGATCGTCTCCTTCCTCTTCAAAGTAATCAGTGTACCTGGTGGATCCATATGTTTCCGAATAGTGATCACATTAATATATGTATTTCTTACTTTGATTTTGAAAAATCATTGGGCTATTGGTTAAAAAATATTTTTAATAGGTGCATCAAGAACCTGATGAAGAAATTAGCCATTTATAACGCCTCGCCTAGTGTAAGTATCAATTCTGGTCGGATTCAGACTTACCAAATGAGATAAGCATTTTACGCATAAAGATCAAGCCAGTGGAAAATAGAATAGAAATATCCAATATCCATATCCAAGTTGAGGATCTGCAAGACTATATAGGACTCAATTCAAACTATCAACCCTTATTGAGTATTTAAATAATTAGCAGTTAATTAATAAATAAATTTAATAAAGATAACTTATTTTATACAACGAAATACTTCGAGATCAGTATCATAAGATCAAAATTGTAAAGTAAATATAAAATAGATATGCGATTTTTATTGAAGTGAAAACATCACTGCTCTTACATATATCAACTTTCTTGCAATCACAGCGAAAACTAGAAATTATTTATGAGTTAAGGGAGCAAAAAGTTGTTTATTTTTAATTCTTGCAGTGTAGTGTAATAAAATAAAAAAAATGGTGAAACGTGAAGATATGAAACTTTTTTCTTTTTAAAGGTTAATGTCTTATTAAGTAGTACAATATGTTTGGGATATTCTCCCAAAGTTTTTTTTTGTCAATTGGAGTAAAAGTCTAAGAGATAGAGCCTTGGGAAGTTCCGCTCATTAGGCCAGGTTGGCTGAAAACTGAAAACTTTAATCGCGTTTTTCTTAAAACTCTATTTTTGAAGTAGGTTGTCATGATTTCTTAAAAAAACACTGCTTCAGGATAAGACTGCCTAGTCCTTAAACGAAGGATTTTTTTTTATCACATTATCAAATTATACCAAAAATAGTATTTTTTGTGCACAACTCTGCTAAAAATTTAAATTAAAACTTTTTTTTTCTTCGTCCAAGCAGAAGCTATACATATCTACTACCAAAAAAATTTTGTTTTTTAATTTCAGATTAATCTATTATGAGTTATTTTGACAACGCCATGGGAACTTTATTCTGAGGGGTCACAGGAAATAAGGTCCCAATGGCTGAATTTTCCAAATTATAAATAAATAAATACAAAATAACAGAAAATATACTTTTTTTAGTCTTCGAAACCCATGTTTTTCCTTAATTTAAGTAATATAATTGATATGAAATATGTGTGCTCTTGTAACACCTGATGAAAACGTGGAACACACGTAAGAAATTTAACAGCTCAATTTAATTTTTTATTCCAGGCATAAGAGTGATCGTACTGAGCTATACGGTCGGAAATTTTGTAAATGGGATATTCTAAAAAATACAAGGGGCTACACCCGCCACTGTGGAATGACCCTATTACAATAGTTATAATAGTTTTTTTTTACAGTAAAAATTAATTTTTGCCAAAGCAATGAAATTGAAATTATTTGGCTGATTCATTCATTTATATTAATTGTTTTGCATGCGAGAACTTTACGCAAGCGATGTATGTATTTTGCTGGAGCAAGTCTTTAGGCAAATTACAAGATCAGACATAGCCTTACTAATTATGCGTAAAGCTTAATTATAGAAATCACCAGTTTTACTCATTAGTGACTATACCATCAGAGTTGAGAAGTGAAACCATTATAAATTTAAAATCCAGTAAAACTCAAGATTTAAGAGATAATTTTAAAGGCATGACCATTTCAAATTGTGAATGACTTCGTAAGCACGCGTGCAATTTAAAAAACTAAATTTTGATGAGTCACTTGTCGAAAAGTAGGAAATACATGCAATTCGATATAATTCACACTTTTCGTGTGTTCTTCATCAATTCGTCAAGGTACGTAGATTTTGGTACATGTAAATTTTGAGAAATTTTATAGTTTAAATATTTGGCTGGTGGTTAATATACTAGGTTGATACGTAAGGTTCCCGGATTTGTCATTCGGCATGTGCCCAAAATATATCTTGCACAACATGAATAGATGCGAAAAGCTTGGTCTAGGAAGAGGAATAAAATATAGGTAAGGATATACTTTTGAATAAAAGTTCGTTATTTCCCTGCACATTATAAAAGCTAACTAACGAAACAAATATTTATAATATTGTAGTGTTTTAATATGTATGTGTGTTCCATTATTAACAACCACTGTTGTTATACGAATTTCTTGTTGTGCTAGTCTATCCCAATAGAACCTTTTGTTGTGAAATTATGATTACGTTGGTCTTCCACAATCATGACATCAAATTTCTTGCTTCTACTTTGATTTGTTTGTCCTTTATTAAAGGATAAAAAACATAGCTATTTTCTCCAATTGTTTGATTTTCACATTTTCTTATCATTTATATACATATCTGATAAAAAAATTCCGGTTAGTAATAATTTAGTGCATTATTTTTCCAAAAATAGTGCAAAAGATTTCACTAAAAATGTTTGCACTAGGGTTTTTTGCTGGACTTCAAAGACAAACCTTTAAAAAAAAATTACTTGAGCAAGAAATTTCTAATATTCGGCAATTAGCAAACGTGAAGAATACCTAACAGAACCAAATACAAATAGCGTTAATAGTAATATCTGTTAAACATTTTATTTATGCCACATAAAAATGAATGTTGCATATACGCAGCATTGGGTATGAAAGAGTTAAAATTAGAAAAAACAAATGTATGCATGCTGCTACTAATTCTCAAAATTTTTAGTAAGTAATGAAAGTATACTAGTCATTAAACGTATCAAGCACACTATAAACGAAGATAATAACAATAATAATAATATAAAATATACACACCGTATACAATTTATTACGCGATCATCACAAAGAGAAAATTAAACATAAAAATCTATTAAGGTTTATAAGAGACAGAATAAAAAACAAGAGAAAGAGAGAAGGAATTCCCAAAAAAAAAAAAAAAAAAAAATATATAAATGTGTTTGCAATGTAGAGATTTGCAACGATTCGATTTTTCACTATTCATAGTCACCTAAAAAATTTTGAATATAAGTGCGTATTGCTCATTAAAAAGCCACTACTCTGATATACGCATATTAACGGCATTGGTTGTGTATTTTGCTACCCTTTGGTGCATAACAATAGCTGCACCTATATTTTGACTATTCACTGGTTTTAAAAGATTGTAGAGTAAATTCAATAATTTATTATGAAAGAACATTAAACTGAGTTAAATGAAAATCTTACAAGTATTTGTGGATGTACCGTTAAAATCAAGTTTTGTTTTTTATTGGTGCATAACTGTAACCGCATTATGATATTTTTCATTTCACAGAAAACGTTGGTGAGTCACGGATGGTTTTTCTTCCTTTAAATATTTTTTTTTTTTAATACCATAGGTACTAAACGACGAGGAAAAATTAAGGTCAGTCTTATATTTCGAACAACTGCTAGAAAACTTAATACATCTAAAAGTCTAATTCAAAATAATTTAAGGAAACGAAATCTCTATGGCAAAAAAAGGTGGATCAAAATCAAAGCTTTCGGAACAGTTACAAAAAAATCAAGAAAATGTGGACACCGAATAGCGAAAGAATGTTGCTTATGTTTTGAAGCATTGTATACACATTGTAAAACAAAGATTAAAGCCCATGCCCAAGTTATTACCTCGTCATATTGAAAACTTCCTTAAATTCGCAGGAAAACAGTTGGGAAAAAGGTTTGCTATTTATGTTGCATTTTTTAATACCATTTTGACATATTTTCCGATTTGAGGTAATCTTTCGACGAGGATAACTTAAATTTTGACGTCCCGGATGGGTCTAACTTATATTAGAAAGACTTCAAAAAAAAACTTCATTATTAAAACAAAAGGAATTTTTGTGGAGGTACCTTACTGACTTTGGGAGCTTTTTGCTGTAATAGAATACTGGAAATAGCTTTTTGAATAGCCGATTGAATAGATTTTTTAAAATGCCATGGTTACAGTTACACAACGTTAAAGTTCTGAAATAGCCAGTATTTTCTTAGGATAAAAAAACCCAATAGAAAAAGTTTGTGGAATTTAAATTAAATGAATTTAAGATAAAAATACACAATACCAAAACGTTTCAGAGTTGAAAAACGATGTTGGAATCGATTACTCGGGGCATTCGAACAAACTTGATACACAGCGCGTAAAATCGGGTTTTTTAGCTAATTCAAAATGAAGGTTGCTCAACATAATTTTGGATTAATCTTTTACTTATTGTGTTTCATATAAATTATGTAATATACCACCTTGATCAAAAAGTTCCCTGAATAACCACCGTGTGGCGCTCCCATAGTTCCGACTTGAGTTCTGTTTTTTTGTTAAGTTGGTACATCTGTTGTTGATATTCCCTCTAAATCTTAGCGTTATAGCTTGACATTTGCAAAAGTTACGTAGCCAAGAGTACGTACATCTATCTCTGTGTGTGTTGGCGATTTTTTACAATTTTATTAAATTGTATTGTATTAAATTTTGCGAAAAAAAACGGATTTAATGGTGCGCGAACGTTGAAAATGTTGGAAAAGTGTTTCGGCAACGATTCTCTAAAGAAAACGGTCGTTTACCAGTGGCACGAGCGGTTCAAAAGTGGTCGTCAATCGAAGATGATGAACGCAATGGCAGACCATCGACATCGAAAACCGACGAAAACGTTGATAAAGTAAAAGAAATTTTAGTCAATAATAGCAAATTAACCATCGGAGAGTATTATTTGTAGTAGTATTCGCCGAAAGAGACCAGAATTGTGGACAGAAAACTCGTGGATTTTGCACCATGATAACGCACCGTCACACAGTGCCATAAGTCAAGCGCTGGCATAAGTGTGTTGCAGTCGATGGGGATTGCTTTGAAGGGGACAATATAGATTTAGATGAATAAACTTGTATTTTAACTTTCTAAATAAATTCCGGGAACTTTTTGATCAAGGTGGTATGTTATGTTTATTTGTTTGTGTGGTTATAGTTATAAGACAATAAAAAACAAAGATTGTATTTTAACTTATGCAAATACTTTGAGATAATTTTGAATTAACGTAGTTTTAGTTCTCTTTCATTAAAAAATGTTAGATTTATTCTGCAATCTCTTACAACCAGTAAGTGTGTTAAAATATACGTGCGGCTATAGTTATCCACCATAGTGTATAAATATCAGTCGAAATGCTTATGAGTATAATGCATATATTGTTTGATTTACTGCTCTGCATTGTTTGCTTTAAATTATTAGGAAAATTCTTAGGATCATGTAAATTATTGAACTCATTTAAGTATGTATAGTGTATTTTTGTAATGTAGGGATTTCTTAAATGTGCAACATCATCAAAATTAAATAATGTGAAAGTAAATAAAATATGTAGCAATGAAATTAACAATGCAATTTTATGATAAAAAACAGTTATTTAAAATATTGAACCTACGTAATTTTTTTTTAATTACTTAATAACATCTTATTTCTTAAATGTACAATGTAAAAATATAAATATATAAAATATGCATAAATGCAGAGCCGTAGCCAGAATTTTTTTCGGGGGGGGGAGGGGGGGATTTTCAGAAAATATTCATAAATAATTTTTATCAAACTGATTTTGAAATACAATAAATTAAGTCAATGATACATTTGATGGGCCCTTTAAAATTAAAATTTTTGGAAAAATTTTCCGATTTTTTTTAATCTTAACCTCAAAAAAATGGCCAAAAGTGATAAAAAATTCCCAGAATAATCAAATTAAATTTTTTCAAATAAATATTATTCAATGTGAATTCTAGTGCTTTTTTTTGTTATCGTGAGGTACTTAATTTCATCAACTCATTGACTTCCCACTACTGATGATGTACCCAACCTCAAAAAAATTACCAAAAATTGTCGTGGGGTTCAAGCAAGTCTTATTTTACAAGGATTCGATAATTTTTTCTATTTTTATTAATTTTTAAACTTTTCAAACTGATTCAGGACGAAACCTTAAATCAAAAACAGTTACTGACCCAGAAAAACTATGAATGCAGGAGTGCTCAGTATCACCTTCTCTTTTTGAATCCATAGTCAAAACTCATGTCAAAGAAAACAAATCGGATTTGATCGCATAGTGTAACTAAGATTTCAAATTTATTTTTTATATTTGACTTTTTAGAAAAAAAACCGATGGAAGTAAAAAATATCGTTAAATAAATTTTATTTTGACTTTTTTTCCATCCATTGGCAATTAATCTCAAAAATTAGAATAAAGTTTCCACATTTCGGGGGGGAGGGGGTTGGTCAGAACCCCCAAAACCTCCCCCTAAATACGGCCTTGCATAAATGAAATTAACAACAATACATATCGCTCATTTACTAAAAGACTGTCATAACTCAAAAAAGCAATTTTGCAGAAAACGCGTTTAAAATTTTCAATTGACTCCCATTTTGCAGAAAAAAGAAGAAATCTTATAGTTCTTAAGCGCAGAGTATACAAGATATTAATATGGAATTTTTACACAATATGAAGCGTGATATAATGAATAATTCTGCATCATTAACTCAAAATTCGTATTTTTTGATTTATGACAGTCTTTTAAGTAGTAAATGAGCGATATTTAAATCATACTTATTTTGCAGCGACTCAAAGAGAGTCAAACTTTGCAACGTCATACATGATGTTGAGCTTTAGTATCAGGCATACTTCAAACTTATAGCGCGTATGAGATTCGCCATCGTTTCAATAAGTGTCCAAACTTAGGGAAATAGTATCGGTACTCGATACTTTGAGTACTCAATACTTTTACCTTGATACCCGATACTTTTTTCTTCGATGCTTTTATTATGAGTACTTGTCTACATTGATGCTAGTATCGATTTTCTATACTTTTCAAAATTTCCACTGCAAAAATTAGTACTGAAAAATGCAAATGAAATCTAAATTAGACATACAACTTGCAACTTGTACTGTTTTGAATATATGTATAAAGTAATCAGATGATGCTAATTTATATTTGGAAATATATGCTATAAATTGTTGAACAGAGATTCGATTGGCATTATCTCCCTAAATACAAAAATGGCACAACTCAAAATCAAGAAACGATAAAAACTGCTTTTGCTTAGATGCATACAAAATTTTATTTTATAGAAAGTAAAATGTCCTCATAATAAAATTAGATACATTATTTTGCATAAAATAAGTTTTTTTGTAGCAAAAATTTTCAATTTTGAGTTGAGCCACTATTGTAGTTAGGGTGCAATATGTATCGAAATATCTAAATTTTTTATATATTGTTTTATATACATAAGTATTTGTATTCATTATTTATTTATTAATAAAAATTAAAAATTTACAAATTATTTGCAAATTTTGTAAGCGCATTTTATGATTTTTCTTACATTAGAATCGAGACCCGATACTTTAGGTATCGAGCACATTTATGTTGATACTTTTGAGTACCCGATACTTTTCGGTCGATACTTTGAATGAGTATGGTTAGGTTGGAGTGGCAGAGTGGCAGAGAAACGCACTTAGGAAAAAAATGAGTACAGTATCGATACTTTCCCCCCAATACCATTTCCCTATGTATACTTATAAATGCAAGAAATTGTAAATCATGCATTGAATAAACTCAGGTAACCAGTAACTACTCATTGCAGATCTCTGAGTTTACATTAAATAAAATTAAATTGTGGGGAATTGTGCCACACAAAATGTAAAACATACAAAACTAAATAAGCTACATACATACTGGTGTAGTTTGTTGTATATATTCATGACATTCATATATATCTATACACAAATTACTCTAAAGCATACTGTGATATTTTGTGTGCTGCTTGATAATATGGTGATGTTTCAGTGATGATACAGTGATAAGCAATTGAGATGCTAAACTAATAAAAGAATATTTATTTACGAGTATGTACAATAATAAATATATTTTACCCCATTATCAAAAAAAAAACAAACAAAAAAAAATTGCCATGCAACGGTACTTTATGAATGTTAATTTTTTCATTATTACCAAAATTAGTTTTTATCACTATTATAATTTTCTTACTTTACTGCCTTCAAAAGATGTTACTTTTCTCCTTTTTTTCATTTTTTTCTCAAATGTTTCTTATGTTTTTGTGAGAAGATGTTCATCAATGTATATTTTTTGTATTTTTAAAATACAAAACAAAAATGAAACCTGTAATTTTTCTTATGCCACTGTGAGATTTCATTAAAAATGCGCAATTACTTTTTCGTACACTCGGTTGAAAGTTGGAATTTGCTGCATCACCAGTTTTTGGGATTTTTTTCTGCTATGACTGATATTGCTCCTCTTTTTTTTAATGTTTTTCATACATGAGCTGAATATTTTTGTGTACTCAAGGAGGTACAATCATCGTATGATGATTTCTGATTTCTTCAAATTACAGAAATATCTGCCAAAAAAACAAAGAAAAACAAAACACAAGCCACAAAGTAATGCAGTAAAAATTTTGAGAAATATTTAATTTGTACAGGTAATATGGCGTATAGATATGCGAATATATGAGTATACATGTTTATTTTGTGAAAACAAATGAAAGCTTTCACGTTTAGTTTCCATTATTGACAGAACGAGTATGTATGTAGAAGTTAATTGTTGCAATTACATTTTGTTTTTTATTAATTAATTTTCATTCTCCAGTAAAATGACATAGCTTTTTTAATTCTGATAAATCAAACTGTAATCTTTTAATTTTATTTTGATCGTTTCTTATTAATTACAAGCTTAAATGTTGGCCCAAACTCCTGTTAATATATTATATGACCAATAATTTTGTAGTACATAAAACGTGGATTGTATTTTAGTGCTTATTGAATTCGGCTTTAAATTATGATCGACTTAAAATAAATTCCAATTCCTAAGAAGTAGGAATTACTACAGCATAGAAATCAACTTCTAAAGATTTTTACTCCCTTCTCGAAAGTTCCTTTTCCATGCAGTTTCAGGTCTATCTATGGACCCTATTCATGAATATTTTAGCATATCTGATTTGAGTACTTTTTTTTTTTTTACAAATTTCCGATGAAACATACCAAACTAAATAAAAACGTCATAGCATCAATTGTCGTTACTCACAAACATATGTACAATACATTCATACATAATTACATATGCATGTTCATATACTCAGTACGACCGTTTAAAATAATTAGTAATCATCGCGTAAAATACGTTGAATAAGATCACATGAAAAACATTTTAATGAAATTCCACGAATTCTATACAACTGCTATAAACTCACAGACCAATTTGATTGGAGGTACATACGCTCGAGTTACGCTCAAATTTTAACTATTAGCACTTGAAATGATTTTCTGTTTGCTTTTCAACTGTCCTTTTTTCCATTAAACATTACTTCATTTAATTGCAAATTGAATTGATCAACAAATCAAATAAACAATAACAAATAAAACACTACCTGTATCAAGTATTAACACCTTCTGTGACGTCTGAAGTTGGCTTACATATGTCGTAGTTACCTCGTATATGTAGCAGCTTGTCTATTATTATTGACAACAACAAAAGCTTTTTAATATACAAATCACACGCTAATCAAATTGTTGTTATGCTATTTATTATGGTTGAGCGGTTCCCTATTTGTTCATTATTGCTAGAAGACCGATCGATGACGTATTTAATGATCGATAACAAAACAAAAAATCATTGCAAAATGTTATTTACGGCATCAGACATCAATAAATTTGTCAATTTATATTCATACCTATACACATGAATGTATGTTAGTAGGTTTCTTTTATTTTATGCCGGCCTAAATCTAAGTCAATTGACAATTTTATAATTTTATAATGGGTGGTATGTCTGCCTGCTGTTATCAAAGATTTCATTATGTTTGTATCCTTAATAATATCTTGATTTAACAATTCTACATATAAATAACGTATGGGTGTTATAAAATAAAACCTTTAGAAGCTGATAAAAATTTGAAATAAAGAAAAATCAAATCAATGCTAATTAAAATTATATTTTTATGTTCATGTTATTAATGAACTTATTAATATTATTACAGTCAACGTTCGGTAATGTGAACATCCACTAACGTAAACATCCACTAACGTGAACAAAAGTCTGAAAGCTCTAAAACGTGAACGAAATTTGTTAGAATTTGTGTATCAGCTTTTGTGTATCAGATTTTAATAATTTCAGGAATCCTCTAGATATGTTTACTACAAAAACTTAAGAGAAGATAATTCTGTGGTAAGATCATAAAGTTTCCGTTATTTTTTCAACAATCGCAAACGTGAACAATCTCTTAAACGTGAACACCCTTGGTTTTTATTAGTTCACGGTTTCGAGCGTTGACTGTATATGATATAGAATTGTGTACAACACAACAGGAACGCGTGCCAAAGTACACTCTTAATTTTTGTTAGTTATCACTCAGAACTAAAAAAATGGAATTATGATAAAGAAATATGAGAGATTAGATCGAAAATATATTTTTAAAAGCTGCCAGTTTAAGCTTTTTCACCGATATTATTAATGGTTTACTTAATTAAATAATTTTCTGCGGGAGAAAAAGAATCACAAGTTTGACCTCAATGGCTCATTAATACACTGAATTTTAAACGAAAACACACTTTTTTTCTAATATTTTCATTGTTGATTGCAAAGCGAACCTAAATTGATTTTTTTATATCATAAAACTTGGATCTAATTTATTTCGAGGCATACCTAAAATAGGAAGGAAGGATGAAGGCTTCACAACAAATCTTTTATCATCATCTTCATCAGTTATTGCATCTTCGATTGGAGCATACGATCTCTACAAAGCATTTCGATCTAGTTTCGTTATTTGCTATCATCTTGAGTTCTTTATTTTTTTTTCGGAGTCGTCAGTCCCTTTTTGGAGCGCTTGTTTCCACATGTTCTTAGAGCACCCCCTCTTGCAGCTTAAATGAGAGTATCAGCTAAGAACTTTTCAATAAGATTCATTGGAGTACTTCAGGGCCTATCCAATTTCATCGCAACTTGCTGTAATTAATCATTGGTTCGATTTTGAACGTTTTGTAGAGGTTGGCATTACTTATTACGTTTGGTTACCAGGCTTTAAGTATTTGCTGCAAAGAAGCTTTGAGTTTTTGGCAGTGAGGAAGTCAGTTGTTAGCCAGGTTTAATAAGAACATCATTATTGATTTCCAGATTGAACGAAACTGCAGGTAGGCACCAGTGAATAAGCTGATCCAGGTCGGAAAATCACTTCTAGCGATGTCCTCACTAGATATTAAGCTTCAGAGGGTTCCTCATTCAGCATACAATTTTCGTTACTCGTGGTATTGATTTTCATTGCTTTTGTTTAATCAGTGCATATTTTGAGTCCAGCTATTTCTGTGATATTTAGTTTATTTAAATTTTGAATAAATTCATCCTGATTCCTTTCCTCTCATCAGGGCACCACAGAAGAATTAACTTTGTTGCAATACCCTCGTTTATTCCTTCGATGTGTGGCTATCATACAACTATTTTTACTATTCCTGTAATTTATTACAAATGCATGATTTGGTGTAATTCTTTTTGAATATATTATTTCTACTGTTCTTAACTCATAATTCAAGAACTCAAGACCAAGATAATAATCAATTTTTGGCAGTGAAAAATTAGTAAAAAAAACTTAATAAAAAAATTAATAATAATATTTAAATCTCTCATCATAAGGTGATCACCACGTATTAATAAATAGATACATATGAAAGTATGAAAATATATTGTTCATAGATCTATAAATTCATATGATTTTGTTTATTTTATTTAAGTGTTAATGGAAAAAATAATGAAAATGCTAAAATTAAAACTACGACGAATACGAGAAATTTTGACTTACTTAATGATTAATATTAAAATCAGTTACTAGGTAAATTTGATGATTTTTGCAAAATTTATTGTAAACATGTTTACTAATGATTGCAAAATATAATTAAAGCTTTATACAAAAAACTAACAAAAATAATGAAAACAATTAAATAAGTATTATGATAAATTCATTTGTATTGTACTTCAAAAAAACCTTCAATTGGAGGATATAAAAACCTCATACTATTAGTTTAGTTATCATAGTAAAAATCTAAATAACAAATAAAAAAGTAATAAAATGAAAAAAATAATAATATCACAGCAATTAGTGTGACAATTGGAAAAATACTTTCGTCGAATAAACGAGATGTACATACATAATGGCTTATTTGGGTATGGAGAAATTACATACTGAGTGGGATTATGAGTATCTAGAATTAAACCAGAAATTAGAATTAGTTGTTGTGGTTGGCTTTTTTTTTAACTAACTATCACACTAATTTGGCTAATAAATATTTAGATTTATTTTTCTTTTCACATATTTTAACTAGAGAAAAACTGTTATATTCATACTCACGCCACCTACATATTACTACAATAATAATGATAATAATAATGATGACGTTGATAATGACAACGATGACGATGATGATGTTGTGATACGATCATGTTACAAAAATAAAATGTTTTCTATCTTAATTGAAAGATTGCTCTGTTATTGTCATTCAGAATAACTTTTTGCGTAAATAATCTCCTTGAATGTATATCATTGGGACTCTCACTAAATTTAAGGTTTATTACAGATATTTTTAGAAATATATATGTATGTAAGGTAATTTAAGCTAATGAATGATATCTATGATAATGTGAAATTAGTTATTGTAGCCTACAATTTGTAGTACATGTATAAGTGTGAGATATTTTATTTGACCTTTTTTGCAGATTTTTATATGAAATCACTTATAATCATTTAAATTTGTTTTGTTATTACTGGTATTCACGCTTAATTAAGATTCCATTAGTAGCAATATTTGAGAAAAATGAACTCCTGGTTCAATGTAAATGACTACCTATAATAAATTCAGCTGAATTTTTGACAGAAAAAAAATTCGATTGACATTCATACAAATAAGTATTCAGAACGGTAGTGGTAGTTTTCTTTCAATATCTCTATTCAGTGAAGAAATTTGGAATCAAATCTTCAATTTTGGGTTTCGATTTCAAATATCAGTAGCTTATATAGGATATTGAAAGATTAAGAACTATCACTAAGATCACTGATGAGGAATCGTGGCGGATTCCGAAACGGCCGTCAAAATTGCTCATCTCTGTATACACTGTTGTTGTGATGACTACATATATACGTTCCTTAAGCCTGTTGTACATTACCTAAATTCATTGAAGTAGTTAAATCGGATTATGTTAAAAAGTTGAGTCATGTAGGGCCAATAAATATGACTTTTCATTGAGAAAAGTGTGCAATTCGGGAAAGTCATAATTAAAGATGAACGCGCAAAACCGGGGCTCCATTGAGCTATTATGTAGAAAGTTTTAATGACGATTTGAAGTAGGTACTAGCGGATCAATTTTAACCTCAATGAAAATCTGGAAATCTTATTTATTTTGATCGTTGGTCATCAAATCAAAAACAAATTTTAAGGGGACGAAAAAATTAAGCCTCTTTGAGTTAATATGTAAGTTGTTCAGACATTTTGAGTGTTGTTCTCGTTACCTTTTGCTTATCAATGAGAACCTAAACCTAAAGGTTTAACATCTTCCGTGAAAAATAACTCTGGCTGTTTAACAAACGTGGAGGCAAATCGTCAAAACGATTATATCCACAAAAAAAAATATATATGTATAAGTAACAATTTATAATTTGTGAGTAGCGAAGCGTGAATACCATGTTTAAAAAATTCCTGTAAAAATATTCATAATTCTTCAAGGCAAACAGTCAATTAAGTTGACATTCATTTTAGGGTGAAAATTATATTTAAAAATCTTGTAAGAAAAAATAAATACGTATGTTTGCGGTTCATGGTCAATTTAATATGAACTATGGTATTGAAACCTAAATGGGGCAGGTTTTTTATTTGAACCCAAAAAATGCTTGGCTTTCTATGAGCCTCAAAATATTTGTTGCTTAGTTTGCTTCTTCTAGTTGGCAATCATAATAATCAGAATAACAGCCCAAGATAATTATACTGTAGTAATCAATTTTTTAGCGGAGCTTCGAATGAATAAAGCAGTTTTTTGGAAAATGGGAACACACCAAATTTAAGCGGTATCTGAGTTGTACCCCATGTGTGTACTTATGAATACATATATAAATACATATATTTTACATAAATAAATATACTGGTATATATGCATATTAGGACGTACCAATTTTTTTTAAATACTCAGACAAAAATTCTATAGGTTTTAGATCCTGATCAAGTATGGAGAAAGTTTGGCTAAAAAATTATCCTACCCCGTAAGACTCGTAGCAGTTACAAATGTTTTATATGAAACTAATAAATAAAACGAATAAATTCATGTAGAATAGAAGAAACTTTTACGAATTTTACTGGGGGGGTTTCTTTTTCTTTCGGAGGATGCTTTAGAAGCAAGACACAAGAAGTTTAGAAAGTGTCGATTAGAAAGTACAAGAAAAACTTCTAGAGAAGCGTGCAATAGGGATTTGTTAGCGTGGCTTATTTTTGCTAACGAATAACTTGCAGTAAAAAACAAATGAACGAAAAAGATATTAGTCAGTTAATTTTCTTAGAGCCAGAAAATAGTGTTCAAGATATAGAAATTTTCTTCTCATCTGATTCCTCGTCACACTATGAAGGAGGAAATGAAAGCGAATAAATTTTAAGCAATTTATTTCATTTTAGTAAAATTATAAGTTTATATATTTAAAAAATTGTATTAATGAGTAAAATAAAATAGTTTGATAATACTTAATTATTTATGTATATTACATCAATTGAATGAATTACACAAAAATCATAAAAAATATAGATAATCATTGCACTTTTAATATATATCGTAAAATTCTTTGACTATATGGAGATGCCACACCTACTTTTTCGGTTTTGGTAATTTTTATAAATTGTTATCGTACTCCAATTTTAAGGCATGAGATTAGGTTCTACGACAATTTGAGCCATAAAACTGATTTAGGCGCTTATTTTGTACGGGACGTGCCACGCCCATGTTTCCAATCTAGACCATTTTTGTTTTAAGAAATGCCTACAGTATCAGTAGCCACTGCAAAAGTTTATTACTTCAAAAGTTTTTGAGATATTGTAATATTTTGAATCAGCTTATATGGGAAGTGGGCGTGTTCGTTAACCGATTTAGTTGAAATTCTCAACATTTCTTAAAATTTATCTAAGAAATATTTGTGCAAAATTTCATTGACCTACCACTACTCCTTCTATTTTTGTCCACCGGTTGTATGGATACGCTACACTTTGCGTCGTGGCTTAGTGGTTAGTATGTTGGACTGCCTGGGTGGCCTGGTTCACGACTTGGCCAATCGATACAGAAAAATAAAAATTTTCCTACAAGGCACCACCTCTTGGCAATTGTATAGGAAAAGCTTTTCATTTCGCCTGAGCATAAAATTGTAAGTTCATACCATTCGCGTATAAATATTGCTCGCACAACATGAATTTGAATTCAAAACGCTCGGTCTAGGCCCTCTCTGGGGTATTGTGCCATAAAAGAAGAGTGCCAAAGTATAAATTTATTAAAAGCGACATTAATTTGTAAGCAAAAAAAAATATACTAAAAAATTTTGTGAATGAAATTAGGGATTGTGGTTCATGGTCACTCTTATATGAGTTAGAGCAATGCAAGAGAAATAAGTTTTTATCAATTATACTTAATAGTTGGAATCTCCGGTAACATTTATAATTTCTTACCTCAAGCCTTAACTTTCTACATTTCCATTTCCTGGTTAGTTCCTATAATTTGATATGCAGATATCACCTTTATTACCTCTCATAAAATTTGTGATATTTCAGATTCTATTCATAAACAAAACACTCGAACTGCACACATTAAATTCAATTTGCAATAGAATTGTAAATTTTCTAATCAATCTCAATAATATTTTAATATGTTTATGTACACTTATGACCACACATTTCTATTCTATTATGTTTGCACATGTCAAATGTGCGTAATTTATTTGGTGAAGTTTTTTGGTGTTGTCGTAGTATTTCAAGGGCTCAATTTCCGTTTTTTCAATAACTATTATAATAATATTTTGCATACCATATATTGTACCACAAATAGTAAATTTTAAATGGGGAACAAACAAAAATTGAAGAATAAGACTAGAAATGATAATTTTGATTGTATGATACTTTAATAAAATTAGAGGAAGCGTGGTTATTTACTTTCTCTGCGTGATAATCTTTTATTAGCCTTTAAAAAAAAATTTAATATGAATTTATTGGTCACTTAAAAAAATCTTTCAAAGTCAACGCTCCAAAGTGATCTTCATTGCTTAATTGCTCCTTTATTTTTTCAGATTTTTAACTCTGTTTGGAATTTCCTGAAGTACTCAATTTGCAACTTAAGAAATATTTCAAGTAGGAGAATACTGGGATACCTGCATATTGTACTTAGCTCTCATGTGTTATTATGTTTACCTTCTAAAATTTATTAATCAATTAAAAAACAAAATGTAATCTTGGCAATTTATTTATTTATAATGGATAAAGGCTTTCAGGTTTTCAGTTTTGTTATCATTACAAGTGCTTGCTATTGGGACAGATACGAGTAGTTGCTTATCACACCAACCAAACCAATTGAGAGCGCACACTTACAAAAATACAATATTACAAAATTCATATTAATTATGAGTGAGATTAAATAAATATTAACAATAAATACTCAAAATTATATTTACAACAATCGTATACCTACATGCAATTAATTTTACATTATTGAAAAATTAAAAATAAATTGGCACGTGTGCCAAATTGTGATAAAAATCGTTTCACTTCAGTTTTTGTTTCTTGAAACAATATTCATTAAATTAAATAATGTATTTACAACAAAACCGCAACAAAAAATAAAAAAAAAAAACAAATAAAAAAAAGCAAATGAAAAAAAAAAACAATAATATAACCTTAAAAATATTTTATTTGCATTTATTTTTTACCAATATTAAACTCCAATTTAATTTTAACTCAAGTTGAATTGTGAGCAAATTTAATTATAATTAAAATGATGACAAAGCAACTCAAATGGTAAGTAAATGAGTATTTTTGTTTGAGCGGCCCAGAGCGCACCTCAATAGAATTAGAGTCTGATTATGAGTAACTGGGCTTTTTTCTCTGAAGTTTTTTTTTTATTTATTTAACTTTTGCTTTTGTTTTTAACAGTTGAATGAATGAAGTATATCTCTATATGTATTTGAGTTAAAAATTTTCGAATGCGTTTAACATTTTTGCTTGCTTTTTATAAGAATAAAATTTTATTCTGCGATTGATGTCCAACAACGATACACGAAACAATTCACATTTGTTTCTTAACAGTTTACTTCAGTTTGTTGTAATTTTTAAATATCATATTGGATTATTATTTATTTTACAATAAGAAGTGGTGGCAGAAGAAGGAGCAGAAGAAGTATTAGAAGAGCAACATGACAATTGTGGCATCGTCAACTAATTCTGCTGCTACGGCAGCAGATACCATTGTAAGTGTGATTTAAATGTGATTTAAAGAAAACAAAAATTGATAAGATTTGGATTATACCAATCAATGTGTTGGAATAAAATATATTGGTGATAGTGATAATATTGCATACAGTTAAAAAGAAAAACTCGATTTCAGAACTGATAATACCAGAATAATAAAAAAACAGTGAAAAAATTTAAAAACTACAATGATAATTTCATATAGGTTAATCCATTGTAACGGGTGCAACAATTAAACGCAAACTTGTATAAAATTAAATTTATTTATGAAATTTATTTATTTATTTATGAAGACATTAAAAATTGTGCTTTTTAACATTTTGTAGCTTCTGTTATTTAGTTTTTTAAATAATATTTTACTGGCTTTATTTCATACGTTTAATGCATTTTTAATGCCTTTCATAAATAAATTTCATTTATGTTTGTAAAAGTTTACGTATAATTATCGCACCCATTACAATAGAACAACTCAAATGCTAATCTTAAAAAAAATTATCATAAAATGTGTGTAATAATTTCGTTAGTGCTACTGAATTGAAGTGATTAGTAATAATAAAAAATTTTAGAAAAAATAGCAGCTGTATAAATTAAGATAAACAATTAAGTAGACAAAATAAGAACATTTAAGTTTTATCTCTTATCTAAATATGTGGATTAAGATTTATATAGTAATCCATTAAAAACTCAAGCCAAAAAAGTGATACTTTATCATATTTTTTTAAGCAACTTTTTGTGTAATGCAATGCTATAAACAAAAGGTTCTGATATAATATACATATATATGTATGTGCAAAGATGAGAAATGTATTATAATAACAAATAAGTGTTAAGTTCCTTAGAAAGTGATTGTTATGCACCAAATTTAAAATATTCCTAAAAAATTTGCTGAATGAGAGTCAGTGACTTTAATCGCCTTTAAAACCGCAAACGAGCTTTCCAATCCAAGAGTAACACTCTCCATACTCTTTGCATGCCTGCTAATTATTTAATTAAAATCTGATTCAATTATTTACTAAACTTGAATTGAATTGAATTTCATCTTAAAAAAAAAACTTGTTATTTATTTTTTTCAAAATACGCGGCATGAAAAAATTCCAAATAAAAATTTTATATATTTTGCATAGCTCAGTAAATGTTAAAAAAAAAAATAATAATAATATTTGTTTGCTCTTAAATAAATTTGAAATTCGTAGGTATTTAATTAAGAGCAAGCAAATATTTTTCTTTTTTTTTTAATAATTATTTACTGAGCCACGCACGTGCTTATTATTATAATTACTTAGAATACCATTGTGCATTAATTTTTAATTCTTTGAATTAACTACAGATAAATTGAAATTAAACAGTTTTTCAAGCTTTTGTGTTTTACCAGTAATATTTTTTGTGTTTTCACTGATATAAGTAAGGGAGTGTTCCCGGGTATGAGATGGGTTTTGTTTTTGAACCATAAATTTTCACTGGTTAAACCAAATCGGAAAGGTAATGAAAATGATTCCATTGACACCTTAAATTGTATGACCAATTTTCTGAGTATGTGTATTTTTTTCAACAAAAAATTTGTACCCGGGTATGAGACACCTACAAAAATCCACTAAAAATTGGAAAATTTTAAGTAAAAACCCCATAACTATTTATAAACATAAATTTATTTATTTTTTAGGCCTTCAGTGGCTAAGGTAAAAAGAGATGGTCGTTTTTATTCATCATCTTCCTTTAAGTCATCGTCTTCTCCATCCAAATCGCTATCGCAATGTTCGCACACTTTAAATGAACAGGCCGCTTGCATGTGATTCATTTCATGAACGATTTTATTTTTTTGGGTTGACATGGCTAAAAATACAAAGAAATTGGATCAAAACACTAGTTAAGTGGTGTCTCATACCCGGAAAATAATGCCATTTTGGGAATAACAAAAAAATTGGATCGGAAAATATACGAAAAACATTACATGTTAATGCATTACAATCACGTTTTTCAATTCATTCACTAGAAAATATATCACTTTGAAAAAAATCAAAAAAAGTTTTCGTGATAAATTTTCACATACGATGTTTGCAGCTGATATAAGCAAAATTCACTCCGGTGTTACCACAAAAACTGAGTCATGTCAAAACAAATCTTTAAGGATAAACGAAAGAATAAAATCGAAGTGCTAAGCATGTGTTGGAGTATATCGTTAGGTTCTAGTAAAATTAAAATGTTTTATATTTTTTCAATAATAAATATTTTTTAATGTAGAAATATTACTCAGTGCAATATTTTTTTTTTAATATCTTTTGATTTGGCATGCATTTATGTAAACCAGATACCAACTATGCCGTAGATAAAAACTTCTTTCATAAAATTCATGGGCACATTCAATTGCAGTTGGTTAAATTATTAAATACTACGTGACGCTCTCAATCGAATAACTTAATAAAAGAGATAATCTAAAAATGTCGATTTTTGCGCAGAAGTTTAATCTAATAGCACCGGTATACGTACTGGCACGACGCATCTGTTTACTGACAAAACTAATAATGTGGAGAAATGCAAAAATCTTAACTTTTACCTTATAAAGCCAAAAATTTAGTTTTTTACATTTTGGGTAATTAGATACTAAAATTTTACTAGTCAATACGAATAATGTGAAGAAACCATTCAGCAAACTAGGTCTGAGTGGGCAGATCCAGCATATGCTCTTGATTCTAGACATTGCGGCATATTTGATTCATTATCGCTAAAGGCACAAGTACATTTGTGCTTCTGTAATTGTTTACAAATAACAAAAACTTTGTCATCCAAATATAATTCATTTGACTTTTGGTGCGCTGATGAGTATCCAAAAATATTCTTACTATTTTGAAAATTCTATAGAAAAATTGCCAAAATGTATTTGTTATTATGAGTTAATAATATATATGAATTGACAGGTGCTATCATTAGTAACGTAGTCGTCATTGACTCCTCATTACACAAAAATTCAATAACGTCGTTTATGAATTGTAAATATTCGCTAAATTTGGCGTGTGTTCATTCTTAAAAAACATATATAATTTAATAGTTACTTAAAGTTTAAATGTTCAAAAACAATTATTATTTTTTTTACAATTGATATAATCAAGAAAAAAAAGAGAAAGAGAAGCTGATAGTGAAGTTTGGAAGTGATATGAGTTAAAATACATTGTCATGCCATTATTTCATTAATAACACTACAGCACATACAATGTGTATAGGTTGACCCACCCCCACAAATGCATTTCAATCAGAGAAGCTTAAAATACTTATTATCAATAATATAAAATTGTATCCGATAAATACGCATACAAAAACTAAAAAAAAAACATTATTAATTTTTTTGTTGTGTTATGTAAATACGGAAACTTTTTTTAAAAATTTAAACACGATATAAATATTAATTGGGATTTTAACATTGAATAACTCAGTATTCATATAGGAAAGTAAGAAAAAATTCACTGAAAAATAATTATAGTATTGTAATAAACAGGTAATTTTTTTTTTAAATTTTAGTATTGGTCAAGTGGCATAAATCATGACATGAACTGATTAAATATTTATTCGTGATTGATTTACAAGTGCAACTTTTATAATTTTACTATTATGGTAGCGATAAGCGTTTCTTTTTCTCAAGTATTATGTGAATTAGTTAGCAGCGATTAAATAATGATTGGTGAAATGAATACCTTGTATATCTGGAGAAGCACAGGCATTGTATTAAATTTTTTTGTTATCTACGGTATTGGAACGCAGAATAGTAATAGGTACTGGATGTCGGTTAAAATAATTCATTCTAGACACATTCCTTATTTATTATCTTCGTGTCGTATTATGTTGTTAAATGCTTGTCATAATATATATAGAACTCTCTTAGATAAGAGTTTAAAAGGGTTTAAAATGTTAAGTGCATCTTAATCTATATACACTCAAAAAAAAAAACTCTTAACATTTAAACATTCATAGTTTTCAATTTACAATAATTGTCAAAAAAGAAAGTTAAGATTAGTTAGTTCAATATATAATATATAATTTTACTAAAATAACTAGACGACCTCGATAGTGCCTTAGACTTTCATCAGAAAGGTTCGGGTTCGATTCCCGTCTTCGTCTGGTGGTTAATTTTCATTACTTTCTTATATTCACTATCAATATGAAGTGTATGAGAATTATAAGATAGTGTACAAGTACACACATTGGTTGGTAATGGCAAAACCACCAAGCCGATAAAAAATTGCCACACCGCCGTTCGGAATCGGCGTTAAACTGTAGGTCCAACTATGTGGTATCACAATGGAGCATTTAGGCCTAAGTGTGTCTCTCGACAGCCACTCCAACCTAACCTACTAAAATAACTTCACTTTAGACTCTATTGGCAATTCAGACTGGCCCAAAATTTCAGATCTAGAGTAGATATATTCAAGACTGCATCAAGATTTTATCAAATTCTCTAGATGAAACAAACAAATCTATTGTGGCCACGCCCCAATGATCAGTGGCCAACTATGCAAATCGACATAACGGCATCTTCAAGTAATTTATTCCTTATTTTTCTAAAACAAACCTTGATGGAATCATAAATACTTCCTCCAGGTATATTTTTGAGGTTAATATTGAACAATAATGAAGGACTATCCAATAAAATTGATGAAACAACTAGATAAGGAACGAATATATTGTTCTACGATAGTTATTGGTTAGTTCTTACACTTATATATTATATTTATTTTGCAATTATTGAATAACACCAAATCAATTCCAATTCACATCAACCTTAACACATAGCATGCCATGCTAATTTGACAAAAATATTGATTGGTTATCCTGACTTTACCAAATTTGTCATAAGTTTTCATATGACTTCACTCCTCAGGAAACTTTGGGTGCTATACGAAAATGTGTATCAGACACAGCATTTAATGTGTTGCGGAAATTAAGTTGACACAGGAATTGTAAAGCTAATCCTTATAACCGCAGCTCTCCTAAATGATGATGAGTGCCTTATGATGACAGCAAAAGTGTTGCAATTTTGACACAGGAATTGTAAAGTTAATCCTTCTAACCGCTACTCTCATAAATGATAATGAGTGCCTTATGATGACAGCAAAAAGGTTGCAATTTTGCTAGCTTTAACTATTGAGCGGAAAGTTCTATCTATTTTTGACGTAAAGTTTGTAGTAAATTGTTCCCAATATTTCAGTCATCGACTACAGTAATCAGTGGTCAACCTCACTTATAACCAAATTTAGATGACACCTGCTCCCGCTAATTACCAGTTTCGTCCTCTGAGAACAAAAAAATAACAATTTCTGTGTTTTTTCATAAATCTCCATCTACTATTTTTCCCCTTTTTCAAATTTACAAGGCTTTGTCGAATTTGTAAATTTTGTAGATTTGTGCTATAAAATATTAAAATCCTAAAATTTTAATGAAGAAAGTAGGTAGGGGATTTTTGAAACGATAAAAGATATTCATAAGAAACATCTTAATCTCATATATCAAATCTCTAAGTCGTAAAGTTTATATAAATAGTTTCCAACCAAGTATAGTGACTATAACTTTTTTAAGCAAAACAGTGGCTTTGTAGCAAAAACACTATTGGACATAAGTGAATCAAAGATGTGCTCATTGCGTTTAAAGCGGTCTTAGTTTCTTGGTTTAGTGTCTGCTTGGAAACCATACCATGTTAAATTTTTATGAAAAATTGGTAAAAAAAAAACTTGTGAAAATTAATAAATTTTGTAGGTATAGCTTCAAATTACAATAAACACCATGTTTAATTTACATCGATTCTCCTGCTCTTTGTAATTCATAATTCGACATAGCTTGTATCAAAGTAATAACGTTCTCTATTTTGTTTGTAGATTTCAAATTAACTTGATTAGGTTTAGCAAAGGAGAGTGACTCATTGATCTAAATTACAATTTTTCTAAACTCCTCTGTATAATTAAATAAGTGTTACTCTTTCCTTCGTGAGTAATATGTTCAAGTTAATGTATACAAATATAGATTTTAATCTCATAGAATTAATTTTGAAAACTAATTTGAAAAATTTGTAAATCACAACGGTTCTGATTCTGTTGCACGTGGAACACGATCTAAGTATGTTATTTTAAAACGACGTATTTATTATTTTATTAAAAATCATATACATAGGTATATTAGTCATTCATTTAATTTAAATTTACGTAGTAAGCATTCAATAAACTTCACCTGAAACTCATTGCATTTTGTTATCAATTTGGAAATTTTCGATTTCCTTAATATTAATTAAAATTTAAATTATTTCACAAAAGATAATTTCGGCGCACAAATGCTTCCTCTTTTGTTTTTGCTTTATTTCTCTATGATCTTTGCGCCAATATGTTTAAGAACTGTGATAAAAATTTGATTAGAAATTAAAATTTCCATTTCCATTTACGTTTGAAGTTTGAACCTTGATTTGCTGCTATTAATAATTTTGGCTAATCTAATTACGCTTAGACTATTTTATATAAAGATAAATTCTAAATTATATACTTTTTATCTAACTCAAATTAGATATCGTATGATATTGTTCATTGAAGACGAATAAATAATGATTTTCTGAGAGTTCTTGCTAAGTTCACTGTCTTAGAATGGATTAGTATCACTTTAGTTCTCTAAAGTGTAACTAATTAACTCTTCCGCGTAACTGTCCAAAATAATAATTTGCCGAAAAATAATAAAATAAAAGTATTAGTTCTTTAACATTCAAACTCTTTGTTCTTTCAATAGACAAAAGAATAAGAAAACCGAGCTTTGTGTTTTTCATTTTTTGTTTTCTACTTGTTCAAGAGGGGGAAACGAGGGCAAATAGGTGAGTTAAAAAAAAAATCAAATTTGGTTTTATAAAAATTAATTTTTAAGTGATTTGTAAAGCTACGTAAAATAAAACTCTAAGCTAAAAATAAAAACAAAAAATTAAATTAAAAAATCAAAAACTAGTTTCAACAAACTTTGCAAGGTCTAATTTGTTTTGTTTTTTTTTTTTTTTGGCTATATTCGAGTTAACTCAGAACTACTTTTTTTGTTTTAGCTTGTAAGCTAAGAAAAAGCTAAGAAATAGCTAAGAAAAAAACAAGTAAAATTTGAGTGTTAGCAAAATCAAACTGCAAACGTTTCGTTAAAAATAGCAAAGCTTTATAGGATTTACAACTATCAACTACAAGCAATAGCGATCGGAGCTGTTGGCACTTGATAGTTGCTGCATAATCATTTTCACTTCAAGCATTCAAAGTTCGCGCGGTGCAACTTGACTCATGCCAGCAATTTATACCAGGAACGTGCACCTTTATATTATTTATATGATGTCATTTTATGTGGCAAAAACATTGTAATAAAACTATTATTTGCTTTAATTATTTTCTCTACGGTACTCTTACTTAATTAATTTGCATCGAATGTAATACTGCGAATATTTTTGTTGTTTTCATTGTAAAATCAATCAATGATTTTTCTCATGATCAGACAACAACAATATTTTAATGGGATTTGTGTATATTTTGTGGTTGATAACATTTAAAATTTTGAGTCATGAAACAGAAAGTAAAGTTTTATTATAATTTACAAACCATTTTAAGAAAAGTTTACGTATTTATATTACAATTTAATTGCATAAATATGTGCATATGTATTTCTACTTATAATTAATTTTTATGATTAGCTTACCACATTTCTCTCATTGATTTGGATTATGTCCTTTGTGATTTAGTCATGACATCGAAAACTTTTAAATTTTTCGGACTAATTAATAAATTATTCAGCGTATTCAGCGTGTGACGTATGCACTAATATATGCATACTATTAACTTGGCTTTGGAATAGCTATACGCATATGGCAGTATAAACAAATCAGTGGCGTAACCACGTGGTGGCTCTACTAGTTTAAACTCCCCTATCTTTTCGCAATTTTTTCACAATTTTTTTTTTTTAAAAACGGAAAGAGGATTAGTGCGAAAGATCTTAAATAAGTGTAAGTGCCGCATTGTTTCGAAATTATAAGGGAATTGAATAAAAATAATTCGAAAATTTCCAAATTCCCCAACTTTAAAAAATTTTGAATACGCTGCTGTTACACTTTACATATTAATGTGTATTTTAATTTGAATACAACCTCATAAATAATTTTATCGTTATGTATTTAACGTTTTTACGTCATTTGCGGTTTTCTTTCCCTCACAATTTTTAAACCAATTTTTTAAATAGTGATTTATGTGAAATTAGGATGCGAGTGCTGTAGAAACTGTGGTTTACAAATGGGGATTTTTATTTACTTATACAAGAAAAACAATATTCAGTTAACTCTAGTTCAATTGAGTTATCCAGAGCTATAATAATCTTGAAGTAGCTATATATAGAGTACCTACGTGTTTAGAATTTTATATTAATTGTTTGTAAACATCAGTGATTTTTAAACATTCATGTCCTCATGTGGTAATGTATTTATTTGCTGTTAAATCGTGACCTTTTTAAATTTTTAATATTTTAGAATAACAAAATTCTACGAATTTTCACAATTAGTTATATTCTGATATCCTTTTGTGATTGGAATATAAATTGGCACATTCGAAGTATTTCTATGTCTTAAGTAAACAGTTGTCAACTTTCGCTTGGCTAAACATCTAGAGTAAAAGAAATGGTTAATGATGCTAATACTATGCTAAATAAGGCAACTCTCACCAAGATTTGGAACCACTTTGCCCAGGGATTAAGTAAGAGCTAGGTGTTTTGTTTCGGTATTCCCAAGACATTTGGCAGTGTATGCCATAAAGTGATTGCACATTGGGTCTTTAATAAGTTCACATAATAGATTACTTCTCTGTATAATTTCCATCATCTATATTTATACTAAAATGTAGTTCAACTCGTATCTATATGGAGAAACTTTATGGACTCTCAACTGAAGCTTTTGGACAGAACTCAATAACTACCAATAACTCCCAGCTTTTTTTAAGTTCTTGGAATATTGTCGAAATTTTATTTGAGTGACTTTATTCCATTGATATTATCATGATATTGTTCTGCAGAAATGTGCGTTCTAATGCCATCCGTTCGAGTTTTCAGCTAAACTATTCATATATACTTCTCAACGTGATATTCTAACGCATTACGTGTTAGAAAGATAATTCTATATGCTTGATTATTCCAATGTAACGTAGAAATCTTTTGACTCTACATTGCGTTACGATTTCGGTAATCATTTACTCAGATTATAGAAACGATACTTGACAGTTGGCAACGCTATAATACGCAATGTTACGTTAATATAATCAACCCTTTTTTCTGTTGTACCGCTCCACAGTTCAGCCAAATTCGGCAAAGATTCAGTAATTGAACTTGCTGATCAAATCTCATATAAATTTTTTTTGAAAAATCACAATGGCAAACCGCAAGTGACTATTTGCGTTATTAAAAAGCAGCCAATTTTCGTTGAAATCATTGTATTTATGGCTTCAAAGTCACTTATTAAAAAATAGATTTTCAATTCCGAAGCAACGCCTGAAGCTTTCCACAGCAATTGATAGAAATATGTGCATATTGGATATAAAATGTAAGAAGTTTCGAGTCATATTTTCATATAAAAACAAACAAAATAATCTACATACATACCCCCAAGATTACTGTCCGTTAAATCGTTTTGGGCTCAATAGTTTGATTTGAGTATTTCGAAGCATGAAATTTCTGCTTACCTCACTCAGTGAGGCTCAAACAGTTAAACATTATGATGGCTAGAAACCTCTTTTTCGAGAAAATAGTATTAAAACATATCCTTTAAATAATCATTACTAAGAAATCAAAAATTGGGATATTTCCTCTCTATAAATGTTTCTTGATAGTTATAACCTTACCAAATTCAAATCAAATGTTCAAAGATATTTTCACTATTTTCTCTTCCCACTTACTTACGTTCGCTTCTTGGCCCTCTAGTTCCGAAATTTGCCTCTGGACAGCCTTCATCAAAACGGGTGTAATTACCACCTTAAGAGTTTGTTGTTGCTACATTTTATCATATCGTTTATGGAATTTCCCAAGCTTTTAAAAAATGCATCAGTTATGAGTTACAATGCGTATTACAGACGTTAGCGACACTCAAAGTCAAATATTTGTGAAAAATAGGAAAATCAATTACTTTGATTGAATTTGAGATAAACATTAAAATAAATAAAATACTTCCCGTCATACTCAGCATCAACATCAAAAACAGCAAAACGGCGGACTTCAACAATTTTTTTTTCAAAATCGCGTTGTTTTTTGTTGAAAATCGTTGTAAAAAATAGGAAATAATGATTAAAATAAACAATCCTACCTGCGAGAGCCATTGGCGTGTAAAATACAATAACTTATTAAAAGTTCAGCCCAATTCTCTTAGACTCCTGGGCCGGTCAAAAAACTGTGGTTTCGGGAAAAACGCTTTTAAAGTTTTAACGAGAGATAAATAATTCACAATTTTGGTCTGAAATTTTTACAGTATACTTTCAATATATTGTACTTTCAAAATACATTAAAAAAAAAACTCGATTTTTTGAAACTCGAACATCCTTAATAAATAACATTTGATGTTACTTATTATATGTACCAATATTTTTCCCCCATTTGGTACATTTTTTGGTAAATATTGGTACAAAATAAAATGAGTAAGTGGCAACTTAAAACAAATTGATAAAAAGTTTATTCAACAACAAACACTTTTAGGCATTCAACTTTTCCGGCTTCATAAAACTACTCCTTTTAAAATTTTTAGGGTTTTGAGATCAGATTTATGCTTTTTACATCAAAGTTTATCAATCTCAATTTTTGAGAACTAGCGAGTTAATTAATACACTACATTCATTAATTCTGAATAACAAAACAGAAAATGGATTGGGGATTAGAAATATTATTTTTGAAGCCAAACCTAAACTATTTTATACTTAGAAATTTTAAAATAAAATAAAAATAAAATCTTAAAAGGGAAAGGATTTCTAAGAAATCAGATCAGGCAATTTTTTCAACTCATTGAAAATTGTAAGTTTTGTTGAGTTCGAACTAATTGAATATCGCTGATAAATTTTTAGTATGTCCTTATAAATAATTTATGTTTTTAAATATACATTTTTTAAAGAAATGTATAGAGTATTTTCAAGGATATTCAGGGATTAATATTTTGATGAACTCTTTTCACATTCTCTTCTTCAGAAATATTCTAGATAATATTTTTCAAAGAAACTGTTTAATGGTTCTTTAGAAAATCAAGGTTTTGCCAATTTTAAAGCTATGACAAGTTGATCCGGAAGCCAAATCCAAACAAACGAACTTCCCATTTACATTATATTACACCTCTACTTTCAAGTGTATACATATATGTACATATAGTGTACTGCATGTATAAAAAAGTGCTGTCACATAGTAAAATTCTATTTTGCAGACAATGTGGGTGCCGATAATTTTTGTATTGTTACAAAGAATTTAAATTACATTTAAATGCTGCTAAAATAACATTTTACGTTATTTTTTTTCCGTTTCCTTAAGTCTATAATTATTTGAAATGGATTTTTAAATGAGCGCATCATACACATTTGTTATAGCAAACTCAATCTTATAAAATCTCAGCATGCTAAAGTATTTATGTAAATTTCACTTAAAAACTTAGCCAAATTACAAATTCAAATTCAAGTACAAATTTGAATTTAAAATCTAAAAATATGCAATGTGAACATTGCACAGAAAATGCACGTATGTATGAATGTATGCATATTTGCAATTAAATTTCTACTGTGTAGGTGTCAAAATAATTCATAACGTTGAGGTGAAATTTTAAAACAATAACGTGTTACTTACTTTTGTATGAAAAAAATACATATTCAAGGTCTTGCGATTATTTAACTGAAGCATACTTACATAAAAATATCTGAACATGTCTCACATGTGTATGTATGTATGTATGTATATCCGTGTAAATCAGTAGTCAAGTAATAAATTTTAGCTTTAAAAGTTATTTACAATTTTCAAAGTTTTAAATTTCAAAATCCTGTTTTTTTTTTGTTTGTTTACGTTCATTAATTATTTATTTATAATTACGCTTAACCTCTTTATTGTCTCATACATACATATATAAATCATTTGTAACCGCAACTCGCCACCATTGATAAAAAAAAAAGAACAACAATATGCTTAGGAATTTATGAATGAGATAGTTATTTTGTAGTAAAAGCTTTCCCTCATTGCTTTCATTCAAAATCAATAATAGTAAAGCACTCACCTAAGCTTTACTATTTGGTTTGTGCATTGAATAAATATGTATCTAAGCACTTTCTTGTATAGATACAGTTCGGAAAAAATAATGTTGAGTTACCTTGCTGCTAACAAAATGTTGCGATGCTTTGCTTTTTTTTTCTTTTTTGATTATACGCAAAGTATATATACATTTTGATGTGAGATATGTTGCTATACTTACCCAGCAGCATGCTGTTATATTCTTTTTTTTTTGGGACTGCCATATAAACTTTGTGCTGAAACATTGCTGCTGTGAGGCAGCAGTGTAAAATATTTTAGGTCGAGCGTCTTGTGTTACGTTTTATTCAATTCTTTTATTGGTAGCAGGTTGAAATACGTTGTCGATTGGTTGACTACTGATTTCATTGTTTACTTGAATCAATTAATTGAATTGCTGCTGTAAACGGAATTGAGTTTATAGAACCATTGTTTGAAAGAGGAATTATACTCAAAAATTCACCTAACATAATTGAAATCTACTATACTAAACGGGATTTTAAGAATAATATGGGATCAGTGAAGTAATCAATTGGAGTTAGTGGCGTATCCAAGGGAGCGCTATGGGGACTTCAGTCACTCTAATGTGAATGCTAACCGCAACTAAGTATTGTACACATTTGGAGTATATTAAATCTTACATTTCAGTGTCGGTTTACAGATGTCCTACTTTCGGTGAATAATAGTGTTTGATTTAGTTTTTTATCCATCTATAGGTCTGAGTTCATAGTCTGGTGTACGGTTTCTTTTTGGAACTGGTTATTCTCTTTAATTTTGAACTGATTTTTGCTCTATTTGATCTGAATTTAGGTCTCTAAAAATCAAACCTCGATAAAATCTGATTTGTGATCTGAATTCGGTCTGCATTTTGGTTTGAATTTTAATCAGACTTAAGGACTAGTTTTTGGTCTGATTTTCGGCTTGCATGTTAGCCTAATCGGAACATTTTCAAGAAAGTTTTAAATTCCAAAAAAAAAAAACCTGGAACCTTGAGAACATATGCAATTTTATTATCTTTCATTGAAAAGAAAAATGTTCCAAACTAAATGAAAACTGTGGGCTGTGCCTACTTCAAATACCAAGCATTTACTTACAATCGCCAGCTGCTTTCCTACAGATTCTTCTATCAAAACAAATATATCTGCGATTTCGAGATGAAATTTGAATACAAATACAATAAGATATTAAATTTTGCAAAAAAAAATGTTTTATCTTTTATTTGTGCCAAAATTTTGAAAATTTGAGTAGGTTAGTAGGGTTACCACATCAACGGTTTAGTTGATTTTACTAACTTAAATATATTTCTTTCGGTGATATCTTCCTCAAAAAGAAAAAAAAAAAGAATTAAAATAATGCGATAATCGAGGAGTTGCATGCTTGGCAAATTGCGTATTTTCAGCTATTAATGCACATATTTATATATATTTCATGACAGTCTGTTGAATTCGTTTTTAATTTTCCACAAAAAAAAAAAAATTATTAAATCAATAGCATTTTTCTTTTGCTAAAAAGCCAGCAAAAAATTAAAGAACATCGCGTGCCATTATATCACACCCTCTTTGCGAATAGCAAACTTAATATGAACTTGCAAAGTTATGCGAATTTTTTTTATCTAATGTTAATGGAAAGGGTGTTTTACTAAAAGTAACAGCTGATAGTAATCAATGCAGGCATGTGGGTGATTTCGACAATTCCTCCATACCTTTTAAGGCATGCTCTGATTTATAACAGCGTATTCGATACGTTAAAAGTTTTGTAGATAAAACCCATGCTAATCTATGAATATGCAGAGGCACATACGATATCCACATTTTAAGTCATGCAGTCACCTATATATTGAAATAATTAAGGCTTAGAATAAGATTAGATACAGTTGAGTTGAATTGCATATGAATTTCGATCAGTGTTCGGAAAAGAAATTTTTCTTTTTAAATATTCAAAAATTTACTCTTTAACCCTTTTAACCCTTTTTCTGCAATTTTGAAATTCAGGTACGGAAATCGGGTTTTTTTTGCTTTCAAAATTTTAATATAAACCAATTGTTGTTATAAATTGATACATTGAACGATGACAAGCAACTGTAGTTTCCAAATCCCAATATTTTGTGCTAAAGAGCATTAAAAGCAAAATCCTATGTTTTCATATTAAGTCTTCAGGAAGTTTCTTCAAAGAAATTGCTCCATTTTCTCCAATATTTCAAAATCTAGCACTACAAGACACAAATCTTATAATAACAGCACTAGAACTCATGGTATAACTTATTTTTAGCTTAATCTAAAACTTAAAATTTAAAATTTGAGTAAAATTTTTATTCTGATTAAAGTGATCCATATGGATAAAAGATGGTAAAAGCTTAAGAAATTATAAAAAATTAATTAAATCAATTTTAGGGCAAAAAATGGGTGTATAAGGGATTGTCTCCTGTTGTGGGAGAGTTTTATATTTTGCTCATAATTTATTTTTTTTCATCAGTTAAATAAATATCTTCTGTGGGACAAAATATTTCAATTTATGAAAGGTGAAATCTTTTTACAATGAGCAGTGAATAATTCTGGAATCTTGTTTGCTTTATCTTTGACTCTTTTTATTTACATTCCATTGAATAAAAAAATTGTCATCGTAAAAATATGAAACATTTAGGGCAGTTTTCTCAATGCACGGTTAAACACGAATACGAACTATAACCGACTGTTAGTAGTAGTACTAAGTTTTGAAAATGGCCCTTAAAAATAACAATTTTTGACTCAGAAAACATATATATGGGACATTCTCTGTCAATGGGAGACCCCTACCCTGTCCAAAATTGGTTAAGGTATTTTAGGGCATGTTCGGGCTCAAATGAAAGCTTATTATCTCTAGTTTCGAATGATGGTGGATCAATATGGCGGCTGCAAATCTACCACCTCATCTTAAAATAACAGTTTTATCAAGCGTACGTATGAATCTACACAAAAATAGGCTTTTCCCGTTGTTTTATGATGACTTGGGTAAGCGTAAGGCCCGAAAACAGCCTTTTTGGAACTTTTTTGAGGTTAGGGACAACACGTAACATTTCCCGTAAAAAATAATATTAGATTCATATTCAGCGAAAAAAATACTAAATAAGGCTTTACCTGTTTTTTTATGATGGTTTGGGCAAGCGTACGCTTGATAAAACTGTTATTTTAAGATGAGGTGGTAGACTTGCAGCAGCCATATTGATCCACCATCATTCGAAACTAGAGATAATAAGCTTTCATTTGAGCCCAGACACGCCCTAAAATACCTTAACCAATTTTGGACAGGGTAGGGGTCTCCCATTGACAGAGAATGTCCCATATATATGTATATTTTTTTTTTTAAAACAAACATTTTTTGCACTTTTCAAAGAATTTGACTCATGGTTTAAAATTCAAATATACCATCGCTCATGATGAAAATATTTTTTGAGTCTTTAAGCGATAAATACTTATATAGATTTCGTTTTGAAAGATCTATGGAGTCTCTTTCTAGACTGCATCTGTATACTTAGAGCCGTTTTCTCAATGTCCGGTTAAGCACTCATCCGAACTTTAACTGACAGTTAATAGCAGTAGTAGTTAGTTCTGATTAGTGCTTAACCGAATATTCAGAAAACTGCCCAAATTCGTAGATTGTTGTTGTATTTATTGTATTGTAAGAATGAACGTTCCTGATTATTCATCCCTTCGCTCCCGGAACTTACTTCCTTTCTTTCCTTATTTTATTTAAGAAGCGCTTCCACTATTAGCAGTTTACTTTTGTTGAATTTGAAACGGTATTCTTCGTACATACTCTCAGTTTTACGCAGCTACTTTTACCAGCTACTTCTTCAATCATTGTCTTCTTTCTGAAAACTTTTGTGTGGCATGCTAAACTATTCCTTGATGATTGAATGTAGGGTATTATGATAAATAATAAATGACGACTCTTTAAAACTAAACAAAAATAAATATTATTATTAAGGCTCAAATTACGCCGCCTCATATAAATAAAACGCAATCTTTGCGTAAATTGATTTCAACTTTTTGCATAAGTATTTCTAGACTGGGTTTGAACTAATAAAAAATTTAAAAAAAAGAAGAAAAACTAATAAAGAATTTAGGGTTACAAAATTGAGTACCGCTCCATTTTTTTTTTTTTTTTTTTTTTTTTTTTTGTTCAGTTCGAATACCAATTAAAATTAATTAAGCAATTTTTATTAACATTAAGATGTCTCACGAAAAAAAACTTGATGCTTCCCACTTCTAAACTAAGTTTGGTTTTTTAAGAAGATTTTCAAAATATTTCGGCTCTAGTGAGACCAAAAAAAAAAATCTTTAAAAAGTAAAAAATATTAGAAATTCAAAAACGATTAAATTTTACATTAAAATATTTGGGAAATTTAGTCATGTATTTTATGAGATTTTCATGAAAATTTAGGCAATTTCATAAAATGTTTCTTTTGTTTTTTAATTCGAGATCTTTATAACTATTTGGATAAGTATTTTATTGCTCTATGCAATTTAAATATTTTTATTTTTAATTATAACCGATTTAATAGAAATCACATAAAAAAAAATATATATAAGAATCACTAAAAAACATAAAAACCCTCAAGTTATTGAACAGATTTTTTCAAATATTTAGCTAAAAAACCATTAATTTTTGAATCTCTATTATATGAGAATTTTTATTTCTGTTTATCCAAAAGCACGGTTGCAACTTTGGTACAATTCTACCAAAACTGGTAAATTTTTTTCCATTTTTCTGCCCTTGGTACATTGGTACATGTTTTTAAAATTTGGTACATTCTGTGGGCAAAGTTAGCTTTCAAGAATTGTAAACATATTTTCATAATACTTTACAAATTAGAAAATTGTTCAGACTTAGTAATTTTTTGGCAAAAAGTAAGTTGTATTAAAAATGGAATAGACGAAATGTGGTTTGAAGAATTGACTAAATTTGTATTCATGTTAATGAGCTCATGGCTCAGCTAATGCTGAAAGAAAATTTTTTGACTTTAGTCTAATATAAAAAAAAAAACAATTAAGGAATAAATTAGAATTCAATACTCTTATTAATATAATGTTATATAATAAACTGACAAAAAGTTTTTAGTAAAGTTATTTATTCTATATGAAAAAATGGTACATTTTTCCCCCATTTGGTACATCTTTTTGTAAATATTGGTACAAAATGAATTGAGTAAGTGGCAACCGTGTCCAAAAGTAGCCTGGCAAAAGGCGAATTTCTGAGTTATTTTTTCAAAAGGATCCAGCTCACGACTGCTTATCGCTAGAACCAAAATATTATTTTGGGAATCTTCATGTTAGAAACATATTGAGTTTTGAGACATCTTAATGTAAGTGACACGTAAATAAATTTAAAATAAATCGCCAAAAAAAGATAAAGATATGTGTAGAATAAAAACGTCATCAGAAATATTTATTTAAATTGTTGATCAATTTTTTTCTTTGGCATTTTTTGTGTTGATGAATTCATCACGTGCTAATGAATTTTATCAAAAATATAGACGTAAAACATTTTTTTTTTTTTGGGGAAGAAATAAAACTAAAATAATCAGTTAATTGAAACAATTTGAGCGCCCAAAAAATAAAAAAAATAATTATCAGCTGAATATAAGGGATCGGTGTTTGGGTCTAGGTAGTAGATGAGTTAGAGAGATAGCAAAACAAAAACAAAAATAAAAACGCAAATATGAAATTCACCAAAATATAAATACAAAATAAAATCACAATAACAAAATTATAGGAAAGTTTTACCTGAATGAAATTTTTTAGTCATTAGCCAAAAAATCACAATGATTCAGAAACATGAATTGTACTTGCATACGAGCATGTGTAGTTCTGAGTATTTCAATGGAAAGAGATAAGTAACTCACTAATTCTCAAGATAAATAAAGTAATGTGTTTACGGTAACAGTCACCATTACACTCACCTACTATTCATATAATTTAATTATTTAAATCGTTAATTTAAATTAATTAGTAGGTTAATATATGTGTATAAAAATATAAATATATTTTTTCGATAAGATATTTAGCGCCGCGATAATAATAAAACCAAAGAACTTGTAATATCATCAATTATTTCGAGAATGTTTTTTTTTTTTTTTATTGATTTTAAACGTTATCGGTATTAGGAAAATTTTTACATGCATTCTGAAAGACGATGCACTGAAAATGTTTTCAATGAATTTGATACGCACACATTTTTTTTGTAAGGTTGAAGGTACTTGGAATTTAATTGACGTCGTTTTTAATATTTATTTACCTTTACCTACCTGCTCCACTTCCTGTATATTGTTATCAAGTCATTGTGTATAGGGTAGCTATAGACGAAAGCAAAATTAATATGAATTTCTAATAAAGCGAAGCATTACATTTTTTTTTACTACTACCTACATTTTATTATTTATTTATAGTGTACGATGATGCATTTATATTTCTCTTAATATCGAATTTTTATTACTAATATTTATTGGATCTTATGACATAAAATTATTATATTTTCTGTCTGTGTATTGGTTAGTAAATAAATAAAAACTGGAGAAATCGGGGACGTATAAGTGAACTTCCCATTCGACTGTTATAATCAGGGCTTTGGAGCAGCCAAATTTTGGGGTTGCTCCGCTCTTAACCTCTTAAGTATAGCTCCAGCTCCGGCTCCACTTCGTGCTTCGCTCCGAGCTCCAACTGCATCTAATTTTGATAATAAAAATATTTTTTTTTCATATGTATGTATCGCTACTTTAATTTCCAATTTCCCAAATTTGGAGAAGTATTTCCTGAAATTTCAATTTAAGAAACAAATCGTAAGTTTTTGATACATGTCTCCAAAACTTTCGACACAGATAAGTGTGATGAGAAGTTATTTTGTTGCAAAATCATTTTGGCTCAGAACTCGATATGTTTACCATACGAAAAAATATAATACTAAATCGTACAACAACTATAACGTTTTGAAGGCTACTGACATAGTTTTAGAACCAATTGGGATTGTGAACCATCCCCTATTTCCAATGACACCTTTTGAAAGAATTAAAAATTATTAGCCACCACATCGGTAATTAAAATTGTACATTTCAAGCATCTTTGTAAATATATAAAGAACTGAATTACTTCGATCATGATTACTCTTACGGTAACCATTACTGGCAATGGAATATTTCAATTATCATTTTCATTACTTTACATTACGAACAAAAGGTATTTGGAGAAATTATTAATTGGAGCAGCGGAGCGGTTAAATTTCCATTGTTCCAGCTTCAGCTATAGCTCCGGTCAAAATAGTGTGCTCCTTGCTCCAGCCCCGCGCTCCGCTCCAAGTCTCTGGTTATAATAATATTATTATTTTTCGAAACTACAACCCTTGAGAATTGTTTAATCTAATTCGAAAGTTTGAATTGGAAAAAAATATTTTTTTAACAGCCTATGGCCTATGGGTATTTCTCATGTGTTTATAAAATATGGTCCACAGTTCACAGTAACTAGTCCATAGTGGTTTTAGGTTTCAGCAAAATCTTTATTTGAAAAATGCCGTTGTATTTGCTTTTTTTTGCAAGATTCTTTAGTTTTAGAAAAGTTACTAGAGGCTTAAATCAATTATGTCCTTTATTCTAAAAAGCTTCTGATCGTATTAAAAGATCTGCAAAAATATTCATTTATTTCCATTTCCTAAATTCCGAGTTATTCAATATTATATCAGTGCTTGTAATCAATATTAAATGTCATACAGTCAGAGTGAAAGTGAGTTGAAAAAAAAATTGTCAGTACTTTGAATTCGAAAATTTACAAATGTCTTTTCGGGGACTTTGTACGCCCTACACTAACTACGTTTCTAAGTTTAGGGGACTCGGCAACTAATAATTTTTTTCTTAAGTTTTGTTTTTATAGTCGTCACAAAACTTCGGCTCAACCAAACGATAAGATTTCTCTTTTCGCCATGCTTCTTGTATTCCTTTCTTTTCAAATAACTAAAGATAAACATTTAAAGCAGTTTTTTCTCTAACCAATCATTTATAGTCGAACGTGTTATATTTTTACACGACAAATGTTAAATTCTTCTAGTTTCGATGCTGTTTAAAACTAATTACTTTTCTACTTTACTTTTGAGGAAATATATTTGTATTTCCGCCAAAACGAGGAACTACGCATTAAATACTGAAATATTGATATGGATGAGTGGGAACAGTGGCGGATTCAGGATGTTAAGGAGGGGGTGCGAAGAGTGAACACAATTTTATTTGTATGATGAGTTATCTCTTATCTTATCTTAGTATATACATATTTTGAAATTTTTATAACTGTTGCTAAAATAATAAAGAGACGCGAGGGTAGCGAATTGTTAAACTCATAAACTCTTCCTCGTGAATACGCCACTGGTTTACATACCTACTCACATATATATTTCCGATATAGATATTTTGTTATCTAAATATTTAACATGTTTTCAAGAATTATTAAACAATCTTAAATTCTGTCTCTCAAATCTTATTGAAAAAATTAAAACTTTCCATTTGAGGGTGTGAATATTGTATTACTTCCAAGTATTCTGTTTATGTAAACACATAGGCGTGGGCACACATTTTTAATGGGGATAATAAATTTGAAATAAAATTTTTATATTAATTTTTTTGTTGTAGTATTTGATGAATGATTATGAAATGACTCATGCAATTAGAGAGGGGTGTGAACCCCCAAAATTCTCCCACACCCAATTTCTACGCACATGCTTTATCTATTTCTTAAAGCCTACAGACAAAACTGAATACAAAACAATAAAGAAAAGAACAAAAATTTTTTAACTTTTGCGGCAAATGCATTAGATGTTTCTTGTTGTTGTTGTTGCTGTTACGCTTGCTGCTGGCGTTGCTGCTCTTATTGTTGTTGTGTCACGTTAAAATATGCACCATATAGCATTATAACAGTGCGCCTAAGTACATACATTAAATGACTGACTGACTGACTGACTGTCTGGCTGGCTGTCTCACTAACAGTCTCACTGCTTTACTGACTGACTTTATGCATTAGTCATTTTTACAGCACACAGCCGGAATTTGAAGATAAGGGCGCGCATAGTAAAAGGGGCTTCAAACAAACAAATACAAAAACGGCAACAACAACTACCATAATATAGGCATATTTATGTATGTATGTGTGTTTCATTGTGTATATGAAAGTAAAGTAGAAAATGGAAAAGCAAAAAAAAAAAAAAACAACATCAAGAAACAACAACAAAATAGGGTTCCCGTTTCAACCAAATACACCGTGATGTATTGCTTTGCTTTGCTGCTTGTCTGTCTCGGTTCGGTGTAGTAAAGTTAATGAAATGGCAATGTTGGCATTCTTGCTTTGCATGGCAAACAGTGCGGTTGTCTCTTTTCAGTCAACAGTTTAACGGAAATATAAAATTTGAAATTATAACATTTGAAATCTTTCTACATATACTTACTTATATATTTTCTATATATTTTTTGCTAATGCCATACTTAAAAATTAGTAAAGAATTAAGTTAATAAATTTTGCTATTCAAATTATTCAAATTAGAATATTTTGTTATACCATACATATTCCCATATAAAAATATTAAATTTGAATATTGTGTGCAGTTTGTGCAGCATTTAGTTTTGTGCATGCACCCCTTCTCACACCAAAAAATCAAAACAGAAAAGCGTTTGGAAAGTTCTGGAATATTGTGTGTATACTTGTTGTTGTATTGCTGTAACAACAGTTTAGAACGCGTTTCGAATTAAACAAAATTTTTGAAAAGATCTGTTTGTTTTTTCTTGTTTTTTGTTTTTTTTTTTTTGTAAAAAAAAACTGAAATCTTTTTTAAATTCTCACTGGCGAATCTCAGAGGAAAGACTTCTTCAACATTTTAAGGATGAGTTTTCACAAGAGCGATTCACGCACGCCACTGGCGCCAGCGTCATACACTGTAAGTAGAAAATTAAATTAACATACCCCAAAAGTATTAAAAGTGAGCAAATTTTAAGTGAAAATTTAAAATACTAAAAAAAAAGATTGAATCATAATTGAATTTACTTAAGTGTTGTGTAAAAAATTAAATATTGGAATTTCATAACGAAATAATTTGTGGTTAAAGGAAATAACAACTTAATGATAATAAAAACTTTTATGTTGAACTAGGAGAATTAAACAAAAACAAAAAAAAAAAAACAATCTATTACGAACTGAAAATAGAAAATTCTGAATTAAAGTTGATTAATTTAATTTCAGCGGTGTGAAAATTATTAGAATCTAATAATTGCATATTTATTGAATATTTATGTGCTGAAAAAAATAACAGTCTAACGCGAGTTGTAGTTATAGTTCCTAACATATTTGTATTTGTATATATCAAAAAATTGGGAATACAGGAACTCTACATTATTTGGCAATATTATTATAGTTTTCTTTTGATATATCAATTTAAAATGCACTTAAGCAGTTATTTACTTTTTACCACAGATGTCTACACTTAAAATGTCCAGCTTTTAGTTCAAAATGTTTAATAAATATTAAATTAACAATTGATTTCTAAGCATGGTGACTTAATTTCTAATGCGTTAAGCTGTTAAAAAATTGTATATTAAAAATTGCACATTTAATTAATATTTGATGCGGTCATCATTCATAAATTTTTCTAATGGTGAATAATAAAAAGGCAATTTTATAAATAAGTGCAATTTTATTATTTCATATTTTAATAAATTTTTATTCAACAATAAAGCTTTAGAAAAGTGCTCAACGTGAACCTACTCCATTAGCACAAACTTTAATAACTTAATTTAATATTTGGTAATAATTTTCAATCAAATGAACACTACAAAACTTGGCTGCTGTCATAGCAACCCATATAAATAGCAAAAACTAAGGGTAGTTTTTGTTAATTTCATTAGTGTAAAGTTTTCCTTGTGCTTTTTGCTTGATTATTTCCTTTGCAATTTTCTCCGCGAAAACAACAGCAACAATAACAAAAAAAAAACGAAGCTTTATTCCTTTAATTTACAATTTTAAAGGTTTGCAATAAATATTTTTGTTTATATTAACTTTTGACAGTATAAACCACTATCAAGTCTAAAAAATTACTATGGTCAAAAATATCTCTATCTCTCTCTAAATGTGTACCTATATACAAAAAATACATGCATGCATAATTATTTTTTTTTTTTTTCAATAACTCTTTAATTTTTTATATTTTTATTTCTACTATGCTTTACCATTCATTCTTCTAAGCATGTTGGTATAATTACACTGAGTTCGAGCTCACGTTACAGTGGAATTTTCCACTGTGCGCACGCTGCATTCTGTCGGATTTGTCCCTTCTCTTTTTCTATTTCTCTTTATATAAAAAAAAAAAAATACATATGTACCAAATAAAGTCATATCTTGTATCTTGGGTATAGTGGTGTATATTTTTTATGTCTGTGTATCTCGCAATGCCGATATGCCGGCTGTAAAATGCTACCTACTGTGTCAGCAAATTTTTGTTGTTGTTGTTTTTCCTGCTTATTTTTCCTTGTTATTGTTGCTTTATGTTGGCTTGCGTTTCTTATGTGTACGTGCGCTATACTTCAAAAAGTATGCTATACAATTGAATTGAAAATGGTATTCCTAATAATTCTAGTAATTCTTTTTGCAATTGGTTTTTTTTTCTTTAAGCTGTGATTTTGTTTTTTCTTTTAATGACTTTTGTACTTATGCAAATTTTAGTTGTTTTTTTCTATTGATATTATTGTTATATGATAATTTAAGAAAATATATTAAAAAATAAAACAAGCGTTGGTGAAATACACATTTGTATTGCAGATGTTATTGAAAAAAATGTGTACGTAAAGAAAGTTTATGCATTAATGCAAGTTGTAGAAAACAAAATACAAAAAATCCATCAATGAGTAATTTAGCAGTATTAGTATTATTAATTAATTTTTACCACAAGTTGTTGTGGTAAACAATGGTCTTGATTGCATTAGGGCTCCACTGTTACTTCAAAACCAAAATGGATGTAGATATCTTAAATACTTTGAGTCAAGGCCGTATTTAGGGGGGGGGGCAGGGTTTTGGGGGTTCTGACCCCCACCAGAAATGTGGAAACTTTATTCTAATTTTTGAGATTAATTGCCAATGGATGGAAAAAAAGTCAAAATAAAATCAATTTAACGATATTTTTTACTTCCATCGGTTTTTTTTTCTAAAAACTCAAATATAAAAAATAAATTTGAAATCTTAGTTACACTATGCGATCAAATCCGATTTGTTTTCTTCGACATGAGGTTCGACTACGGATTCAAAAAGAGCAGGTGATACTGAGCACTCCTGCATTCATAGTTTTTCTAGGTCAGTAACTGTTTTTGATTTAATGTTTCGTCCTGAATCAATTTGAAAAGTTTAAAAGTTTTGAGGTTGGGTACATCATCAGTAGTGGAAAATCAATGAGTTAATGAAATTATGTCCCTCACGATAAAAAAAATGCATTAGAATGCACATTGAATAATATTTATTTGAAAAAATTTAGTTTGATTATTCTGTGAATTTTTTGTCACTTTTGGCCATTTTTTTGAAGTTAGGATTAAATCGGAAAATTTTTCCTAAAATTTTAATTTTATAAGGTCCATCAAATGTATCATCGATTTAATTTATTGTATTTAAAAATCAGTTTGATAAAAAATATTTATGAATATTTTTTTCGAATGAAAACCCCCTCCTTCCCCGCCGAAAAAAATTTCTGGCTACGGTCCTGCTTTGAGTGCACTACATTTGAGAGGTTTATCTACATACCACCAAATATCATACAAAAAGATTGAAAAAGCCATTTTAAAATGTAGATAATGCAAAAAACTTTGAAAAAATGATGCAGAAAATGTGTGCGAAAAGTTGACTTTTAACTATCTAATTATTTTCAGAACTCTTTTATAATATTGTAACATTTGTAGAACTTTAAAAGTGTTCACAGTTTTATCTTTATCTCATTAGAAAACAAAATTATTTCAGCCAGATGATTTTTGATATAAATTTAGTATAATTTTGAGTAGAGAATGTAGTCCATGAAAAATTTTTCTTCGAATAATTTTAAACATTAAAAATAACACAAACAATATTATAATAATAATATCTATAATGTAGATCAATTAATTTTTCCATAATTTTAATCTATGTACATGTTCTTTACACAGTACTGCTGCTACTCAAAAATCCAAATCGATCAATTAAATCCGTTTATCGAGTTTAATGTATTTAAAAATGATTTGTTTACTTTTTTATATCTTTTCTACAATCAAATGTAGATTACTTATAAATAAGAGCACAAACATAATGTAATTAGTAAAAAATCAGTAAACAACTTAAAACTTTAAACTCAATCCCTTGAAAGATGAAACTAGTAAATGTCTATATTTTCTACATGATAATGTATAATAAAATTGTTTTTTGGTGAATAAAGAACTTCTGCTAATTTATTCTTTAAAAATTTCAAAAAATTAATTTAATCAAATAATCCAGTAACTAAATGCAGCTTAGAATTATTTAACTATATTTTCTTCAACTTGCAAACTTAAATTTACTAAACAAATCAATCAATCAAAAATATTCATCAAGATTTATATATAATTTGTTTACTTTTTCCGTATAATTTTTACATTTTAACGTAGATTCAATTAGATCAATCATTCAATGTTTGATTTGACGTTTCAAATATTTTTTTTTAAATTTTTTACATTATGTAGAAAATTATATTTTAAAGTAGATTCCTTGAAATTACAAACTCACACTTTGAAAGTTGATACAAAAATTATGAAAAAAAAAATGCAGTTAGTTAGTCAAATGCTTTGGCATATTTAAACTTTTATTAGACTGTGAAAACAAAATTGTAAATATTAAAATTACAACAAAATCAATGTAGATTACCCAAACTAAATCTATCTTCCCAACACTAATCTGCAGTAGCAATGCCATTAATTTGTTAAGTATACACAGCAAATTATTTTAGATAAGGTGATTATGAAACATACATACCACATATTTTTGTATGAAAGTTTCTAATCGTAGTGCGAGTAGTAAATTATGTTTAGCACAAAACCTCATATGGTGCCAGTCGAATACATGGAAATGCTTTTTTCTGTTACATGGAATTTCCGAGCTGGCGTCAGTGCATTTTTTTTTTGCAATTTTTATGAGTATTGGAAACATATGAATTAAATGCTTTCAGATATGAGTATCCTAATTTAATGTGAAAAAAATGTACAATATAACTAATTCATTGAAATTCTTATCTTATCGTAATAATTTTTATTTGTTTCTGAAAATTGCATGAATCTTGCACTTTTCGATATACGCAGAGTTTTAATGTATCTACTATGAGTAAATACAGACACACTCACAAGTTTTGTATGTACATAGATGTTTATGTTTATTTGTTTGTTAACTTTTTTCTGATATCATATTGAAAATGCATACTTGAGATAGTTTTTTTTTTTTTATTTTGAGATAATATTGTAAAACGCAAAGTGGCATTAATTAGTTTTTATACAGAAAAATACAGCCAAGAAAAAGGCTAATAAAATATCTTATTCACAAAACTTTCAACACTTAAAAACTGCAAGTAACTTCTATTGGGGTCTTGATGCATATTCAAAAATTTATATGTATTAATTTTCGGTTTTAGCTTTTTAAAGTTTTTTCCATCATTAGTTTTGAAGAGTTTGAAAATGTTGGAGGGTCTTAGCTTAATGAAACTATAATTAGGAAGTAGTAAGATTTTATATTATAATTTTAAGAAAAAACTTTTTTCTTTGGGTGTTAATTATATATTCAATTGTGTACATAAACTGCAATCAGTTCTGAAAATATTAGAAAAGAAAAATATTTCACTTCCATGCTATATTTGTTTTTAAGTATTTACTTGAAAGGGGAAGTTGATAATGAAATGCACAAATAATTCGAATGACTCAGAAATTATTTAAAAAATCCAGAATTTCTTGGTTATGAGTGGAAAATTGTATTACCATGCTATAGCAAATTATATAATGAATTGTGTGACTCAAAAATTCCCAGTTAATACCGTATCATTAAGTCTAGAATATGTAAGCAAGGATATCAAATATTTTTACATATTCAGATAAAATTATTGCATACAAACGGTTCAAATCACACTGAACCTTAACCCTTTCAGGATACTTTAATTCCTAATAACTGGTAAATCATAATTATAATGAATCATTTATGTTAAAGTAATAAATCTCTTCATTTATTAAGAAACGTTCAATTTACATTTGAAAATATCTCCAACACCTAACCTTATAGAGAACATTTTTTAAACTGTTACATATATGATTCTAAATGCAATTATGTCATGTGTACTAGCAGGTCCAAGGGGAATTTCGGAGTTGAACCCTCCTCCCCCCTTTTCCAATGAAAATCTTACACGTTTTGATAGTGGATCATGAATCAAATTAAAGTGATTAGAAAATTTAGAGTGAAGAAAATGTAAGACCTCCCACTCACCTTAGGAAATCTCTGGATTCGCTTGTGGTCATGTGTCTTAATGTAAATAATCAAGTGACTATCTGTTTTTAATGATCGTGTGAAAAAACTTTGAACAAAACTAAAGTTAGATAAGTTACACGGGAAGCTCACATGATATTTAACAAATTATTATTTCCTTTTTATAACATTTGTACTTTAATATAATTATTGTTAATATAACTTAACTACTAAGAATTTCGTTAAATCATTGCAAAATATATGATTCAATATATTTTCTTAAAAGGTGCTTATTTATTTAAAAATCATTTTCTATTGGCTTAATTTACCTGTTTGTATGTATTAAGAGAAATTTGCTATAGAATACAAAAAAAAAAAAAATAAATAAAAATAATAATAATAATCATTGAAAACTTGTGCAATGTCAATATAAAACTCTCTGAAAGCAGCAAAATATCAACAATTTTACCGAAGCAAAATATGTTAATAGAAATTTGCTATGCCTATATAGTACATTGTAAATGAGTTCGCTATAAAATTCTAGCTACTATAGTTACGTATAATAATGATCTTACGCTCTAAAGTGTGCATGAAAAAAATCGAGAAGAGCACGTGAATTGTATTACATTTACAATTTGATTTACAAATTGAGCGTGCGAATTAATTTTAATTTGATATTTTTAAAATTTTAATTTTTATAGTATAAATATATAAATAGAAAGTTGTTATATCATGTAGTTTAAGCAGTTTGACAAACATATGAAAGTTGACAGCACGTGTAAAACTCAGTGACAATAAAAATGAAGTAAATTCTTGTAATTGAGTATTTCATCATATGAAATAACTAGTAAAAAGTAAATGTGCAAACCTTTCATTTGAGATCGCAGGCGCGGATACAAGGGGGAGGGGGGGGAGAAAGGGGGAAATTCCCCCTTTCAAAGATTTTCAAACATTAAAAATTTAATAACTTAAACAGGCAAAAAGGTGAACATAATTAGTTATTGTTGTTTTTAGTTATTACACTTTACTTTCAATTATAAGAATAAGGAATAATCTTGCTCATCAAACCACTTTCCTTCTCTATGGAAATGTGCTTAAATAATAATGATACCTAAACCAAATAGACCTGAAAACTCAGTGCCCTCATATAGACCTATAAGTTTGCTAGTAATATTCTCGAAAATATTCAAAGTAGTGGATTGCTAATAATACAAGAAAATAAGAATATAGTTCCGAATCACCAATCGTCATAAGCACGGTACTCCTGAGCAATATCATCGCATAGTGAATATTGTCACTGACTTTCTGGAACGCAAAAAATATTGCTCTGCCATATTTTTGGACATTCAAGAAGCGTTCGAAAAAGTTTGGCATCAAGGGCTGTTATACAAATTAAAAAATTTACTTCCAGCTCCATTTTATTTGGTCTTAAAGTCCTATCATTCTATGTCAAAGTAAATAATGAAACATTAGCCAAATGTCAAATACCACAGGGCAGTGTTCAGGGACTTGCTCTTTAATCGATTTTTACCTTCGACTTGCCTGAAACTGATGGTGTTACTATAGCTACTTATCCAAACGATAATGCCATTTTAGTGTCAAATTAATCTCCTACAGAAGCTGCTAATCTAGTTCAGAAACAGCTCGACGACATTCAATAATGGTTACTTCGTGGATGAGTGCTTGACCGGAGTTCCATCTGCCTCAGGGTCGATTCCCAGATGGGGTTAAATTCTTAAAAAATGTCCACATGGATTGTTCTAATAAAATGGTTCATTTCGGTGATTTAGTTCTTAAATACGTGACTCAAATACCAATTCAACGGGTCTATTCTCAGGTAGAGAATTGAGTCCACCAAAAAAAAAAACAAATTATAGGTTTCGAGTCGATATAAAGAAATCCCAGATAGAAAAGAGAAACTTTGAATACAGGGTGGAATCAGCGACCTTAAATTATTCTTAAAATTCTACTAATTCTTGACTCATTATAAACCAAAACCGAAAACTGAATAAATGTATCCTATTGTTATATTTTCCACTATCTAGATCATAGAAATTGTGAAATGCTTTGCTACAAGAACAAAAAAACGCTCCAGCCAAATGTTTCCTGTATCCACCACTGGAGATAGAATTAATTAATAAATTTAATGATTCTTACTTATATTTTTAGTATTATTGTATTTAGTCAGTGTTAAGTAGTTAAATAATCTTGCATTACAGGGAGACTTAGAAAGATTGTAATTGCCGCGATTCTATTTATAAGCGAGAAATGCCTTTGCAACTAATGCATTTCTAAGAACAACCTTGACTTTAGCTACACTCACACTCCTATACTACTATAGAATAAATAAATAAATGAATGAATGAATTGTATATATATTTGCATTTAGTAGAAAAAAGTTTGTCACTGAATTATACAAGATTTGTTGTAGTTGTTCTTCTTACTTTTGTTTATAATTAATGCAAAGTTTTTAGCACTTTGCAATGACGTGTTATATATTTTTTATTTACAGTGTTGCCACGTGCTGCAAAATTACAAAGTCCAATCAAAAAACGAAAAAAAACAATACAAACACAATTGCACAATTGTAAAAATGAGCGTGTATTTATTTGTTTTTTATTTTTGTTTCTCTTTTCAATAAAAATTTATTTATTTAGTTGGCGCATTTTTATTTATTTTTAATTTTAAATTAAAACTTTGTATTTTTATCTTTTGTGCAAATCATCAATTGCATGCAACTCAACTCAAAACGTTACTATTTTTAATGCAAACGTAATGCAAATAAAATTTTCTTACTGCTTTTATATAAAATGTTATAAATTGAGAGTTTTCAATAAAATAAAATTTATTGCGACTTGTTTTAGATTTGAGTTTATTGCTGCTTACTTTTTATATTTATTTTAGACTAATTGTGTTGAGTTCTAAACTCATGATGCGGAAACACGCGACTAGCTCATAAATACACTGCTGCCTACTAGTATTCGGATATTGTCATTAAAACATTCATTACATTAAAATTATATAAATAAACTTTTTCCATGCATTCATTTCTATGCCTTAAAAGTCTTTATTTTTATTTAGTTTTTATAGAAAATTTTTGCAAATGCAATCAACAGTAACGAAACAATTTATTTACAAGCCCGTACAAAAACAAATCAAATGAAATATGTCGATAAAAAAGCAATATCTACATGCTTGCATGTTTTTTATAGGTATAGTATTTAGATATATTTCTAGACAAGTTCTCCGCATGAAGTTTTTATATTTGTTTATAAATATTCATACTTACCTGAGAATATATATAAATGTTAATTTGTGTATACAATACAAATGTAAAAATTATTGCAATGGAAAAATACTTAACAATTATTAGGAAAAAAAATTTAAAAATAGTTGATTATTTTAATGGCTTTTTTCTAACTGCTTTGTTATTTTATTATTTTTTGTTTGTTTTTCTGCGATTCTTAGTCTAGTCCAGCGATGGCCACCTTCACATGCAAAATGATCGACTGAGCTATTTTTCTATGGAAATGAGCGCTGCACATGTGAAATTGCTTATAATCTCGTGCACACGTGAAAGACTGTGGTCCACGCTCGTCTAGTCTAATAGTATAATGTAAATGTTTAGCTACAATTTAAATAAGGCAGTTGTGCTGTTGTATACATTGATTAGCATGTTAGCAGCATGCTGCTATAAATGTCGCGCAACTTTCTAGTTTAATGAACTCAATGAGGCCAGTGGGAAATATTCAAAACAATGCACATTGTATTATATTATTGTATTAATTTTCATAATTACAACGAATAATTTATTGATATAAAAGCGAAAGTGTTGAATGTACGCAACACGATTTTGTTTGCATTTAATATTAAAAAAAATTAAAACAAGTTCAGTATTCTTGAACTGCTCCAAATTTTTTCGTTATGTCTTTTAACTTTTTTCTTTTTAAGCAAATCAAATCCTCAAAATCTCAAATCTGAAAGGGTTTTTCATGCGCTTTAATAATATTTCAAACTCATTATAAACATTTTTAATTTATATGGAGAAATTGTTAAATTAAAACTTTATTTAACTTTTTGAGATCCTCGTGCACAATTTGACTTAAAAGGACAAATTGGTAATTCCAGCAGTTTTGCATGCCAACCAAACCAAACCAACAAAAATCGTTGAAAAAAGAATGCCTTTCCTTGCGTTCAAAAAAGTTTTGCATCTCCAAAACTACTAGGTTTGCCTTCAATACAAGTGAAATTTTTCCAAATATTATAATTTTAAAGCCATTACAGATATGATCGTTAAGTATTCTATCCTGATACATATATACTGCTACTCCGCTTTAAATAAAAAGCGGAGTAGCAAATAAGGAGTGAGATTGAAAAAATCTTAACACGTTTTACCTAATAATTTTTTTTGGGTGTAAAATTTAAAAATTTCTTTGATCTAGTTATCTTTGAAAAATATGTCAGTTGTTATTTTTAAAGACAACCATGTTGATTTATTGTGAGTTTGATCAAAATGAGTAAAGAAAAAGAAGTACGTCTTAAAATTATTAAAAATTTTCAAAAAAAATCCAAATTGGTCCTACAAAAAATTGGCCAAAGAATTGAAGGTCTGCCGTCAAACTGTTTCCAATATTATTGAACAGTTTCAGGAGAATTTGACCATCGATAGGAAACCTGGTTCGGGAAGAAAACAAGGAACACATGATATTGGGAAAACCAAGAATATAGAAAGCACATTGTAAAGATCTCTAAACACATCTGGTAGAAAAGCTGTCCGGTTAGCCCAGTGCTCTGACTATTTGGTGCGAAAAGTTAAAGCCAATGTAGCCAGTAGACAGGAATGCTGCAAAAAAATAAGACGCCAAAAGTAGGGCTCGGATATTAAAATCGAATTTCATACAAAAATATTCATGTTGTATAATGGACGACGAAACGTATGTACTGACAGATTTTACGCAGCTTGCATGTCAAAATTTGTATGTTGCCGATGCTCGAGGAAATGTCGAAGAACAAAAAAATTCCTGGTATGGCAAGCTATATGCAGTTGCGGCAAAAGAAGCAAGTCATTTGTTACAGTGGGCTCTATAAATACCGAAATATACATCAAAGAACGTTTGAAAAAAAGGCTTCTACCTTCATAAGAGAGCACAATGTGTCCACGGCATTTCTTGCCGTTGTTTTCTGGAGTGGTATTAAAGTAATAACATAGTTTTTGTACCAAGAGAGGCCAACCCTCCAAATTGTCCGGAGCTAAGACCAGTGGAGAGATATTGGGCTCTTGTGAAAAGAAACTTAAAGAGCACAAAAAAGGTGTCCCAAAATATCAAAGATTTTAAAAGGAGATGGGCAAACTGTTCCAAAAAGGTGTCTGAAACAACTATCAAATCTCTAATGGAAGGCTTACCAAAAAAAGTCCACGAGTTCATAAATAGTGGTTAAAACTATAAAAGTTATATTTTTCTCTAATTTGTAAAATATTATCAATTAAATAAAAAAAAAAATCAAAACTGTAAGATCAACAGTTTAAAAATTGTCGAATTTTATATATGTTAAAATTTTTTCGATCTCACTCCTTAGTAGCACTTAATTATTTATTTCAATGTTTGGAATAAATTATACTAAATAAAAGCTTTGACAATTAAACAGATAAGAAGTGCTGAGAAAATTTTTTAAACTTCTTCAAAGTCTATGATTATTTATAGAAAACATTCTTCGATTTAATAAATCTTAATATTTTTAATACAACTTTATATTAAATTTTATATGTGTTTAATAAATTACATGCCTACGATTTTCATGATTCTCTTTGGTTTTGTGGTTTTGTTTATTATTATAATTGCTATTTGTTGTAAAAACTTTTTCAATGAAAACGGCACACTTTTTTACTAACTTAAATTTCGAAACTATTTATTTTGAGTAATGGTGTCTCACGATCAGTATAGCCACCAGCCAAAATATTTTTTAATTTTGAAATTGTCATTTTTACATTCGGATATGTTTCGTAAATCGACTTTTTGTCAATGGTTTGGGACCATAGTGCATTATCTTTTGTTTTATAAATCAAGAGTTTTGCAATGTAATGCGAGGCGCATTACAATTGTTATAATTTATAAATTAAAAATAAATATTTTTAAATAAAAATCTGTACCAAAAGTTATGGCTTGGTATTACAACTCATAGAAATATTGGAAGAAATACAAATTTAAGGATTTATTTGCTAATGAACCTTATGAGGTAAAAAGTATTCCAAAGTGATTTTAAAGCACTGACACCAATTTTAGTTTCAAAAATTGGTGCTTTGCACTTCCGAGCAATTAATTGTTGTAAAGGTAATTCGATTGACACTGTTATTTTGGTTTTGAGGAACTTTTTGTAAATTATGAATATGGTGTATACTAAAGTGCTTGCTAACCTCTACAATAGTTATGCAACTAGTAACGAAGCATTTTACTATTTCTGTTGAAATACTTACTTATTGCCTGATAAGTGTATTCATATAATTTTTATTACTATATTTCTTTGACATCAAATACATATTATAAATATATCGTCAAGCTCATTAAATTTTTCTACTTCCACTTTTAAACAGTCAAAGGTTTCAATAAAATAAAATTAATATTAATAATTCCACTTTAAATACGTTGCATTAGTTTTAATTCTACGTAACTTTTTTAGTATTTAACATACATATTAAGTATGCTTAAAAATATCATACAAAATTTATATACAAAAGGGTGGCATCGCAAAGCATTAAAAACTCAAATACTTAAAATTAAATGTCAGGGCCATAGAGAAATTAATGCAATGCAAAAATCTAAGCAAAGCAAAGCAAACATCACTCATACGACACAGTGGGCGATTTTGTCGTATTTAATTTTGTTCAATTTAAAATAATACATAATGAAATGTAATGCGCATGTGGGGGTGGATATTAGTGAAAATATCTTTTACCTTAAGTTTATTTATTAATAAATATAAAGCTAAGAAGGGGTAGTGTCGTGAAGGGGGGGGGGGGGAGAATATTCATACAATATATGTGCATAAGCTGCAGAATAACTAAGAAGCAATAGGTTTGAGAAAGTATATAATAATGCAATTGTTATTATTGTTTTGGCAGAAAATTAGCGCCAATTATAAAATTTAAAAAATCAGATATAATTGTTTTAAATTATTCGAAAAATAAATTAAAGACAAAAAATATATTTTGTATTCATTAAAACAATTTTTAAATACTATGAACTGAGCTACAATTCATTGCACAAACGTGTCATGAACTAAACATCCTTAGTACTCAATAACATTTAAAAATAATTTTTAATATGTTTAATACAAATTCTAACTACTCATGAATGTTTTCTTTTTTTAAATTTGTACTAATATAAAATTATTAATAGAAAACAACCGCAATTTGTAAATTTTACACAAATTGAATAATTTATTTATTATTTTTTTTTTTTATTGAATTAATAAATAAATTTTTGCAATTGATTCAATTACACCTAAATTCGCAAAGTGTGAATAAAATTGGGGTTGTTTAGCTATTGAGATTGTGATATTTCAAATTCGCTATTTCCTAATTTCAACAACTAACTGTATCAACAAGCACAAAAAATTGAAGAAAAAAAAACTTAGCGGTTTTTTAGTACGTTGAGCTTGAATAATTTGAGTTTTTTTGTTCACACACAATCAGCAAATAGGAAGCTACTATAATAGTAAGTTATATTTATTATCAACAGAATCAACTACTTATCAACAGCAACAATAGAATGCTAGTAGTAAAATAGTAAAAGCAAAGCAAGACATGGCAAACAATGCTGAGATTTATTAAGCGCAGCAAATACGAAACGATTATGTGGATATACAGACGCATTTACATATATGTAGTAAATAGAATTCAAATGACGTTTTTATTAGCATTTGACTTTGTTGAGTGAAAGATAGATAGATAGATAGATTTAGCTAAAAATGATTTGGTGCTTGAAGCAGCACCCTTACTTGCTACCACCCTCTCATACTACAAAACCTGTAGTAGGCACAAACATACAACCATATATATGTATCTATCTACAAATACTTATTCAAAAATAGTTCATTAAAATATTTATTCTATACGAGTATGTAGTTTTTGTATGTAAATTAGTATTTTTGAGTGTCTTGTTTAAGTGCAATTTATTTATTTTAACTTTTTTTTCGTTTGTAATTTGGCAATTGATGCTTGCTACTGCTGACTGCAGTGGCGCACGATTTTGTGGCTGATCACCACGGGTTCTCAGAGTTGTTTAGCGTGTTGGTGTGTTGCTTGGCCCAGTCTGATAATCTACCTTCCCGCCTGTCTGACTATTCTCACTCGTCCGTAGAAAATGAATTTTATTTTTGTTGAGTTTCTATGAATTTATTTACAATTTCTTTTTTTCATTTTTTATTTGTGCTCTCAGTTAAGTATATACATTTTTATGATTTTGATAGTTGAAATGTATTAGGGATGAAGATTGTGTTCAGAAGTATTCATTTATCATTATGTCTATTTTCTAGGGGGTAATTAAGTAATTTAGCAGTTAAATATAGTTTATGTTTGCGACTTCTCAGTTATTGTAAGTTATATTTGTAACGGTAATAGCTGGTAATTAAAATGTTGATTTGCAAGTAGAACGAATCAAGTATTGTGATAATTGCTAGCTTGTGTAGATATCAGTATTTAACTTATTTTCCTAAACTTTTATTTACTACTACTTTCTGTTTTAGATAGAAAAAATATTTTGGATTTATTTCAAAGTAATCGGTTTTAAATTGCACTGAGTTTAAGTAACATACATTCATAAAATTGCTTTAATGTGCTTAAATAGGAAATGTATTATTTGTTAGAAGCCAGTCTGTTTTTCTTATAATTATTACAGTTGACTTATAACACTCGATCTAATCAGACCCTGCTGATCCAATTCATACAACACTTTTACTTAAACTCATATTTGGTAAATACCTCGAAAAATAGTGTGATTTATTTCAAAGTGATCGGTGTATCATGCTTTACTATAACACATAATTTTCTTCTTCTTCTTCTTTTAATCCAACAGTTCATGCAAAGCCTAGACCAAGTTTTTGCATCCATTGCTACAATTTTATGTCATATTCGAACGGTAAAGGTCTGCGCCGTCCGTTGGTGAAGGATTCTGAATGTTAACCACCCCGCCCCCCCCCCCCTTCCCTACCTATATCGATTCTTATATTTCTTATATATTTTTTATTCGTGCCCCCTTTCCCACCTCATAAATTTAATTATACATTAAAAAAGATGCTGCAATCTTCCAAAGCATAAGGCTTAAAAATCAAAAAATAGCAATTTGCCAAACATTCGAGTGACAGCTACAGCCAAATCATTTTAAAGCGGATAATCGGGTTTTGAAAAAAATTCAGCTATATCACTAAATGATTATAATTTTAAGAATCGCTGATTTGATACACTTACATGGGAAGAGGTAACTTTGGCATTGCACTGCGATAAGTGGTAATTGTAAATTTTTGTGTTTTTGTGTGTGTTTTTCAACAGTATACATATACAATATGAAAAAACAAACACTTTTGGATGTACAACGTCGCCACTGCCACTGCCACTGCTACCATGATCGTTGTCGTAAGCGTCATTTATGTTGTTGTAGTTGTTTGTTGTTTTCCTGTTTCAATCTATTTAATATCCATTTAGCTAATACAGCTACATAAACTGCAGAGCCAGTTTACTCGTTCTTCTCAATCAGTTAAGGTCAGATTTTCCGGAAAGAAGGTGTTTTGCACTCTTCTCGTTAATCAACTATACACATCTCTTCAACTATTTATCTACTATAAAGAGTGAAAAAATTAATTTCATACAAATTGCACAAAATATGTAAATTGCTCTTTTAGCAATTTAAAATTTTTTGATTTTGTTTTGGATACACTTTTGTTTCGCTTATCGCCACAAATTCAGTGATCAGTATCAAAGTTTTCGCGTAGCTCGCATTCTGGATAAAATCTCCAACGCGTTTATGTCGAAAAGTTTTTTGTTCTCTTCTTTAAAATCGGTCGCATATACAAGTCATCAAGCTGAGCTCATCAAAGCCACCGATACCACCAGCAGCAGCAGTCGCAGGAAAATCAACAACATTACGCGAGCAGCCACACGAATTAAAAACATTCACGATTGCTGGCAATACGAATGCGATACGAAAGCATAGCAATAGCTTCGGTAGCAGCAGTAGCTACAAAAACAACACTGACGTCGTCCCGATTAAGTCACGTGAGCGACGTTTATCCGGTGTCGCTTTTAATACGCGCAGTTTGAAAATGTCCTTAAAGCGTAATGCTGCTGTTGTTGGTAGTGGTGGGTTGGCTAGCGGTGGACCACCGCCTGCACCATCATCTGGAATGGCTGCAATACAAAGTGTTACTTCATTAAAGGATCTTAAGGTTACGTTTTGTGTTGGTTGGATTTTTTGTTTTTGGTGTTGTGAATGATTCAAATATAATGAGAAAGTATTGAACAATATTTCCATTAAATGATTTAGCAATATTTTATTTTCTTTTAATTATTTTAAATATATATGTGCATTCATGTGAAACTTTCTATTTTAAGAATTTCTGTGGTGTGTTTTTGGCGTAAATGAAATTTTTTTTTGTATTAAATCAAGATTTGTGTTTTTTTCTGTTTCTTGTTGATTTTGCATGCTCGCTTCGAAGACGTCGAACAAGGTTGTTTGATTGTCATTGCCAAAAAGAATTTTTACGTGACAGTTGTATATTATTATTAGTAATATGTATGAAAAGTAACTAGCATGTATTTTTTGTAACTAAATTTTTTTGCAAAAATTCTATTCTATTCCACTCTTCTATACCTTCATACAAAGTTGTTCGGTACCACGAAACCGAATGGGACAAAGTTTTGGCGGATTCAAACCTCTGAGAAAATTTTCAGAAAACGCTTTAATTTTTCTTCCCTATAGTAGCAGAATTTATTAATTTCTTGCCAGACATAGTCAGACTTTCGAAGGAATTCACTGCAGTCAAAAATTTCAATTCGTTACTCGAATATTAGTTTTTTTACTGCAGCCTTAGTATCAGGCATTCATTTAAACATTTATGTTATGTTATTATGCTGGAAAAGTTCAATAAGTACTTACATTTTCGAAAACAATATTTTCCTTTTTTATAAAATACAACCAAGAAGTGAAAAACTTTCAGAATAGAAAAACCAGAAACTGCAAAGTCTCGTGAAATATTTTCGAATTCTGCCGCATTATTTCCGCACATTGCTCGTGCGATTTGATGATGAGATTTTTGTGATTTTCTATTTTTATTTTGATTATTTGTGATTTTCGTTTGTTAATGTTTTTGTTGTTATTCTACTTGATTTTATTTATATTTGTTGCATCTTCTAGTTCATACATACGTATGTAAATAGAATTTGTTGATGAACTTGAATGGAAAAAAAGCGCGAATGATGATGCCAAAATAAAAATAATAATAATAAAAAACAAAAAGACCAAACGAATATATGATAAAGCTGTTGAACTATATGTGGGTGTATGTGTGTGTGTGTGTTTACGTTTCTGACTAGGTTACTTTATCAATACTTAAGGGTATAGCGATGTTTATTCCAAAGTTCGTATACAAAAAATGTAGACACGCTATTTTTTATACTTTTGTTACTGTAAATAAACAATTGTGTTTTATGACGCAATGGAAACAACCACAAATTATTATGTTTCTCATTGGTGTATTCATATTTTTGGAATTTTGGTATTTTCCTTTTGATTTTCGACGGAGTGTGATTGGGGGTACATAGTTTAATCAATAAACAATAATATCCCATATTTATTTTGTATTCAAATGTATTCGCAGATAAAATAAACTAAAGGCATTTACACTAATATGTATTTCTGAGTAATTGCAACACACTCATTTTCACGGTTGTATAATGGAGTGATCCTGTCTTCTTGTAATGCGTTGTTGGCAAAAGAGAAGCATGTGTGCATTAAGTGCTCAGGCACTATACTTTTTCTATAACATTTACCAAAAATTTCCGATTGAAAGCTTATTTCGTTTGTTGTATGTTGAACAGTAGCGTTTTCTGTTTTAAAAAGTTTTCAATTTGTAGTTAATTCATAAAATGATTAGTTTCAGAGGCACAATTTGAATCAAATATGATATCCACTCAGAGAACTTATAGTATCGTTCACATTGTTGTTGAGAAAGGTCTATAGTTCAATTAATTTATTGAAGAATCATTCGAAAAACTTGAATATATGTTTCTGATTTTAGAATAAACAGAAAAACTGGTGGTTCTTTCTACAAGTTTAGTAAAAGGAAACCAAAAGTTAGATAAAAATTTGAAAAGATATCTAAAAATTTAGAATAGTTCCACAGTCCAACATACAAAAATTAACAAGATACTGATAGAGCTCAAAAACATATTTTATACGTGCAACGGCGTTTTAAAAGCTTACATTGCATTTACATTTTATGAAGGTCATTTTTGGCAAATTTTTACAAACACTTAAAACCGCTACTGAACTACAAACTCTAGTATATTTACATACCTACATGTGTACATAAAATTTTCGGTTGAATGAATAAATTCAATCATTAGTGGATTCAGAGGTTTCCTAAGGGGGACGGAGGAGGGGGAGGGGAGGGGCACGGGATAATTTATTCCTCCCTTTAAGATCCAAGATCAAAATGTATGAGATTTTCATTGGTAAGGGGAGGGGGGGGGGCTTGGGGGGAGGATTTTAACCCCAAACTCTCCCCTTGGTTCCGCTAGTGTATGCAATTGTTTTTGGCATAATTTCAAAAGTTATTTAAATTTTCAATTGTATATTTCTACTTGGTAAATAAAAACTAATTAAAAGCTAAACGAAAATATAAGAGAAGCGTATTTTGACTCAATTACATATGTTTACTCGCGCAAATGCGTAATTTACTTAAAAACAAAAAGGAAAAGAGAAAAACTCAAAAAAATAAAAAAATAATGAATACAATTTTTCAATTTTTCTTTTACATTACAAAATAAACAGTTTCTTTGCATAAACATTTATATTTACGAATGCATGTACATATGCACATACATAAATAGATAAATACTAATACACATGCACTATTATATACAAATCCATTTTAAATTTTGAACTCTTTTCAATTATTTTTGCAGAAAATACCGACAGTTTCGGCGGGTTATGATAACGAGAAGCATAACGGCTCAAGGAGTAGTACTAACGCGAATATAAATAATCAACCAAAGTATGTTTTTATAGTGATTCTATATAATCGGTCCATAACGTAATAATTAAATTCACTTTCTATATACTCACTATTTTTATTTTTCAACAAATATAACTAACTTTTTTTATGCTTCTCTATTCGAAATCGGTTTTATGGTTAAATATATATTTTTTTCTAACACATAGATATATGTAGTTTAAAATTGAACTTAAAGAACTAAAACTTTTATAAATTGTTCAAAGTGAATAATTTTTCAAGAAAACAAATTAAAAATAATTATACAAAAATGTATAAAAATATTACAAACGATTCAACAACATCATTTGAAATGTATACTTCTTCGGATAGATTCATACGTTCGGATATGGCGGATATACCGGTACAACAAGCTGCAGGCTCACAGCTGCCTTTAGTGATAACAAAACGCAAAAAAGGCGGTGATGATTCGGATGATGTTAATTATAATCCATTCGAGAACCGTAAAGTGGAACATCCCACATCGTAAGTATTTCATTCATTCATACTTTCATTTACAAATGTTTGTTTATATGATCTTGAACTCATTGTTGATTATTGTTAGGATAGATCAAGTAATAAGATAACTTTAATATTAATGAGGAAAAAAAATTTGTTAGACAGTACAGAAAGTACTGATTATAACCATTGAAGTCCCTGATTAGTTAATAATAAAATGAATATTGTAGTATTGTTGAGAATATAAAAAAAAGCGGTACGCTATAAATTAATTAAAAATTCTTCATATTTTGAAATACCAAAAATTTATTTTTTACTTTTTTACTTAAAATATTTGCATACAAATTTGTATCTTAAAAATAACTTTCAAGTACAAATACATCAAATGGAAAATCTTTTATCAAGAGGGAGGAAGTAATTGCTTTTTTGCAATGTACATAAAATTTTTTTGAGGTTTATGATATTATAAAGTATAATTGAAAATATCTAAAAAATTGTGCCAAGGCTCGTGGCGAATTTTTAATACTCGCATTTTATAGACACGATTCACAAAATTATTAAAAGATTAGAATATAGATAAGATATAATGAATTTCATGATTTAAAATTCTTAATAAGGGTGCACTTGAATTAAATTGCAATGTTACGTTATTATTTATTTATTTGGTATTCTGCCGTGAGGCAAATAAGTAAAAATGCAATTAAAATCAAATAGTTTCCAATATTCTGTTCATATTCAAATTTTTCAAAACATTTTTCAAGTACCTACTAATTACAGAATATGCAGATGTTTTTGTGCAATTTCTTAAAGTACATTATTTTTTATGTACGAGTAAATAGATAATTTCAAAATCCTCAATTTTCAGTTCATTGTTATGCAACTTAAATGAGCATAGCGATTTTACTGCTACTTTTTCTGTTAAATGAAAATAGTAAGAATTTTATTTTCAAAAAGGAAGGTTTGAATTTCCCATTTCTGCTCTCTTTTAGTTGCTTATGTTCAAATTTATATTTGAATATTAAAATAAAATTACCAGCAAAGGTCATTCGTTAAAAAAAATAAGCTCGACTAATAATAGTAGTACTAATAAGGGTGACATGGGGTTAATTCTGCTTGTGACAATGCTACCAAATTCAGTTTGTTTATTTCTTATAAAAAAAAGTATCTGTATCATCGAACAATTATTTACTTTAATTTTTTTTGATACTTTGCGGTGAGTTTTGCAAAATTTTCTGGTAATAATATTTTAGCAAGTTTTACGTTTTACTTCATAAATCACACAATTTCACAATGATTCAATTACAATGTCAAAGTATTTGAAATTTTCGTTTCTTTTCCTGCAAATGAAGGTTTGTTACAATAGGTGCACTGAGATTTCATTGATTAGAGCAAGGAATAATATTTTTCATTCATATGAGTGGTATAAAGAAACTTTCTGTTCTAAACCGAATAAAAAATGTTTTCTCAAGACAATCTGATTTTCCAACCAAATAAACAAATGAAGTCCTTTTGTATATCTTATCATATACATAATTTATACTAATGTTTTCGTCTTTCCATTCATGTACTTATGAATAGATGGAGAGATTTGGTATATAAGAAGATGACAAACTAATTTCAAAATAATTGAGAAATGGAAAATTTGTAAACGATTGATTTGTTTCAAGGCCATATATAGATGCACTTTGCTATAACTTTTTTTTTTACAGGCATGTGATCTTTTGAGAATTAATTTAATTTAATTTTTATTCTTCCTGTTTAAACTTTTACTCAATAGAAAATTGCAATAACAATTTTCTGTCTTTCTTCTTTTTGTACATAAAAGAAGCAAGAAATCATTTCACTTGGCAATCACACCTAAAAAATCTTTTTTCTTCATGATCTTGAATTTGATGCCAAAAAAATTTCTATATACGAAATTTTTCTACTTGACATAACAAGATTACATTATATTTAAAACTAATATGTACTAAATATCGCTCATTTACTAAAAGACTGTTGTAAGTCAAAAAACACGATTTTTGAGTTAATGATGCAGAGTTATTCATTATGTCACGCTTCATATTGTGTAAAAATTTCATATTAATATTTGTATACTCTGCGCGTGAGAATTACAAGAATTCTTCTTTTTCTGCAAAGTGGGAGTCAATTGAAAACTTTGAACGCGTTTTCTACAAAATCGCGTTTTTTGAGTTATGACAGTCTTTTAGTAAATGAGCGATATGTGCATAAGTACATATGCATATTAAAACACATTTAATTTTTAAACAAGTGGCGTTTATAATATTGCAGTAATAAATATTATAGTATACACTGAGAGAAAAACAGTATACATAGCTGAATAAAAAAAAAGAAAGAAAAAGTTACCGTCAATTAATTTCGTAGTTTCATTAAAATTAAATTGAAATTTTCAATTAAATTAAAAGAACCAATGTAAAATGATTTTAATTTTTATGAGAGAAATATTTATTAAAATGGATTTGTCTGAATGGCAATGTATTTATAGAGAAAATTTTAATTTTTGAAGTTTATGAGTTTCTTTTTATTATAAAAAATTTTTTTGTTTGTCAACAAAGAAAATTTTTGTGAATTTTTACTTGTTTTTCTAATGTAGGAAAATTTTCAATACATTATGAACAAATTGTTTTAATTTTGATTTGTTTACGAATGTCATAATTTTTGTACCTGTATATGTATTTAATATTTATTTAGTTATTTTATTTTGTTTGAAAAATGTTATTTAGTAGTATTTTGGCATAGTCAAAAAATAAATAATTTTTTTTCAGTAGATTTCCTTTGTGTATTAAGAAGTGTTCTTGAACTTAAAAGGTTTATTGATTTTTCATTTTTCTTCCAATATGCTCAGCTGTATAATTTACATAGATACTAGGTAAAAGACCTTGAAGTAATTTTTGGACATTCAGTAAATTTATTTTATTTTAAAATTTTTGGATGAATTTTTGCTTGTGGCCCTCTATTTAATTTTTGAACCATAGGAATTTTTAAGTATATATTGAAAAATGGCATCGACAGAAAATTGTTTTTACCGATTCCTAACCAGCAATTCCAGCATTTAGAATAATCAGGTTACTTGTCAAAGAATCCTACAAGATCCCTTGAAATAATTATGTAGATTATTAGTTCATAAAGTGTTTATAGATTAGCAATTCATTCAATTAGCAAAATTCAGGCCTATCTTCTTTTTGAAATTAATTTATTTTCGAATTAATTTGTCTAACATGTTAGTGTTAAGAGTCTCAATTTTTGTTTTCCATTAGTAAAAAGGTTGCTAGAAAAATCGAAAATTCGTTCACGATTTTTGGGTTTTCAGTTATAATTTTCAAATACTGAGGTTTTTAATAGTTTTATTTAAAATCGTATATCTAGACAAAAACTTAAAATCATCTTCTAGAAATTTCATTATCCCACAATTTTTGTTGATTTCGATCAGGATTAAGAGCCACAAGTTCATTCATATAAATTTTGCAAAATTTTTAAAAAGCAAACTAATCCACAATCAACTTTTCTCATATCTATTTACAGCGACATGGAAACCTTTATGCATTTACTCAAGGGATCACTCGGCTCTGGTATTTTGGCTATGCCGATGGCTTTTCTCAATGCCGGCATGTGGTTTGGTCTAGTGGCCACGTTTCTCGTCGGTACGTTATGTACATATTGTGTACATATATTGGTGAAATGTGCGCATATTCTTTGCCGGCGTCGTAAAATTCCAATGATGGGTTTTGCCGATGTTGCCGAACAAGCGTTTCTGGATGGACCACCTGGCTTGAATCGTTACTCTCGTTTTATACGCTTTATAGTGAATGTATTCCTTGTGATTGATCTAATTGGTTGCTGTTGCATCTATTTGGTTTTTGTGGCAACGAATGTTAAACAAGTTGTTGATTTCTATATGGAAGACGGTGAGGAATACAGTATACGATTGTGGATTGTGATTGTGACGTGCCCGTTGCTCTTCATGTGCCTGGTGCGCAATTTGAAGTTCCTAACACCGTTCTCGATGATTGCAAATCTGTTAATGTTTGTTGGTATTATTATAACTTTTACGTATATATTCACCGATACACCGAGTCCAAGTGAACGTGTTGGCATTGCGGATGTTGTCCAATGGCCATTGTTCTTCGGAACTGTTATTTTCGCTTTGGAAGGTATTGGCGTAGTTATGTCATTGGAGAATGACATGAAGAACCCAACACATTTCATTGGTTGTCCATCAGTGTTGAATATGGGAATGGGAGTTGTGATTGCATTGTATACGCTGGTCGGATTCTTTGGCTACTTGAAGTATGGCCCAGAAACAAAGGGCAGTATTACGTTGAATTTGCCTGTGGAAGATAAGTGAGTTTAAGGAATGTTTGATTGAAAGAAGGAATCATTTTTAACATGTTTTGTTTCGTTTCCCCGTGTTTTACAGATTAGCACAATCGGTTAAGTTAATGATTGCCATTGCTATTTTCTTCACGTTCACGCTGCAATTCTATGTGCCTACGAGCATTATCTGGAAGGGTTTGCAGCATAAAATCTCTGTGGAACGACAAAATATCAGTGAATATGCATTGCGGGTGTGTCTTGTGGTAAGTTTTCAAACATTTTCTTCTCATATTTAATAGATTTTAAAAGGAAATCTTTTCGTTTTGCAGATAGTTTGTGGTGCTATTGCGGTAGCGTTACCCAATCTGGGTCCATTCATTTCACTTATTGGTGCTGTTTGCTTGAGTACGCTCGGCATGATCATTCCCTCGATCATTGAATTGGCTGTGTATCACGAGGATCCCGGATACGGGCGTTTTAAATGGCGCATGTGGAAAAATATTGGTTTGATTTGCTTTGGTGTTATTGGTTTTACCACTGGCACGTATGTTAGTATTCTGGAATTCCATGCTGAGTTTAGCGGTGGACATGTTGGTGGTTCGGCATAATGATCGACGGTCAATTGAGACGTGTGGAAACTGACAGTATACATACATATATAAACATATATATTTAATATCTAAAATTAAGTTTATTTCAATTAGTTTTTAATTTGCAAAACTCGAAATCATTCGCTAAAACACACCGAAAATACACCGCTAAAAATATTACATAATATGGTTTCGCATTCCGCCTTCATCACCTTCGCGGAAATCTACAAACTAAACAGATGTGTTTAGTTTTGTAACTTAAATTCAACTCTAACATCCGTGTTGAGTTTCAGTATATTTCGTTACAAAGAACTTTTATTTTTATTTTTCTTATTATTTTTTTTCTAAGAAACAAAACACAAAAATCGATTTAATAATCTAAGTTTAAGACAAGAACAAATTTGTTAACATGAAAAAAGATTTACATACAATTTAGTCATGTAAGATTTTTATTTAGTTTGTAAACAAAAAAAAATGTGTTTTTATAACAGTGATGGGCAAAGAGCCCATTAAAAAACATGGCAAGCTTTGAGCTTACAATAGAAAGCTCGAAAGCTATTTTACTCCCGATCGGGTGTGATCGATTTGCCCATCGCTGTTTCACCATGTGAATGAATTTGAAAGATAACGAAAATATAAATTCGTAAAGTACCTTTTGCTAACTGCTGTTTGTAATATTAACTAAAGTGATTACGTAAATGTAATTAAATTTTAATTGATTTTCTTTTCCTGGTAGCATACAAACATTTTGTATTGCAACTAGAATTTAATTGAATTGGTCTGTGACAATTAACGAAACAAAGATTATTTTTATTAATTATTTTAATTAATTAATTAATTATCTATTATTTATGTATACTATATATACAAAAGTATTGTATTTGTTAAAAGAAGATGATGATGATGATGAAGAAAAACCTCCGTAATTTTAGCCAAATTTTTTAACAGTGATTTTTATTTTGTTTGTAGTCATTTCTTTTCAATTGAGAGAGAATTTATTTTAACACTATTTTTTTAATATTTTATTATTTTAATGCACATGACACAAATGACAACACACACACACACACATTATTGAAATGTTCATTCGTTCCTAACTCTAGTTGTGTTATTTTTAATTATTTTTTCATTTGTAAATTTACAAGTAACATTAAGGAACTCCATACTACTTCCCAACTTGACTTCCTTCAAATTCAAATACCCACTCCAAACTATTTTGTGCTATAATTAAAATATTTAGGCACTGTAGAGCTTCTTTCCATATTCTAAAATTAATAAATATACAAAATTCATAGATTACTTAACTGTACGTGCGATTCTAGTAAAGGAAATCTTTTTTGAAAAGCTTAGAAAATTACATTTGAGTATTTTGAAAGATATTTTGAAGTATTAAGCGTTCCATGCTGTAGTGAAAAATACATCTATGTAGATAAGAAAATTGAACATTTTACGTCAAGTAACGTAACAAAAAATTTGTAAACTAACTACATATTTTGAAATTTTTTCACATACACCCACGGTTAAGATAATAATAGTGGCATAAGGAAAAAGTTTTGTATTTATACACAAAAAATGGTCTTCAAAATAAATCACTCCTCCATGGAGTTATGGAGGCTTAGATGACTATATGTCCCGGAAATGTGCAGCTGGTATAACTGAGATAGCTTGATAGAATCATGAATCTTTTTCCCAAAATACTGTTCCTATCCCTATTGGCATAGTATTTGCTTGACCAACCAAATCATAGTTTCTGACAGTCTTTAATTTTTTTTATTTTTTTCAAAGCTTTTAGGAAACATTTGTTTTAACTTTGGATACTTTTAACTTCGCTCTAATTGATTTCATATCTAAATATTATATTATAATAGATGATATGGTACAAAAAATATTGTTTGTGTAATATGAAACTTTTTTCTCCTGACACTATAATAATTTGTATCATATTTGCATGTGGAAATAGAAGCTAACCACGTGCTTTACTAAATTGATTGTAAATTTCCAAAAATAAGTTTTTAAAATTTGTATGTATCCATAGTAATGTTGCAAATTTAATCTGATATTCTACGGAACACTCCATGTTTCATTAAAATATAATATCTAATTTTTAATATTTTCTAACTTCAAGGCAGCTACTTTAGTTTGCGACATATTTTACGCAATCAAGTGAATCCTTCTATTATGTATAGATACAAAATTTTGCATAATTTGTATATCTACTATCGGCAATGAAGAAAAAAAGTAAAAAAACGTGATACGTAATTTATTTACTATATATTTTTTCAAAATCTTTCCTGTTTTATTTTTGATAACATCTGCTGCAGTTTTTACGTTAATTTTGTAAATTTATGTGGATATTTTTTCAAAATTTGTTTATTTACAGTACATAATTTAATGATTTGTTGTTTTGTTTCTTGCCTTGACATTTTATTTCTATTTGTATAAATGTACAAGAGAATATATATAAAATTTGTATATATTTTTTTTTGTATACAAGATTTTTGAAAAAGATAAAATGCGACAATATTTTATTTAAATGATATTTTTGAAAATAAACATTAATATTAAGAAAAACCGAAACAAATTTGTGTTTCTTTGATTAGATCAATGGTGATATTATTTATCAGCTTTACACTATAATGCTTTACGTACGTAGTAATTTTGAGCCCCGTACGTACGTACGTACGACAGTAATTTATGGGGAAAAATAGAAATGTTAAGTTTTACAGCACTCGGAGGTGAAACAAACCATTTTTGTATTAAAGCTTTTTCCGCGGTTGCTTTAGAGACATTTTCCCACACTGAAGGCTAAAATAACAAGGCGAACGAAAACGTCAAAATCGAAACAATTGCTAAAAAATTTTTAAAATTTTTCTTGACAAAATTCTTGCAGCTCTGGAAACAAACAATTTTAAAATTTTTGTCATTTTACCTTTTTGAGACTGTTAATCAACCAACCTATTTCTACGCCCTAGAGGTAGTTTAACATGTTCGCGGACACTCAAAATTGTATCGAGGTGCAAAAAGCGACACATAGCGGTTCTCTTAAAGTAATCGCAATATTTAAATTTTGATTATATACGTTTTTTCCAAGTTTTAACAATATAATATTTTATTAGTTATATACACTGAATACTAAAGTACTTACTTCGATACATAGATCAGTTCAGTTGTGGATTATGTGGACGCTATATAGAATTGAATGCCGAGATTTTAAAAGTGTTAAAAGGTTCAAAACGCGTAGGTTTAAAGCAGCTGTTCAGCGACACACTCAGACTAGAACGGTCGGTTTCGAACAATTGGCTGAATCCTTTGTTCCTTCGCTAAAATTAGTTCTTATTTTATTTTATAAAATTTTTTAAAAAATCATTAATTATTTTTGAAATAGTAATTTACAATTTTAAATTCACCCTGTTTACGCTCTTTGTATGTGAATTTCAATATCCCCGAAAGTATGCAACATTTTTTTGTTTATTAAAGTTACCTCTTTATCCTAAAAGCGGCAAAAATTTTCGCGATATTAATAATAATGACCTCAAGTAGTCGATAATGCAGTTCAAAATTAAAAAGATAATCGAAGTTTTCTAGAGTGTAAACAAAATAATTATTATGTCACAACAGCCCCTCTGAGGTCATATCTGAGCATTTCGTAGTTCAATGCTGAATGCAAATTGCAAAGTAAATTCAACAGCTCAGCCGGTTTTTTCTCTCGCAGAATTGCCATTCCAAACTCGGTTTACTTTTTTTATTTTTCATTTAAATCACGGTACGACCCGCCATGACCGCACACACCATTTACGTCAATGCGATCATTCAAAGAAAAAAAAAATCATATGCAAATCTTTTTTACTCATGATATTTTTTAGTAGACTATGAAAATTAAATCTAGGTATTACTTTCTAAAGTCTTGACTCCTGTTCCATGTTTTAGCTTCATTTTAAGTAATTTAGGGCAGGCTTAATCTAGTAATGTCTAGCGGTGCCATATGGCACCTTGTCGCTGAGCCGTTCCTGAGTCAGGTTCAAAAGCAATTTTTTTCTGAAGTTACTTTCATGATCTATCTACTTTGGTTCCCGCTCGTCCTTAATGGGTTAAAGAACGTATGTATGTAGTCATTACAGCAGTCTATATAGAGACAGGCAAATCAGAAGGGCATTTCGGAATCAGCCACAATTCCTCATCAGTGATCTTAGTCTTTCAATATCTTATATAAGCTACTAATATTTGAAATCGTAACCCAGAATTACAGATTTGATTTCGAATATCTTCACTGAATAGATATATTGAAAGAAACTACCACTACCGTTCCATATATTTATTTGTTGTTGTGTTTTTCTCATTGGCTGCATTCACGACACTCATCAATTCCTAAACAGTTGTAAAATTATATTGTGAATGGCACCATTTTAAGAGAGCAAGCACCATTTTTGGTAGCGAAAATTTGTATGGTACTTTTCATCGGTTGAGTTTTGTACAGCGGCTTATGTTTATCTATTTTTCCTATATATATTCTTTTGTTTATTATGGCTGTCATATTTGACAAAACATATTCATATTAACGGCATCGTCAAACATCCTTTGCAAAAACATTAAATTATTTATATATATTATTTAAATTTTTGGTTTTGTTAAAGAGGAAAAATAGCAATAAACTATTCACAATAGAATAGTTAAACCTAAAAGTAGCAGCATGTTCACGACACGAAAATTGATAAGCTGCAACTGTTTAGCAATTGATGAGTGTCGTGAATGCAGCCATTGTTACTAGTCTGCATAACAGTTCGTAATTTCAAAGTCTTTTACTCATATTTGGGGTTTAAGAGTTCACATAATATTGAATTGAATTAGTAAATACTTGTCAAGCTTTGGTTTCGGTCCTAAATACGACCGCATCCGAAACTTTTGTATACAGGGACAAATTAACTAATTTACAGTGTGAAAATCTAAGCAAACTTTAATTCTTATCATGCAATATAAAACTGTTAAAGTTCCCAATTTATTGATGAGCGTAAATAGCGTGTTCAATAGCGTGAATTATTTTCTTCTTTGCTTTATTTTAATTTTAAGTAAATTTTATAATATTTTTGTTTTTTAATACGTTCATGAAATTTATAAGTAATATTAAATCTGGATACTGGCTTTAATGTTTGAGTTACAATATAAAATTTAATATGGAATTACAAAGTATTAGCACTAGAAATAAGAATGACTTCGAGTTTGACTTGTTTAAAACAGGAGCAGACAAATGAAGTCTGTTGCATAAAGGATTGAAATGTTTCAATGAATTACCAGATGATGTGAAGACTTGTGATATTAAAATGGTTAAAAGAAAATTATATGATTATTGCAAAACTCTAGATATAAGATAATGAATTTTGTTATGGGTATGTTGTTGTAACTTATTTAAGTACACACCTGCATTTGAATTAGGCTAAAAAAAGCTGTAATAAATAAATTAATAAATTTATTTAATTAATTAGAAACTAATAATAAGTTTCTTAAATCTAATAAAAAGTAGATTTAAATCTAAATAAAAGGGTAAAAAGGTCTCACTTAGATTTTAATAGTTTGAATTCACAGCAAACAAAAAGGAAGTGAAAAAATTACTTCTGGTGAAGGTTTAAAGCCCCGCTTCTCTCCTTCTCAGTGTAGAACTCAGGCTAAATTGTGGCAATTATTTTATTTTTAACCTTCTGCGGTGTATGTTTTCAATTTGAGGATATTTTTCTCACAAACTTTGTATATTTCGTCAGCCACTAAGGGCATATTGATATATTTATGAATATTGATATTTCTTATGTACAATGGAGCTCTTGTAAGGGTTCTGAGCACTTTTGATTGTAATCTTTGAAGTTTTTTCACATTTGATGGTATCACAGTTCCCCACAGTTGAAAGTTATTCATCCAGATCGGTTTAATAGATAAGAAATTTGTTGACCAGGGTTGGAGTTTTTATGTAATTACTAGTGTAGTTTCGAAGCCTTTAATTTAGTTAGGATCATTTTTGCTTCAATATATTTTTTGCCTTCTACCGATATTCATGATTAGGTAGTAAACGTATTTTTTTTGTGGGAATAGAGCAATTGTTAAGAGCTAAAAGATGCAAGTTCCTTTTCTTAAGGCAAAAGTAATTCTCTAGTTCGCTAATCAATTTTATATGGTTCTAAGATGATCCTATACGTTTTTAGTCATTCTATAATATGAATTTTATATTTTCAATTGTAATAAAAACTATAGGTATAAATAATATTACAAAGTTTTTTTTTCATATATTAGTTAATCGGTTTTGGGCTATGCATTTTGATCTCCATTTTTCCAATGTTCTCATCTATTCTTGCACCAATGCTCCCCAGCCACACTTTACGATAATTTTTATCAGTTAGACTCAAAATAATCTACTGTATTACTTAATTGATAACACAGTGCACTAAATTTCAACTTTTGGTTTAGTTCTTGAATTTTCCAACGGTTTTAGAATAATTTGAGGGCGCTGATCACTAATCTTGGGTTTTTAAGTACTGAAAAATAATACTTACCTTAATAGATACAAACTACGAAGAAAAGTTGTAGTTAATAAGTTTTTATTGTGACACTCTTTCTCTATCCTTGTATCCTCCCCCCAAAAAACGGGAATTTATACCCTCTCTTTTTTTTCCAAAAATATCCGATAGAGAAAAATTCGTTCAGAAAGCTATCATACTGTCTTCGAAGAATATGTTCCTTTTTAAAAATTGGGTTGGGTCTTTGAACTTTAGAATCACCTCCAAGTAATCCATTTCCCACAATGGTTGGTTTTTACTATCAGGTATTTTTCAAAAAGGGGATATAAAGCACCGTTTTTGAGGGAAAGATTTAACGATGCAACGATATAGAAAAGGCGTCATTATAAAAATTTGTTATCTCATTGTGCTACACAGCTTTGCTTAAGACGTGAAATTTTTATCTATTAAGATAAGGATTTTTTCTTCAGTCCTTGAATACCTGGTTTGAATTTCGGTTTCAGGGCCAGATTATGTGAATCCCAAACATATTGGAGAAAAACTAACTTCAGATTCGTGATCACCGCCCTCGAATCACTCTAAAACCGTTTGAAAATCCGAGGACTAAAATTTGTGTTCCTCTTGTTGTGGGCTTTTATAGGATAAGAGGAAAAAACACTTTTTTAGAAATATTATTAGAAATATTATTTATTTTTTAATTTTGTTTCATAACATTAGTTGCGGTTATACTCATTTTGTGCGAAAATTTATGCAATATTTCCTTACTGTTCTTTTGAATAAATTGTAATAAGCTTAAAAGACTTTGGAAGCAAATTTATTGAAAATTGGTTTACCAATAATCGCCCCCTACCTCTGAGTTGAGTGCAAATATCACCTGAAGAAAAATCCATATCACCTAGTTTATCAATACTTCATTATTGAATAAAAAACTTTCAAGAATTCAAGTTTCAAATTAATCCAATACAAATATGGAACTATGCACTGTTTACAGTTCTCATAATGAAAATTAGTTACGCGAAAGATAACTCTCAATATAAACTTAAATATTTTCACACAAAATCTTACGAAAAATTGCAGTAAATGATAAATTATGTTTACTCAGGTGTTTCAGGCATTAAATTCGCGGCGTAATCACCCACTCAAATATTGCAAAAAAAAAATATGAAGGGAGAAAAAACGAAATCCGAAACACTTGCAAAATAAAATTCAAAAGTATTTCATCAAATTACGATGAGACCGTGGGAAAATTACACCCACAGTAAATTCTTTTATTCTTTTTTATTGCATACTCGAATATTGGGTATCGGAATCTTTTGCAAAAATTATGATAACGTTTGTCAGAAATGTAAAAAAAAAGTGAAAAATGAAATGAGCATATCAAGCGAGGGTGTTGAGAGGCAAAGTATTGCAGAAGAATCGATGAATGAACGAGGTGGAGGTAATGATCAGTGAAGCACAATGAAGCAAACGAATGAACACCTGAGATAAGCGTATAGCGTATAAAAACAGCAACAACAAAAAAAAAAACAATTGTAATTTTTTTTTAGCTTATTTATATATGTGCGAGTATGACGTAATAACGAGTTATGCTTCGAAAAAATATACAAAAATTTGAAAAATTACAATGACAGTCCCAATCGGAATCTTACTCAACATTCAGCACCATCAGAATTTAGTGTCAGTGCTGCAGCACAGCGTGTGAATAATTTTTCACAAGCGTAACCAATCGAACGGAATCACATGGAATCGAACCCGCGGAATCGCACGGAATGTGTGTATTCTACAAGATAAAAAGCGTTCGTTGTTCATTCGTTCTGTAAATAAACAGAATTTTATTTGCTTAACACACAACAAAATAAATAAATAAATACGTAAATATGAAATAAAGTAAGGAGTAGAGTGGAAGAAGCAGCAAATACTTGAGTGAAATTATCGCGCGCGTTAAAAAAATAACATACAGCATTTACTTATACATACTTACATCCATTGTGCAGCAATAATTTTTTGGGGCATGAAAAAAAAAAACGAGCATATATCAAGCGAAATTAAAATATTTACATTTACATGCATTAAATATTTACCCAGCAAATAAAATGTGAAACTACTTGTGGCAAGATATTTCCAGAAATCTAGGAATGATAATGAGCCTCAAAAATTTAACCGAAAACATACTATAGTTTTCAACCCGGATCCTCATCTCAAAATAAATTCCATTGTTACTGTCTGGCAGAGTGTAGCATAATCAACTTAATTTTCCAATTAACTAATTAGTCAACTAAATGAATCATGACTAAAATTAATCATAATTAAATAGTTAGTTGTTATTTTATATGATCAAATTCAATAGATTTTAATTATTTTTGGTTTGCGCCTCTGGCTTTTTGATTGTTAATTGAAAATGCAAGTTTTTTCTCGGTTTTTTCTCCAGCGTTTCGCTGATTTATTTTCAGCTTCTTCAAAGAGATATTTTATTTTCAAATCTACCTGTTCATATGAGTAAAGTTAGTTAGTTATAATAATTACTAAATGAATTATTTAGTCAAGCATTAGCTTTAGGGGTATTGACAGTGTTATTAATAATTTTAAGCTGAAACTTATTAAGTAGCTTTACATATCGTCGGGATATGCCAAAAAAATAATGCTGAAATTTGATATTTCGCTATGGAAAATATTTACGATTACAAAAATAAAAACGAGATTTCTCATTCCTCGTCCAGGTGTCAAAACCCATCAACGACTAAATGACTAAATGATTAGTTGTGATTGATGATTTATATTTTATGAATTGAATTGAATTTTGCCCAACACTGCTATGTAGATAGGCGAAAAATCCAATCTAAATCAGTCGTGATTTTTTTCAAAATTTAGTGACCTAAGTCGAAACGACGTAAATTGAAATAAAAAAAGTAAAGAACGTTGGAAATCGTTTTTTCTCGGTTTTCGTTCAATATCGCAAAAATTGATGGATTTAGGGCTTTGTTATGTTTTGAGACCCTAGTTTATATTAAAAAATATACATTTTTTTCTCGCATATCTACATCCGATTTCTACTCCAAATGCCAGTTTTTGAGTAAACTTACAATTTTGGCCAAAAAACACCCATTAGAAGTAGATATATGACTTTGCAATGTTAGGCAAAAACTTTCCTCACACCTTTTCCTATAATAGATTTTCAGACATAAACAACGAGAATTGCACGGTTATATCCTTAAAACGGAGAAAACACCAATTCATGAGCACAAAAACCGATCAACTTCAACGGGCTGTACCGAACGCCCAACCAAGACTTTTGGCAAAACCCTATATGTATAGGGTTTTTATTGCTAGGTCCAGTACTTTTCAGCTACCATAGTCGTTATGCCGCATCTGAAATTATGCTACACAGTGTAATTATAATATAATGCTAGATTTTCATTTGGGCTGGTCACTCAAGAATTTTTATTTTGTTTTCATTTAACCAAGACTTAATTACCCGATATGAGTTTTTTGTAGTATCTTATCTCACTGACCACTTTTCCACGTAAAAAAGCTAGCACTTCCACGACCTTTGCAATAATCCCAAGGTTCTGGAAAGTTTTCCAAATGAGCTCCCTCCTTTTTGCCCATCACAACCAAAATCAATAATTGTTCAACTAAAGTATACAGACTTTATTGGTTTTTACAGAATTTAAGTGTACTAAGTCAAGTTGATTGCGAGAGAATATAAAATGACTTAATTATATGTCCACTTCTAATCTTACTCCTTCACACATAATTGCCGACTGCGCGCAAAATACGTCACTCTTTTGTAATTGCTCTTAATATTTTTTAAGGGTACTAATGGTACCGCTAAATGAAAATATTTTTTTTAGGACTACTAATACAAAATATTTTTCAAACTCATCATAAAATATTGTTCTAGTGACTTAATTATGTGATCACAAGTGTATGTAGAAATGGTGGATGTTTTTTTTGCGTCTTATATCGAGACGACGTTAATAGAAATTATATTTTGCGCTAAACAGTTGCTGGTTCTCTTCGTTAATTGTTCTTAAAAGAAAGTGCTACACATTGGTTTACTGGGTACATGAACTTTACATGCATTCATACACATATGCACTTATGAACAAATCGCACACTATCTACAAAAAGGGCACAACTCGAAATTGAAATTTTTTCAAGCAATGATAAAAAAATGTTTTTCTTACCTAAGGTTTATTTTATGGAAAATAATATGCCATTATCCTAAAAATGTATCCGCAGCAAAAACAATTTTTTATCATTTTCTGATTTAAAATTTAAAATTATTAGTTGTACCCATTTTGCAATTAGTGTGCGTTATGTAGATATATGCACATGGTGAACGCTGACCTTTTCGATTAACCTTTTGATTTGAGTGTAATGAGAAAAAAAATCACAATATTCTGTTGCTGCTGCTGCTGTTGCTCTTGTTGCTTTAGTGGTAAAACACAGCGACAGACGGAGAGATGTGATATTGGTTGCTTTCAACACATATGGAAAACATTTGCGAATTTCCTATTTGTTTTGTAAATTTAAATTAATGTTATACATTCACAATTTGATAATTTGTAATTTTATGTAAAATTATTTCCCCGTACCTTCACATACAAGGAACCTGTGATTCTCTGTTTCTATTACCTCGCTTCATTTACTTCATTGCACAATATATAAGTATGTCTACATTTCACCAAATGCAATGTGATTGCTTCCTTAAGTTTATTACTTACCAATTTGACTCTGATCGATAGATAAATGCATTTATGTACTTAGAGAGGCTGGTTACTTATTAGAATCTTAACGTCATTCGACAATATACTCGCGCAGTGTTTATGGATTAAGTTGAAAAATTATTACCAATTTGCCAAAGCGCTGCCGCCTCTATTCCCATACCCATTCCCATACCCATACCGAGTTCATGTAGTTGCTGCTCAGTTGCAATTTCTGTGTGTTATTCATTACTAATGTATGTTGCTGCCACTGCTGTTGCTGGTTGCTGTTATTGCAGGTTGTTTGTTGTTTACTTATATGGATTACCAATTGAATTAACTTGCTATAAGTAACTATTACATGCTACTAACTAACTACTACCAATATTTATTTGCCAATTTTATGCTAACAACATTAGTAGAATAATTGTTAAAATAAATTTGAATGTGCTTTAAAGTTTAGACTTCAGTAATGCAGTAATTTTTAATGCCCTTTACACGCAATTGATTGAGATTGTACTTTAATGGGGATAATATATTGAATATACATTCATGTACAATCACATATATTTATGTTTTAAGTGAAGCTCACATAGTCACGTGCAAAATTTGTGCGCAAATTAAAATACATATTTGAATAACTCTAATGAAGATGAAAGTATTCATTATTTTGAACATTAAAGTCCACTTTGACCTAAAAAATATAATCAAGTGTATTATATTCTAAAGGAGCCTTATCTTGGATAACTCATCCGGAAATTTAACGAAACGTGTTAAAATCGGTTAACCTGGGCTTAGGTGGCTTCAGTTGGTGCTTCTTTCTTTGGCATACAAGTAATGTTTCGATTTTAATTTCTCATTCTGATTGTACACGATTGGCCACTTCTATCAGCTTCATGGGATTTAGAGATTTAGTTTAATTTAAATCAGTATTCATTATTTTTGATCTACAAAAGAGTGCAGGATACACTCACTTTCTTATATTTCACTATTTTCCACATTCTGATTAAGCCTATCCACGGGGTAAGTTCTTCATCTTCTTATATTCAGAATATTCTTTAAATTTAGCTTTTTTCTTGGTTTCTTCAATACCAAATGGGGAATATATTATGCGTGTTAAACATCTCGATTCCAATTTAATCTCTCTAAAAATTTATCTAATCTATTTGACTTCACAGTCGATATATTCCCTTCACAATTATCTGGATCTCTAAGACTATTTGCCCCAAATGATGAAGAGGGTTTCATTTTATGGTATTTTGAGTAATTTTACTTTTATTGGTTCAGAGTATGAGGCCAATACACGTTCCTATACCTACGAATTTTACAGTTGGGGAGTAATATACTTGATTTACTGCTGAAATTTTGTCTTCCATATTTGATTTGCTCAGAAAGTTTGAAGCAATAGTATTCTACGTAAATATTTTACATACAAGCGTAGCACATTATATGGAATGGTTTTTTCCCCGGACGGTCTACGTTGACCAACCTTGTCTGCATTTAAAGATGGAAATCAGGTTGACACGATATATACTGATTTCTCCAAGGCGTTTGACTCTGTTGCTCATAATAGTATCTTTACAACAAAGCTTGAGGGTCTTGGTTTCCACTCTAATTTTTTACAGTGGCTGAAATCCTATCTCTGTAATAGGATTTGCTATGTGGTTATTAAAAATGTAAAGTCGCGACCATTCGTAGCATCTTCCGGTGTCCCCCAAGGCAGTATACTAGGGCCGCTGTTATTCACTCTTGTTATAAATGATATTGATTCGTGTTTTAAATTTTCAAGATACCTGTTATATGCGGATGACCTGAAAATCTTTCGCACTATCTGCAGCATAGATGATGTTTTACTGATGCAATCTGACATAGATCGATTGGCTATATGATGTAACCAAAATAAGTTAGCCTTAAATTTAAAAAAGTGCTTTCATATCAAATTTGCTAAGACGCATAATATGTTTCCTTCTTCTTTTCAAATAGGAAATAATACTCTGGCTTTGGTAGATGAATTTCTTGACTTGGTCGTCTTATTTGACTCAAAGTTTACTTTTGTTAATCATATAAATCTTATTGTACCAAAACTGCACAAGCTTTTGGCTTTTGTAAGACGCTATGCAAAGGACTTCAAAGATCCTTATACGCGTAAAACATTATACACTAGTCTCGTGCGTTCGAAGATTGAATACGCCTCTTTCATCTGGAACCCTTGTTATAATGTGCATTCAATTCGACTTGAAAGAGTTCAACGAAGGTTTCTTCGTTTTGCTCTTCAACCTTTGCGCTTTACTGACCCGTTTCCTTCCTATAATGCTCGCTGTTTGCTCATCAATTTAAAATCGCTTGAAAAGAGAAGAATCATTCACTCATTGATGTTTGTTTATGACTTAGGTGTTGGAAACATAGATTATGGTTTCTTGTTAAGCCAAGTTAGCTTAAATGCTCCTTCCAAAATCACTCGTCATATTACTTCATTCTATGTTGCCATGGCAAAAACTCCATTATTTGGCAAATGCTCCAATCACAAGGGCCCTTTTAGAATTTAATAGATTAGCAATTCGTTCAGATATTGATTTCTCTAAAAGCAGAGCTGCATTTAAGGCTAGCTTAGATTTAATATATTTATAATTAATCTATAATTTATTTATTCACTATATTGTTATTCTTTTTTATTATTGCAATTTTTACTTTTGCACATTTGTAATTTAATAACTTTTGTATACATATATATATTTATATCTATAGTCAGTAAGGACTTGTATCCATTTGACTTAACAATAAATGAAATGAAAATGAAAGCACGAAAAAAGCACAAAACAAAAAACTTCAATTTGGAGGATTAAAAATTTTAATTACACTGTAGAAACGTCAAAAAAGATAGTGGAAAGACGAGACATATAAACTTATTTTTCGACCGTAGAACCAGATGGTGTATTCAGTTTTCCCCTAGCACGTCACGAGATGAGATATTTTAGATCCAAGTTTGGCCATTTTTAAATACTTTTTTTTTGTTAAATTTTGCTGATTTTTGAAAGGAAATACGCTAAAACATGTTATCTTTTATAAATTAAAGTTCCAACACTATGAGTACTAAAACAGCTTCATAATCTTATGCTGCCTCAAACTTCGCCGTCTTTTTATGTAAGCTCTACCGTAAGTCTCTATGCTTACTCTTAATCCAGAAATTTTGAATGTCTTTCTGGGTCTTTTTTTTTTTTTTTTTTTTTTGGATGCGCCCTGGAGGTGAGGAATCTTCATAGATACCAGTAGTCCGTACTATTGGCATGCACGATTCACATACTGACTGGATCTGCTCAGTAATGCACCTACGTACTAAACCTCACCCCCCTGCTCGTCAACCACTATCCCCGCGGTACTGCCGTTAGGTATTACTTCGCGGGGCTGGTTAGCCTTTAGGCTGTATTCGTCAAGTCTGCTCTCCTAAGACGTTCAATTCTCCTTAGGTCATTTTGCACATTCGTGATGAACCCACTTATTTCTGACCAGTCTTCCTCCGACTGGATCATACACTCTATAATGCATGATGGGCTTGGCAACGTCATATTTGTTGGGCTGAAACGCCGACAGTTGAAAATTACGTGTTCTACATCTTCTTCTTGGTCCCTACAGATAGGACAAAGTGGGGAGTCGTCATGCTTAAATCTGTACAGATACTTTCTGTACCCTCCATGACCCGTTAAAAACTGGGTTATATGATAATTTGTCTCTCCATATTTTTTATTTATCCACGTTTCAATCTTAGGGATAAGTATATACGTCCACCTGCCTTTCGATGAGTTCTCCCATCTATTCTGCCAAATGGCTACTGATGCTAGCCTTTCTTCGTTCGCTATGCCTGGAATATCTTGTTGCAACTGATTTCCGCTCCTTCTGCGATAGACTCGTTTCATTTCGTCCGCTAGTATATCGATCGGTATCATACCAGCTACGACGCATGCCGCATCTTCCGAAATTGTCCGAAACCCACTTATTGTTCTTAGAGCGCTCAGCCTGTATACACGTGACAGTTTCTTTCGGCACTCCTTTGTCACCAAAGCTCCAGCCCAGATTGGAGCAGCGTAAAGCAAGACTGAGCTTACTACTCTAGAAAGTAACACCCTTCGACCATACCTTGGTCCACCAATGTTTGGCATTATTCTAGACAGCACTGCCTGGATACTAGACGCCTTTTCTTTAACATAGTCCAAGTGAGCTCTGAAGTTCAGTCTGTTGTCTGTCATCACACCCAGATATTTAATTGACGACTTCGATTTTATTATTTGATTGCCTACTTGTATATTCGCATGTTCGACAACCTTTCGACTACTAATTAGTACCGCCTCCGTTTTTTGTGCAGCTAATTCAAGACCAGCTGATCTTAGCCATTGGTTTATTGTGGCCACCGCTTCATTAGTAATCGCCTCGATTTCCTGGATATGTTTCGCCACTGTAACTATCGCAATATCGTCTGCGTACCCCACTACTTTTACTCCTGGTGGGAATGATAGTCTCAATATTCCGTCATACATGATATTCCACAGTAGAGGTCCTAGCACAGATCCTTGTGGAACACCTGCCGAGATGTTGTAGTATTTTAATCCCTCGTCGCTTTCATACTCCAGTTTTCTGTTTTTGAAGTAACTGTCGATTATTCTTCGTATGTATTTCGGTGCGTTCATTCTTGCCAGAGAGCCTTTTATGTGCATCCAGTTGGCAGAGTTAAATGCGTTTTTTACATCTAATGTAACCACTGCGCATTATTGTTTCGCACCTCCTTTCCATCTTATGCCTTCTATTGCTTCCGCTGCAATGTCTACCACCATTTTAATGGCACTTACGGTGGATCGAGCTTTCCGAAACCCGAACTGACAGTTTGACAGTGCTCCGTTCTCTTCCGCGATGGGCAGTAACCTGTTGTAGATTACACGCTCCAGTATTTTGCCCATTGTGTCAAGCAGGCAGATTGGCCGATATGACGATGGATCTCCCGGTGGCTTATTTCCTTTCGGCAGCAGAACTAACCTCTGTAGTTTCCACTGATCTGGAAATATTCCTTCTTCTAAACATTTTTGGATTACTTCGACGAAGATTTCCGGTCTTTTGTAGACTGCCGTTTTCAAAGCTTTATTGGGGATACCGTCGGGTCCTGGTGCTTTTTTGTCGCCTACTTTCTTACATGCTTCGAGCACCTCTTCTTCGGTAACTGGTGCGATTTCTTCATTATTCCCTTCGCCGTCATCATATGTGAAAATTACCTGCCGCTGTGGAAATAACGTCTTTATAATGCTATCCAGCATTACAGGGCATGTTATCTGTGGTGATCTTTGGCCTTTCAGCTTCGTCATTACAATTCTATAAGCAGTGCCCCAAGGGTTTATATCTGCTTCGTCACATATATTTTTAAAACAAGTTCTTTTGCTGTTTTTGATCGCCTTCTGCAGAGATTTCCGCGCATTTCTAAAAGCTTCGAGCAGCTGTAAGAATCCAGGTCTTCCCCTAGATCGCTGAACTTTACGTCTGTCTTTCTGGGTCTGGGTTTTTTTATTTGTAAATATTCTAAAGATTTGATAGTGCTTTAAAGCGTTTTACACTTGTTTCCGCGAACAATTTACACTATATGCCGTTGATATATGGTTCGTTTTCGTTTGCTCATTCTCCAACACGGTATGGCTTGTAGGCTCTGATATTCATATAACTTTGATGATTACTATAAAACATCATTTCCAAATTGGAAAAAAAAAATATTCATTATTATTGGCTTTTAACTTAATAAATAAAATTGAACTTGCAAAATGAAAAAGAAGTGAACATGAAAACTACTCAAAGTGTGAAATTGCAGTCATTTCTGTGTAGGTACAAGTAACATAAAAAGCAAATTAAATTGAAACTCATTATGATATTCAAGCAACAGCTTCTTCCTCTTCTTTCACAGCAGCACAACAGTAACCAACAACAACAGCAGCTTATACAAGCAACTCGAAGCGCACAATCAATAAATCATCAACATTTCCAATTGAATGGCAACATAAAATATACGAGTAGTATATGAGACTAAAGAAGTACATATACTTTATATTGTTGTTGTTATTGCAGTTGTTGTTGTTGTTGTCTTTCTTGTAGTTATTGTTACAATATGAGTGCTTTTAAGTAGACAATTGCATCCTGCAGGGCAAAACTCCTACTGAAGTTAGTAGTAGACACCACTCGTACATACAGACATATACAGTTGAATATTGCTGCTGCTGCTGCTGTTGTTGTTGTTGTTGTATATCGATTCTGCATAGAAGATTGCGTGGATGAAGAGCAACCTCCATACAGGAGGAGATGTACGGGCGTATATGCAACTGTGCAGCAGCATGTTATTGTTGCTGTTATTATGCTATGCTGCTGCTGCTGCTTCTGCTGTTATTGCAACCATCATGTTGTAATATTTTGTTACAATTTCTTCTTTTTTTTCGATTGCTTTAAGTTATGAAGGTGGACAAAACTCTGAGTTGTGAGCTGAAGTTGAGTGTGGAATGAATAGTATGAAAGCGTCACAAACACAAAAAAATAAAAGAAACGAATTGCTGTTGCTTTGTTGTTGGCAGTAAATCATTTTGTTGCAATATGAGTTAATCTTTACCAAAGGATATGTTTATTTTATTTAGTACACTGTAAATAATTTAAAAGTAGTAAATAAAATTTGTGGCATTTTAGTTGATTTTTAATTTGGTATATTTAAAAGTTAAGTGTTGCTGTGCAAAAACAGTTAAGAATATTTGTCAAGTTTAAGAGAAGACCAGCATTAAAGCCAAAGCCACGTAAAGTGAAATAAGTATAGTGGCATTTAGTTGCATGTAAAATTCATGCATTTGCAATGTCTTCATATAAATTAAATTTAAAAGATTTTTTTATGTAGTTGTCGTGATTTATGTTGCTCTCTCTCTCTCTGGTTTTTGCATTGCAACGCACTTGTGACTGTGACTATGACAATTATGTGGGTGTGCAGCAAATAAATTTATGGCATTTAAATAAATTTTCAACAAAAAAAAAAGAAGAAGAAGAGGGAAGACTTCGTATAAAAACATATTAAAATGCATTTATTCTACATTTATTTATAAAACTTTGGAATTTTCATCACTTTGTTTAGTTTGTAGTTTTGTTTCTTTGTTTATATTACCATATTCTATAACCAAAAATGTGTGCAAATTAGCGAGTAAACTTACACTTCTCTTACACTCTCTCTAAGGTAAAAAGCAATTCGTATGAATTTTTTGTGGCAACAATTGGTGGCGCGCGTGCATTTTATCACATACGCCGCTAGCTGCATTTGCATGCAATTGACTATCAATGAGCCATAAGGAACAGTTTTATTTTTTGGTTATTGTTCTATGGATCAAATGACCTCATAAGGTTGAGAGGTTTTTATTCTGTTTCTACTTACGAATAGTTTTTGCGAAGGAAATGATCATATCCAAATTTGTCGTGTTGCCAATAACAATAGGAATAGGTCCTTTTTTGTGCATTATAGAGTTATCGATTTGAATGAAAAAATTGTGGGTATTAAAAAGCTATCAGGTTCTGTGCAACGGTGATGAGTTGAGGTAAGTTGGCCTAAACATTTTACTAGTGTTTATGATATAAGTATACTGCGGTTTAGTTTTGTCTCGTATTAGATGAAGGCTTGTTGAAGAACTGAAGAAATTTGGATAGCAAATTTAAATTTTTAAAAGTAAAATATTTGTTTGCAATCATTATGTTATTGTATTATTGATACTAGGAGATTTTTGTCGGAAGTCAGTGGTGAATCTAGGAGATCTTATTTTGCTAAATTGTAGAGGGCAATTTTAAGATCAGTGGCCAGACCGAAATAAAGACTGAAAGAATTTGATAAAAAATTAATCCAAAATCTAGACTATAGGCCAAACCAGGCCAAATCAGTTCAAAAATTTAAAATTCAAAATTCACTTCAAAATTTAAATCAAAAACGTAACTAGAATTCAGACAAAAATTCAGACCAAACTAATTGAAAAGTTAAACCACAATTCAAACAAAATCAGGCTAAATTTCTGACAAAATTGAATCAAAATTCGAAGAGAAAAATATTGGCCAAAAACAGTCTAAAACCGGAACAAAAATGGATCCAAATTAGACCAAAGTCCAGATCGAAATCCAGATCAAAATCCAGATTAAAATTCAAACCAATTTCGGATCACAAATCAGATCAAAAGACAATTCAAAATTCAAATCAAAAATCAAATAAAAAACACAGCTAAAAAATTATATCAAATTGAAACCCAAATTTAGACCAAATCTCTTAGCAAAATTAAAATCCAAATCAGATCCAACGAAAACCGATATTCGGACAAAATTAAAAAAAAAAATTGTACTTTTAGACCGAAATTCAATCCGAAAACTCAACTGGAATTGAAAGTAAAACTCAGACAAAAACTTAAACTCATAATCAAAATAAAACTACAAACGATACCATCAAATCAAAGCTAAAACAGATCGGAAACATTATCAAACACTCCAAAGAGGGGCACTGTCCCAATAATCTGATCTTTCTGTAGAAAGATTTTTAAGGGTTATAAACATTCACATTTTTGAGAGAAGTTCTAGTTGTCGTGAGGATTCGCCTTTTTTTACAATAATATTCAGGCAGAGTTTTAGATCTTATTTAATCCTTTGACTACGACAAAACAATTTATGCAATGTATATCCAGGAGAAAATGTGTGAGAAAGCATAATAACTGGGGAAATAAATTAGCTTATCACCTGACTAGAAAAAGTCCAGAAACTGATTTCTTTGGTCCAGAACCCGTACTTTCTCCGCCGCCTACCATCATCAAGCTGAAAACCGACAATATGGATGCTATCCGACATTTCGAACTGTTAAGCAACTTTCTTTTATCACTCAAAAGGGCAATATTGTTGACTGCTAATGAAATTAATAGCAGGCCACATTTTTTGGGCATATTGAGCTACAAAGCTTTCTGTGTTGCTTGAAGTTCGAAGGAAGAGTACGCCACTTTATTAGTGTTTTCCCTGTTTTTTTGGAACAAGAATTAACATATTTGGCATTGGAGAGTTAAGAGATGAACAAGTGTGCCCTTTGACATTGCAAGATCTAATCTCATTCATAAATTTATTATGAAATCTGGTAAATTTGCAGATTAGCAAAAGAGAACATAGAATGAATTATAATAGATTTAAACTCAGGTCTGAGTGGCTCATGCCTATTGTATACTTATTCGACACCAATTACACTGGAATACAGTAAAAATATCACATGAATCAAAGTATGTTTTTTAAACTAATTCAAGGTCGCTGAACACGAAAATCACATTCATTTTTTTTCTATGGGTAAGTTTTTGAGATATGACAAAATAACGGGTTTTCAGGTTACAGTTACAGGTTACAGACTTACAGACTAATATCTCATTATCTATAGTTTCTACTGATCTGAGTTATTGTCATAGGAAATATAATTGAATTACGCGTTTAATGTACCCAAGTCTGTTGAAATCGGATTATAACTGGCTGAGATATAGATGCTGAAAGTTCAATTTTGGTGTGATTTTTGAGAAATTTTCAGACAAGTCGTGGGCTAAGTTTTCTTTCTCACAAAAAGTAATTACAGAATCTAAAGTTTTATATTTTTAATGGACCATTTTATAACAACAACAATTTTTAGCATAAAACGATAGCAATCGGATAAAAAATGACAAAGTAATCAATGATTGAGTAAAAATAGAATATTCCCGAAAACTCGAAATTTTTCTCAATTTATTTATAATTCCTATGATATAAAAATTGGATCGGTCGATACTATATGGCGATGTTACACGATCAATGTTTTGCTGTCAAACAATGAAATTGTTGTTGCTTTGAAAAATGAACACTGGGCAAAAGAGAGGATGAACACATTTCACTTCAAATTTTTTTGCTGACGGAAAAAACCTACATCACCTCAAATAAAATGGGGTTGTCGAAGATACACTGTTGTATTTTACTGGAAAATCCAATATTTTATGGAAAATAGTACACTTTTTACTAATTTATAAATACATTGTTTTTCTTTGCCACCGTTTGCGCTGTTGGCTTTTGTTTGGTTATGAGACTGCTGTTTAAAAAATTACTTAATAATTTTTATGAAAACATGGTAATTCAATGCCCCAGTAACAAAGTGGCAGAGCTTATTTTAATAGTTCGCAAATTTTAAATATTATTTTTCTACGTTTTCCATATGCAAATGCAATATTTTTTGTATAATTTGTAGCTATTTCCACCAACATTGTTTCATATTGTCATTATAATTATTTTCTATCCAATTCCATTCCAATTGCTGAATTTTCATTCACTCCAAAATAAAATTAAATACTTTTTAGTTGGAAAAACAAAGTTGCTGATAAAAGTATTAAAAAATAAGATTCAGCAAAAAACTGATAGTGTAACAGGGCATCAAACAAAACCATGAAAAGAGAGTAAAAACAGAAAGCATTGACCGTGTAACATCAGCCATAGGTAAATAGATATTAGCCTGTAAGTAAAAGTGTAAACTGAAACAGCGCTATTTTGTCATATCTCGAAAACTTACCCATAGAAAAAAAAAATGATTATGATTTTCGTATTCAGCGTCCTCGATTTAGTTTAGAAAACATACTTTGGTTCATGTTACATTTTTAAAGTGAAATTTTGTATTCCAGTGTTATCAATTAGATAATTTTCTGACGTTAAAGTTGGTGTTCAGATTTTCAGAAATTTGAAAATTGGCTATTTAATTAGATTTTTGTGGCGATCAGATGCGATCTTTTTTCTTTGCTACAAATTGCACAAAAACTGCTACTGCAAGATCTGCAGCAATATCAGCTGCAACAACAACAGTAACAGCATCAACAAAAGCAAAGATACTTGTATCTTTCTTTCCTTCTAAGGCTAAAAGTTACTAATGTTTCGTTTCATTACATATCATTTTTTGTATTATGGGCGCCACGCTTTGGCAAATAAGGCTATGCAGTCTTTTGCCGACAAATTTCATTAATATTAATTAAAATCATTTAATTTTTTTTTCACTCACTGTTAACGTATACATAAAGTAGATAGTGAATATACCTATGTATACTCATGTATATATGTTTACGAAAGCATATATTTGTTTTATACATATGTACATATGTAGCTCTCTCTGGTTGCAATAACTTGCAATCGGCCGACAACCATCGAGAAGTTATCTGTGTCAATACAGAAAATATATGTATATACACAGCAATTACATGAGTGTGACAAGAATTTTAAATGAAATGTGGACAAATGAGTCGAGCTTTTGTTGAACGTGTGGCAAATTTTTAAAATGGTTTTTTTATTTTTTTTTCTTTTTTTTTCAACTACTAGCAACTATCAACCACCAAGCAACATTTGTTGTACTACATGCATACCTATGTATCAACACGACCGCAAGCGTGGTGAACCTCAAAGACCTCACATGTTAGTTTATTTCATTTACTATCTATCCACTAACTTACTTACTTACATCTATGAGTGTAAGAGTTTAAGTGCGCATACATACATATGTATGTCTGAATCTAAAACTTAAAGTCTAAATCTATGAAATTTGATGAAACGTTTGTTAATGCTTAAGTCTGTCCTTCGGTCTGTCTGCCCCTCTGTGCAATTGCATTCTTTTCTGCATGAAATTATTAAATATTACAAAAGTTGAAGAAAAAATGTGCACTGAAAAGATTTACAACATAGAATATATTTGTCATTTTTCGAATTGCAAGCAATAATTTATCAATGATGATTTGTCAAATGTTTTTTCTAATTTGATTTTTGCTCGAGGTGACAGGCTTTTTTTATATTCATACAGCAAGTGAAATGCTGTTGCTGAATTTTAATATGAAGAAAAGAGTCTGACTGGCTGTTGTGAACTTTCTAAAAAGAGTTATTAATATTTTACATTATAATCAAGTGAATGGCAGAGCCTTATATGGATTTTGATTGTGCACATATTTGTAGAGGTGATAATAGGGGGAGTGACTGCAAATAACTAATCTTATTCATTTAAATTTCCCAGGTTCTTATGCGTTGTTATAGGTAGTTCTTAAGAGTAATAAATAGTTCATTTTATAATCCACTCTTTCCAAGTTTCAGAGATCACGAGACAATACCTTGAGTTGTTCTAAGATTAATAGAAATGCTCTAAAGCACAGTATACAGTATGCCAGATAGCAGAAAGTAATCTGAAATATTCCCAGGTCTTCTGAGATTTGACAATTATGACAAGTATTCGCTCAATAAATTTTGACAAATAATTTTGTTTATGAGAGAAAACTCTTTTAATCCATTTTCGTCAGCTGTACAAAATAAATAAATGAAATAAATGTTTTTTTTTCTGAAATAAAAGTTCTCAAAATATTTTGCGGAGTGTGGTTCTATAAAATATTTAAATAAACAAAATACATCACTTTAAAAATGATCTTCTTCAAAAATGTCTTTTTTCTTACTTGAATGGCATACATAACAAAAAAAACTTTAAGTTATGGGTTAAATCCTTGGTGCACATTATGCACATGGTTGCTACAAACGCTTTCGAAGATCTCGTTTATCAATGTCTAAAAATTTGTCTGGCTTTTCAAATTTTTCTATTTTATTTATATGTTGTGCTAGTACCAATGGGTTAATACTTTTTTATATTTACTTCTGAAATTCAAATGTTTTGGGAGAAGTAAGAGAATAATTTTCAAATTTGGCAGACGTCAGTGAACAAAAAAGAGGGCGTCACTTCTATTTATTTCACTTTATTAATTTTACTATGCTCTAAAGTACTAGACAGTACCGACGATCATTGACAAAAGCATCCCTGACAAATCTATTCTTCTACAAAACTGGAAGTCAGTACAAATGTCATACCTCAAAGTATTCTCAGATATCTTTCTAATCAATCTGGGATCAAAAGTCAAATGCACAGATGAAAATGGTAGTTAGCATCGAGATAACACTGGCATTAAACTGATACCCTGTAGAGATAAGAAGGCAATAGGTGATTTGGATTTTGCAAAAGAACGGGTTAGGATGAGCTTAGGGCTGTTACATCCTTGATTTTATCCACATCTGTAACCTGAATCTACCCTCTAAAAAAAAAAACACTCAGTTCTTATAATTTCCCAAAATATGTAAATATTATTCGGCAATTCAAAAAGATGGGAAGAGAGATGGGAAGGGGATTAGTTCTTTTCACTCCTTCCCCCATTTAACTTTGGTGCAAGGTTCATAATTGTTGAGATATTAATTGGAAAGGGATAGTTTTTCCCAGCCCTCTATTTTTTGGATCCGTACAAGCTTATTAGCACTGTTCACTATTATCACCCAATGGTTTCAAATTTTCGTTTAACAAAACTTAAGAAACTTCTACTAATATAAGGGTTGTGAAGCCTCAATTCGGTCGGTTTTGTTAAATGGAGCTTAACTGTGCAATAATAAATTACTTAAACTCGAAATAATACTTATGCTCCAGCTTGGTAGTCCTAATAGATAAATTCTTAGCTACGATATTTAGTACAAAATATGATAATGCTGTAAACATTTTTGAAAGGAAGAGGAGTGAAAATCAATGCCTTAACTCTTTATATTTGATTGGCTCTTTACTTTCACAAAAAGTATTTGTTTCCCAAGCTATAATCAATTTAATCCATCATTCCAAATATGTAAGCACATTCGAGTACTGAATATAATTTCGTTACTTTTAACTTCTATCCAAAATAACAACGATTAAACAACAAGACGCCAACAAATGAGTGGATGTAATTGGAAGGTACGAACGAGCATCGTTATCGAGGAAGACAAACTTCTATGGCAATGGCCACATAATAATATTTACATTTACGAGAAGAGCATATTGGGAAGAGCGCACAGCAGGATGTCAAATTGAAGTGTACAATTGATTCATACAAAATGCAATTCAATGGAACACAAATTGCACAAAAATCTCTTAGAGGCAAACGAACAATTTGCAACATGAAGCAACATGATTTGTTTTATTGCCAATGATGATCGCGACGCGGCACTTGCGCGAGTGCCACAAAACGCGCATAGCGCAATCGATCGAGCAATGCGACGCTTCTACAAGCGTTTAACCTTTTGAACTTGAATTGCAGTGTGTTCGTGTGTGTGTGTTTGATGATGATGTTGATAATGAAATTGGTAAGGTAACAATAACAAAAAACAAAAAAAAAAAGAAGAAAAAAACAGTGGGTTGAACAGCATCAACAGCAGACAGCAGCACGTGTTGCAGCTGATACATTGATGTTGCTATTGCGCTGCTGCTGCTGATGTGGTTAGCCTTTCTAACAAGATTGCAAGCATAGCATACTTGTTTTCTTATTCTTCTATGTCTGCTGAGCGATTTTAACTAATTCAAAGAAATCTTTATTTCTAATGCGATTATTTATTTGTAAGCAAGCAATAAATTACAAATGTTTTGTCACAAAAATATTTATCAGCAACACAATTGAAATTGCACATGCGTATGCATGAACTTGAACACTGGCCAATGAGTATGTTCATTTTTGTTGTCTTATTCTTCCTCTTCTTTTTTTTAGTTCAGCTGATCTTTGCATGTAGATCGCGTACTTAATTAAACGATTATTTACCATTTAAGCTTATAGCAAATTCTTAGTTGGAAGTAGCAAAAAAAAAAGGCAACAGTTAATTTGTTTTGAGTTCCTGCACATGCGCACTCAATTCCCAGTTGTACATATGAAATGGAGTGATAGAGAAACAGACAGACAGATGGACGGACCGAGAGACATAAAGTAATAGAAATTGCAGCAACAAATTTGAGATGAGTTTAGCATGAGCAAAGGAAGTTCCCTGTTTGCAATGGCAGTTTTTATATATAAGGCATTATTTATTATATAGACCACCTTTTGTAGACAATGTCAAGATATTGAGTGCTGAATTGGTCCAATTACTTTGTCATTCCCTTCGAAAAGGCGATAGCTGCATAGATTTTGGAATATAATTCGTTGGTTAACAGTGCCGTTAGAAACAGAACCAGAGAAACTCGAAAGAAAAAATATAGTCGATAGGGATTAATACGAAACAGCAACCTTGAAAATTAAAAATTTCTTCTGGTTTAGTCTCACACTAAACAATCTTGAAAACCTTCGAAACCGAGGGCAGCAGCTAAGTGCATTGAAGGCGCGGTGAATTCCATAACTGTGTTCAATAAAATCTATGTGTTAAAAACCGTTGAGACTATAATACGATTGATCGGGTGGGAATGATCAAAAGTAAAATGCATTGCATTGAACCATGAACAGAGAATAATTTTGACTTAGGGATTTCTGAAAATAAGCAGAGTCGATTAACTGCCAAGCTTAGGCAGGATTAGGTTGCAGAAGGGATGCGTGAGATACACTTGCACTCGGAGATTCTATTGGGCCCATGGTTATGCCGTCCATTTATAGTTTTTGGGTGATTCTTCCTGTCTATTCGATACGTTTTGGTATTTTCAACACTTGTTTCAGTTATTTGTAAATCGAGAAAGAAATTTTTCAGTTCTCACTGTTTAAAAATTAACACCAAGTAGAGAGTTATGCTATATATTTATTTCAAGAAATATGTGTTTCTAGAAAAACCTGTTTCTAGCTATCGCAATATTCAAGTTACTGCAGTCCGAACCCAATATTTACCGAGTGAAGGCGCAGCGATTTCGTGTTCCGAAGGATTTGACTCACGCGAAATCATTTATTTTTCACGCTGCCTTTTTGAGCATCTTAGTAGGATAAAATAAATAAAGAGATTTCGTTTTATTTTATTTTTATATTTTAAAATAAATAAAAGTTACGAAACAATTTTTCGGAAAAGAATTAAGAAAAAAATACAACATGATTTCAGATAATCGAAGAGTCAAAATGATTTCGATTTTTCAAAATTTTGAACATCTTTTTTCAGCATCAAACTGTATAACAAGGACAAGATTAATAATGTAATTGACTGAGTACAAGTTATAATTATGAGCGCTGTCGTCGTTATTGAAATTATAGCTGTTTTTAAGGTTTAGTTAGATACAAAAGTTAAAGTTTAACCAACTTTAACCTCGCATTACAAATGCATACATCATTTATTTCACTTTAAGCGGAAAGTGATTCTTGGAACAACATAAAGAGCATTCAGTTCTCACCTTCTGCCTCCCTCCTTCATCAACTAATCGTCCAACAATCAGGGGGGAGATCATGTCAATAATGCACAATGACACTACTTCATCAAGCATACGCAAACAATAAATTACGCAATCCAAACTGTCCATCTGCACACACACAGTCCATCAATGGGCAGCCAACAACAAAAGCCAAAACGGTTGCAACATAATGAGGCACCATACTGGCTGCTTGCAAAATGGAATACAAAAGCAGCAAGAACAAACACAAAAGCAACAAACATACATATAAACATACGCAGCAATTGCATGCAAATGAACAATATACTCTCATATAGACATATGTATACGCATACATATGCACATATCCATTACCATATCAGCATAAATTCCAGGGCATCGTTAAATGGGGAGTCAACCTCATCAATGTGTGATGTACATTCAGCGCACCCAACCAATTTTAACCATCACCTTCCACCACCAGCACTAGCACCAGCACTAGCATCACCTAATGAGGGAATTACCGCTGCTAATGGGACACGATGCGGTAAATATTCGTTGATATTGCATTTGTATGTTGCTGCTGTTGCAGGTTGTATTCTGTCTGCTACCTTGGCTGCGCCAGTTGTAAAAAACTTATCGAACACCAAATTCAACATAAATGTATTTCGCACCTACTTCGCAAATTCTTTCTGCTGCAAATGCTGCCGCCCCTCGATGATATGTAAGTACTAAGTTGTAGGCAAACGCTGGCGATAGTTAGCTGACTGACTGGCTGGCAATAGCTATGGCCAAACAAGGAAACTTTTTACTTTGTGTAAAGCCTAAAAAAATGAACGCACAAATTGCTCGCACATGTTGGTAGCACTTTGCAATTGTTGTTGCTTTGCTGTTGCTATTTTTCTACTTTATAGTGAGCACATAAGCCTCTCGTGCTTGCAGGAGTAACAGCAGCAGCAGCAGGCAGTAGTAAGAATAGGTTGGTCTAACCTTTCACCTTACATTTAATTTACGACATTATGGTTGCAGATCTTAATTAGACACGAGATACGCGAGTGAGGGCAAAATGCGAACAATCATCAAGTCAAGGTTGTTGCAAAAGCTATCATAGTTGTTGTTGTAGTTGTTGCTATTTTAGTACGAACAATCTCAGCACAATGCTAGCTAAATGCAGCATTCTTTGTTGAAGGCGTTTGACTATGTAGTAGAAGGAGGTGTGTAGTTACATACTTACGAGCACATACTCCAACACCAACTGCCAACTTGCCAGTAAAAGAAATAGACAAAGAAGCTCTGCAATACAGTAACAGCAACAACAACAACCACTGCAGCAGCACCAACATGCATCTCAACAAACAATGAATAAATTTTCACTTTAGATAAGATCGTGATATAGTGTTGAGGAGCGCGTGCGCTCTAGTAATGAGGTTTCAAGTTTCTTAGCAAAAAATAGCAAATGAATGCAGCACCAAATGGTAGAAAAGAAAAGAAAATGTTGAAATTGAGTGTTTGGTTGATTTAGTTTGGAAAAATAGTTGCAGTAAGTAGTTCGTTCTGTCAGCTGGAGATGACAGGTGTTTTTCAAAATTTATTATTTAAATTTCCTAACACTTAAAGTTACATAAATCTGGAATGTCCTTTGTCGTAAATTATGGTGTATACAAAAATGAAGGTGCTTGAACTTCAATTTAAAAATAAAGGAATGTATTTGTTATCCTTCTGTACAATCTAAGTTGACAATAGGCTTTTCTTTTATAATATTTTTTGTTACTCAGTTGGTCGCTATGCCTCAGTGGTTAAAGAGTGTTGAGCTGGTTTGTGAAAGGTCTCAGGTTGAGTTAAGAAAATATGAATGACTCGGTAAGGATCAAGTTAACGTGTGGCAGTTCTTCCTACATCTTGCATTCGTCAAATTCAGCTCAAAATTTTATAACATTCGACGCTACAAAATTTGAAACGTTATGAACAAAAATGGCATTTCAGTTAAGCTAAATTCTCTTATTAAGGCGAAATAAGTTGGGTTTCATTGCAAGGAGAAACACAACGGTAGCCTATCAGAACCTTATAATCCATAAAAGGGAGTCAGTCAAGGCAGCACTGGCGAGACTGAGGTTTTTCATGGAACTTTACCGAACAGTTAGAAGATTTGTCTGCCGCATTAGCAATAGTTGGACTACAAATCAAAACAAATAAAACCAAGTATATGCAGATCAAACATCAGAAAACATTCTTTTTAGATTTTTAGCTGAGGAAAACTCCAATCAGGATATTAGGGGAAGAATTGAAGAGGGAACGGCGCATTTTCACTAGATCAACTTTGCTCAAGATTAGACAGTTTATACTCAATTTCACTACAATTTAACATAAGTTTTTCTTTATATCCCCGAATTACCCTTCCATTGTCAAGGAGGCTTCCTTGTTCATTTTTAAGAATGTATTTAAGCGGAATGTACCAGTTTTAATTTTGCTTGTTTGGCGAAAAGAAGAATTTTTGAAGTAGTGCCAAAATCAACTGCAAAAATTGTCGCTTCAAATTTTCAAAAGTTTAAATTTTTGTTCTTAGGGATAAGGAGTGTCATAAAGTCAAATACCTGAAGAAATCTTATTCTTATACTCGACTGCTGTTAAAATGATTAAGAAGACTATGGAAGACAAATACGAGAGCTTAGAGGATCAATTCGAAAGTGCTGCCACAATAAGGACTGAGCTGAAGAGCTATTACAGCGTAAATATAAGAGTCGAGACCTTAAGCAGAAAGCAACGAGATAATCTTCTCAGCCAAAAAACCGTTATTGACATGAAATGTGTGGAAGCAAATCGCTAGGCATAACTGGAGAAAAGTTATATGATCGGACAAATAAAACTCAATTTGCTATGAACAAATAATCTTTGATGAGAGCGTAGCTTGGAAGTGGAGCGATAGAAGGTTAACTGTGTGGCGAAAATAGTCAAGTTTTCACAAATCAGATGATTTCGATATGTTTCTCCTATATAAACCATATTAACCCTTTGACGCCCGAATTATAATGGGACTTGGTAGAAACATTTTGTTTCGAAATTATCGTTACTTAGGTCTTCATGCTTCTACATTGATTTGCTTGTCATTTATTAAAGGTTAAAAATAAATAGCTGTGGAGGTGTATACAACCACTGGATAATCCGATTCCTCCAATTTTTGGAACTTCATATTTTCTTATCTTTTATAAACATATTTGATAAAGAACATTTCCGCTTAGTAATAATTAAACAATTTTGCACTCAGGTTTTTTCCTGGACTTCAATGACAAAACATTAAAAAAAATGACTTAAGCAAGAGATTTCAAATTTTAGGCAATCAATAAACGTAAAAAATACATAACAGAATTAAATACAAGTAGCGTTAATAGTAAAATTTGTTTAACAGCTTATTTATGCCACATAAAAGTGAAGGTTGCACATACGCAACATTGGGTATGAAAGAGTTAAAAGAAACCGTGAATGCCCAAAAGAATGAGTGAAATATGAGTGGGCACTTTCGCATATTATTGACGCTATTTTCCAAACGACTTCTGCGCCGTATCAGCATATTTGATAACTGTAGAAATAGTAAAATATGAAATAGTAAACAAGAACGCTTTCTTTCTTTAATATTTTTGTTTTAACCTTTTTCTAAGTGACAAAAAAAAAAAACACACACATTTTTTCGTCCAAGTAAAGGTGTAAAAAGGTTTTTAACCTACCACACCCACTGAAAGAAATCAAATCGAATACGAATTATAACAATATGAAGTTAATAAAAAGTTATGAGTTCTCATAGAGTTTCAGCTTTCTAGCATGCTTATAAACAATAAAAAATTTGATTTAAAAACGAAAAATGTACCCGGGTACCTCGTCACCCGGAGAACGGTTAATTAAAGAGTATTGAAATTGATGTATAAGTAGAGTGTTTCTTTCACACTTTTGTTCATTTTGTTTCCATAAATAAAAAATAGGGCATTCACTAAAACAAAATCAGGTTTAGCTCCCATTCATTATGATTTTCTTGAAATTGGAGCGTGGTGCGGTTTTCATGACCGCCAGTGTATCCCATTCATGTCAACGCTGCGTAAGAAAGGAAATTAATTAATCCAAAATATGTTTATATTTTTGAAAACATGAGAGATGTCCATATTTCCTACCAAAAAGTTTCACATCGTTAAAATATTCAAAAAAGTGTTTAAAAAGTTACAATATTTTTGCAAACACAAGTTTATTTAGAATAGTTCTAAACATGGGGCTACCGGAGTAATTGGCTTAGGTGGGATGCATATGGCCAAATGGTCATAAAAGGGTGAAAACTATTTATTTTTTAAACAATGCATGCTTGGTTTGGAAATCCCGATTCATGTGCTTAAAGACAAACAGGGTTTGCGATAAAAACCCCTTGGATTCGCTAGTGCATTTGCGCATAATGTTTTCTGTATGAGGTTTGAGAAAGCTCTGTGTTTTATTGTGGGAGAAATTCTACAGTTTAAGTAGGTTCTAAAAAAGAGAATATAACTGCAATATATTCCGTAAGGTAATTGATTTAGTCTTCTTTTCAAGTTAGCCACCAATTCACATTGTAATCCACTCATGCGTTTGCTTAGTTCTACTGCCTTCTGCCACTTCTGCTTCACTACCCAAAACTTTACTTGTGGCAGCATAAAAACAAAGAACTTTTTGAAAGAACTTGTTAAAAGTTGCACACGATATGTGAATCTTTCTTGTTTTGGCTTTTTTGCTGTTATTATGAAGTTTGTGTAAAGTGTTACTTTTTGCGGTCTTTAGCCTTACAACATTTTGCACACCTTTATTATTATTATTATTTTTTGTACTTTTTTTTGGTGGTTTTTTGTTAGTTTTTTCCACACACCACACACACTATAGAACCTGTTCACATTCCCATAATAAATTTTACAGTTTTATGAGCTTCACATAGTCTCTACATAAACTTATACACTCACAAACACATCTGAGAATAAGTGAATGAACATTTCATTTAGTTTTGCTATTTTGTATATTTTTTGTGGCGCGGGTGTTGCTGGCAACTCGTGTCCGTGTCTAAAGTGTGGAGCACGAGAAGCATTAGAAGTAGAAGACACACACTTGTTGCATTTGCACACATTGCCCTCATATGGCAACATTCACATTCACCACCTTATTGCTTTATGTCTCTCTGATGAAGCATGAATATTGCATATGCACATGCATGTGTGTGTAAGTAAGTATATAAGTACATATGTGCGTGTGCATATATAATTTATGACAGTGAAGTGACTTTTCAGCGGACTTTTAACTTATGAGCTGCGATTTCTTTGGAAAAACTTCATCTGCTGCTTCAGCGCTGTGCATTATAAGTGTATGTATGTATAAGTGTGTATGTTTGTGTTTGTGCCATTAAATAAAGTTTCTATTTTGTTTTGAAGACAAAAGTTTTCAATATGTCTTCTTTCATGTTTGCATGTGTGTGTGAATTTATAGAAAGAACGTGCGCATCTGCAGTGATTTGTTTCCCAACAGGATATCAAATGTGCATATGTATTTAAAAAACGTTGCGATTTTCTTATTGAAAATGTATCTGTACTCGCCCCTTTCCTCCTCCACCCTCATGAAAATTACTAATAGTAATATCTGCTTATTGGTTTGATTGAGTGAAAGGTTTTTTAAGTATGTGTGAAAATGTTCGATGTTGCATTTTTTCTTTTATTATTGATTTTTGCCAATTACATTTTCAAGGTGTGAACAAAAATTTAACTTTTAGAAGCTTAACTTGATAATTTCTTGAACACAAATTGTATACGAGCATATGTGAATAATGAGACATAAAGGTCATTTAAAAACGATACCTGAGGCATAATTTTATTAAATTGATTTGTGTTAATTCTTCTCTGAAGAAATATATTGCCTGCCTACGTACGTTTTTGATGTATTTTGATTACATATATATGTCAATATATATGTCCAGACAGTATGAGACATCAGACCTTTACGAAATGTTTTCAATGGGCACAGTTCTTGCTACAACTTTAATTTTGAAATTTTGCTTAATGTTTGGATTTTTATATGAAAGTGAACCAATTCTACTTTAGAACTTAAAAAGTTTTTCTGAGTTTCAGAGTAATTGCTTTCAAAAGTATGTTCTTGATATGACAGGCTGAGAGGAAAAGCGAGCTAAAATTTGTACAAGAGCAAAAGTGAAATAATTTAGTGTGTCAGTGCAAGAATGGCATAAGTAATACTGTTTAGAGTGAAAATGAAACGCCTTAAAAGTAAGAACAAAAATGGTATTCTTTCAGAGCAAGAACAGCACAGTTTTTTATTCCGTTTTCGCTCTGAACATATTTCGCTTCACTTTTGGTCTGGGCATATTTCGTTTTGCTTTTGCTCTTAAGTAAAATTATTTTATTTTTTTCTGAACGTCGAAGTTATACCACTTTTCCTCTCAACCTCTCATATAATATCTATGAAATTTAACTCACCTGAAATTTAACTCAAGCTCTTTTAAATTCTGAAGTACCCTCGCCTCCTCCATTGAATATCCTTAGATCTGCCATTGTTACATATGCTTTTACAATGCCCTGATAAAAATCACTTATAGGCTGCTATGTCATAATTTTTTGTTATCTGGACCACAAGGATATTTTGAATTCCTATAACTCTGAAGACTGAAGCAAAGTTGATCGTTACAAAAATTAAAATATATATTTTTTTTTACACCAACCCTACTCTACATATGTATCACATACTTTAGCTTAGAAAACCATATTGGATTTACCATATTCTTTCAAAATTCAACTTCAACAACCATCAAAAAGAGCTTCCTTCCATTTACGCTAACTGCTCATAGTTAACTCAAAAAGAAAAGAGCCTGATTGAAGAAGCCGATCACCCAAATCGATCCATCAAACGTTCGTTTCACGATCAATTGATTGTTTCAACATTTGAACGCTCAACAGTAACAACAACAACAAGAACAAAATAAAATAACGTAAGTTTGCCATTGTAATCAATTTTGATTTTGAATACATTTGGTTTTAGCGTCTTCTTTGGCAATTGTCATTTTCATGCTTAATGATGGAAGCTACACTCGCTTGGGAAAGATGTTTGTTGTGGCATTTGCCCCAAAGGAAGCAAGTTGAAGCTTTTCAACATAAATGCATATGCTACCCAGAAGAGATGCTCTTCAAAGTAAATTAAGCGCATGGCCTTGCCATTGAGAGTCTAATCTTTTTGAACATTTACAAGTAAGTACACAGTCCTTCCACGATTTGGCGGCGTTTGCGCGATGATCATTCACGAAGGTGCTGCCATATCCATTACCATTATCTCAATATCACTTGATGGTTGTGTTCTTTTGTTGCTACTCGAATGTATGGGCAATTGCAAGCTGCATACTGCAAGCCCGTTGCTGCATTTCGCTGTTTACAGACTGTCAATATGACATATTTCGATTTTGGTTAAAACTCCGCCAACAACTTGGAACGAATGCCAAACGCCGCTGAATGCTGAATGCCGCCTTCCAACTTTGCCGCCTAGAAATATTTTGATTGCCAAACATTGTCAACATTTCTAAAACTTTGTTTTTTTTTCTTATTGTAGTAAGTAGTTGCTACTGTTGCTTCTACTGTTCTGTTGATGTTATTGCTGTTGGCTGCTGTTGTTGCAACTTTATTGGGCCGCACTTGATGCGCAATTGAATTGGTTCCGAATTGTTTTGAGCTCATTTCTTTAGAAATATCAGCTCGTCGTCATCATCAGCATCATCATCTTCATCATTGTTGTTGCTTTTGTTGTTCTTTTTAGTTGTTACTGTTGCTAGCATTTTATTGCTTCAGTTTAACTGCAAAATCATTCGATTGCTCTGATCAGCAGCGACTGCGGCTTACATCAAAGTGCAGAGGGCGCGCATCATTTCTTAAATTTTTGTCATTGCATCGCGTTTTATCGTTTGTCGGCGGCAGCAATGGTGACGGCGGTTTTTATAATTGCGCGTTTTGCTTTAGTCGATTTAGATTTACTTTATTCACTTATTTAAGACTGAATTGGATTACATTTTTCAGTTTCTGCAGCAATGAGATTTGTTTTTTCTTCTTTTTTTGGCTTTGAGCAAATTATGTTCTTTACTTCAAAGCTTTTTGTTTTTATATTAATTGATTGAAATTAGTTGTCTGTACTTATTAAATACGGTTTAGTGACAGTCAAAGAACGTTAAAGAAATTTGTTAAATTCAAAGAGAACAGTAATCAAAGTAAAATTATTCGAAAATCAGAAGTAGCTTAGGATACTGGCTTTGACTCACACTGTGGGTCAAGAAGTGAGGTTAAGGATGTAGTCTGGTATTGAAATTTGAATACGTTATTCTACACACCAATAGCTCTCGCAGGTAGTAGAATTGTTTATTTATATTTATTATTTCCTATTTTTTATCCCGATTTTCAACAAAAAAAGCGGAATTTTCGAATTTCTTTTTAAAAGCCAGCCATTTTGTTTTTTTTTCAATAAAAATGTTTAAATCTACTACCTGCCAGAATGACAATTCTACAGAACAATATTCTATTTAAATTTCTTGGCTCAGATGACTTCAAAGCGCCGTAATCGCCCGGGTTAGCCACACACCTTTTTTTTAGGTGCCCATTTTGGATGTAAAAACCACTAAAAAAATATCGTAAAAGAAACTCCAAAAATTTTTTTTTGTACAGTCAATGGTGTCAATGGTGTCAATAATAACATATAAAATTGGAATGATTGTACTCTATTTTGCTATAATAAACAATTTCCGAAAAACCCCTTAAAAATTAGGCCGGAACACCAGACTACATCCTTAAGAAGAGAGAAGATAGTAAAATGTCCACAATGAGCTCCTTCCAATGTGCTCCTTTACTTATAGCATAGAACAATAAATTTGAATTTGTTGGTTTCGCGATTGGTTGATGATTTTTGAAAGAATTAGTTCCTCTGTGGACACATTTAGCCTGACACGTTATAATTTGTTTTACTTGCAGTTCCAAGTTATCGATGGAGTGCAATTAGGAATTGGTGAGTAAATTTATTATTTTAAAGCCCGTTATGAAAATATTGGGAGTATGAATATATAAACACGTAATTGTGACATTGACAGCTATTCAATCTCGAAGACCGCCAAAAATACTATAAGAATTGATCTGTCAAATAGTTTTCATAATTTTACAAAAGTGTTTTACTATAGCTGAAAATGTCGAATTTCGTGCCAACAAAACAACATTTGCGGGAAGTTTTAATTTGCTTCTTCCATTTAAAGAAAAACGCAACTGAAGCACATCGTTTACTCACTGAAGCTTATCCTGACTGTGCTATAGACGTTAGAATGTGTCAGGTGTGGTATGCCCGTTTCAAAAGTGGTGATTTTGATGTTGAAGACAGGGAACGTTCAGGCGGCCCAAAAAGTTCGAAGATGAAGAATTGAAGGCATTACTCGAAGGAGATTCGTGTCAAACGCAACAAGAACTTGCAGAATCTTTAGGAGTTGATCCATTTCTAAACGATTAAAAGCATTGGGAATGATTCAAAAGCAAGAAAATTGGGTGCCGTACGAATTGAAGCCGAGAGACGTCTAACGACGATTTTTCACATGTGAACTGCAGATTGAACGACAGAAAAGAAAGGGGTTTCTGCATCATATTGTGACTGGCGATGAAAAGTGGATACGTTCCGATAACCCAAAGCATAAAAAATCATGGGGACCGCCCGGACATGCATCAACATCAACGGCAAAGCCGAACAACAATGGATCCAAGCTCATGCTGTGTATTTGGAGGAATATGAAAGGTGTCATGTATTATGAGTTGTTGAAACCGAATGAAACTATCACTGGCGACTGCTACCGACTACAATTGATGCGTTTGAGCCGAGCATTAAAGGATAAGAGGCCAGAATATGAGAATAGACACGACGAAGTTATTCTTCAGCACAACAATGCTCGGCCGCATGTTGCAAGGCAAGTAAAAGCATACTTAGAAACGCTGAAATGGGAAGTGCTACCCCACCCGCCGTATTCTCCAGACATTGTTCCTTCTGATTACCACTTGTTCCGATCGATGACACATGGCCTGGCTGAACAGCACTTCCGTTCTTTCGAAGAACTTAAAAAATGGGTCGATTCGTGGATAGCCTCAAAAGATGAGGAGTTCTTTCGACGCGGAATCCGTATGCTACCAGATGGGAAAAGGTTGTGGCTAACGATGGATAATACTTTAAACAATAAATTTATAATCACTTTTCACAATAAATGTCCAAATTACGAAAAAAAATACGAGTTTATACATTCATACTCCCAATATTAAAAAATTTTAGTTTTTGAATCATCCCTCCATCTCTTCGCTGTACTCTTATTTTCGGAAGTTTCTAATACAAATGTCTTCAGTCTGACCCGTCAAAAGGTAAATTTGAATAAGCTCAATTATTTAGTTCAAATTTTGCCTTTTGCAACACAGAATTGCTCTGATCCCACATCCATTGTTTTAGACTGACTTCTATACGTAACACTTTACTTTATTTTGTAAAAAGTTGTTGACCTGTTTGCCTAGTTCCGTTTATCCAATAAGGTCAATAAACCAAATTTAGTTTTATAAAAATAATTCTACGTAGGTCCGCACATATGTACTACATGAAACATAAAAATTTCCTTCTGATAAGTAATTTTTGCTTTTGTGTGATACATTTTTTCAGTATTGTCTCTTTACTGATGTATCTGTTTGCCTGTCCCACAATTCGAAATATTGACTTACTTCATTACATGTAATTTATCAATCCATTTATGAAGAATAAATAAAAATTGCGTAAGAATTGTGGGAAAATAAAAATAGATTAGTAATCGAAATATTACATTGACCGTTAAATTGTGCAAATACGAGTCGACGCTGGATAAAGTGTTAAATAAACTATAATTGTAGATACAAGCTCACACTTGATTGTTTGACAATTGCCAATCACAAATATTTTCTCAATCAATTTACAAGCATATCGATCAAGATAATCAGTATCAAAAATTAATCTTAACTTTAAGCAAATATTTTACTGTAAGAACTCTATATGTTTGTATATCTCTATATTAGTTCAGTTTTATTTACCATTTTACAAGCGGAAATTGCCAGTGTATGCAAACATTTGCTCTGTAAGAACGCCTAAAAAGGAGCTACTACATGCAGCATTAAGTATCCCATCTTCATTGTATCTTTGATCTATTCAATATTATTTTACATAGTATGTAGATATATATGTATATGTTTGAAACGTTGTTGTTGATACCGACCATAACTGGTCACATACAGTGTCGGACAAAACTAAAGCACGAACTCTTCCTTGTCAACATTTCGTTCAATAAAATTCAAAAATATTTTTGTTGTTTGTTTTATAAATTTAGTATAATTATGCACTTGTTGAAATAAAATAACATTAAAAACTGGTTAATGTTTTTTTTTTTTTACTAACACTACATAATATGCCTAAACCTGCCGCGACAAAATTAAAGCACATAATCTTTTTCGCTTACTGTTACCATCAATTGTTAAAAATAAACAACAACAACCATCTCTCAAATAGAAACCCATTATTTTGGAAAACAAAAAGCAGGTTTTAAAAAAAATTGGAAGCGTATATAAGTAGTTGGTTATCATTCACCGTCATTTCAAAAGTTTGCTTCCCAAAATTGCTCGAAATTCTGCATAATTTAGAAAAAATATTCTAAGTGGATTTAATAAAGCTGAATCAGTGACATGCATTGTAAAAAAAATTTGTATTCGCCATTACATTAATTCCTGAGCTATAAGCCATTTTCGCGCTTCCCATTTTTTAAAAACTAATTATGGAGGTGGCAGACCGCGGAACACAACCAAACGTGACGGTCAAACCATTATCAGGTTTATAAAAAAAGATCCATTTATATCTTGGAAATAAATTGCGTTTAAACATTTCATACAAGTCTATCCGACGACGAGCTGTGGAGGGTGGCTTAGCAACATACCAAAGCGTAAAAAAGCCATTTATTTCTCGAAAGAATCGACAGGCAAGCCTCGAATTTGTAGCCGCGCACTTTAGCTGAAGTACTGCCAAATGAAAGACCGTGCTTGTTACTGATGAATCCATATTTAACACGGAAGATTGCGAAGGATTAAAGCTAGTGTGCTGACCAAGAGGGCAACGATGAAATCCGCGTTATTTGAAAAGCACCGTATAATACGGGGGAGGCAACGTAGTGCTCTGGTGATTTTTTTCAGCCATTTTTTTCAATTCATAAAATAGGAGGTATAATGAACCGTCTGATGTCCAAAGATATTCCCCAGAATGTTATTTTACCTTATACTGAGGAAGATCTGCTGTTAAAGCAAGTCTACCAGCACGATGACGATCCCAGCACGGTGTGTAAAAGAGTGGTTTGTTGCCAATTAGTTTAGTATTTTATTGTGGCGCACCCATTCACTTAATTTCAATACCAAAAATGTATAGGAAATTATAGATCGTAAAATTCAGCGCATAAAGGATTAAAACAAGGATTCCATTTTCTACCAATCGGAGATTGCATGGAATAACATTTCTTTTATTTCATTTATTGAGTCCATGCCACGTAAATGTGCAACAGCTCTGAAAAATAATGGATACGCTACAAAATAGTGGAGAAATCGAATTTTTCCATTAATATATGCCATATGTGCTTCAGTTTTGTCGCGCCAGTTTTATGCATTTTGTTATTTTTGAGTTAATATTTTTATTTTATGTGATAAATAATATTATATTTTTATATTTAATTATAACGAGTGTTTATCCTTACTACATTCATAAAAAAAATTTCAGTCCAAGCATATTTTACAATATTAGTGAACAAAATGCAAACAAGGAAGAATCCGTGCTTTAGTTTTGTCCGACACTGTACATGCATGCATGCATACATACATATATTCAGTTCATTTATTGCCTTGTTAGCTTAATTGAGCTATCGCCTAATTAGTCGTAGAATCTCGCCTTATCCGTTAGCAAAATATTTTAATCTCAAAACCAGCGTGAACAAGTTACACAGATATGCATCTAAAAATTACCAACTACATAGATGTAGTAGATTATCCCAATGAGATAGATTTCAAACTTTTACCACAGAGACACCAATGATATTCTGGCTTTGTATTGCTTGGCGGAGGAGAAGAAGTTTCAACAAAATCTTAAATCTTTTAAAACCTGAAATAAATTTTTTTACTTAGAACAAAAGTGAAACGTTTAATTAAGCTCAAGTTAAAACGATCCCTTATAGGGTGTTTATCTGAGATTTCGAAAAGTTTTCTGATTTTTCAGACAAAATATAGAGCATAAGCTTGTTGTGTTCCGTATTAAAAATTAAAAATTTCTTGATTAAACGGTAGCGACTTACCAAAAATTTGCTAAGAATTCGCATTGTTATTTTAGTCTAAAACCGTCATGAATATAGTATGGTCATTAAGCTCGAACGAAGTATTACAGCCTTTCTGGAAACGTTTATCGAGAACTTTTAACCAAGGTTGCAGCAAGCATATTAAAGAAACGAGAAGGAAACAAAGAATGCATTTAAAATTTCTTCTGTCATGAAAGCGCTTTCATTTTCCGCTGGGATTATTTTAATTTTGTACGTTTATCTAAACAGAATTGCGGAGTAATGACCACTCGTTGGCCTACAAAATGTAAACTGCTCTTGAACTGATTTCTTTATAAAAACAAATATATTTCTTTCGGTTTACTTGTTTTTTGATAAAGACCCATATAATTTTCTCGTTATTAAAAAATCATTATAAACTCAAAAATTTTACTCTGGATAAAGTCCACCTTCACCAGCTGCTAGCGATCCCAATATGAGCACCACAAATCCAAATATGATTAGAAGAATGTCTTGTATAAAATATATATAGACTGGTCCATAGCCTTCGTGATAGCGCACACATATATTGAGTATCGCAATAAATATAAAGCTCGAAAATGACAGACAAAGGCAACCAAGAAAAGATATCATCGGACCAACTACTGGAATAACGATGGCAAAAAGCACTGTAAAAGAAAAATTGGGGATTCCAATCACTAATATCAAATAAAAAGTCAATCAGACAATTTCAGTCATTAACCAAATACACCTGTTAGCAGCGCTATAAACCAACGCATACAGAATTCTAATACATCGCGTTTAGCAAGATCGGCTTTGTTTCTTATATAGCGATGCCAAAAAATCTCAATTGTGACAGAACACTGCAGCGGATATGTCAAATAAATTGCTATTGCAAACATAATTTTCATCATTTCATGTAATCTGTGAAATAAATAAATGTATAAAGCAAATAGATTAATATGCCTACTGTTAGTTAAAAACAGAACAAGAAATTTCAAAAAATTCTTAAGGTAGGACTACAGTTCCTGGTGCGAGAAAACCACAATTTTTAAAAATTTATTTGGGCGGTATTTTATTACATATTACAGTCAATCTTTTTTAAGGTTATCTAGGCTTTCACAAATACAAAAAAAAATTTTTCTTAATTTTAATCTTCTCTAGCTATATCAAAGAGTAAAGGGTAATATGTTTGAACGCGCATAACTCGGCTAAACATCATCCGATTTGAATTTTTTTGTTGGATTCGTGTGGAATGCGGTCAAAATTTATTTCTTTTTTTTTGTTGGAACAGACAAAAGAAATATTCAAGAATACAGCACTCAGACAAGTTTTACGTCCATTGTACAATAACCTTTTTTTCTTTTGTTATTCTTTAAATCTACCAGATTTATTAATAAATCTTAGCAGATCCTGCGGTGTTAGAGAGCTCAGGTGTTCGTTTCCCAACACTTCAGTACCAAAAAAGCTTACTCTGATCTGGCAGAAAGCGGGGCAAACACTAAGAAAGTGGTCCGCCGTCTCTTCACATTTTTCCTCCAAACCACAGAAAGCACAGAAAGCTAACAGGTAACATGGTCTTTGTCTATCTAAAGCCCCTCAGGTCCTCCCATTTACGATTGTGGGGCCAAGTAGACCCACTCATTAATGGTAGTCTTGATGGCTGTAGACGATAAAGAGAGTGCAGGTTCTGGGCCCAGGAAACCAGTTTCCGAACCCTTTCTGGCCAGAAGGTCAGCAGATTAATTTCCTGAAATTTCTGAATATCCAGGAACCTATATCAACAGCAGACTATTGTGTTTTTCAACGCAATCAAGCCTGGATTTACAATGCATAACCAGTTTAGACGTGGCTAGAGGATTAAGCAAGGATTTAAGCGCAGCCTGACTGTCACTAAATACACAGATATTCCTTTCTTTCCAACCATTATCAATAGCATGGTCCATTGCTTTGATGATTGCAAAAATTAATGCTTGAAAAACATAAGTATACAACCCAAGGGAAAAGTGAAGGTGCACTCCATCATTTTCAATGAAGACCCAGAACCCGAACCGAATTCTTTTCTGTAGCCGTCAGTGAAGATACGCTTACAATCAACTCCCGGCCCAGGTCCCGGCAAAACCCAAGTTTGAGTCTCTGGAATTTGTATTTTATAGCGTTGTTTTAAAACTGGAATTGTTGGCATTGTATCGGATGGCATTGATAGAACTGTTAGGTCCATATCAGTACCTTCAACAATGTCACCAATATCCTAGCAAGTGTCATACCCATTGCATTTAAGCCTACAGATGGCTTTGACAGCCTCTCCTTTAGCAAAAATATCAAGGCGTGGTAAGTTGAGCAATGCATCCAAGGATGAACCAGGTGTTGTAGGAAAAACTCCCGTACAACAAATGGCCACAGTCTTTTGAAGTCTGGCAAGAGCTTTCCTAACGCTGTCCGCATTAAGTCTGCTCCACCAGACTATGGATGCATAAGTGATGATGGGTCGAATCATAGCATTATAAAGCCATAAGGCTTTATAAGGTGATAAGCCCATGTTTTGCCAAAAAAAACCTTACAGTGAAACCTTTAGCTCAACATGAGAACGCCAAAGAAGTTTGGTATCTAGAATGACTCCTAGATATTTCACTTCTTGGGATAGCTGAATAGTGATTCCTCTGAGTACTGGTAAAACGAGACCATTAATTTTCCTTCTCCTGGTGAAAAGGATAACAACAGTTTTAAGAGGTTTAACCGATAACCGATAGCGGTCAAAACACTAAGAAGCCGAAAATTGGAAATTTCCTTCTGAAAAATCCGAAAATCGTGAAATACCGAAATTGCATACTTTCTGGGGTATGGAAAATGTACATGCTTTAGTGTGATTTGTATAGCATACTTTCAGGAGTTACTGGCATGTTATTCGTCCCTTTCGCTTCTACTTTTGCAATCACATCTTTAGGAAGTTTGTTTTCAAATTTTTTAACAATTTTATTACAATTGATTGCCATTATGCCGCCAATCAGAAGAACAAATCTTGCATCAGGGAGCCATAATACACGAGGAGTAGCAGATAATCGCTTAAAATTAAGCACCTGAAGAACGTGCAGAAACCAATGAATGGACACATGGTAATATGGCACAATTGCGTGCAGCATGAAGTACTCCGCGTGAAACTATAGCGTTGCATCGAGCTGCTTTTCAATATTATCCCATAATCGCATACAAAGACCTTCCATGCCTCGATATTGGCTAATTGAATGTAGTGCGTGGCTATTGTCAAGCCTTGAAATTCAAATCGGAAACGCCTGGATTGTGTTGGATGGGAGGCAAAGTAAAATTATCGGCTTTGACACCGTCTCAAAAATACAATGGGTGTTTTCAGATGACGTTTTTCGGTGCTCAAGTCATTGATGAGCATGGGGTTAATCCCACCTTCAAGGTAATGTCATCGGAACCAACTTCGCATTTGTTACATTTTAGTACACTAAACTCAACACATTTGCATTTGCCTCCAAGCATTCAGACCCAAGGCCAAATCCATCATTGCGCTGGATCTTTGTTGCCACAACCGAATCAAGACCATAAACTTTAGCTACGAATTTGACCAGCCTTGTGCTATTTCCGAAGCGATGAAGTTTGAGATTATTCACCAACTTCAAGGATTTCTCCATGAGTACAATGTATTGGTCCGATTATTGAAAACCGCCTCAGAATCAATGCCATCTGACTATATCCTCATCATAAGAGCCGATAAACGGCCAACTGGCGCACAAGCGCTTCAATTCAATGCGCCCACAAATGATGGCGTAGTTGTGGTCATTGTTGGTGAGAATGTGAAATCGCGAAATCCACTTATGATGTGGCAAGGAGAAGACAGTTACCACTTTCAAATAAAACTAATTAATCCAGCCACAGTTGAACTACAGAGTTGATGTCTTTTGTTTAATCATTTTAATCATTCATAGTTCATTCGCTTTTCGGGTGAGGAAACGAATAAGAAGGTCAGCGCGTTGAATTTTCACACATACCAATTGATGATCCGACAGGATCTCGACAATCTTCGGTTGCGCTTCCAAAGACTATTCTCCTGGCGACGAATTTTTTTAAACCAATTCTACATGCAAATACTACACTTTTCGATTTCATTTAAATTTAATTCAATGTATTTTATTTGAAATGAAGCGTCATTTCGGAAGAAAATGATAACGATAAGTTTTATTTATGGTCCGATTTAATTCAAATTCGAATATATGGAATAAATGCACCCGCTAAGTGGCGCTGGAGTCGAGATATTTATAAAAATATGTTTTTATGAAATGATTTGGCTCATATTCAGAATATGTATATGGAACAAAACTTTCATGTACAAATAATTCTAAGCCTGGAAGTGGAACTGCTCATGTAAATGATCTGAATGATAAGTGCAATAATTAGGCTTAGATCGGCATTTTGCACGCTCATATGGTCATTTCTTTTGCAAAGTTTTATTGTAGTTTTTGTTTTTTCATATTACTCAAACTTTGGACAGTTTGACCAACGAAGCTAGTTTTATACATATTTAAATTAAATATGGCACCTAAGTCAAGTTTTAAAAAAGTTGTATGTTGTAGATAAAGCTTTTTCCCACAGGAATTGTATTATTGAAAGCCTAAAAAATCTTACAAAAAAAAACCCGACTTTAATATGTAATAAAATATTCGAAAAAAAAATTCTTAAAAACTGCTTAATTAAATATTTGTTTACACAGTACATTGCCATTTTCTGCGACATTGAATGGATGATTTTTAAAGTGAAACTTTATGCTGGCTTAAATACATTGGCTCAATGTAACATTCAAAGTGAAGGTCCTGCGGTCAAAAAATGATATCCAACACTTTTTCCCAAATGGTTTTTTTTTTGTTTTTGGTTTTCTAAACGATGCGAACATTTTCTTGCTCTCCTGTAAAATTTTTAAATTGTTGGGTCCCACGTTTTTGAAATTTGAGCCCCGAAAATCCCGAATCTCTAAAAGTAGATCCCGAACGACATCCCTAACTGGAGAGCCTCAATTTTTATGAGGGATTCTGTTAGTTTGTAAAAATGAAAAGTGTGAAATTGTTGAACATGAAAATAGAACTGTGCAACCAATTGATTTCTTGCCGCTAGGGAATTCTGTTAAGAGTCAATGGGAAAGCTAATTATTATATTGAAGCTCTACCATACAATAATATCTGAGGCAAATGGTTTACTATGAAAAATTAAATCCAAAACATTCTACATCTTTTCATTTTTTATTTTTTTTAGTTTTCAGTATAGATGTCTCAAAATGTTCAATTAAGTGGGTCACTGTGTAATTGTGATGCTCGGGCGTATCCTTTACTTTTTTCTGATGAACATTTTTGCCGAAGTATATCAGTATTCTAATATAATTGCATTGTATTCTATATAATCATTTGATGGTCCAAAAAGTGGCGAAAAGTAAAAAAATTCATTTTTTATATCGAGCAACTTTACCTCAACCGCCATGTAGAACTTCAAATGTATTTGCTGATTTCAGTCATCTCATAGCCGTAACCTCCCCTCCTCTCAAGAATAATGTTTGTTTTGTTAGTTTATAAGTGTTTTTAGGGGCATTGATTAGAACAGTGTAATTTTTCAAAAACCATCGATTCATTATTGCGGAAATGAACAAATTATAATAAGTGATTCTGTGTTATTCGATTAATCTACATTTTAATTATTGACATAACTCGATTCTTCATAAAGTCATGATTCTAATTTAATCTAAGCTCTATTGATTGGTTTTAGTTTTGAGATTACTCTTGTGTGTTATATGTATATCGGAAGATTTTCATTGTTCCTCTAAAATTTAAATAATTATCTCCAACATACGTATTTGCATCCTCTATGTTTGTCGTAATAACATCCAATGCATCACTGCCATATCGCCAGTAACCTAGGAATCCAAATAGTGCATGAACAAATACAACAAACGCCATGGCCACACTAAAAACACCAGTAAGCCCAAGAAAATCTTCAGGGGTTTTCATATCCTCTTCAATGCTAACATACTAGAAAATAAAAAGGAATTGTGTAGATATGTAAATGCTTTGAGGCCTTTAAATATCGCTGGTTAAAACGAAAACTCAATAAGTAAAAAAAAAAACTTATAGAAAAACCCATAAATTCTCCAGAACCCGAAGTTTATAATTTTAATACGATTCGCAAAAATAAATAGTTTTATAATTAAAATTTTTCTTTTTTCAAGTATTTTTAATACCTTAATGAGTTTTACAGCTGGGCTGACCAGATGTATTTGACAGAGTATCGCTGGGTTCAAGTAATAACATTCCAGATTCCAGATCTTTTAAATGTTTTTTTAAGGAATTTAGAAATTCTTTAAAATAATTTAATTTTTCACTTCAGGATGTGTTTGAGATAATCTAAGTTGTTGAAACTTGAACAAATGCAGATTTATCGTTTCCTTGTACAGTGCTAATTTTGGCCAGTGTAAATTTGGCCGCTTTGTTAAAATTTAGGGGAATGAGGAAACATCCAGAATATGACTGCAGAACACTATTACTGGAACCCATCGATCACAAATTTTTACACAAATGTTACTTACGACTTCTCCATTAGAGATGGAAAATAGGTATGTTCCGAAGAAAAATGGATACAGTGAGAGCTGTTCGAATGCTACAATTGTAGTAATGGAGGGCAAATTCTCAATCATATCAGTACAAAAGATGAGAAAAGCTTTTTTGGAAGAAAAGATATATATGTTTTTCAGACACATGTGTTTGATTGAAAGAATAGTAGGAAATAGTCTCAGAGCTCATCTTGAATACGCGTGAATGCGAAGTCGTTGTATAAACCCGGGTACAAATTTGAATAATTCAAGTTAATGCGTGATAAACGGAACAAAAATTACTCTAGTGTTGGTAACGCAAAAAAGGAAAACTTTTCGAAATTCTTTCTTTAATTTTTAAATTAATCATGTATTATGTTAGTCTAAATAGAAATGTTCACTGCGAATGTCAAGCAGTATATTCAAGATAAAAAATGTAAGTTTAAAACCATTTCCTGCGACGAGAATCTAATGACGATATAGCAATTGATATGTATATGAAAGCTTTAAGATTACACGGAAGAAATTTCGTTTTCAGTAGTATTCAAGATTAACGCTCTTTGATTTACCTATGAGCAATAACGCATTTGATATAAATGAGAGCGGTGCCAAATATTTAAATTGCCGTATAGAAAATATAAGAAGCGACGGCAGCAGCAGCATCCATATATAAATTCGAATATCAAGCTTAAAAATGAAATGTAAATCTGCAACTTGTTTAATATTACCAGCGATGAATGAGATGCAAACACTCGCAGAACCAAAATAAAATACGAACGAAAAGTAATCGACGATACTAATTATATACAAGAAGATAATATAAAAGAGAATTATTCCAATGTAGGACACTTACATAGAAAAACGACTTAGAAAACGTAAGTAACTCGGACCCTGCTCCAAGGCATACCTCATTGTTTCCTCAAAGGTCAGTTTGGGTTTACGTTGCATTTTACAAATTGTATACATGTCAGCGATCTATAAATACCATGGCAGATTTTGCATTTATTTACACGTAAATAGAACAAAATTACAACAATATATGTTACGAACCATTATTTGTGTCGAATACACAAAGATTATGCCAATAATAAATGAGCTGATCCAACCATTCAACCAACCGGTATGACGAAATGCCAGTGGCATTGCAAATAAACCAGTATTGAAGGCACTGTTGATCACACTAATGCCTGCTTCCCAATTGCTATAAAAAATTTACAAATCATATCCTTACAACTTCAACTACAAATATTTCAATACATACCTAAGTTTAGCTTCATAGTAATTGCGATATAGATAAGGATCGTAATCATTCACTACGGTGCGAACTGAGTAATCAGACATAATTGTGAGCCTTTTTCCTTCTTATTAAAAAGAAAAGAAGGAAATAAAATTTTTATTTGGAAATATACATTTACATAAAATTTTGTGACAGAAAAACAAACATTTGTTTTTTTTTTCTTGTTATCCCAGTAGAAACTGCATGTTCAAATTTGAGCTTAAGATTCTCTCGGTGCTCTACAATTCCTCATTATTGCCGGGGACGTTGTACAGTGAACAAACACGGATTTCGATGAATTTTGGTGAAATAAGTTTAGAAAATTTCGGGAGAAAAATTAGTCGTAAGTTGCGGATAATCCACAAACTAAAAAGCTCTGCGTATACGAGGACATTCAGGCGGTCAAACTGCTTTGTCAAACTACATTGACGGTATTAGTCAAGGAAGAAAAATTTTCCTTGGCTTTCGAATTATGAACTGACTTTTGCATTGCAATTAATCGAAAATTTTATCGATTCGAGTTAAGCAAATGACTAAGCGAACTATTACGCTTCATAAGGAGAAGATAACAACAATTAAGAGGTTAATATTTAACAATTAGTCGTATCGCTCTCGTGATAGCATGGTGAAATTTTATTTCAGGACCTACGAATTTGATTCTCAGCAAAGGCATGACCTTTTAGTTAGCTTCCTTTTCTAATCATCACATTGGGTTTTCACAAGTGTGTTGATTAACTTAAAAAAAAAACAATATTTTTCGTAGGTATTCATATATTTTGCTCCATTTTTAACCCAACAATTAAATCATTCATAGCAGCCCATGTGCCTATTCCACCGCCAACAAAACCAAATAACATAATGAAAATATCTTGCAATAAATAAATATACAAAGGTCCGTAGCCAGCATGATATTTCACGCATATATCAAAGAGACCTGGAAAAATTAAGCCTAAAAATGACAGGCAAAATGAACCAACAAGCTGGAGTATTGAAGAAAAATTGGGCGAAATGATGGCGGAAAGAACTGAAAAATAATATTAGTACAGAAAAATTAATAGCAATCAATATAAAAGCTTTTCTACCTGTTGCCAACACTATACAAATTCGCATAATGCATTCTAATGTTGGCCTCGTACTATCATCGACGGTTTTTGAATAATAACTCCACGTCACTTGCATTGTAACATACCCTTGCAAGGCATATGTGAAATAAATTGCAATAGCAAACATGATTTTAACAGCTTGAGATAGTCTGAAAATGTATCGATTTTAGTAACTGATATTTACTTGTCTTCGAATACTCACAAATCTTTTTTGTGCAAATTCAATGTAATGCTTCCTTGCACACAGGTACCATAGTGCCAATAACCGATTAAGCCAAATGAAGCATATATAATTAAAACAAAAAGAATGCCTAAATTTAAAATACCAGTGATTCCAAGATAATCTTGTGGACGTGACATGTGCGCTTCAAGTGAAACTAGCTAGTTTGTAAAAATGAAAAGGGTGAAATTGTTGAATAAGAAAATAGAACTGTGCGATCAATTGTTTTCTTGCCACTGAATTCAGATAATTAGAAACTGGTTAGCCGATAAAATATCGATATTTATCGGACCTACAAAATTTTTGCTGGATAAATTTACAAAAATCTTTCCGGTTGACAACGAATTTAATACCAGAGCGTAGATTATTGATAAATCAATTACTCTAAAAACGAAACAATCGAATAATCAAGTTCTTTTCGCAAATTTAAAAACAAAAAAAAACTTTTTGTTTGTGAATGAAGAGTATTTCTGAAGATATATATATATTTTCATTGAAATAAATATACAATTTGATTAAGCAGCAGAAACACAATAATTTAGTCTAACTTTTAAATTAATCAAATCTCTGACTATTGAATTGCTTAATTAAAAAGTTTTATTACTCAATTCATCGATTATGCAGCTTCAATCGAAACTTCGATTAATCGCACAACTCAAAAGGAAAAAAAACTCTTACCACGCCCACTGATTCAATCGCAAACAGTACAGTGCCAAAGAAAAGTGGATAATATTTTAGTTCTTCAAATGCACGTCGATCACTTAATGATGGTAAGTTTTGCGAAATATAATAAAATAAAATACCAAGACCTGGAGAAAGCGTATGAAAAACTATAGTATTAACTAAAACCACAAGTTAAGACTGTAAGACAGTTATGAGTAAAAGCGCTTGTCATTCATTCTGTTTTCAATATTTACCAATAGACATTAACAAATTTGCTATTGCTGAGAATGGTACCAAATGCTTTAAATCACGTATTAGATAAATTGCAGACAATGGCAATATTAGTATGCACATGTAAAATCGTTTATCAATTTTATAGTAGAAATAATAATCGCCAATTTGTTTCATATTATCAGCAATGAAAACCACATAAACACAGCAAACGCCAAAATGATACAATACCAGAAATACATCAATACATGAACTAGAATTAAAATTCAGAAATATTGTAAATTAAAGTTTTTATCATCAGGAAACTGACGGAACTTTACCCAGCACAACAGCTTAGAAATTGCAATGCAGGTGGTCCTTCTTTTAGGGCAGTTGTCATCGCTTCTGGATAAGTTAAGTGTGGTACACGTTTTTTCTTACATAAATCATGGGTGCCACGCAGCTGAAAATATTTGAAATTGTATGAAAAATGGAAAAATTACTTTTAAAGAATTTTAAGCTTTATCCTTTCACGACCATCAGAACGTATCGCTCATTAGCGACTATCCGTTACAACTCAAAATTTTAATTTCTCAAGAAAATCATTTAGTTTTAAATTTCATATATTTTGTATGAACGCAATAGCGATAGGCCAGCGAGATTGTGCCAGCTGAAATATCAAAAGTGAAAAGTTTATTCTGTATCAATAACTCAAAATTCAAGATATTGAGTTAAGACAGTATAGTCGTAAATTAGCGACTGATATGTTTGTCTTATTTCCAGAGCGATTCTAATCAAACAGCTTTTCGTCGATAAGAAAAGTTTTTGCTTTCAGAATATAATAATCAACTAAATTCTTTCAGTCTCAGAATCCTACAATCATTTTCTTTTATGTTAGGCATTGGTATAAAACTGAATCCTTGCTTTTTCACACATGCAAGTCGAAAAAATTATATTTGAGAAGACTATTGAATATAAAAGTTATGTAGATAAGCATGAACTGCAAAAAAAAAAAAAAAATATCACAAAATTTCCAGTGTTTTCAGGATGGTCGTAAAAGGGTTAGAGCACACTTTCATGTTATTATTTTGTCGGTGGTATAAAAATAAATAAAATTTCGAATTTTACTTACCAGTAAATGTAACGCATACACCAAAATGAAACCAATTACAAATGTACCAATTAAACCATTTAGCCAACCGGCATTGAAGAATGCCATAGGCATCGCTAGGCAACCAGTACCGAGGGCGCACTTAATTACACAAATAAATGCTTCATAATTACTGAAATATTGAGATTATCATCATTTTTTTTCTAATATTTTTTCATCTATAAATCAAAATTTTTGATACCTCATTGGCTGCGCAACTATACGATGCGCATATGGATCATAATCATCGTTATTATCTTTAGCAGTTCTAAATATGTGAAAAGTTTTAGGATTTACTTTCATAGTTTTTAGAAAATGTCGTATTTACTTACTTCGCTGTTCTTCCTCTTCTCTCTGATTTATATTTTTCCCAACGCGACATATTTTTAAATAAAATCTTCAGTTTCAAAATAAAAAGACAATATTTGTAAATACTTTGATTTTATTTTTGACAATTTGATAAGAAATTATTTGATGTTTAAAATTTGGTAGGCTTCCTAGGCGGAAATTTTTACAGAGCGGAAAATTTTTTTTTGTGTTTCCCTTTTCATATTCGTAGCTTTAATGCTTTGAATTCAACAAACCATAGTTTTCAATAATGTATTTTTGAATATACTTTTATTTAGCATAAAATATTTATGCAAATTTTGTATAGCTCAGAAATTTCAAAAACAAAAATTCTTTATGATTATTATTTCGCCAAAAGCATTCTTGGAAATTTAAACCAAGCTAAGACAACCGCAACAACAATAGCAGCATCAGCAACCAAATATATAACAACATTTTAATAACACCACATCAGAGAAAGATTGTGTGGGCGTTTTAAGCTTGAAAATTATCTTTTGCTAAGAATTTGCAGTTGTTGTTTTCTACAACATTGGCGACCGTATGTTGCTTTTGCAGCAGCTTCCATTCTCGTCTCATTCACTGGGCAGCAAGAGCATCAAGCTTCCTTAAAATATTCACTTTGTGCCCGCTGGCCTTTGGGGGCGCATCCGCCAGACAATGATCTAAAACGGCGCAGACTCAAACTTAATATGTATCTACACTCTCACACACACACATATATATATATATATATACTGGAATATATTACATATGCTGTTGCTTCATCGCTAAAGAATTTTGAAGTTGTTTCTACCCTATACCAAAGAACGAAATAATTAGAAAAGACAACGGCAAGAATCGCAAGGACTCACAAATCTGTGGTCGCTGTTTTTTTCTTAACTCTTTTCTTTTTCTTTTTGCGGCGTTTTTTAGCACGCGTTTCACAGTGGCGTCTAAGCTTGGGTTGATTTCTCTTTTTGTTTTCGGTTTGCCTAAATTGTTTCATACAATTTTGCTGTGGGGCTAATTGAAGAGTGGAGGAGTACATAAGTTTGAAAAGTAAGTTATATATTTTTTTTCGGTTTTGCTAGTTTGGAAATAACATTTTTTTCGTTTGAAGGCGTCACTTTAGTTTCCTGAGAAATTATGAGGCTTATTCATTTTAAAGCCTATGCTTAGATTAATTAATGAAAAATTTAATGAAATGTTTTTAAAAAGAGACCAGTTTTTATTTGGTTTTTAAAGTGTCTGCCTCAAAGTTTACAACTAACAACCAATTCGAATTCATTCATATTCAATTCTCAAATGTCGCCATTGTTTTGACCTCATTTTGCATATTGCACCCACCCCAAGAGTAATGTTTTTCATTAGAAGCTTACGGCAAGCAAACAATAAAAACAAAAGCAAGTAATTGTAGCTCCCTCGCACATTCACGTCATCGGTATATTTCAGTTTCAGTTTTGCTTTTGTGCTGCTTTCACTTAGTAATTTAAGAATATTTTATGCAAATTCTATAAAATTGTATGCAGCTAAAGTTGACATCAAAGGTGACAAAACAAATGTCCATTCAATATTGTTATTTTAGGTAGACATGCATACTACTATATATGTATGTGTGTGTAAGTATCTATATGTATATGTATGAAACAACTTGTGGGTAAACGTTTCATAATCGAATATGTAATTTTCATAAACAAATCGTAGCTAATCGTGAGCAAAAAAGCTAGCAGCAAGCGTGTAGAAACTCCGACGCAAGTCAATGATACCTTCCATTGTATTTTGCATACCTGTGTATACTTTGCATTGCGGTGGCGGTAGAATACAACGCTGTGGTATTATGATATGCAAATTTTCTTTAACTCGCTGTTCAAAAGTTCAAATGCAAGCTACACGCATTTTCTAGAACTCATGTTTTTTTCAATATGTTGGTATACAAGTTTTTTATGGTTTCTGATTTTTTTGTTGCCTTACGCATTTACTTAAATATTTCGTATTTATATGCAGATTTGTTTTAGTTCTAGTCAAGACATTGTACAGTGGAATTTTTAATTTTTTCATTTGACACATACTGAACATGCAAAATGAGGAAAGCTGACTAGTATCATGGCCAGCAGCATAAGTTTATCCAAGTTTTAGCATACATTTGATGAAGTTGGGTACTTTGTAAAATCACGCTATCGTATTGGAACGATCCGAGAGAGAAAGAAATCCTTTGTTCGAATTAAGAATGAAACAGAACCGGCACGACACGGCCAGACGTAACAGCAAGCCCAAAACGGGATCAAAGACCAAGCTGTTCACATTCGTTGTCAAATATACTGATTGCTTAACGACCTAGATTGCCTAGTGGGTATTGCCCCAAACTTTTACTGAAGAGGTTGGCTATGAAGTGAATAAGAATTATATGAAAGTGTAGGTACAAGTACATCTCTTGGTAGACAATGGCAAAACTACTAATTGATAATAAATTGCCACACCGCCATTTGGAACCGGCATGAAACTGTAAGTCCCACCATGTGGTATCACAATGAGGCATTTAGGCCTAAGTGTGTCCCTCGACAGCCACTCCAACCATACTGACCGGCTAGTAATTACAAGAAAAGAAACGAGTGTGTGTATAAAAATCTATCACACCCCCACTGACAATGTCGAACATGCTAATATGCAAGTAGGCAACCAAATAATAAAATCGAAGTCGTCAATTAAATATCTGGGTGTGATGATAGACAACAGACTGAACTTCAGATCTCACTTGGACTATGTTAAAGAAAAGGCGTCTAGTATCCAGGCAGTGCTGTCTAGAATAATGCCAAACATTGGTGGACCAAGATACTGTCTAGAGTAGTAAGCTCAGTCTTGCTTTACGCTGCCCCAATCTGGGCTGGAGCTTTGGTGGCAAAAGAGTGCCGAAAGAAACTGTCACGTGTATACAGGCTGAGCGCTCTAAGAACAATAAGTGGTTTTCAGACAATTTCGGAAGATGCGGCATGCGTTGTAGCTGGTATGATACCGATCGATATACTAGCAGGTGAAATGAAACGAGTGTATTGCAGAAGGAACGGAAATCAGTTGCAACAAGATATTCCAGGCATCGCGAATGAAGAAAGGCTGGCATCATTAGCCATTTGGCAGAATAGATGGGTGAACTCATCGAAAGGCAGGTGGACATATATACTTATCCCAAAGATTGAAACATGGATAAATAAAAAATATGGAGAGACAAATTATCATATAACCCAGTTTTTAACGGGTCATGGAGGGTACAGAAAGTATCTGTACAGATTTAAGCATTACGACACCCCACTTTGTCCTATCTGTAGGGACCAAGAGGAAGATGTAGAGCACGCAATTTTCAACTGTCGGCGTTTCAGCCCAACAAATATGACGTTGCCAAGCCTATCACGCATTATAGAGTTTGTGATCCAGTCGGAGGAAGACTGGTCAGAAATAAGTGGGTTCATCACGAATATGCAAAATGACCTAAGGAGAATTGAACGTCTTAGGAGAGCAGACTTGACGAAACAGCCTAAAGGCTAACCAGCCCCGCGAAGTAATACCTAACGGCAGTACTGCGGGGATAGTGGTTGACGAGCACGGGGGTGAGGTTTAGTACGTAGGTGCATTACTGAGCAGATCCAGTCAGTATGTGAATCGTGCATGCCAATAGTACGGAATACTAGTATCTATGACTTCCGGAATTATGTTTTTTATTGAATACATAACCTGTATATAAAGTTTCAGCCTTTAGAAAACCGTTGCACTTACCTCGTATTTTCGAAATGTTTGAAAGCTCACCTGTGCCATCTGTTCTAACCAAAACCCGACTGACCAAAGCATATTCATGTGTTCCATTAGTATAACAATATATTGCAAAACTAGCCTTTAGAAAGTCAGCGACTTTTTTTTGTCACGGGCTCTTGGATCGTGGTCTTACTAATTAATTGTTTTCTTCGACATTACACTGAAATAAATCATAGTGGGCTAAACTATTATTTAGTTGACTTATAATAGTTCGTACTTAGTACGTACTTTTAAATATAGTATGAACTAGTTGTCTCTACTATGTGAAAGTTGAGACTACAAGATTTTTGTCTGCCTTCCTCCTTGTTCATTGCTTTATAGCAAAATCGTTTTTGCATTTTCAGAGTTAGGAAAAACGAAACGTATTATAAATTTTTAATTTTTAATTATTAATTTGTTCGTAAATAAATAATTTTTTTATAAACAAATGATAACAAAATTGGTTTTGCCTATGTACTTAGAAACGAAAGAAAAGAAACGTGACATTTTGCTTTATTAAAATGTTTTATAAAAAATTAAGTTTTATGTGAACAAAAAAAGTTTTTTTTTTTATTTACTATCATTTAAAAAGTGTTTTTATGGGAATTTTTTCTAAGTTTTATGAAAAATGCCTACAAATGTCTTTTAATTGTTCTCAATACTTTTAAAAATTCTTTTTATTGTTCTTAAAACATTTTTTATTAAAATAAATCATTTGATTTGCAGTATTTAGCTCTTATATATCAATTTGCGAGCATATTTTTCTGATTGCATGGAAAAAAAAATGAGTTCCATCTCAACCGCAACCGATTCGGAAAAAATGTAAAAATGATAAAACATCGAAACCGCTCAGCATACTGTTAGCCAACGGTTCTAACTAAAGTTTGGTTTGGCATTACATGGACTATTTTCGCAATTCCCTTTAAATTTGTGATGTTTTGAAAAAAAAAAAAAAAAATTACCATAAGTGATTCGAGGGGCGCAATAAAAATTTGGTGTACTTTTTCAACAAGCGCCTATACATAGGTCCAGGAATTTGAGAGCAGTGAACCTTCACACCTTGAACTAAGATTCAAAACATAATGGAAAACCTAATGGAGATCAAATTATGAGAGAATTAATTCAAACAACAATTATATGTTGAACGCGGGTTTGTTTTCGTTTTCGTACCTTTAATTCAGATCAGGCGTTGGTATTAAATTGATACACTTTTCACACACTTGATAGTTCACATGAATAACTAAATAATATAACAAAAAAATGTAATAAAATTTTATTTATTGAATAAAATGGTAGAATGAAAATATTCAGAAAAAGTAATACTTAAACATACTTTGATTCTATTATAATCAGGGCCGTAGCCAGAAATTTTTTTCGGGGGGGCAGAGGTTTTCATTCGAAGAAAATATTCATAAATAATTTATTAAATCGATGATACATTTGATGGACCCTATAAAATTAAAATTTTAGGAAAAATTTTCCGATTTTTTTTTTATCTTAACCTCAAAAAAATGGCCAAAACTGACAAAACATTCACAGAATAATCAAATTAAATTTTTTGAAATAAATATTATTCATTAACTCATTGACTTCCCACTACTGATGATGTACCCAACCTCAAAAAAATTACCAAAATAGTAGAGGCTCATTTTTTTCAAATGATCGTCATTGGGAATTTGAGCCATTATCAATGATAAGGAATGAGGTTGAGATCTTTCGTGGTGCTCTAACCAATAATGCGTTAAAAAATAATTATATTTTAAGATTGCCTCCTAAACTGGAGTTTTTGCGAAAGGACTTTTCACGTTGAACACGAATCTGAGGTCAAAAACTTCCCATCACGTCACGTTTTAGGAAAAAAATGGGGTCAAGCAAGTCTAATTTTACAAGGATCCTATAATTTTTTCTATTTTTTTTTAATTTTTAAACTTTTCAAACTGATTTAGGACGATACTTTAAATCAAAAACAGTTACTGACCTAGAAAAACTATGAATGCAGGAGTGCTCAGTATCAACTTCTCTTTTTGAATCCGTAGTCGAACCTCATGTCGAAGAAAACAAATCGGATTTGATCGCATAGTGTAAGTAAGATTTCAAATTTATTTTTTTTTATTTATGACTTTTTAGAAAAAAAACCGACGGAAATAAAAAATATCGTTAAATAGATTTTATTTTGACTTTTTTCCATCCATTGGCAATTAATCTCTAAAATTAGAATAAAGTTTCCACATTTCGGGGGGGGGGGGGGGAGGGTTAAGAACCCCCGAACCTAAATACGGCCTTGATTATAATTGTGGTATTATATTGTATCAAAATAATACCTTAACGACCAATTCGATGGGAAAAATGGACGACGGATGCGTGTTAAAAAGTCCTTTAATTAAGTTGCATCAATGATAAGGAATAACAACCTCTCTTTTAGATCCACTAAAGGATTTGTTAAAAATGTCCACTGTTATTAAAAGTTAGGGTAAATTAAAAATTAACACATATATATATACACATATATATCTATATATATATAAAAATATGTAAGTAAAGCTCTTCAACAAATAGCATTGCGTCTATTGGGGATTTGCATACCATAACCATAAATGGTTATGCGGGAGGTCAAAATGATAATGTTGTCATTTAAAATCGAACGCATAATACACACACAAACTCACACACACTCACACTTATGCAAAAATATCCATACATTATTAGAATTTATAGCCTGATATTAACATAGAAATGCCAACTTTTAAACTCATTTGCATATTAGCAAAACTTCCGGTGAAATGTACAAATAACTATGCAATATTTATTTAGAAAGGGTGGCAAATACCATAAAATTTACATATGTACATATATAAATGTATTATAGTTATCTTGAGTGTAGATGGTATAGAGAAGAAGATTCTCTAATAACAGCAATGTAGGTCACAAAACTTTTCCACTCATTTTCGCATGTGCATCAACAATTTCTCAAAAACAAAACAAGAAAAAGGCATTTGAAAGAAAAACGTTAAAATATGTGAAACGCATGTGAATTTAATTACATACTCGTCGAAAGAGGTAGAAAATCAATAGTGTCATTTAAAGAAATTTAAAAAGAAAAAGGTTGAGACTCCTCACAATAACAACAACAATAACAGTAATGAAATACGCCTAGCAGACATTTTGGTATTTGCGGCACATGTCACTATCATCATCATCATCATCATCAGATGCATGCAACAATCATTATTATCAATGCTGTTGGAATTCTGTGCATGTTGCCAGTTGTCTGTCATATACGAATTTCATTCATTCATTCATTCACTTATTCATCTGATCGTTCATTCGCTGTGATTGTAGCTGGCTGCACAAACAAAAACTTTTATATATTTAATTTTTGAAAATTATCATCAACATGTGCCAATAGTTTTATTATTTTTTTTTTTTGTTCATACTCTTAACTATCGGCAATTTTTACCGTAATTTAAGTATACGTACGCATTTATATAAGTGTATCTATTTTTAAATGTTATGTTGGCAAATAATAGACGCATTTAATTATACCGCATGTTGCTGCAATAAACTGACAAAATAGCAGCAGCAACAACGACAATCCTCCACGATGCACATGTTAAATGGCAACAATCATCGAATTGATTATTTTCAAAAGTTTGACACACGACAACAAACAATTACTTGACTTAGTTGGATTTGTTTGTTGTTGTTTTGCTTTGCTGACTTTGTAGTGTACAATTTGGTTCAACATTCACAGAACTGTTTTAGTGGTAGTTGGTAGTAGCACTAACAACTATTTAGTATTGGCTACAATCACTAGCGGATCTTTGCATTTTCTAGGAAGGGGGCTTAAATTTTTCTCCGTCCATTTAAATTTTTTTGAGTAATGACCAACGAACAAATTGAATTAAATTTTCGTCGGCAAAGGGGGATTTACCCTCCCCAACCCCCGCCCCCTTTCCATCCCACTGGAATTAGCACTGATGTTGCCAGTCAATTGTTCAAATTCTTTTTTGGAAAATGTTCAGTAGTAAATATTTGTTGCTTAAAAGGTAGTGATAATTTCGAACTATGCATGTTCAAGCAAAAACCTATATACCATATAAGATTGTGTGTATATAATAAAATTTGAGCACAGTCTAAAAGATATATTTGGATACATTTGAAATGTAACTGCTTGCTCTTTTTTGATTTAGCAATTTGTTAAATTCTGAAAGTGAAAAAAAAATTATTTTTTTCATCAGTTTATTTACTTTATTCATCACTCTATATAGAAAATAGATAATATATATCGTTCCTCTTATGCAAGAAACATAAATGTGCAAATTCATCCTTCTTGGGTTTATTGTCTAGTTGGATCTGTTTTTGCTATGAACTTTGTTCAGAAATGTGAATATTTATCTTCTCTTGGAGCACATGGTTCGGGCCATATTTGTTAAATGAATGCGAAATAACACATAAATTTTGAGAATATAGGAAACTTTCAAAAACCATTTCCCAACATGTCTCAAATTTGCACATCTGCGTTTCTGGCATAAAGGGGACGATATATAAAACACAATTGTATTATATAAACAAATACTTAAACCAATTGGTCTTATGGTGCACAGCTGTAGGGATGCGCTAGCCAAAGCATCATAAATGTAAGCCAGCGATTCGAAACGGCGATATTCTTCAAGACCTAAATATTATTATGGTTGTAGAAGAAATTAAAAAACTGCTCGTTAGTTTTATAGCTAGTGGTACTGATAACAAACATACACATTTAATAAAAAAAAAAAAAAAATAAAAAACTTTGTCGGCAAAAAAGGGTGTAATCTGTAATACGAACAGAGGGAGAAAATACTGAAAAAAAAATGTAAACGAAGAATTGACAAGTAAAGTTAAAATTTTAAATATTTACTTACACGGTGATTGTCGAATTATGTAAGTTAATTTCCTAATTTGTTGCTCTTTATGTGTTGCTCCTTATGTGGCTATTCACGGCGCAAGTATGAATGCCTGCCTGAAAGAGAGAGGTAGAAAAAATATGTAGTTAGAAAAAGACAGGCGAGTTTCTACCTCTTTCTTACTACCTATTTTTTCTACCTCACTCTCTTTCAGATAGGCGTTCATTCTTGAACTCGTGTGAACAGCCACTATGAAATATGAGGTTCACAAAATCGGATTCCTATTTTTATTTCATTTAACCTAGGGAAGAATCAAGATTGTGTCTGCCTACTGATTCGGGGTTTTACAGCTCCAAATTTTCCAAATTTTCCAACGACTCACAAAAACTTGCAACGGTTTGAAAATTGCTTAAGTTATCATTCAAGTACAGAAGCCATGCTATAGTACCGTTAAAATGTTTTACTTAAATATGGAAACTTTCAGGCTAGCGCGTAAGTTATTACACCATATGCCATCCCAAATTCCAAACTCTGGTCTGGCTCGAAGGTCCATCACTGGCTGCAACTTTACTTCATCCATTACAGGGAATTTCGATAAAGTTTCTGTGCCTTTCAATCGATTACTAATAATTTTCTGCAGGGATCATTGCGATCTCCAATTCAAATTTACATTCAAAAATTATTTCAAAAGTTGTTTATCAAGTTCTTAGATATTTTCCCAAAATCTTGCCCAAAAATACAAAACGGAAATTGAAAATTGCACCTCAAAAATGTTGAATGGTAGTAAATTTATATACACACATTCAAATACTCGTATACATATGTATATCTGCAAACAATGGAAACTGAAACAATATGCAACAACACCCGCCGCCAAAATATAAGTACCCATAATATGTTTGAAACTTATTATTAAGTTCGTTATTATCATGAAATCTTGAATCGCAAAATGTATCAGAAATGCGTTTCCAAAAATGCAATTAGCTGCTTCGGCTGCTGTTGCTGCTGCTGTATACGCAGAAGCACTACAGCAGTAGCTGCTGTTACTTGCTTCCGCTGTTCTTGCCTGCTCCTCTACCCATACTATGTGCTTGAAAAGGATATGCACAGAAATATTCATTCTTTTTGGTGAAGGAGTAAATTATTTTCCAACAACAACAGCACCAACAACTCCACTTAAAATATTGAATTGAAGTGTATTTTTACGTTTTGTATACGCGATACGATACTCGTTCATTGAGGAATCAAGGCACAATTTAATCGAGCAGCAACAAAATTTTGCCCTTAGGCCAAAAAGTAGTTTCAGTATTTTTTTTTTTTTTTTAGAGCGTTTTAGTTTTTTTTTTACTGCTGCTGCTGCTGTACTGAAATGAACTTGATTTGTTGTGTAAGAAACAAAAGGGTAAGCGTAATGCTGTGGCGCTGTGCAATGGAAACGTTGATCCTTGAAACATAATGCCACAGAGTGTTGGGGTACTCGACTGACCGATCGTCTGTGTCTGTCTGTTTGTCTGTTCAACATCACCAGCTTTCAGTTGTTGGCATTCAAAGTGGTGCCTTTTGGCACAAACTGAAAAACTGAAAGAAACTGAACAAAATGAATTAAGTAAAATGCTTTAACAAAAAATCGAAAAAAATAGTATATGTTATATATATTCACTGCATCCTCCCACTTTTTTGCGTCATCATCATTGAGCATACCATGTTGTTTCGGTTATTGTTGCTGATGCTGTTGTACATGCTTATTATGTATATTGTTGCTGTTGTTGTGATTGTTCACTTGCTGCACTTTATGCAATTATTATGCGCTCCTTGTTTTTGCTGTTTTGATTTTTTGTTGCTATTGTCGCTGCTGCAAGAGTTTTACAAATGAAGAAGCTGTGGCTGTTTTGCGCGGGAGATGCTTCTGTGAACGATGCTGGTGCTGCTGCTGTTGTATCTGATTTATCTTCATTTTAACAAATTCATAAAATAACTGCAGCAGCAAATACATGAATACTTTAAGCTTCCACCTCCTCTTCCGGCTGCACAAACTGCCCTTTTAGCATACACTGAAAATTTTATTAGGATAAAATTCAGCATATTACTGATTGAGGGCCACGACCTAGTTTTTATGCATACATTTGAGTTGCACCTCTAAGATTTTTCCAAAAATCTATATTATCATTAAGACCTTCATACTTCAATGTTATATTTGGTATCGGCTACATGAAACATGATATAATTTTAAGAAAACTTTTCTTTTACCGTGTTTTTATTCCTGATCAGCTTAACAAAATATTGTATCTTGTACTCAGAATGATTTATTTGTTGTAATAATTTACTTTTATTCCATGCAGCAATTGTTGTAAAGATTGTTGGTTGAAGAAAAGAAGAAATATCATTACATTTTGTAATACATACTTACACCAGCGGATCCAGAGCTTCTCTAAGACGGGGTTTTAATTTTTTTCGTCCCTCAAAATTTTTTTTGGTTGATGACAAACAATCAAAATATATGTAATTTTAATTCGTAAGGAGATGATTTTAACTCAAAACCAAATATTGTTTAGTGTTATGTCTCAAAACATCAAAGGGGAAAAAATCTATGTAAAAAAAAAGCCAATGCGACCATAGCTCAGAAGAGGGACACACGCATGCGTAATGGCTTAACATTTTTGTTATAGTGTATACCTCTGAAAGTTACCTGGTATTTTTAAAAATTCAATATTGCTAATTGTTCAATGTTAATTCCCCAATCGGCATAATTAAAGTCTCAAGTCTTTCTCAACTTCTTTTCACATGGGTGTCCCCGTTGACGTGAAACGCCCTTTAAATTTTGTAGGCAAATTGCTTAAAGCTGTCATTAACCTGAAATTATTTAGAAAAGATAAACAAAATGGCAGATCCAATATGACAAATCGCCATTCCGAAACGGCACCAACGGTCAAATCGCAAATTCTGTCCAATATATGAAAACGTACTGATATTAATTTGAAAAAACATATATTTGCTATATGTTTGCGGGAAGTTATTGTTTGAAGAAAAACTCAATACTGAAGGGTTTTTGGGGTCGCTGATTACGAATCTGGATACGAAATCCTCAAAAACAAAATGGAGATTATAAAAATTTAAAAAAAAAAAAATACACCTGTTTTAATCAATCTTTTAATCTATTGTTATTAGCGACCTCGAAAACTCCTCTATATATTAATTTCGCGGTTTTTTTTTATATTGGATCTGCTACTTTGTTGACGAATTCGTGATCAGCAACGGCAGAAATCACTATAACCAAAATTTCAAATATACAAAATACGCCATCTTTTGAAGCTATAGCACACTGAAAAAGTTCAACTGCCTTAATTATAAATTTCAAGCCAATCCACTATGGGTAAAATTCCCACATTTTCTGGCCAAAACCTCAAAACACACTTTTTCTATATTGAAATTTCGCGTAGATTCCGAAAATGTTATTTATTTTTTCGTGTCAACTAGGTCTACTGAGATATTGAAAAAATAGTGCTATAGGGAGAATTAAGTATATAAAAATAGTATTCCGCTCCTCGGCACCTCTAAGAATCCTTAAAAAATAGCAAACTCTGCAAAGTATTAAGATATTTATTTTATTTTGACTCCTAATACTGCTACTTTGAGAAATTATTATCCAAAAAGAATGCTACGGCCTCATTAAGAGGAAGCGGTGTCGGTAATTTGTCTTTCGTGAGCAGTACATTTCCAATTTTAGAAGCTCGGTTTGAGCACTGAATACAATTCTTCTGAACAGTTGCTAAGTCTTTATTACCTAGTTTTCAAGCTGACGTACTATCTGCAATAACCAATAAATTGCATTCATTATGAGTTTGCTAGCACACTTCTAATGCATCTCTTCTTTTTCAACGGTTCGACTCCGACGATCCGACTGCAAGTTCTGGACGTCAAACTTTTGATTCTGGTGAGTAGTTTATTATTTCAGGAACTATTATTCCAGCTAGCCAAACATTATATTTAGTCTTAAATTTAGGAAGCATCTATGGACATTTTTTCTCAATATCTTGGATATTCTTAAATAATGTCGTCTCTTGCGTTTTTGTAATGCCACCCAGATTAATATTTTATGGCAAATAGCACTACAGAACGGAATCTTTTGCCTTTTTTAATCATTTTCGAATGCCATGTTTTAAATAATTTTTTATTTTCCATTTGGTGCTTGTCTAGAAAAATGTAATTCTTTTAAAGAGATGCAAGAAGGTGCAGATCAAATTAGTTTACTCATATGTAGAATTAATTGCTTATTAATTGTAGAATTAATTAACTTAAGTAAGGTCATTGCAAAAAATCTGAACTTATAGTTAACATGATGCAAATATTTAAAATTTTTTCAGAAATTTAGTTTTCTTAACATTTGTAGTATCATCCGTTTTTTTCTTAATTTTTTTATGCACAAATATTGGGAAATATGAACCTTTTTCTTTCAGGAACACTTAATTATTTGTTTTAAAAAATTTATTTCCAATTAAAATCTTAATTTCATATGCCTGCCGTTTAGCGTAGTGATGTTTCAAAAACAAAACAAGTACTAGTCCGTTGGGTTTGGAGCAGATCTGGGCGGTTTCGATTACTTTTGTAATCTATTACACATAAAGTACCATTACTTGTAATCGTACTCAAAAATTTTCGAGTACGATTACTGTAATCGTACTTAATTTTTTTTTTGAGTACGATTACATTTATCGTACTCAAAATTTGTTAAGTACGATTACTTTTTCGTATGTTAAGTACAATTACTCATACGTATGTAGTACCTACATATTTAAACAAAAATAAATTTTTAAGTTGCTTTTGAGACAAATGTCACTAGGTTGACGTGTCCATAAGAATAACAAAATATAAAAGCAATTCATCAAAAAATCATTCGTTTTTTTATGAGTAAGTTATAAATTAATTTCCGTTCTTTAATTTAATTCATTTGTTACTGGCGCTAATCCTTACACAGTTAATAGTAAATTTGCAAACTTCAAAATTGTGGATATTCCGCATTTTCATTAAAAAAAAATTGGTTATAAATGATGTCGTCTATTGATGAGCTGGACTGGTCTTCGGATGATTCTTTGAGAGACCCAATTTATGTGTTTCCTTCAACATTAACCAACAGAAAACGGAAGTGTGAAGCTTCAATGGGTGCTGATAAAAGATTGAAGCTTCATACAAAGTTTATCTTAAACATTAATTTTTTTAAGGATGTCGAGTTTGAAATCCCATTATTTTCTCTATTTTCATAATTTTTTTTTATTTTCTTCAATTTCAAACTTTGTATGTATGTACATATATCTCCATGCAAATTTGTATGCAATCGAAATAAATATTGTTCCTGAATTTCAACATATTCATACTTATGTTACCTTAAAATTTATATTTTCAAACCTTTTATGAGCAAATTACAAATATTTAATACAAAATTTTTTGTAATCATAAACCAAAACAAGTACTGTAATCGTACTCAAAAAATTTCGAGTACGATTACTGTAATCGTACTTCTACACGCCCAGCTCTGGTTTGGAGTGCCTACTTTACAAAAAGGTTGAAGGCATTGCTCTTTTAAAAAAATAAATTTCGGCCAAAAAAAATGATCGATTTCCCCATTGTGCAATCGTGTACATGAGTCAAGACCGTTTCTTGTTCTAAAATTGAAATCTGAGATGAACGATCGGACGACAGAACTGCGGCACAATTGCATCTGGCATTGTCGGAAACTTTAAACCATTTCTATTTCGGCAAGCAAGAAAGTAAAAAAAAAATGTGCAGCTGTGTCTAATATTCAGAATAATTTGTTGGCTCTTTAATTTCGAAATATTTTATGGTCCAAAAGCCGCTTTCAATGTGTTTAGGACATTAATATGAGAGTTTGTTCTAGAACGCAAGGCTCAAAGCGATAAACAAACGATTTCAACGATGACAAACTAGAGGCATAATAGTGTTTTTCATTTATCTAAGTAAAAATGTTAGAAATCGATAAAAAATTTTTCAATTTAATTAATATCTTGCCAAAGTCAAATATCAATATTTTCCAATCAACTGAAATTCTTCCTCGTAGAGCATGACTGCAACTCTCCAGGCTCTATATAAAACAAATGATTTATAACTTCACAACTTCTTGAAGAATGTAGTATACACGACCAACGTGGCTATTTAATAGAAAATTGTCAACAACAACATACATCACACTTTAAACAACATCCACAGCAGCAGCGACAACAACAAATACAACACGGATGGGGAAAACAATGTTGTAAAATATTGTTGCGGGCTGTTGTTGTTGTTGTTAATTTTGTTCCAACAATTGCAAGCAACATGTACCATTTATACCGTTTTTGGGGCGCTACACCAAAGGCTCTAAATAAATATACTGTAAAGTCGAGTTTATTTTATTATTACTATTTTTGGAACATGAGTTAATAAAAGTCAAATTGAATTGCAATCGCTTAATTAGCCAGACATTAAATGACACGTGATTCGCAAAAGTGTTCGCTCCTCAGATTTGAACGCGCAGCACAGTGGAACAAATATGTGCAGCGCAAACGTTTGAGTGTGTGTGTGGTATTTTGTGGGATTTGTGAAAGGGAGACATGAGAGAGAAGGGTAGAAAAGTATTTGCTTTATAACATTCGTTTTTGCTGGTTTTGCAATTAAAATTTTTGACGGAAAAGGTAGGATTTTTATTTATTTGACTATTTCTTTCCAATTTAATATCAATTTGATGCCAGTAAAGTGTGTTAGTTGGATTTTGTATGGTATTTTAACACACCAATAACACAGTGTGGAATGCTTTGACATCACACACACAACAAAAGTGTGCTACACTCACTCGCTAATGAGCATCCATTTAATCCGTATATAGTAAATTGATTTCATTAAGTGGTGGTTATTCGACAAACGCAACCAAAAGAAAGAAAAGATAAAAGCTCTTTTGAAGTCATTTTTGCTGTTCCTGCTGTATTTGTAGCGCAGCACGTGCAAATTGCATATGTGGTCTGATTGATTTTCAATTTTTTAGCTCTCCTAATAACAAAAGGATTTAGAAGACAATACTTCAGCATTTAAAACTATATCAAACACAGAAAAGAAAGAGCTCACGCACTTACTCAGTCACAAAATTGCATATTGTTATGTAAAAATATTTGAACATATGTGAAAAAGTAGCATAAGATTCGAGCATTTGCTCAAAAATTATTAAAGCAAAAACAACTTAAATACGCAGCAAAAACAAAGTCACCAGAAAAAGTGATACTTATTCTAAAAGCGGCATAAACATGCCTTTGCATTACATTGCATACATTGCATTGCCAGCATTGACAGCAATGTCAACAACATGACAACAGCAGCAGCAGTTACAACAGCATGAAACAAAAGCAACGTGTGTGGTCTCATTACTTACCGCCAGGGAATAGGAGGCTAAGCCTCAGTGGGCATAGCAGCACAAACAGACGGACGGACAATCTTAAGCCATTGTCGGATGTATGGACGGACGAACGCATGTACAAGTAAGCACTATAGTTCCTTCAGCGGCAGGCAGCCAAATGTTGACGCACATTTTTCGTCAGTGGTACAATGAGTGTTGACAATATCTCTTACTCGCTATCTGCTGTGACCTGGGCAAAACATTTAATACCTAATATTACCGATGGAGCAACTTTTCTCTAATAGGAAACATAGGAGTCAGTTGACTTGAGGATTTCTGGAGGATTGTCGATAAACTACCTTCCATGCAAATGCAGAAGGCAAAATGCTATAAAAGCATTGAGGAAAATATTTGACATATTGGAATTTTTATAATGATTTTCTGAAGATAGGTGTGCAGAAGTAATGCAAAAAAAGGAGTTGGCTATAATATTACAGATTTTCGAAATGCTGTTCTAGTGGTAGTTTGCTTGACTATCATCTCAGGGGTCATGGGTTCCATTCCTGTTATTCATATTATTTTTTCTAATTTTCAGTTAGCAACTCGTCTTGAAGATTTTTTGGTTCAGAGCTTTATTGCTTGAATAGCACTGGGCCAAATATCCAATGGGATTACGATTCTAGCGTTGTGTCTGAGACCAAGGCATTCGCCAATCAAATTAGACCTGGAAGAGAGTACAGTATTCAATTCCCTGCCATTGCACAAATCTGTCATCACAAAATTCCACGCAAAATAAATTAAAGTTGAAGGAATTTAGCTAGGAGTGCTAAGATGACTTGTTTTACCTCTTGAATGAAACTTGCAGTCTCATTAAAGATTTAAAAACACAATTATTCGTGAAAAGTATTAGGAGAGAGTAATCCTAAAATACTAGTAGATTTACAATTTCGTGGTATCTTATTTCATGTATCTCATTTGTTGCAAGTAGCCACAAAAAAAAAAAACTAAAAACTATTATACAGTGGACGCTCGGAATTTTTAAGTTCGGAAATTTTAATTGTCCAGAAAACTTAAACAATTTTTAACTTGTATGTAGCTTCTTAAAATCTTAAGATTTGACTTAAGTTTTCTGAGTAGGTTTGGAATTAATGTTCGTTCGATTGCTCTTCTCGCTTTTAGTGCTTTTACCTAATAAAATGCAGAATACATGCATTTTTAAAATATCTTACGACTATAAAGCTTACAAAAATAATTAATCAATGCAACAGCTATGTAGCATTGTAATAAAAAGGTACCGTCCAGAAATCTTAAGAGTTCGGAAGTCTTAGGTAGTCCAAGAACAAACTACCTAAGAATTCTGAGCATCCACTGTATCACCAAAAGATTCTTACAATGTGATACAAGTAAACTGACTAACTGCAGTAACCGTAGCCAGATGGCAATAGCATAAAAGAGCAAAGACCCCAGCCTTCTCCACTTGCTGTAACCCAAGTGTTAGCCTAACACAAACCAGATAGTACAGACATAGAATCGTATACTAATCACCTGCTCAAACAATTACTAAAAATTTATGAAACTGGTAAATATGCCTAATTTAAGCCTCATGAGTTAGTTAAAGTGCTAGAGTTTTATTAAAAAAAAAAAAGGTTTCTTAATTTGGGCTTACTTGATTATTATCAAGGAAAGTGCGACCACGAACTTTACCAGGGCGTCAAATTACCCTTAAACGCCCTTTGTCATACAAGAGATGCATATTCGTAGACTCAAACACACTATGCGTTGACTGCTGCTACTTTCAGCTATCCATCCAAACTTCACCTGTGGGAGCTGCTTCAACTGTGCCGCTGCTGCTGCTGCTGCTGTTACAACTGTGCAGCGGTCAAGCTGAAAATGTGCATTGTCAATCGGTGGCGATGTGCTGGTAACAACCAGTAATAGTAGCAGTAACAACATATCCCAAACAACAGCAACAGCAACAGCAACGCATACGCTCATTCACATATGTTTGTTGTTTACATCGTTGTAACCATAAATCGTGTGAAATATCGCATTTCGCGCATATACCATGTTGTTTCTTTCCTTTACTTAGTTATATTTATTTGCTTTGCTTTAATTTTTTTGTATAGTTTTTTGTTGGTCATGTTTGTATTTGTATTGCTGTATGCATTATACTAGCAAGTAACCAACGGCAACAACAAAAAACACAGCTCAACTTAAATTTATTTGTTCACAACATTTTGCAGCATGTAATCTTGTGTAAGTGTGTGTGTGTGTGTGTGGTGTTGGTGACGAGTTTTAGCTCTCAAGACACAAATGCGCATGTTGCTCGCTCAATTCGCTTACACACAATTGCCTCAAATGCATACAACAACACATTTGGCTTTATGCGCAGATTTGCATATTGACGTTGAAGTGTGATAATGTTGCACAAGTGACACAACAGCAACAACACATTGGATAAGCTCAAAATGTAGCTACATATTTCGTATATACTAACATAGATAGAGTTGCCAATTGTATGCAGTTGGGTATGTAAGTTTTCTAGTTCTTTATCATGAAATTGATACTTTTAGGCAGCAGCAGTGTATACACCTACACAGCAGTGCAGCGCCCCCACATGTAAGCAGTTGCATCCCTCTCTCCCTTTATCTGCACTTATCAAATTTTCAGTTCCGTTGATGGAATTTTATACAAGCTTTTACGTTCAATTTTAAGCGTTGAGTTTCAAAGCTGCTTGTTATTTGGTGCGCCTACAAAATCATGTTGCATGTCACATGTAAAACTGCATGTATGTGAACTTAATGTTGCATGCAATTTTTTTTTCTTTCTTCTTAAGTTTCGATTTTATTTAGTTTTTTTTATTTTTTTGTTACTATTTGTTTTATTGTTGTCTCAAGGACGCCACGGCAACGTTTCCATTGGCGATTGTTGGTGGTAGACCCACACCAACGCATGTTCGTAAATGCTACTTTTGGTGGGTATGCGCATTTCAATTGATTCTTAAAAACTTATTGACAATTTACATGTTGCAGCAACATGTCGCACTGCCAAGTTAACTGATAGGCGCAGCTATGTTATTGTGTGTATACAACAATTGCTGCGGATGTTGTTGTTTTTTCTTTTTCTTATTGCAACTGCACAGCAAATTGACAAATTGTTACATGGTGTTTTTCGTTGTTTATGGGTGAACTTGAATTATTTAGTCGTCTTTATTTGTTGAAATTATTGAAAGAAATTAAAGAAATAACGAAAGAAGATAATTTGATACTTACTTCAGTAATGTTGCAAGAATATGCAACAAAAATATTTAACACCTATTTTTGATTTCCATAGTGTTCTATATAATGAAAGACTTAAGACACAAACTTAAGTGCTTGCCGGTATATTGGAAAAAACTGTTTTTTGTTTTATTTATGTTAAAAACCATAATTCTAATTAGAAAAGCAGTCAAGACACAAACTAAAAATCAAAAGACTTAGGACATGAACTTATTTGAGTTTCATCGAATCAAACGATAATTTCAAATATGTATCATTGATATGGCAAGAAAACGAAAACTTTGAGAATTAAAAAGAAAATTAGTTCTTGATTATTGATAAACATAATCTAGCAATAAATATTGTAAAAATTTCAAACTAAAATAAGGAAAAAAATTGCACTACAAAGCACAAATATTGGAGACTCAAAAACGAGTTGCTTTAAATACAATGCATTTCTATAAACAATTTCATCCAATTTTACTTGATACCTATTGGAAACAAAAAAAATCGATGACAGTTTTATATGTTGCAACACTTTATTACGCACTCATATCAATTTCCAATTGGATTTCTAATGCAAACATTTGACATTTCAATGAAATTGCTATAGATATTGCTAGGCTGCAACAGTGTATGTGTATATTTGTATGCTGCTGTTGTAGCTGTTACTGTTGTCAGAACTGTTTACACTTTTTTTTTTGTACTACAAACAAGAAATCAATGTTAGAAAAATAAAAATTCATTTCATTTCGATTTCACACCCTGCCACATTAAGCAATCACATGCATACAACCAACAGCTATAACATTTTGTTGGCATGCTGATGGACATTTGAATAGTGTTGTTGAGCATTGTAGCACGTGTTGTTGTGGAAAATGTTGTAAAATGTAAAATACTTGAAGCAGCAAATTTAAATGTTAAAAATCTAAACAATTTCTCTCCAAAAAAAAATTACAAAAATTCATCAATTGAATTTATTTGTGAACGCATTTTCTGTTATTGTTGCCATTGTGGCTTGTGATATTTTTATGTGTGACAAAAAACATTTGTCGATGTGTGATTATGTCATGGGAAAAGTAATAGCAAGGAAAAATACACGATTGAAGTTTAAGTGGCAAATAAAGTTATGGTTAGTATAATATTGACAGAATGATGTTTAGTGTTATAGGAATATAGAGTGTTTTGTTTAACCAGGAGTTTCAGTTTGGAGTTTCAAGCTCAGTTCAAAAAAAAGAATCAAGGAACCTCTCAATACATTAGTAAGTTAGTTAGGAAAGCATGCCAGATTTTAAAATAGAAACCGTAAGGTTCAAAAAAATTTTTATTATATACAGCAACCTCACATATTGGATCAAGATTAACTTGGAAACAAATGGCATTTGACCAGCTAGTGGTAAAAGTGTTGAAATTTCTGAAAACTGTCAAGGATTATTACAAATTACTCAAGCAGTTTAACATTCATCTCTGTAGAGTTACTGATCAGATATATCGGAAAACTGCAAGACTGTCGATCTGGACAGAAAATGCATAGCTAATTCTCTTCTGGGAAAAAAGGCTAATTGCAGTATCCCATTTCCTACTACTACTATTTTGCTTTGGAATGAGGGTTTGCTTGAGAAATATCGATATTATCGACAACCAGCGACTCCGTTAATATTCAACAGTTCTAGCGCCTTAACAATTAATTTTCGATAAGTTCAAAACTCATTTTTATTAAAATAAAGCAATAAATCGAGTGTAAGAAGTATCGTAATTGTAATACTAAATTTTGGGTATTATATTCTTTCTCCCTCTCTTTCTTTCGGTCATTATTTCTTTATTTCTTAGGACTTAAATTTAAATTTGAAGAAAGGGTAAATTAACTTCAACCAATTTGAATATTTTATACTGAACAAATGTATGCAATTCTCATTTATTTTATGTTTATTAAATATTTGGGTATTTAAAGGAACTACACGGCACCACCCAAATGGATATGGGATCTCTCCAAGCTAAAACGTTTGAGGATATTATAAATAGCAATCCAGTTTATCGAATTTCTCAAAAACGTCTCATTTGTTGTTTATGTATTTTTTTGAATTACTTTTTTTGGAGAATCTACATAATAAAAATTTGGTCTGAGGTAAAAGTAATGTTTCACATAAATGTTTCTTAGAAGAAATTAGGTGGTGCCACTGAACAACGAATTAATCGTAGCCCCTTGTTTCTAGGGGAAAACAGCAGAAACAAAATGTATGACATGTCACTTCTTTAGTGTGTTAAAGCTATAAGTTATATATTTTTTTAATCTAGTTAATTTCAAAATTTTTGTGTAGAGCTATTTGCACTTTAGAATCAAGGGGCTGTAATTGTTTTGTTGTTTGTTACCCCACTACAATTTTTCGCGATTCGGATTCTTCAAAATCAAAAATAGCAAATAGGTATCCAAAACACAAAATTAATATAATTTTTTCTTTCAGAATTCAAAAATTCAATTTCAGAAATGGTCTTTTTATTTATATCTTCCTCTAACTCTATAGCTTGGAGAAATTTTATTTGTATTTTTATAATAAAAAATTACGTACAATGCTATTAATGTGTTATTCTACATAAAAATTTTAAATTTGTCAGTTAGACAAATTGGAAGAAAGCATCACTTCCAGTTAGCGTTTCGTATGATAATGAAAATTTCACCTTGCCTCTAATTAAAAAACCTAGGTCAAACTAATTTTTTAACTTGTAAGATTACAAGTTTGAATTTATTCTGGATATAATGTGAAGTAAATTAGGGGGAAATTTCTTCTTGTTATTTATCGATTATAATCGACAGCTAAGAGACTATGCCATTACTTTTGCATCTAATTTTTTTGTGCGAGAGATTTTTTTTTTTTTTTGGCTTCAATCAAAGTTAAGAATGATTTTAGATATACGTGTAGAAAGCAGGTTTAGCCCACGAAATTGGTGCATTTTCAAACCCAACTGAGCCTCGAGTTCGAAGTAAATTCTCCTACATAGATGTCGTTTACTTATGATACAAGGAAGTTTGGATAAAATTACTAAGAATATTGTCAGTTGTAAGTTTGATTTTACAACTGACATATTAATATTACTATTTTTCACTGATTGCCCAAACTTTCCCTCCAAATACACTTTCAATGAGTAAATTGTTAAATTAATATGTTATATATTTATTTATTTATTTCTAATGTAATCTATAATTGTACGATAAAACCAATGGTCTCCTGCAGTACATCATCTTTATAACAATAATTTGGAATTTTGTTCGATTGGATTGCACAAAGGAAAGCTTTTCAAACATATATAAGTTTGTGAAGAAACAACAAGCTTCGTATATTAAAATAATTTGTTAGGTTGCAACCAAGGATGCTTAAGGACTCGTCAGATATGTGGTCATATTTTCTCTTATTGAAAACATACATTGCAGCATTATTAACCACGCACTGCACTTTCATTCTGGATGAGGCATTTAGATTGCTATATACTAACTCACCATAAGTCATATGCGGGATAACTTAGGTACGTACAAGTCTCAATCTAGTCTCTTTAGGAATGTAAGATCTTGTGTGCCATAATTTCCTCAGCTCGTTGAACATCTTGTTTACTGTCATGTTAATATGGTCAGAAGAGGTCAATGTAGAGTTAATCTTAAAACCAAGACTAGTTACTGAATTCACAAATTTTATGTTCACCCCCGTAAGAGTCAAAGCTGGAAGATCGTTCAATAAGTATGGATGATGTGAAATAGCAATAGCTTGAGTTTTGCTGGCATTTAATGTTAGTGAATTGTCAGTCGCCCAAGTATTAATTGATCTCAAATCGTCATTTAGCCTACAGATTAAGTCCTCTGAGAGTCCAATTGGCCTAGATAAATATATTTGCATATCATCAGCATACAAATGAGCAGATGCATGATTACAATAATGAACTATATCGTTTATGAACATACTGAAAAGAATAGGCCCAAGTATTGATCCTTGCGGAACGCCTGCGTCTATTTTCATAAGGTGAGAATAGGTATTTTTAATCACAACATGTTGATATAGCGATCAGTAAGGTAATAACTAATTAGAGAGACTGAAGTGGGTGAAAACCCAAAGTAGAAGAATAATTTCTGTAGAAGGATACAGTGGCTGACTGTATCAAGTGCTTTAGAAAAATCTAGTAGAGTCAAAATTGTTAGATAATCTTTGTCAAAAGCTGGACGAATGTCCTCTAGTATTTTTAAAACCGCTGTTTCACAATTGTGACCAACTTTATACCCTGATTGATTACTATTTAGTAAATTGTTTGCCGTGAGATGATTCACAATTTGTCCTGACAAAAGTTTCTCTAATACCTTTGACAATACAGGCTGGATACTAATCGGCCGATAATCTTGAAGACATGTTGGATTTGGCTTCTTAGCTATGGGAGAAATATTAGCTACCTTACATTTATCAGGAAAAGAAGATGAAGTTATGCAAAAGTTGAAAATGGTATGTGCCCTTTCCATGCTATGCAAAAAATCCAAGCCAAAACAAAAAATAAATTCCATAATTTTACAAAATTTTTTTTTTTATTTTTAATAATCCTTGCGAAATTCATATCCTCCATGGTGCCGGGATAACAATATTCACTCATCATTACACATAATCCCAGAAATCTCAAAACGAACCCTTTTTCCATTATTACACTTAACAAAACGATCATATCCTGATATTGCTCACTTCTCATATTCATTTAAATATTAAATTTCATGTTAATTATGAATAATTTTTTCTCTCCACGCTCTATAATTTAAATATGAATGAAGCCTTTTTAGTTACAAAGAAACAAAACAAAAAACAAAACTTCCGCACAAAACCAACAGCAAGAAAAATTAAAACTCAAAAATTCCAAAGCGGATGTCAGCTCACGTCATTCTTTGCAAAGGTGTTGAATGTCTAAATTTTGGCAACACGAAAAAAAATTGCATACCTTTCACGTGCTCCACAAAAAAAATATTTATCAAAAGGATAACAAAATCACATTAAACTGTAATCAGATATGAAAATATTTGAGTATTAAACTGTGTGACGTGTGCGCTGCTGCGATGTAATATGTAATTTTTTTTGAGTCAACCAAAAAGGCGCCAACTTCACTGGATTCTCTTAATAGCAAACGGCAGCACTTCTTCGACACTAGCACATAAGAGAGACACGTGCTACATGCACCAAAAGCCGTTGCAGTTAAGGCAAAACTAATAGGGAAAGCAAACACCCTCGCCTTCAAACACACACACACACATACACATGTGAGTATTTCTTTTAATATTCCTTTCAATATCACCTGAAGCAAAAATCCTATTTGTAGCTAAGATTTCGTTATTTATGAAAGACAAACAAACATCATCAAGAAGATCATCATCATCATTATTATAATGTTGAAATATGATGCTAAAATCTTTTACTACTGCTTCTTGTTATTTTTGCCTTTTGGCATTTGCTGCATTATTTATATCAGCAGCAGCCACAGCAGCGGCAGCGACTTACTTGTGATACTATCAGCTGTTTATTTTTTTATTATATTTTTCTTTTTCTTTTGCATCTCCTTTTTGCTTTTCTTCTCCCTTTATAGAATTTTTCATTCTTTCTTTAATTTTGATATAAATGAAAATGCGCGCTTCAAATTATTATCGGCCCGGTGTCTTACGTTTAGATATACAATAAGTTACAAAACTAATTCCTTTATTTTCAGTCTTGAATCGTATGTCTGAATTGTTACGGGGTAAAACAAGGGAGTGCATTACTAGTTCGCACACCCGCATACAATGTTGCTGTAGTTAAATTTATTAAATGTAAACAATTATCAAAATGTCACTTTGTTTCGTTATGAGATTTTCAAATGTGGAAATATAATTTATTTGCGTTATAATGTAGATACCATCAGTGGCGGGTCCAGAGGGGGCAGGGAGGGAAATAGGGGCTGAAGTCCCCGCCTGAACTCGACAATCTTGATTTACCAAATATATACGAAGTGCGCTATATTTATAGTAAACAGTGATTTTTGAGAAATCAAAAATAATTAGATTTTTCCATTTTGGTTTAAGTTTTCCGTTTTTTTCCATTTTTAATTTGAATTCTGGTTTGATTATATTTACTTATGTCAGAGTTTTGTTCTGATTTTAGGTCTGAATTTAAATCTGAATTTGGTTTGAGTTTTATTCCGTGTTTGGTTTAAATTTTGATTTGCTTTTGGTCTATATCTAAGATCCTTCTGGTCTGAGTTGCTTTCGTTTGGTATTTGACGTCCTTTTGGCCTAAAGTTTTGACTAACTATTTGTCCGAGTTGTGGTTTTAATTTTTGTTTTTTCATTTTGGAATCAATTTTCAACTGATTTTGGTTTGGATTCAGTCTGAATTGTGGATTTTTTGTTTGAGTTTTGATCTGAATTTGGCCTCATTATGGTCGATATTCGTTGGAATTTTGGCCCGATTCGTGGTCTGAACATTGTTTTTTTTTTAACCGGTTGTTTCCCAGTACTCGAAAGCATGTACGGATCTCGTTGAAATTTAGAATGTATTGTTTTTTTGCTCAAATTAATATATATTGAAATTTTCATAAAAATGGAGTGCTTCGTTCTGAAGCTGTGAGATGGTAAACTCACATACCACCAGGCCGATATCAATAGTGATATCGATGCTAAGAGTGATATGAATATGTATTTTGAAAGTTCGTTTGAAATACTATCCAAATCAACTGTTATGTTGATTTAATTACTTTTTTTCTGGTTTTTGTTTCGACCAAAAATGACTGAAAATATAGAGATGTATCAAATTGTTTCATCAACATTTTTTCTCAAATTAAATCAAAATTTCCCTCAAATTGTTTTCTCAAAATGAGAGAAGTGATAGGTCACATATATGAAGCTATATGCTTAAACAATGTGCTGGTAAGTGAACATACCGGGTCGGCAATAATGAATTAATCAAGGTTTTGGTCCTTTTCTTAGTTTGAACTTCGATCTAAAAAAAAGATTTTGAATTTTAGTTTGAAATTTGATCGAAATTCCCGCCTAAATTCCTATTAGATTTTAGTTTAAATTTTGTTCTCAGTTTTGTTCCAGTTATCTTTTAATTTTTGGTCTGTATTTCTGGTGTGAACATTGATTAAATTTTTGCACTAGTTTTTGGTCTAGCTCTGGTTTTTGTTCGATATTGAGTGTGATATTAATCCTATAATTTAGTAAAATCAGCTTGCCTCCTTGGCCCCCCCTCAAACCCAGATCCTAGAACCGTCACTGGATACCATTTAAGAAATTAGTGCAATTTTTATTTTGAGGAAATTTACTAGAGTAGAATAAAGAGTCTTCAAATCACTTTGCTTTTAATTGTTTTTTTTTTTTTTTTAATTATAGACAATAAGAAATAGAATGGAATCGATTGAATCTCTATACTTGAAAATTATATACTTAAAGAGAAATCACAGTTGCCGCTTTTATGATATTATGTTAAATACTAAAATCCAGATTTTTTGGATAAAATAAGAAAATATTTTTGAAATAAAATTTTCTTCAATTTTAAACCCCAGGAATTTAATTCAGTTGTTTTAGACAACTGTATCGTAAAAATATCACTACTGTATTTGATGTCAACGAAAAGAAATGTTGAATTTTTCAGCATCAACTCAAATAAATTTCCCGGGGTACAAATCGCACGAACAAAAGTATAGCTGGGCCAGATGCAGCGAAACTACAAGTTCTTCAACAACTTATACAACTGATTGCTATCGCATCTGCTATGACATCGACAAGAAAACGAAGAACTCTTGAACATTTGCTGTGTATTTTATTAAGATCTAGACTTAAAGTGTTTGGTAAGATGTACTAAAATTCCTGAGGGAGACTCGACTGTATGAGGCAGTCTAGGCTGTTTAGACCAGATAGAGAATAGGAACGTACACGTCGGGGGAATATGTGTGGCCTCTGCCATCAAATTATATAATATGTTCTTATTTTATTGTCTGACTAAATGGTTTTATAGGTCCCTAGTATTCCTCATAGTCAGAATATAAATTTTACATTTAGTTTCACAACCGAAGCTTTGGTACTAAAAATACATTAAAGCGTTAATACGGTTTTCTGTACTGAAAGATAAAACGCCAACCAATTTAAAGACCAAATGTCGGTAAAAACAGCAGTACAATTCACTTTCGAAAATACGTGAAAGTTATAAGTTCAAGTTCAAACATTTTTGCCATACTTTCTTCGGCGAAGTTAATCAGGATCGATTATGAAATTTTTCAGAGTACTTTAAAACAGCTCATCCATACAAATTTGTAATCGGTAAAAAATCTGTATATAAGTATTTTTGAAGTGAAACTTCTTTTCTCTTGTCCTAGAGTAAAACCAACCGGATGTGACGTCGCGCGTAAGTTTGCAATGCGACATAATTTTGTTGAGCAATGTGCATGAGGGGCTAAATATCAATATACCGTAACTGAATTCACGAGCAAACTATATAATAAACGATTCATAAATAGTTTTAATTCAATATAACATTTTAATTACACACACACACACACACGCCTATGGCAGAAAGAACAATGTGTAGCGTCGCCATCTTAAAGTTTATGACAGTTATACATTTCACATACAGATGGCGCAAATGTCCAAGGAATTACATGAAGATGTCGCTCACAAAAAGAGTTCGTCTACAATTGTCATCGAAACACAAGCAAATAACAAGCAAATGAAATTAAAAAACACAAGCCAATGAAGTAAAAAATTCCATTTGCTTGTTATTTGCTTGTGTTTCGTTTAGTTCACAAGAAGTTTCACTTCTGCCTTGTGTTCGTTAATTTGGATAATCCAAAATAAAAACACAAAAAAATTTTTAATATAAACTTTATATTCTAATTGAGCCAAATATCTAAAAATCTGAAAATAACTATAATATGAAATTAAATTTGCTGTATCTTCTGATTAAAGTTAAAATATTGAAGATGTTAATTTTTTTAATTTTTTCTACATTAGCATTCACATTCACATTTAATAATGTCAGCTCTTGACTTTCGGATCCGAATCGTCTAAACTGGCATCCATTACAACACTATTAAAAACCATCACTAATAGCGTTTTCTTTTCTTGACAAAATGTTGCATTTTTTTTGCTCGTGCAATGGCAACAATTTTTTAATGTTGCCCACAACACTGCCAAAATGTTGCCTTTTTAGTGCAAGAAAAGAACATAAAAATGCTACTCTGTCAGAATCAGCTAATTTGCAGGGCAACATTCTCACCCCGTCATTTAATTGAGTGCAAAAGTGTTACATTTTTTCCCGCTCAGAAGGCAACATTTTTTAGAAAAGAACACAATACTCTTGGAAAGGGCTGCCTCTCTTTCAGAAAAGAACACGAAATTTGACATCCCTCAAACGGTGCAGAAAAGATGCGACATTTTATCGAGAAAAGAAAATGCTATAAGATCGCTGGTGATGAATCATAAAATCGCAAAAAAACCAATAATTCTGCATTAGTGGAAAAAGATCGTTCTGTATGCAAAAACCCAAGGGCGGTAACCTTATAGAGGCAAGAGGGCGCACTTTTTCTCAAGCTTTTTTTTTAATGAAGCAGATAGTAGAAAAGAAAAGGAGAAGCAGTGTTGCTAAATCAGAGCCTTTTCCATCAAAAAACTTTACATTTAGTGGCAGTGCTTTTTTATCTCTTATTTTGCTTGCTCATTTTCATTTGCTCAGTGTTTACCTCTGAAAAAAACAATTACATGGCACTAAAACTTGAGAATGTGATATGTGTCTATTTCATTATTTTTCAGTTAAGTTTTTGATAAACTGATCTGGCAATATCATGAGTAAATGTAATTTTTATGGCCACAAGTATACACACCTGCTCAAAATAATAGTTACACTTCATAACTATTCATTCTAACTCCTCTGCACAACTTTTTTGGAAATTTAAACGGTAAATTGTGGAGAAAATATAAACAGCATAATCTAGCAACGCTGTTGTCAACAAAATAGAAAGTGTAAATCTTCAATATATGATTTACTTGAACTTTCTGTGAATGAACTACAAATTGGCTTGCTCAAAATAATAGTTAAATCTACAAGTGTTATTTAATACATTTTAATAAAAGTTAATATTAAATTTTTTTCGGATTTTTTTTTTAAAGAACGGTAAGCTTTCTCTAACATTTTTTGCAAAACGACATGAATTGATAATGGAAATTCTTATTCATATGGGTCGTAAATCACATCGTACCGACGAAAAACCCCCGATCGGTTTCCAACTTGAGAAAATATGGGAAATTCTTCGGTGCATTGGTGAACTTATTAACATACCCCATAATTTTGTCAGAAATGTGATAAAAAAGAGAAAATCGAAGGTAGGCCTTCAAAAACGAACACAACGCTTGATCGACATATAGTCACCTAATGCAGAAAGCACCCATTTAAATCATTAAAGGCGATTGCAGTAAAATTTGGAAACGAGGTTAGTGCTGAAATAATTTGGTGACGGCTATAAAAAATCAACCCACCAGGATGAATAGCCAAAAAAGTTCCCTTAACGCTAAAACGAAATATTGTATATGAGGCTAAACTATAAAAAAAGGACCACGAAAATTGGTAAGGACCTGAAAGCAAAAAAAATGAAGAAATATTTTATGGAGTGACGAAACTAAGGTAAATCTCTTTGGAAGCGATGAGGAATGTTCGACGCCTCAAAGGCAAAGATGTTTCATGTTTGTTTAACAAAAAAAAAAAAAACAATGAAGCATGGAGGTAGATGTATTACGGTGTGGGGTGTTACCTTTCATGGATATGTCCTATATACCTGACAACAAATAACATAACTGTCGCCGAATACAAGGAACAATTGGAAAATGTGATGCTACCCTATTCTGAGAAAAACATGCCTTTGCGTTGAGCCCTTTAGCAATATAACGACCCAAAGCACATCCCATGCTGGTAAAAAAAACACTTTGAGGACCATTAAGTCGATTTGTTGTTGAGTCCCCGGACTTGAAACCGATAGAAAACCTGTGGGGAAAGTTGAAAAACAAATTGTCCAAGCAAACTTTTTCAAAACAAGGAGCAGTTGGGACAATTTGTTCGAAAAATGTGGTACGACATACTCAAGCAATCCTGTCAGACTTTAATCAACAGCATGCCGAAAAGAATCGTGAAAGTATTCCAACATGGGGGTGGATATACAGGTTATTAGATAAATAATTAAAAATAAATACAAAACTATTCTTACCGTTGTTAATTTTTGTGTACTTTTCTATAAAGCATAAGTGTACCTATTTTTATGAGCAGGCTGATTTATGCAAAATAAATATTTATCGATCTCAACTTTTGTACTTTACACTATATATTAAAGAAATTATTTTTTTTTTTATATGTATAGACGACCTCGATAGCCTAGTGGATAGTGCACTAGACTTTCATCTGGGAGGTTCGGGTTCGATTCCCGTCTTCGTCTGGTGGTTAATTTTCATTACTTTCTTATATTCACTATCAATATGAAGTGTATGAGAATTATAAGATAGTGTACAAGTACACACATTGGTTGGTAATGGCAAAACCACCAAACCGATAAAAAATTGCCATCGGCGTTAAACTGTAGGTCCAACTATGTGGTATCACAATGGACCATTTAGGCCTAAGTGTGTCTCTCGACAGCCACTCCAACCTAAATTTTATATGTATAAAATCAAAGAAATAATGTGCGTTTGTTTTGAAAATGTTAAATAAAAATAATTTTCTGTTTCGTTGAAGTTAGAATTCTAATGTGTAACTATTATTTTGAGCAGTGTGTATATTCAAATATGAATAGCTATAAATATACGTAGGTAAGTATATCAATAACTTAATTAAACCAGGTGGCTTCTAAAAAAAAACTGGTTTTTTAGAAATTCTGGTGGAATTTGAAATAAAAGATTTGGCAACATTGAAAATAGGCGTCTTCTTGAATTATTTTTTGTAATTACATTTTCAGAGTCTTAGTATTTTGAAAACAACAAAGATCTCTAATTGCATCCTTGTATCATCAAACAATATTGACTTCTCAATACAAAAAAAAATAGAAAGACGCCATGAAAGAAAAATTCTATCTTAGTTTTCATACAAATTCTGAAAATAAAAAATGTGGTAACGTCATCCCGAATTCCTGTGATTCTGATCAGTGAGAAAATATTTAAATTGCAAAAATGTATGTATGCTGTATGTCAAAAAAGGTGAAAATATTGAAAAGAAAATAATATTACAGCTGTTAGAAAATACTCGGATTGTAATATTGTGCAGCAAATCACCCTCGCAATGTTGCACAAATTTGTAACAACGTTCAACGTTCGGTAGAAAGTAAACATAATCAATGGCAAAAGAAAACAAAATTATTACTTATTCTTATATTTTTTTTCTTTTCACAAAGCTACAAATGAAAATCTTGATTTGTAATTTGGAATGTGGAAGTGAAGGCAGGCAGTCAATACAGCTGACGTCAGCAAAAACGGATGGTTAAGGTAAAGGACCTCTAACGAACAAATAAAAGTGTGACATGAGGGACAGCAAAAGTAGGTACTAAACAATCTTCAGTAGTTATAAGGAAGTTGCTGCTGCTACCCGCTGTTTGTTTTTTTGTTTTTTTTTTTTTGACGCTGTGATGATCAACCTTAATGTTGTGGTTAAAAAACAGCATCTTGAGAGTGTGTGTATGTACGAAAGAAGTAGAAGTGTCAAAAGTGGAGTAACACCAAGCAACAGCAGCATGCAATACTGTAACTAACAGCAGAATGCAGCATATGTGTATGCAACACATATGCATGCACCAGTATGTGGCATGGCATGTAATGATACATAGTTGCAAGCATAATTACGAGCTAATTGCATTGTTTTGTTGTTACCATAAAAAAAAAGAAAAGGTTTCTTCAGTTTTACTGCTTCACTTCTGTCTCTATTCTTTTTATTGACACTGAATTATAAAACAAGTGCAGAGGTGCGTTGGCGCGTCATGTGAAACGTTGAATGGACAAGAAAGGTGAAGGAGACAATTATAGTGCAACACGCAAAATAGATTAACTTAAATTAGTTACGTTTTTTTTTTCGAAAAGCCAAATGTTGCACTAAAAACTACAACCGTTACACAAAAGTTGGAAAAAACTAAACCGTTAAAGCATTTATAGAAATTCGGTAGCCTCATAAATAACTGTGCATTTCTTTCATATGCAAAAGCAGAAGATTTCTTTAAATTATCATTTAAAATAAATTTGCTTCATTTTTTGCTGTTGTTGTTTCTGAAAATTTTGCAATGATATTTATTTGTATACAAATTATTTTCGCCTTTAGAAATAAAAATAAAAACCTTTATGCCATTCATTCTAAACACAGAAATGCAGAAAAAACAAAAGAAACTCTAATGAAATGTTTCTTTCTTCACAAATGCCCCCGGGCACGCCCACTTAAATTGCGTGCCACGCACTGCAAGTATTCATTATCATCAGCAGCAGCGATGAACCACAAACGCAATTAAATTTGCATTTGTATAAATTGTACAAAGACAGAGACAGAAAACAAAAAAAAAAGAAAGAAATAAAATGATATAAATTGCGTAGGAAACATTTATCATTGCTGTTGCTGTAGCTGTAGCTGTTGTTGCTGCTGCCGCTATAATCATGATGCTGTAGCAAAAAAAAGAAAAAACATTAAACAAAATATCAAAAAGAAGATATCGCCAGCGAAAGCTACATACAATAAAATAAAATCCTTATAATTTTTAAATGTTTTAGGCATAAATATTTATGCGCAACTATTAAACAATACAACATGAATGCTAAAGAGAGATATAGAGAGAGAGACGCAGCGAGTTGAAGGAAAGGAGAGAGAGAGAGAGAGAAGATGGTGTAGAACACAAAACATATACATAATGATAGGGTTTGCCAGCCACAATGGCCTAAACGAAAATGCTTAAATTTAATGACATAACAACAGTGTAAAATTGCTAAAAGCGCACGCGTGTTGGTCAAACAATCAAATGTATGCAATAAATGAGCGAATGTGAAATGTATAAACATTTAGATGCATTTCTTTATCTACATTTATACAGGAAAGCATCTGCATATAGCTATAATATATTAGGGAAATATGCCTGCAAAATCATTGCTCAAAACTCAGAAAAATATTTATGAAAATGAATAAATACAAATTTTGCTTATACCACCTTGATCAGAAAATTAAAAATACAAGTTTATTCATCTAAATTTATATTGTCCCCTTCAAAGTAATCCCCATCGACTGCAACACACTTATGACAGCGCTTGATCCAATCCTAGAAACATTTTTTATATTCGATTTTCGGTATGCCCATCAATGCTTCCTGCGATTTTTCCATTACTTCCTCTCAGCTGTAATGGTTTTTTAACTCAATTGAACTGATAGAAGTCACAGGGAGCCAAATCAGGTGAATTCGGTGGCTATTGGATGGTATTTGTTGCATTTATCGTCAAAAAATTACGAATAATGATGGCGCTGTGCGACGGTGCTTTATCATGGTGCAAAATCCACGAGTTTTCTGTCCACAATTCTGGTCTCTTTCGGCGAATTGCTTCACGCAAACGCCTCATAACGCCCAAATAATACTCAAATCGAAACGATGGGAGCGCCACACGGTGGTTATTTCTGGAGCTTTTTGATCAAGGTGGTATAAAGCTTCTAATACAGTCGTTATTTTCATCATTGCAATGCCTCATTAACAAATTCATTCAAGAAAGCAGTTATTTTGTTTTTTGATTCATTCCTGATATAAAGTTCAGGTCTTGTCGAATTCTCTTTGGTGCTGCAACTTTATTCTTCCTTTCAAGAGTTTTAATTTTTTCTCTAAGGCTACAGATTATCGAATGTTCTAATGCCTTAAAGCTTTGAGATCTATTTTGTATTCAGTGTTATATGTAAAGCTATTGACCTTCCCAGACCAAACCAAACCTGGAACTTATTTCATATATTAGAGGAAACTAGTTAACTTTACTGTTAGAGTTAAGTAATAGTTTTTTATTAGTTAATGGACTATGATTTTAGGCTGTGGCTCAACTATTTGGATTACCTGATCTAGTAATAGTTTTCAAAACTTTCACCGTAAATCAATTTTATTTCCCTCAGCAGTTATATTCTTGAATTGGAAAGGAAATTATTACAAGGCTGATCGCTGGGGTTCACTACAAAGTAATAGTGGGTCCAAAGAATTAACAGAACTCTATGTTGAAAATTAATGAAAAATATTTAATTGAAAAGTGAAACAATAAAAATTCAGCCTCTTCTTCCTTCATCTAGTGCTTTTGTTTTGAAAAAAGTATGCCAAAATAAAGTACAATTCATTATAATTTTGGCCCATAAATTTCCAATATAGTTATCATATTAACCTATTTAGTTGATTTTAAATAGGTGAACTCGAAACTAAAATTTTTAAATTATATATATAAAATTATCTGTATCACTTTTTTTTCTATCACTTAAAAATTCTACTTCAGAGCTTAAAAATCTGATAGAATTAAATCTTTAATTCTATACCGAAGGCCTGGAGTCTCTTATTGCCGAAATGACTGTGGTTTGGGTACTAAAAAATTTATATTTTGAAAGTGAGGGAGTTGTTCAAAGCACATCATGTTTTTTCGTCTACTTTGAATGTGATCTGGTTAAATCAGTAGTTTGACAATTCTTTATATTCTTTTCATATAATTCGATGATATATTAATGCTACCATCTTTTTGTGAAAAATGCTGTACATATTAATTTTGGTAGCCTCCTTAAGACACACATCTAGCATCTTAATCAGAATACTTATATCCGAAATTACCAGCCAACTCCGAAAACTTAGTCCTCTCAAAAATAAAAATTCCGAACTTACAGTATCACACCATAAAATTAGAATAACCAAAAAGGTTCTCGAATTTTGTTTGTAAATGTAGTCAGCTTAAACGGTTTTGAAAAGATCTTGTGCAACTCTTTTTCGAGAGCTGTTACAGGTGTCAAATTTGGGACCCATTTAGCAAGTAATAATGTAGTTCTTTTTTGTTGTTTTTCATTAAAAACCAAGCATTTATCTTCCAATGCATTATGGCATAAATCTGTTCCACCTTGAATTATGCAATTGTTTTTGTTAATACAATAAGTGCATAAAGATCATCAGACAATTCTAATTAGATTCGTTTTCTCTTCCAGAGGATCGAACCCTTAGAAGCACCTGTTTCACTAAGCTACCGAAATGGCTAACTTATTGTTTTACTTTCACTATTTATTATAGCAATTATACACCGTTTGGGAGTTGAACCCGAGGCAGCTGGGTTTCCAGTCTAGCACTCTACCATTAGGCCATCGAGATGACAATTCTAATTATTTCTATCAGTTGACTTCAGTATCACTACGGGGTTCAGGGTCGTCTCAAAGAAAGGACTCAAAGATTGTGATTTTTTTGTGATTTTATTCTTTAAATCCAGCTTGTGAATAAAGCCATTCCTTTGGCACTGCCATATTGCCATTTCGAACTGTTGCGGGCGAATTTGTTACTGCTGAAAATATATATATCTCCAACAATTTAAATTATAAAGTATTAACTATTTACTGAAATTAAATTAAACCGAAGTAACTTCCAGCTGGAGGGCACTTCACAGCAGTGCAATTAATACAAAATGGAAAAAAGGCAATTTCAAAATAATCCACACTACTTTTCTTAATTCCGCCATTTTCGAGTTTGTAGCCCAAAGGGACGCTTGGTTTTCTCCTGGCAACAGCGCTTAAAAAAACGTAACTATTATGAATTGCGCAGTAGTGTTTTTTTCTTATTTAAGATTAATACAATTGCACAGCTGCGTTGTTCGATATCTTCTTCCTTGAAAAGAGCTTTTTTTCTATGACACACAAACATTATACGCTTGAAAAAATCTTGACATTTTGTAAGAAAATCACATAATAAATGTTTCGCATTCTATTTTTTATGCTCTTCTTTTCAACAATGACAGAATACATTAAGAGTTCTACTTACAATGCTCACTTGGGTCATACATAGATAGCGAAGCATAGCACAAGCTGTCTAAATCCTGCCAGCTGGGGTGGTATTTATGTTGGGTTGTTCGAGCTGTTGATCTTAACGATCATGCGCTCACTCTCACCCTCCTCTGCACATCATTCGCCCTCTTTATAAAAATCTTTTTTTAAAGTTTTTTTTTGCTGACAATTGCGCATTTAGTCTCATATGAAGATCATGTTCTTCAATATCGAAAAAGGGGTGTTAGTTACTTATGGGAGTACAACTACAAACCGCCTTACAATTGCTCATGTTATTGTGCGGAAGGATGAAATACTCGTTTAATTTTCTTCAAGTTTTTTAATGGTTCCTTAATTTTTTTTCAACAAATGGGATGAGCATTATACATATACACATTAGTATTTTTTAAAATAGCATAATTATTATGCGAATGCGCAGTAGCATTTCTACAAATAATAAATCATAAAATTTTGGGTATTAAATATATTAATTTTTGCGAAGGGGAGGAAATTTCGTATTCCGAAATACTTTTGAACACATTTTCTTACCTGGCTAGAAGTGGTAGGAAGAGGAATGACTTTTTTATAAAATTTATGAAAATTAAAAACGTTCTTTAAAATTGGTTTTGATACAAAATTAAGGAAAATTATCCAAGGCAAAAATTCAGACAATTCAGATACAAATTTTCAAATCAAAAAGGGGACCGAAAGTCAAATTAAATGCAGACCAAACTATAAACTAAAAATCAGACTAATACTTAATCCAAAAATGTGACTCAATATTGGACCTAATTTTACGTTATTTTCTCTATCTAGCCTTAAGTCTAGAATACTTCATTCAATATGAATACGATAAGCGGACTGATAGACCCTAGTTCAGTACTGTGTACTTGGTACATTCCCAATTACCAATTTTTTCTTTTGTGAATCATTGCTCCAGAAGTTCTTAAAATATATTCTGATGAGCTTGTCTCAATATCGATTTTAAAATCTTCAAGCTAATATACACAAACTTTTTTAATGTAGGCCAATACAGAATGCACACCTTTTCTTAATAAAGTTACCTAATAGTATTTTGGTCTGCCTCAGTCAAGGAATATTAATAAAGTGTATTTGTGCTTTTCGTTTATTTCTGTTAACCCCAAAAAGGTTCCTGCATCTTTAACAGGGTTGCGTTGTTTCTTAAAGTCAGCATCCCACATTCTTTTAGGATCCAACAAGGGGTGTCTTTTTGCCTCTGCATCTGATCGATCTTGCTCAAAGAGTCTTACATTAATTTAAAGATGATCTCAAAAGATCATAATTCTTAAAAAACAGCTCGACTGCCGGTTGAAATGGCAAAATCGCATGAATCTATCACAGCTTCGAAAATACTAGGTACTAACAAAAAGATATTTTCCCATAGGTTCGCAGTATTTGGGTCTTAGTCCAAGAACTTCTGTTCCAGTTCCATTTACGGTTTGTGACTTTTTGTATGCTACTTTAACATATTTTGTTCTTTGAATGGGTAATAATTGCTTAAACATTCCTAGTCAATAAACCTAACAACATCATAAGTCAAATTATGAAAGGTGAACTAATTTTTCCACTTATTTGCTATGCGGATTATTTTACATTTAATTTTTGTAAATTTGGAATTAGATAAGAAAACTTCCATCGAATTTCATATGAATATTGATCTTACAAAATCCTAAAGCCAATGGAAGAAAAAGCGTAAAACTCCGCTTAAAATTTCTAACCACAATTCAACTAAAAATACTATACTAAATACAAGCAATTTACCTACAGCAGTAATCTTACAACAAATCTTAAGTTGTAAAACAGAATAAAAAATAAAAACAAAGTAAAATAACTAACTTCATTCATTAAAACCTAAAACCTCAAACATAAAAAAAGTCTTAATGAAAATCTTTAACAATGAATGAACTTGTAAAGTTTTGTACGTCTTTAGGTACTCAGCTATTAGTTACTACTACTACTACAACGAACTACAAACAAAAGTTTAATAACATTTTTCTATATTTGTCTGTTTGTTGAACTGGGTTCAAAATTGAAAACTTTTGTTGGATTTTATACTCATATTTGAAAAATATCAGCTAAAATGTTTGTACTACTGTTTGGCAATTAATGTACGAGCATTAAATGAGTCATTTTGTTATTATTACTTTTTGATTGGCACATAGCAAAAAAAAAAAAAAACGCACAGATTTCTATTAATTGTTACCAGGTACCTAGTTCATTGATAGCTTCCGCAAGAAAGCATAAAAGCGAATAATAAATAAGTTCCGCATAAAAACTCTGCTCCTGTTTTTTTGTTTCGACTGGTTTTTTTTTTTCTTCTCTTGAGTTTTTCTTTTCTTAAGATTTACTGTTATGCTCACTGCACCACTCTCTGTACTGTCAGTGGGTTGTGTTTGCAATATTTCCCACGTCTTGAAAATGATTATTAATTCCCTTTGCCCCCTTCCATCACCCTTCCCGCTATACAGTGCTCTGTTGGGTGGCGGTGGGACGCTGTTTTCTTGAAGTGTCTTAATCGAAATTAACTCTCAGTCAGGCTGTCTGTCTGACTGTTTCTTTGCCCATGTCCGCCTGTCTATCTATCAGTGTGCTCGTATGTAGATGCTTGTAAATGCCTTCATTTACAGAAGTTATGTAGAAAAATATTAGAAAATATCTTTCTTTGTTGTATACGAATGAGGTTAATAACGTAATATGTGAGAGAAGAAAAAAATGTACACCGTAAAAGTTTATGGATGAGTTTATATTTATATTAACGGACCTCAAATCTGGATGCTTATACATTTCTGCTCTACTAGTTAGTACCCAATATTAATCTAAAACACTTATGTACCATTACCATTATGAGCTCATAAAATTTTTGACAAAAATTTTGCAGACTCGTGATCAGTGACTAGTATTGATTCGATACCCACATAGTATCGATACTTTTAATCATTACTTGTATCGAATAAAAGTATCGATGCTACCGAAAATATTGGAAAAAAGTATCGAATATGTACTTGTATCGAATACTCCTTTAAAGAGACAAATTACACTTTTTTTAAGTGGTTGTCAAGGAAAGCATTAGGGCCAGAACGGCCCATTGTGATACAACATGCTTGAGCCTACAGTTTACACTACTCAACACGAGTTTTCGCCAATAAATCATGGTTTTTAAATATTCCCACTGGAAACACGTGAATCATATAGAAATGACGTTAATTTAATTTAGCAAATCGCTAGAAACTTTATAATAGAAGGAAAACTAATCAACAGATTAAAGCTTGCTAAAAATATTTTATTTTAATGAAAAGGTTTCAATAAACATTATGTTCTACATGCATGGCCGGAAATATCTTCTAGAACTTCAATACTGTACTGCAATGTTGTCATACATTGAAATATTGCAATATGGACTGAAATATTTTGAATAACTCTGAAGTAGCATTTTGGAATATATTATTGATTGCTGTAAAATATTGTAAAGCAATTCACAATTTTAAATTTTGTATAGCAATATTACAGTTTTTTAAATAATTATTTTCCAAAAGTATCGAGTATCCGATACTGAACCTTTTTTCCGATACCAAGTAAAATACTTATGTTATACCATCGAGTAAAAAAAGTACTTGAATCGAATGAAAAGTATAGAGTTTTTACTTGTATTTACTTGTATCGAATCATCACTATCAGTGATCAAAAATACTTCAGGAAAACTATACCACAACTCAGATACTATTTTGCTGTTGTACAGTGTTATTAGCTGGCTCCAACCTCAGCTGTCAGCACAAAAATCGGGTTAAAACCACCAAAAAAACTGTGAAAAAATCATCTACCAGAACAAGTTTTCGGGTGTAAAGGTCAATACTGGCTCGCTGGATCGGACGGCTTTATCCTTTGTATAACGCACGTCATAAATTAGATACTAATTCGGCTATCAATTTACTTTTAAATGAAATTTGGTAGTGTAGTCAGACTTTAGGCATAGAAATGGAATACCAGTTGACAGGCTGAAAGGAAAAGCGGGCTAAAATTTATAAAAAATAAAAAATAAAAGTGAAATAATTTAGAGTGTCAGTGCAAAAATGGCATAAGTAATACGGGTTAGAGTGAAAATGAAACGCCTTAAAAGTAAGAGCAAAAATGGTATAACAGTTCTTTCAGAGCAAGAACAACATAGTTTTTTATTCCGTTTTCGCTCTGAACATATTTCGTTTCACTTTTGCTCTGAACATATTTCGTTTTGCTTTTGCTCTTAAGTAAAATTATTCCATATTTTTTGAAGTTATATCACTTTTCCTCTCAGCCTCTCAGTTGAAAGGCTGTAAGCCTAAAGGGTCTCAGCGCTATTTTTTTTTTTTTTTTTTTTTTTTTTTGGAGAAGATTGGTTTTTGTTCGCACAAATTTATTAAGCCTAATATAATTGTAAAGAGTTTTATGTATTATTTATTAAAAAAAAATATATAATATAATAGTACTGGATTAAGAAATCTTACAACATTTTAAAATCTTTTTAATATGTAATAAATCTAAAATGTAATAAAACAAAAATTTCGTGGTCAGTTAATAAATGTTTTAATTATTCGGTTTTAAATATTTAGTCTAGTTTTTCATCTATATTTATGTTCGACTTTATGATCTAGTTTTCAATTTGGTTTTTGGTCTGATCTGAGCGTTAAATTCAGAGTTTTGTCACGTAGAAACGTTTCCATGAGAAACCAACATGCTTACTGCAAGTCGTTGAAATGAAAGAAGCAAACATTTTTGACTCAAAGGGCACTATCTTTACTGACAGTCAGGCTGCAATGGAGGCGATAGAATCCAAAATAGTTAAATCAGAGATTGTAAAGAAATGTCGTGTTTCACTGATGGCCATTGAGCACCACAAGGTCACTCTCTGCTGGGTTTCTGGGCATAGCAATATTGAAGGGAACAAAATAGCGGATGAAATGGCCAGAAGGGACTCTGAAAAGGACATAACGAGGCGGATATCTCTATACAATCTCCGATGTGTGAACTATTTAAGAAAATAGACGAGTACACCATAGCGGTGTCAAACGACGCTTGGACTAACCTAGATGACTGTATAGTTTCACGGGCCTTGTGGCCAAGGTTAGATAGAAAGAGCCTCTTAGGGCACAACAAATCTGCAGTACGTCTGCTCACAGGAGTCATAACTGGACATTGTGCTATTGCACCAATACTTCAACGGTGGCGCATTCCAACGAGCGGACTGTGCAGAAGTTGTCATGATGAAGAAGAGACAGAATCGATTCTTCACTTTCTATGTCAATGTCCAAAGCTGCAGATGAGCAGACTCCAATGTTTGGGGTCGCGCTTTTTCAATAGTCTAACAGAGATAACGAAGGATCTTCTTACCTTCATCCGGAGAACCAAAAGGTTCAATAAAGGTATTACCTGGACTGCTGACGGAAACCGTGTATATATATATATATTCGCACACGCCTTCCAAACTTAACCTAACCTAGAATCTTAAAATTCACACAACTCCGACATTTTCATCCCATTTCATTCATAAAAAGATCATTTAATACGGCATTAAAGTTACTTTCAAAATATTTTGTCGCATTTCCAAATTTCCAAGATCGAAAAATATCGTAAAAACATCGTCCAAGCCGAAAAAATGAAGAAAAAATCGAAAAATCGCAAATACTTTCAACTGCAGTCTCGTCAATGAGATTTTGGGGGTGTATGGGAAATTTCCAGCACACAATTTTTCTTAGCATTACTAGATCTACAATTTGGCCTAGGTCTCCATTAAAGTGCCACATCACTATCACACAGTGTTGTGTGTATTTTCATCTTAAATCCCACCAAGACATTTGCAATTGGAAAGCTGGAATACTGAAGAAAGCAACTAAATCGACTTAACCTACCAAAGGATAGCGGACGATTGGAGTTCTGGCGAGATAAATACCACCTTGATCAAAAATTTCCCGGAATTTATTCAGAAAATTAAAAATACAAGTTTATTCATCTAAATCTATATTGTCCCCTTCAAAGTAATCCCCATCGACTGCAACACACTTATACCAGCGCTTGATTCAATCCTCGAAACATTTTTTATATTCGGTTTTCGGTATGTCCATCAGTGCTTCCTCCTAATGGTTTTTTAGCTCGATTGAACAGAAAAAAGTCCCAGGGAGCCAAATCCGGTGGCTGTTGGATGATATTTGTTGCAGTTTTCGTCAAAAAATTACGAATAATGATGGCACTGTGCGACGGTGCGTTATCATGGTGCAAAATCCACGAGTTTTCTGTCCACAATTCTGATCTCTTTCGGCGAATTGTTTCACGCAAACGCCTCATAACGCCCAAATAATACTCTCTGATGGTTAATTTGCGGTTAGTGACCAAAATTTCTTTTACTTTATCAACGTTTTCATCCGTTTTCGATGTCGATGGTCTGCTACTGCGTTCATCATTTTCGATTGACTCACGATCACTTTTGAACCGCTCGTGCCACTGGTAAACGACCGTTTCTTTAGAGAATCGTTGCCGAAACACTTTTCCAACATTTCCAACGTTCGGGCACCATTAAATCCGTTTTTTTACGCAAAATTTAATACAAGTTCGTTGTTGCAAGTTTAAATCTATTTCTAAAATTGTAAAAAATCGCCAACATACACAGAGATAAATGTACTCTTGGCTGCGTTACTTTTGCAAATGTCAAGCTATGACGCTAAGATTTAGAGGGAATATCAACAACAAATGTACCAAATTAACAAAAAAGGTGGTAAGTATTTTTAATGGCTTAACGCACGGTTTTGATCATTAAGTCAGAAGCATTTCGAAAATGAAACGCAGATTGGGCAGAATAAAACGAAATTTTTTCTTTTCCTTACACCATTTTCATAAAGTTATAATATTGTCTTCATTACTAATTATTTGCCATTCAGCTGGGTTATAAAATAACAAAGTTTCCTCAACTTTCAAAGTACAAATTTATTTTTTTACTTGCAACTAATTTCTTGTAGTGTATTTTAATGAAAGAAAAATTGTTATTTCCGGACTAGTGTCGGTGGCGGTGGTCGGTCGCGGTCGGTCAGTATGCGGTGCAACATAAAATCTCGTATAATTCTGTTGCGGTTTTAGATATTAGCTGAACGACGCATAGCAAATGAATCAATGAAACCAGTTCATTGCGAAATAGAAATGTGATTATATTATTACGATTCTGAAATGCAAATGCCAAAACAGATTCTACCACTACATAGAAATAACATTGTTACGATGATGAATTCATCAATAAACCTTTTAGAAAAAAAATCAGAAACAGAAATGGCGAAGGAAAGAAAGAAGGCCAGATAAGTTTATAAATAAAAACATAAGACAGTAAACCAGAGCAATAAACGCTTAACTCTACAATAAGAAATTGAAGAAGTAGGGAAGCTACTATTAAAAACAATATTACAAAAATGGATTTCCATCAAATAGCACAACAACAACACCAACAACAACAAACACTCTGCAAGAATTAACTATGATATAAAAATTAACTATTTACAAATGCACCGCTTAAACGATTGTGTGAAAGACTGATAAGTTTTCTTCTTTAGCTTTTTAAACCTTTTGACTGCTGAATGTTGATTCATTTCAATCATTTGCTTGTTGCTCATCAATGAGTCTCTCACCAGTTGAAAGTTTCTTCCTCTACTTAGCGGCGATTAAGTTCACTGCATGGCGGTGGTGGCGACGGTGGTACTGCGGTGGCACAATAGGTACCAATTTTTTTTTCATTCAACTACTATGTCAGGAAAAAAAAAAAAACTTTTTTAAGAAAAGAATAAAAAATTGTATTTCGCTGTTTACTATTTCACCATTAACTTCATCACCAGCAACAACATAATCATCATCATCAGTAGCTGATAAAGCTGAAACTTAATAGCAAGCAGCAATGGTTCGCTGCTCCTTCGCTGTTGTATGCGTAGCATTTTGTTTGAGATTAGCTGATTTTATTGCTAGATTGGCTATAATATCTTTTATTTACGATTTTTGAAGTTCATTTGAATTTTCTGCCTCTGCCACTGCCTTTGTCTCTTCTTCTTCGTCTTCGTCTTCATTTTTGTGTTATTCTTCATCTCATATAGCAGTCCACATCACCATCACCACCAAGTGATGGTAAACTTTTCTTTCCCACACTTTTACACAGGTGAATTTTGTTATTGTTTAGTTCGTTTGTTGTATTTTTCCAAACTGCGCTAAAGTTCAGTTCGAAACCGAGTGGTTTTTATGTTATTTCAAATTGTATGTTAATCGCTTTCTGGGTCGTATGCGTCCCATTCAACACAAAACATTCAAAATGATTGCTTAAATATTTTAATAGTTTAATTTTACTAGACTGCGTTGAATGAGCGTTTATTTTTTACTATTTTTCTTTACAAGTTTATTGTGTATAACAAAAAAACCAAATTTATAGCTGGCACAGTTAAATTGATTTTCAATTCAAATGCGTAGCAAAGAAGTGCTGAAATTCCTTTTTTCTTTCTATTTTTCCACCTTATTCTCTTTTTCGTTTCCAGCTTTTTGTGCTTTTTTTTATTATAAATATGTATTTTATTTGACTTGGTAAAAGTGAAATTTGATATGCGGGTGTGTGATTTTGGTGAAATATTTTAACTTTTTTTTTGATTGTTAAATGTCCAATAAATTTTAATTTAAAGTTCTTTCCAAAACTAAATTTTGTTTAAAATACTCACTTATTTATATTTAATTAAAGCATGAAATTGATATATTAGTTGGTATTAAAAAAAAAAAAACAAAAGACTTAAGCAACAAACTTACTTTAATTAAAATATTTCTACATGAAATTCGAAAGTGTTGTCTTCTTTGAAAACACTAACAAAAAATGTGAATTATGCTAGTTAGAATCATCGCTATTTATGAACCTGTTGTTGCTGCTGCTGCTATTTCGGCAGCTGTTGTAGCTACTGCTCTAACATTTAACTAAACAGCTGCATATGCAAGTGATTGCTACCAACATAAATTCAAGTCACAGTAGCTTCTGCTGATTTATATGCTGCACAATACGACTTTGGTTTGCTTTCAAAAGAATAAAGTTCTTTAATTTTAGAAAGTTTGCTGTGGTTGCTGCTGAAAAGTTCTTGACTTTGGGTATTAACCATTTTTCATTTCAGTTTTTAGCATTTGACATTAGGCATTGTTGTGGAATAAGACTGCAATAGATGCTCATGACGATTACTTTTTTTTTAATTTTATTAGAAGTGTCCCAAGTTCAGTTCATGATCTACTCAAGAGATGTACTTTACCACTTCGATGTTCACGTACAATATACACGAATCAATCAAGAACCTAACCAATGAAATGATTTACATATTGTATAATAAATTTGGTTTGTCAAAAAACTTCATTCAGTTCTTACTTCGATAGTATCATGGTCTGAAATAATTAAGGTGCATATCAGCCTACTAGCGGATCCAGAGATTACGGCTGTCATCGCTAAGGGGGTTTAACCCCTAAACCTTCCCTTTAGGTTTAATATGATTTCGAGATTATGTGATAAAAACTGTTTTCAATAGAAATTTTGAATAAAATCATATAAAATGTATATGTTTGTATATAACATAAACAGCACTGAATGAACTTCCAGTCTTAATCTTATAAAGTTGAATTTCGATTATAAGGTTGTTATTTTCGGTATCAAAAATGCTCTTCTCACGCAAATCAAATGCGCCTTTCTCTTAAAAAGTGCATTTCTCTTAGTGCATTTCATGTAGGTATCAAGCCAATTTCATAATTTATTTATTTATTTATTTATTCAATGCGTTATTCCAATTCCAACAAGATTTTTATCTTATTAATACCTGGCATTAATCACAAAAATAATAATTAAATAAATTAGTCAAGAAAAAAAAAAAATAAAAGTGAACAAACAATACAGTAAAATCATAAAATAAAATTGAATTTAGATATCTAAAAATTTAAATAACTGAACCACTAATTATTCAATTAATTCAAATAAATTAGATAAGTAATCACAGGATTTATTTTAAATAGTTAGAAGTAAGTAATAGAGTAGATGAAGAAACCACGTTCTGATATTAAAGTAAGATGTTTCAACTGTATTAACTGTGTTAGCCCTAGGATAGTTATGGCATATTACAGCATGTTATTGCCCTGGCAGGTGTGCTCTTTGTATCATACATGCTCTCCTGCACTTGGTGTGTGTTTCTAGCATGTATAAGTGTACAGCTAGGGCTTTGAAAAATACTTTGTAACGTAAGTGTTGGTGTTTTGGATCGATGTATATAAATCGAATCGATTTCGTTTTACTAATAATTTTCCTTTGGTATTTTTTAACATTACTTCTTTTTTCGAAACGATAGAGAAGTATTTTTCCTTTCTAATGGTGAGCAACACTTATTTCAATTATTTCAAATTAATCAGTGATGAGTGAAAAAACAAAGCCTTAACAACTGATATAAGAAAACCACAAATTTTATAAGAATTATAACTTTTGTGCTGGTAAGTATTTTTATTTAATTTGTTCACTAATATTCTGTTATAGTTTGGTACAAATAAGCACCTTTTTAGAAAGCATACTAAGAAAAAAATTAACTTTTAAAATCGATCCGAATTACCAACATGTGTTTTTTTACTTGCAAATTACAAGCAAATAGTGTTTGCCTAATTACAAAATTTAGGAAAACAGTATAGTTTTAATTAATGAAAGTGTGCAGGGTCGCAGGAGATATATACTTGAATATCGGCAGCATAGGCATGAATCTTAGAATGCTTGCATACAGTTAAAATGTCATTAATAAATATTGAAAATAGTAAAGGTCCTAAAACAGACCCCTGTGGTACACCAGCAGGGATCACACATAGTGATGAAATGCTGTGACATACAGAGTCAAAAGCTTTGGAAAAGTCAAGGAGGCAAAGAAGAGTTAACTTATCTTGGTCAAGCGGAATACGTATATCGCCAATAACTTTTAAAATAGCAGTAGTGCAGCTATGGCCAGCACGGAACCCAGATTGCAGGCACGAGAGAAGCTGATTGCTATGTACATAGGCAGTAATTTGATCAGCGATCAAGTGTTCCCAAACTTTACCCAAGGCAGGCAGTATGTTAATTGGTCTGAAGTCCTTGGGTTCACGAGCGGCAGTGTTTTTAGCGATAGGGATAATGGTAGCAATTTTCCATGAGCTGGGAAATACTGAGCTTGTAAAATGAAGACATTGTTAAGCACGTCAGAGTTAAGAGTACAAGGAGTGTTATTTTTGTCTGTTTTGACGAAAGATTAGTATGAAGTTTGGAGCTAAAAAAACGTATTTTAACTTGTCTAATTGCCAAGCAACCCAATTGAAATCCGTACGGTTTCGTTTCCACTTGGAATAAAGCTTATTTTTTTCTTTGATACAAGTTAGTACATGATTATTAAACCAAGGACATGATTTGATAACAATTTTAAAAATTTTAATAGGAACAAAGCGGTCATTGAAACTGGAAACAAGGTACGAGAATAAATTAAGCTTCTCGTCTACAGTGTGAAGAAGCCAACAACTATTCCAGTCAGCTTTAGCAACTTCATTAAATAAAGTAGAATAGTCAATTGAGTTATAGTCACGATAGGAAACATGTTCAGTATGAGTGACACGATTAAAACAGATATCTACACAGCAAAAAATTAAGTCGTGGTCAGACACAAATGATAATTGGTCATAAAATAAGGAAATAGAAGGATCAGAAATTAAAAACAGATCAAGTAAACTAGGCTCAGCTGTATTAGAGTAACGGATGAAAGAGAGAGTATTGACGAGTAAAATTATCATTCTGCAATAAATTAATATTAAAGTCACCACAAATGACATGGTTGTCATAGTCAATCAGTCTGTGATTAATGTCAAGAAAAAATGGTTCAAGGCTATTACCGCGATTAGGGTTATAAACACAGGATATTAGAAGCTTGGTACTATTGTCAAAAATTTATAATGTCCAAGGCTGCAGATGAGCAGACTCCAATGTTTGGGTCCGCGCTTTTTCAATAGTCTAACAGAGATAACGAAAGTGGAACTATGGGATCTTCTTACCTTCATCCGGAGAACCAAATGGTTTAATAAAGACATTACCTGGACTGCTGACGGAAACCGTGGTTAGAGACGTGCCTCCGCCAGGCAATTAAATGAGGGCAATCACAATGGACAATTAAGTCTCCGAGCGGAAGTGCGGGTATATATATATATGCGCACACGCCTTCCAAACCTAACCTAACAGAATGGTAATTTTTTGTGCTTATGAACGGTGCAGATTTTTCGTTCCACAAGAAATATACAAATTATCCGATTTTGTTCAGCACTAGAAAAGCGCAAGCAATTTTAAAGTTATTAAATAACTAAATAAATGCATTTTGTAATAAGTTACTTTTGAGATAAAAATCTGAAACTTTGTAAAGTTTTATACGTCAATAAGTAGAACTATTGAAACTATTGCAATTAAATGTAAAATTTGCGTGTGAAAATACGATTTTTCTTGAGTTTTAGATCCACCACGCGTTTTTATATTTTTTAGCAGCAAATGCGCACTTTGGCGGTATACAATTTATATTCATTCATGTTTATGTTTGTGCTGGCAGATACCCTACGCAATTGATAAAGGTACCCTACAATATGCCACCACCTTCTCACGATCAACTGTGAGTACTGGCATATGTGCAAGTATGCATCTAGAAATATCAAAGTCAAATGGCATTTAGGCAGTAGTAATAACCTTTTACAATTAAGGCATACAAAAATATATGTGGCTGCAGTTGTTATTGTTTAGCTTATAGTATAATATATGCAAATTTATGCTGTATGAAGTTGTGGGCTTTTATTTTCGTTTTTAATTTCAAAACAAATTTTTGCAATTAGCTGCAAAAATTTGCATCTGCCTTTTTTAGGCTCACATGTCATTAAGTTGTTCTATTTTAGTCAGTTTATTTTATTTTAAATTGACAGCTACAGATGACAGCTGAGGCTACTGTTTTGTTCTTAGCACTTTTGTGACTGTAACTTTAGAGCCCACACTTAAACGGTGAAGCATCCTCAATAAATTAAAACAAGCTTAAGTTATTTGTTTTTCAGATTCAGCTCAGATTTGACATACTCGTGTGTGCAAAGGTTTCTTTTTTAAATATCGATTTTCTTCACACAAACTGATTAATCTTGACAGTTGTGACTTATAAATGATTTGCTGCTGCATCAATCAGAATTTAGTTACAAAAGAAAAATAAAATATTTACAAAGAAATTAAAAATCTCCCAAGCCAGCATGAGTATGACAAGTAAAACAATCACCCAAAATTAACACAACTCTCCATACCTTTCCAACTTTCTTGCTTACTTACTTCAAACTTCCAGCTTCATTGCTTGCAAAATAACAATAGCAACGCAAAAGGTAAATGCACTCAAGACAAAGGCATGAAGAAAAATCTATTATGTAGTTTATAGCCAGGTAGGGTGCGGAAAGAAGGACGACAGGAAGGAAGCAAACGAAGCAATGAAGGAGGGTTACTAGTATTTGAAAAGAAATCATTAAATCGTTCAAGTTTAACCACGCCACATTAATGCGCAGGAGCACAACGCACAATAACGCAGCGCATTCAGGTAATGAACCCACTGTGCCACAGTGTATACCTTCGCTGTTACGAACGTTTTAAAACCCTCCCGGTGTTTCTTTTTTGTGTATTTATGCGTTTCTTGTTTTCTTTTCTTTTCACTGAGAAAGTTTTCTTTAGCTAGACACTCTGCTTCTCCCGTACCCTCCCTTTAATGTGCCAAAAGGAACCCTATGTCAGCGAGTCGCGTTTATGTGTGACTGTATGCTGTTGTTGCAACAATTGTCCTGTGCGTTATGATGTTTGCGCAGTCGCAGTTGAGTTCCCGCCAAAAGTTAGGGGGTTGCTATTCTAGCTGCCAGTCAGCCACAGCCTGCCTGCCTGCCTGCCTGCTTGTGTATCGAGTGAGTGCGAGTGCGTTGGAAGAGGGTGATTTGCAGTGATTTGCGTTTTTGTTGTTATTCCTTGTTATTGTTTTCGACGTTCGCGACCGTGGGAAGATTTTTTCCCAGACATCACCAAACGATGTACAACGGAATTTTTACAAATTTTGGACATCTGCGCATTTATTTGCTGTTGGTATTTGGGGTGTTAGTGGTAGTGGTATTTTTTCGTTTCTTTTTTTTCAATTCAAATCCTTTGTGCTTTTTGAAATATTCTTGTTATTATTAGTAAAGGAAGGTACTTATTATTATTACCAGGATTTGTATGTAGGTATTATTAAATAAAGTTTCAAGAATATATTTCATGTGTTTACGTAAAAAAAGTAATTAATTATTCAGCTTAATTAAGAAGGACTGGCTAAAAAAATTGATACTGACATTGCTAACTACTGAACACGATATCTGAAGTAGGGAAATAGTGCCGAATACATTATAAAATAATTAAAATAATCCGTATATTTATATACCTCGGTTGTACACACTATTTCTTGGTATCTGCACAAAATTTGAAGAACTAACTAAAATGTTATGTTGTGTATAAATGAAGTACCAGAAATAAATTTTGTTTCCACGTTGCTCTTTTTTCATTGATTTGGTCTTACGAAAAATTTGACGCAAACGAAATACAACTGATATATCTATTTTGAAAGTGTAGGAGTTTTATCCGTTGAATTCAGTATCATCGAAGAAGAATACCGATACGTCATAAATCACGTGTTATACCATACAGCTTAAAGTTCTATGGATAACTGTTATATGGAGCATTCTTAGTTCCATGTTAATAAAAACTTAGGAAAATTTTGTCTAATAATAGCATCATGAAGCGAAATATAATTTAGAGTAGATATCTTGTTCTCTTCTCTTTCCGATATGTCGTAAAATTAGTAGGGTCTGGGAAATGGGCAAATGGTCTGGCAAATGGGTAAAAGAGCAGATTTGCTCTAAACAGCAACAAAATTCATGTGATGTAAATTAGTGGGTACTACTTGTTAGCTCTTTTGCTACACACAAACACTTGAGTAGAAATACAACTCTGTGCCTGACGTTTGTTCATATTTCTTTCACTATTGAAAAAACGTTTATAAATTACACTGTGTGACAGTGAAAATATAAGGAGTGAGATCGAAAAAATCTTAACATATATAAAATTCAATAATTTTTAAACGGTTGAACTTAGAGTTTTGATTTTTTTTTTATTTAATTGATAATATTTTACAAATTACAGAAAAATATAACTTTTATAGTTCTAACCACTATTTATGAACTCGTGGACCTTTTTTGGTAAGCCTTCCATTAGAGATTTGATAGATGTTTCAGACACCTTTTTGGAACAGTTTGCCCATCTCTTTTTAAAATCTTCGATATGTTGAGACACCTTTTTTGTGCTCTTTAAGTTTCTTTTCACAAGAGCCCAATATCTCTCCACTGGTCTTTAGCTCCGGACAATTTGGAGGCTTGGCCTCTCTTGGTTCAAAAACTATGTTATTACTTTGGTACCACTCCAGAGCTCTCTTGCCGTAGTGACATGATGCCAAATCGGGCCAAAAATATGTGGACGCATTGTGCTCTCTTATGAAAGGAAGTAGTCTTTTTTTCAAACATTCTTTGATGTATATTTCGGTATTTATAGAGCCCGCTGTAACAAATGATTTGTTTCTTTTGCCGCAACTGCATATAGCTTGCCATACCAGGAATTTTTTAGGAAATTTTGTCTGCTTTTGGATTCTAAATTGTTCTTCGACATTTCATCGAGCATCAGCAACATACAAATTTTGACTCGGAAGCTGCGTAAAATCTGGCAGTACAAACGTTTCGTCGTCCATTATACAACATGAATGCCAAATTTTTGTATGAAATTCGATTTCAATTTCCGAGCCCTACTTTTGGCATCTAAATTTTTTGCAGCATTCCTGTCTGGAACTTTTTGGACTTAGTATGTTTTCAAACCTGCATTGGCTTTAACTTTTCGCACCAAATAGTCAGAGCACTGGGCTAACTGGGCAGCTTTTCTACCAGATGTGTTTGGAGATCTTTTCAATATGCTTTCTATTTTCTTGGCTTTTCCAATATCATGTGGTCCTTGTTTTCTTCCCGAACCAGGTTTCCCATAGATGATCAAATTCTCCTGAAACTGTTTAATAACATTGGAAACAGTTTGACGGCAGACCTTCAATTCTCTGGCCAATTCTTTGTGGGACCAATTTGAATTTTTTTGAAAATTTTTAATAATTTTAAGACGTACTTCTTTTTCTTCACTCATTTTGATCAAACTCACAATAAATCAACATGTTTATAATTAAAAATAACAACTGACATATTTTTCAAAGATAACTAGATCAAAGAAATTTTTAAATTTTATACCCAAAAAAAAAATTATTAGGTAAAACGTGTATTAAGATTTTTTCAATCTCACTCCTTACTTTCCTCGAGACATAGCTCAAATTGTAGGTATAGTCAAGCAGATAAAAACTGCATACTCAGAATTTTGAATTGACCCTCAAAATCTGGTCTTAGGAACGAAAAACACATTACACATTACACAGCAGGACACTTAGCTGCTTACAATGATATAAAAATTGGTAATATATCTTACGAAATACCAGAGTTAGAAGGCAAAATATAAAGAAAATTGAATTTTTTATATTTTTCCATTTTGAATGGCGTTTTAAACGACTATTTTGTTTCCCAGTGTATATATATAGGAATAAATAAATAAAATGCATTCAATTCTGTTTCCAACGAGTTATAAATTTTCAAAATCTATTGAGGTTTGACTGAGATATTCTACTTCAAGCACCATATACTGGGAAAAAATCCATATATATTGAAGCTGCTGGTTTGTATTTTTAAATAGTTGGAGTAATACTCGTATACAAATACTTACATTCTACGTATTGAAATTTGAATAGCTAATCAAAAACAAAAAATTAAAGAAGTCAGCCACACCTCAATGAATTTTGAAAATGTATAGCTCGTTTGAAACAGAATTGAATGCAGTTTATTTTCATATACTTTGATATATACACTGGTAAACAAAATAGGCGTTTAAAACGCCATTCAAAATGAAAAAAAATGTAAATTTTTGTTTCCATTTTCATTATGTTTTGCCCTTTACTTCGGTACTCTTTAAGATATATTAACAATTCATATATCCTTGTAAGCAACTAAATATCTTCTTTTCAATAGAATATAAAAACTTACTCCTGGAATAAATAAAAATAAAGTTACGGGCAAGTATTGCGTGCGATCCACCCGGAGCACTCGTTGTCCATAGGTTAGGTTAGGTTGGAGTGGTTGCCGAGAGACACACTTAGGTCTGAACGGCCCATTGTGATACCACATAGTTGGACCTACAGTTTAACGCCGATTGTGAACGGCGGAATGTCAATTTTTTTATTGGCTTGGTGGTTTTGCCATTACCAACGAAGGTGTGTACTTGTACACTTTAGCAAAGATGCTACTTATTCTTTTGCTAGTCTACCATTCAGTTCATCTGCCAGACCAGTATCTATTGTATACAGAATGGATGAAAAAGTGAGGTAAAATATTATACTAATATCTGCAACAATAGGACTATTATTTATAATTAAATAACCTGGTTCTACACATAGAGAATAAACTTTTTTGACTAAGTTAACTTGGATAGATTTTTTATATGAAGCTGTAAAACTTGAGTAAAAATACCAAAATTTATTGACCATTTGTCATGCCTAAGTTAGATCAAATGCACAAAAAAATTTAGGCAATTTTTCTAAGTAAAACGAATCCTTTGCTAGTTTTTTGGTTTCGTGTTAATTTGTATGCCACACATTACATATTATTATAATATTATGAAAAATATGAATATGTTCATTTAGCAAAAAGCTGATGTAAAATAACACAGTACTAAGGCAATTTACCGTTCTGTATAAAAATTTTGCAAATCGCTTTAAATAAAAAAATAGTTAAGTTAACTTCATAAACTTTTCAACAATTTGCCTAGTTCAATTGAATGAAATTTCGTTTTTTTTGGCAAGCTATCAAAAAACTTGTGTGGATTAATTTTACCCCAGTTTTAGGCAATTTATCCTCGACTTCACTTCAATTTTACATACGTTTTACTCTGTGGAACAAACTCGGTTCTATCACATCAAGATTTCAAGTTATTCTAATCTGAAATTGCAAAACTGCAGTTTTTGTTAATTTGTGACCAGCTTCAAATAACATTAGTTTAAAAAATGGATTCAGCATCAGAAGCAGCATGGGAAATGACTACTTTGACTACTTCTCAGCAAGAATTGTATCAATATAATGCAAATAAACATTAGATGCATATGCCCACTATAATATTATGCCGAGTGTTTTATATTTCTATTCAAGATATCATTCACGGTATGGCGCTTGTAATAAGTATGTAAGTACCCACAATGAGTTAAATAAAATCATATGAATTTGTAATAATTTCAAATGGGTGTTTGTTTACTCATTTGGAAATAAATAGCCTTGAAAAGTTTTCCAATGTTTCTTGAAGATTGTTTTTTTTTTCTTTAATGCAATGAAAACAACTAATCAAATTGTATTATTTATGCAAATAAAGATAGAATTGAAAACAAATAAAGAATATCGCCAACGATAAATTAAGTAAATAAATTATATTCCCAAATATATAATGGATACTGAAAGTGTTAAATAGTTATATGTAATAGCAGCAATAACAACAAAAACGACGAATCAAAACATTCAACAGTTGAATCTACATACATACATACATACGTTGATATTTTGTTATTATTATTATTGTTATGTTGAAGACTCATGAGAGCTGTGAATTGGTTGCCACCTCCACTCTCGATATGAAATACATTCAAAAGCAAAAACCACAACAACAAAAACGAAATGAAATAAAGAAACCCGCATGCCTACACCATTTTTCAATTCAATATTGTTGTTGTTGTCTTCGTCTTAACACCAACACCAATAACAACAACAACAACAACAATATCAAATAACAAATTGAAAATTTTTGTACGAATCGCGTATTCGCGTTTTTTCGTTTCGTTCATTTTTCCCTGCCCACAATTCACCAATACCAATAACATAACAGAAAAAGAAAGAAAAAAACTAGAAAAAAAAAGAAAACGAGAGAGAGAACCAAACCACACAAACAACAACATTGCTGCGGGTATGAATATTTGTTTGTGTGAATAAATGCAAGTGTGTGTGTGTGTTTGTGTTTAGGCCAGTTGTGAGCGAAGGCGCTATGCGCATTTCATTCACTTCTCATACATATATACGGCATGCGTTTTGATTTGTTTTATTTTTGTTTTTGTAAACATTCCAATACATTCACATAAGCACACACACACACACATACATGTTGTTTTTAGCGCTGGAGTGAATGAAACCAAGTGAGATAAATACCGGTCACCGAGATATGTGCTCACAGCAACAAGAGAGTGTGCGACTACCATCTCGCTCTCTTTTATGTAGGAGTATGTGTATATTGCTTCTTGTTCGTCGTGGTTGCTTCGCTTATCCGTTAGTTCTCTCTGTAAAAGCAGCAATATTTTTATCCAGATAATTTATCTGCGAAATATGAATGCGGTATGCAGTGATATTTTTGTATGTAGTATGTAGTTTCTTTGGGATTTTTCGTGTTGTGATTACAGGAAACTTCGATTGATAATGCATTTTTTCTCTATCTTCTGAAGTATTTAATTAATTATTTTATTAACATCAAGTTGGAACATAAAGTTATACAACTTATGTGTATGTTTGCCAATTGTCAGGCTTTAACTTATTTAAAAAAAAAAAATTTTAAAGCTCATTTTGTTCATATGCAATTTATGCATATTATTTGTCACAGTCAAAGAAAGAGAATTTAGAAAAAAATTCTTGGAATTGAATATTAAAAAGTACACAATATCAAGAAATACAGAAAAAAATTAAGCATTTACTACAAAAAACTTCGCTTTGAAGAAGATTTTTACTTATAAGCCACAAAAACACCAAATTTGAAAAATTTTAAGGTAACAAACCACCAATATCTTAATAAAGTATTGCATTCATTTATATAACTTAGACTTTTGAGATAAAATTCAGACCATTTAAATATAAAATTCTTTTTCTTAAAAAATTAACAGTGTTTTTGTGAGTGACTCAATTGATAATCTTTTGCTTCTTTTTCTTTTATGGCACATCAGCTATTTGAGTGTATGTTTTACATGAACACTCTATAATTATAAAATACTATTTTAAAGATTTTTTTTTTTTAATGCAGATCTCCAAAATTTTCTTTGAAGTTTTTTATAATTTTCTATAGTTTTTTATTTAAGTTTATTCGAACTATTTCGAAATTTATTTAGAAATTTAAAAGGAAGTCCTTAGAACGTTATCATCTATTCCCCCTTTGGATCCGCTTGCTGCACACTCACTCATGTATGCATATTTAAAACTTATCCTCGTATTATTTATTTTAAAAAATTTGATACAAATTATAACAAATTTCACACAATAAATAATTTTTTATTAATTATAATCATTCAACTACATAAATAAATAGATTCATGTGCAAATTAATACTATAATGCAAATAGGTAATAAAAGTAGGCGGTGCATGTGAAAATACAAAAGCAATAAAAACATACAGCAAGCAGACTACTTGAGTCAAACGCGCTCATTGGCATTGGCTTACAATTAGAAAAGAAAACCCACGCAACAAAAACAAAAAAGGAAAAAAGCAGCAACAACAAACTTCAAGCAGATGCAGATATAGAAAATGAAATAACAACAAAAATATAGAGTAGTAGTATACTACTTTAAATAAAAAAAAAAAAAAAAAGAACATAAATATGCATGAGACTCAAAGCAGCAGAAACAACAACAGCAGAAGTAAATGAAGCAAACAACGATAACAGCAACAACAACATCAACAAATTGCATTTTGACAAAATTCCGCTACAGTTGGCGAGCGAATTTTTGCACGTGGTGTTTACACACATACACACCAACATCAACAGCAACAACAGCAGAAGCAGCGCAAACAGCCGTAGTAACAACAACAACAATCACTTTAACTAAAGCCATCAAGCAGCTTGAACATATAAAATTTTATCCGGTTTTGTATCTATGTGCGACGTTTAACACAAATCCATACACATATGCGGTCTTCTGAGCGCACAAATTGCAAATGAAAAGTCTCTTGTGCTCTTTCTTTCTTTAGCGCTCTCTCCTCATATAGAGTACTGTATATATATTTGTTTTGCGTGTATGTATGTGTATATATGTGTGCTTTGTTGTAGTATTTTTGTGCTTATGTGTAGGCTTATTCTATTTAGAAAGGCCGCACGGAGCGCCAGTGTCTTACAGGGCAGTGTCGGTTCAACGTCAGAACCGTACGCGTCGTCATAATAATAATTTCGAGAAAAATAATATTGCCGCCGTTTTTTAATTTTGTGTTTTATATATATGTGTGTGTGTGTGTGCGTATATTTTCCATTGTCAATTTTCGGTTTGTACACGCAGCATTTTCTTCCATTCACGAAATTTTACAAATTCGCACGTAGTGGAGTTTTCTTCCCTGCTTTCAAAAAGGATATAAAACTTTTGTCGTCATCGTCAGTTAACTCTTCTCCGTCTTCATTGCATTGCGTGTTGGTTGTTTTGCGTGTTGGTTGTTTGTGTAGGCCAACAACAAAAACAACAACAGAGCAGAAGTGTTGTGTGTGTGCGTGTTATTGAATGTTGCTGGTGGTGGTTGCTGACTGCATTCGAGTATTGCATAGAATAACACTCACGCCGACTAATACGTCGTCGATAATTCTACGACGTCAACTTTAACTGAGACTGCAACTTCACTTCAACAACGACGACGACGGCGACGTCAACGACAACCGACGACAACGACGACAATGCATAAGCAGCAGAGGAAATTGGAAAATCTTTTCGTAACATTGCGTTGCTGTGAAAAATTGCTCATACATTGTTATTTGTTATTTGCACGTTGACGGTGTCGGTGTCGCGTGCATGCAACGGGCGCTTAGAAAAACAACAACAACAATAATAATAATAACAAATCGAACGTCATCACAAATGTGAACAGGCAAAAAACGCGTCTATTTTTATTATTTATTAATAAATATTACATATAAAAAAATTGCATAAATAATTTTAAAAGTTTTATGACAAAGAGTTTCGAATGATAGCAAAATAAAAGTATCTGTGAGATACAAATGTGTTAAAAAAGATTATAAACAAATGCTAATTTCCATATTAATTAAAACTTTATAATTTGATTTTTATTTCAAAAAATAAAATTGAATAAATTAACAAAATTCTACAGCGAAACACACGCGCATCGAAAATTCTAACCATTTATTTCTTATTGGTTTTTGTATTAGTAACAAATAAATATATTAAAAATATACAACTAAACATATTTTTTCTCATCTCTAACGCTTAACAAAACTCAACAATCAACGCAACTTTTCTACTTTCTTCTTCAATCTTAAAACAAACGCCTTCGCTTCAATAATATTGCAAATTAAAATTAAAACAAATTGAAAAACACAATTAGAAATTTTATAAAATCTACGCTCAATGCTTTACTTTAATATTTATTAAAGCAATGCTACTTTTTTACTTACGAAAAATATAGTAATAAAAATAAAACTACGCAACTAAAACGTACCTTTTTACAAAAACAAAATACTAAAGCAAATAAAGAGTTACTTTAAACACAAAAAAAAATCAATAAATCTTTAGCAATACTAATAATGTTTTTATTAAAGAAATTACAAACACAAAAAAAGTATAAAACAAATACTTAAAAAAATCAATAAAAAACCAAATTTTTCTACTCTTGCCAATTTTAAGCAAAACTTTTACTGCAAAAAAAAGAAATTTTACTTTTCTTCAATAAAAATAAATAAATAAAAAGTGCATAAGCAGCAATTAAAGTGTCTTAGAAATAAATAAATAATAAAATAAAAGAAATCAAAAAACTTATATTTGAAGAAAAAGACAAAACAAAAGAAAAGAAAAAAAAAAAACAAACGCGCCCAATTTTTCAAATAAAAATAAAAGCTTGCCAATTTTTTAACTCAAAACTAACATTAGTAAGAAAATATTCCTTTTTTTCAAACTAACTATTACAAATACAATATAAATTTTAATATTAATTAAAATAAGTAATGAAAAGTGTATCACTTTATTAACATAACAACGAGAACCACAATAAAACAACGCATAAAATGTGTGATATTTTTGATATTAGCAATTAACTTAAAATTTGAAATTAAATAATAATAATAATATTAAAATCAAAGTCTAATAAATAATTTTAATACTAATTCTACAACAGCCAAAAATTGTGAAAAAAAAAAAATATTTTAAAAACAAAATCGGTGCTAAATTACTTATTCCCAATTACTCAACTACAAACTATTACTAGTTTTCTTCAACCTTTAATCTTAAAAATTTTGGATTATTTCACACTGTACACACCCACAAATTCTCAACTTAAACGGTACGTAAAAGAAAATTTATATTTAATCATTATTTTTAAACTTCAGTTTTATATTATAAGTAACTACATATTTTTACGCAAGAGCAAACGCTTTTACCGACGCTGAATTTAGCATTTAATTGTTTAGCGCTATTGCAACTTTAGTTTTGGATAGAATTTACAAGTGTATTTGTACAGCTAGAACAGCTAAGTCAGCACATATAGTAAATGAGTAACCTGTTGTACGACATCAAAATAAACTAATTTTATTCAAGTAGAGTTCAGGAAGTCAAGAAAGTTTCCTTTCAGAATTTCTCATAACTTTCCTAATATAATGTTGAAAAATAATAAAGTTTTTTCTTAAATATGTACTTAGTATATCTATTGCGACTAAGGAGAGAGAGAAGGCGATTCTCCGTTGGGGAATGTTGGATGTAAAAATAAACTATACTTTAACTAAACTACACTTTTAAGCCTCTCATTCCTTATGGCATTAGTTAGTTAAAGTATAGTTTATGTTTGACTATGATTATACGTCACTGAGTCCTCCAATTCGTTGTTTATTCTTATTAAACAGAAAGGCCTTGCTTCTCATACCAGTTTTTAACTCGTTACCTTTTATTCGATCGAACAATGTTCTTCATCAATTCTTGCAAACTTAAAACTCTCAGAAGAAATATTCAGAGTTTTTTTTATACGATATGGGAACGGTGGCCATCATCCTTTTTTGTCTTTGAGTCCCCTGTAGACAGTATATTGCCTGTTTTTCAAAGTTTTTAAGATATTATTTTTTATTATGAAGGCCAAAATTAAATTTTTGTTTTTGTATTTATCTATTTTGAAAATTTATTTTGTTTGTTTTAAACTTACTTTTGTCAAAACTTTATTGAATTGACTATTTAAGGGACTATTTTCCAATTTGGTTTCTTAACATTTTTCGATATATACTTAACATTTTGACATATACATTTCTAAAAAAGTTCGAATAGTTTAGATTATATTGCGTGGTACATATTCTTAGCACTAAACACACTGTCGAAAAATGAAAAGAACTAACCTTTTAAGACAGATTACCTCTTTAAAACTTCACTCTTTTCCTTTCCGGAAAAAATGCTCTCTATAAAATTGGGTAATCCCGTCAGACTGATTTTATCATTACAGTGCTAATTGAAAAGCTCGTACCGATTTTCCGCCAAAGGTCAAGCCAAATTTAATTTTACTTTTAGTTAAATTATGCGGTAATTCCTTTGTTCATGATCATTACTTGAATGCTAGTGTAATGTTAATTAGTTAATTAAATATTTTAATTATCTTTACGATTAACCTTTTCATTTCATTTAAAAATAATTCACTTATATTTGGCGTTACTAAAAATTACTATCGATGGTTAAGCTCAGAGAAGTGTTTAATGCCAAATATGCAAATTTACAGAAACGCAAATTTTATATGGCGAATCCCAACTTTTAATCACTTAACACCGATTTCAACTATAAATATAAAGCTATTATTTGTAAGCCAATTACAACAACTGGATAATAGGCAGGTAATATGTTGAATGCTTGGAAAATTCAGCTAACTCATTTTCACCCAAAAGTGCACTAAACTCATCTGTGGTGGTTAGCCATCGCCATATACTTTGGTAATTTGCTGTTGTTTTGTTGTATTGATTTTGCACTGGCTTTCAAACAATTATATCAGTGGTCAAAATTTGTCCTCTGGTGTTTTTATTGATGATTGGAAAATCACTGCTATCTCTCCTATTTTTAAAAATGGTAATAAAAATGATATCTCTAACTATAGGCCTATTTCTAAGTTAACTACAGTCTCTAAACTCTTTGAAAGCATTGTAAAAAATAAGGTTTATTTTGCGGTTAAAAACATAATATGCTCAAATCAACATGGTTTTGTCTCGTGTCGTTCAACAATTACTAATCTTTCAGTTTTTACCGAAGACAGTATTGTTGCGTTTCAAAATGGTTTCCAAATTGATTCCATTTACACCGATTTTTCTAAAGCGTTTGACAAGGTCTCTCATAATTTATTGATTTTCAAATTGGCAAATTTGGGTTTCCGCTCTGTCTTTTTGAAGTGGATTAGAAGTTACTTGACAAATAGGCTTTCGTTTGTTGTTATCGACAATGTTGAATCAATTCCCTTTAGGGCCACCTCTGGTGTTCCTCAAGGTAGTATGTTAGGTCCATTACTGTTCGTCGTATTTATTAATGATATTAGTAACTGTTTTTCTAATTCAAAATTTTTATTGTATGCAGATGATTTGAAGCTTTATTCAGTAATAAAAAATCACTCTGACGCCTTAACATTGCAATCTGATTTCGACAAAGTTCTGGATTGGTGTTGCATAAATCGTTTATTGTTAAATACAAATAAGTGTTTCCACATGACGTCAACTAAATTCAATAGTAGTATTCCTACTTCATATCATATTGGTCATTCTAACCTAAAATCTGTATGTGAAATAAAGGATTTGGGAGTTGTCTTTGACAAGAAGCTTTCTTTTGTTTCTCACTTGAACTATATAATACCGAAAGCTTACTCTTTACTTGCTTTCATTCGTCGCAATAGTTCCGATTTCTTGAACCCATACACACTTAAAGTATTGTATACCTCCTTCGTGAGATCAATCCTTGAGTATGCGGCTTTCATTTGGAGGTCGCATTATCAATACCATATCAACCGTCTTGAACGGATTCAAAAAATGTTCCTACGTTACGCTTTGCGTTTTTTGCCCTTTGTAGATCCTACTCCATCATATGTAGCCCGCTGTAAACTGATTAATTTAAGATCTTTACAGAGTCGTAGATCTATTCTGTCCTTATTGTTTGTATATGATATTATTAGTGGGTCTGTGAATTGTCCAGCTCTCTTAGAGTTGATCCAATTTAACGTACCTACGAGAAATCTTCGCCACTGTGTTTTATTTTATTCTGGGGTTTGTAAGACAAATTATGTTTTCTTTGCTCCTATCCATAGAGCTTTAATAGAATTTAATTCTGTCTCAAATTCTTTAGCGTTAGATTTCACTGTTTCTAAATCAGCATTTAAAAATATGCTTAATTCTTTTTATTCGTAAATTTAGTTTATTTTTAAGTTACACTGAAGTACTACAATTTGTATAGTCTGTAAGGAATTTCTGTTCACAAATAAATAAATAAATAAAAAAAGGAATTACAGTTTAAATTTATTTTCTTTTCAGCCGAGTTTGATAGTTTTGAAGTATTATTATAGGAACTATAGCACTGTTTCAAAAAAACTCTATGCTCAAATCAAAGGCCATGCTTGAAATAATATATAATTCAAAACACTAAAAAATTGCACCAGTATATTATTCATAATCTAAAATATAAGAAAAAATATTTTCAATCTTAATCGAGTTAAGTTGTTTTTCCTTTTTACCACAGATACGAGTATGTATACGGACTTTCGTCAGGTAGGAGTTGAACGCATTATACACTGGTCTTCGATGTACGGTGAATAGAAATTCGACCACAGAAATTTCATATTACGTTCAAGTTATTTCAACTTAATGGAGAAAGATTTAGATATTTATTACTTATTGTAGATTGTTGCTTCTAATCTCTAAGCAAAATTTTTCGTTCGGCTCATAATTGTTTTATAGAAAAAATTATGTTTGGTTACTTCCCTCGAAACTTTCAAGAATATCTTAAATTATAGGTTCATATTTTAGCTGTAAGCTTTAGTTAGGAATTTCAACTCTTATGACCTTGAAGAAAATTCTGTTAGTAGTGCTGCGTTTTTACATTACGGACTCACCAAATAAATAACAAAAGTGCAAGTATTTTTCAAATATTAATAGCTCATAAAGGATATTGAAAGACTAACAACTATCACTAAGATCACTGATGAGGAATTGTGGCGAATTCCGAAACGACCGTCTGATTTGTCTGACTCTATATACACTGTTGTTGTTTTGACTACATTTGTTCATTAAGCCTGGTTATATATTACTTCCAAAGTGCACTAAGTTGATTGGAAAAAACATACAAAAAAAAAATTTTATTTCACATCATTTCAATTAATTTCAAGTCATTTCATAAGTCGGGAAATCTGTTCTTCAAAACATTTTTCAAAATCATATACTTAATGTGATAACATCTTTACTGGGGGGTATTTCAAAAATTTCTAGAACACACTTTCCATATTATTCCTTCCATGTATACGTTCACACTTTTCGTTTTCTTCTTTGCAAACAATTTAATTTTCTAACTTACTTTAAGCCCAAAAGTATGCAACACATAATTTCTGTATCAAAAATGGTTGAGGAGTATTTGTGTATTATTGAAAAAACCGTGCATACTGTTACTGTTATTACACCATGTGACGAGTGCAGAAGAAACTCACTTAAGTTTTTTTTTCACTTTTTAGACTTCATACCTTGAAATGCTTTTAAAAACTTTTAAGGAAATATTGGCCAAAACAAGCACTTGCTTTGTTTTGACCATCATTCAAAATCACAGTTAATTCTCTATTATTCGTGACACAGTAGTGACATTCAAACTCAGTTCAAAACCTAAAATTTTAATTTTCACCAGGGCGATCAAAATTTTCGTGTGACCTTCACGAGGGTCGCCTTCCCCAGAAAAATGTCCGGCCTGAAATCTTTGAAGCCCCTTGGAAATAGACACAAGGGGTGGCACATTTACACTTGACTTTACATTTAATGAAAACTATGTAAACCAGCAAGTCTTGTGAATTCAGAGCACAGATCTGAGTCCTAGACGCCAACTTTTGATTGGGATAGTCACGCAAAAGGCGAAAAAAATTTACGATAGATTCACTCAAGTGGTCATAAAACAAAAACTAGAATTAATGGAAAAATAAATTAAAAATTTCTTACAAAAGTCCGTTTTCCAACTTTGTTGCTACTTTGCTATGCAGGTATTTCTTTTGATATCACAGAAACTATGTGGAAATAAAGTTTCCAGGTCGAACTTCTAGGAATTTTAAAATCTGATACTGAAGGTTTGAAGTAAGCAAACTTATTTGTTTTGAAGTTTTAAAGAGGTTTCGAACTAAGCAAATAGTAAATTTATTTTCTTAAGAATTTCCAAGGGGTTATCTTTTTCCTGCAGAAGATTTTAATAATAATGCCAATTTGATTCAAGAAGGGAATTAATTGGGCCATAAAATTATTTAAACCAATATTTAGCGAATCTTACTACCTCAAGTTACACTAGGTACTCTTATTATGTGCATAGATTTTTTTTTTATTTTTTTATTTATTCATTCATTTGTAATACAAAAGCCCAATAGGCTAAAAAATATATTACATAGCAAGTATGTGCGAAACTTAAATTAAAATATGAAAATTTAAATTAAACGAAATTAACTGAGTTACTTTAATTAGTTAAAACCCATTCCAAAACTATTCAATATTGCCCATCATCAAAAATATTTAAAGCAGATAATCTATGTCAAGTGATTAAGAAAAGTAAAATGAGATTCCTTCGAATTATATATCGCACGAGTAGTTAGTGGCTTTAAAATCAGAATGCTTGGAAGAAAATTTATGATCAAAATAAGGTAAATCGTTAACCACAAAAAATAGTTAGTAAAAACAATGGCAAAATGAGGTTAGGGCTAAATTCGTTCCTGAAAACTTTTCCTGGGTGAGATATTTTGATTTGATTTTTGGTTACGGTTTATTATAAGCTGTCTGTCATTAAATAAACTAATTAATATGAATATTGATATATCTATTATTTAAAAAAAAATAATAATTACACTGCACAACGGAATTTACCAAAAAAAAAAAAAAGCTCAAGAGTTTTGAAAGTTGATCTTATATAATTCGAGTACGCTGAACATGATGGCGTTTTTAGTTTTTCTGTATAAGGTCTTTCTTTTTTTTTATAACGGTTTAAAAAAACCATATATGTATAGAAACACTGCACTATGGGATTGACCAAAAAGCAAAGCTCAAGAGTCTTGATAGTTGACCTCATATAATTCAAATATGCGCTGAACATAATGGCGTTTTCAGTTTTTCTCTGTCTCGTCTAATTATAAATTATAACGGGTTGAAAAAAATGGACGTTTCTTTTTTAACCCATTTTAAAAAAATTAGACAATATAGAGAAAAACTGAACGCCATCATGTTCAGCATACTCGAAATATATAAGATTAACTTTCAAAACTTTTGAGTTTTTTTTTTTATCAATTCCATTGTGCATTGATTTTATACATATATGATTTCTTTTTAAACCATTATAAAAAAGAAATTAGACGTTACAGAGAAAAACTAAAAACGTCATCTTGTTCAGCGTTTTCAAGTTATATAAGATCCACTTTCAAAAGTCTTGAGCTTTTATGGCCGTTGTACAGTGTTATTATTAAGAAAAAATATATGCAGATTTATTATTTTCTATTTGCAAAACTATATTTAGAACCGCTCCCATCAGTATTACTGAACGTTGAATGAAAAATTAATATAGTTATGAGTTAGATTAACCTTAGACAACTTCAAATGGAAATAGTAAACAAATTTCTTTTCACATTTTTCTACTACACTCCTCGCCACATTGCTGCATTCTAAAATATTCTAAATATTTTAAAAACAAAAAATGTTAAAGTTCATTTTAAGCACTTGACTCTGAGTAGTAAACAACAGAATGCCAAAAAAAAAAAATAAACAATTAAAACTAAAATATCTCAACTTCAAATCAACAAAAATATTTACAAGATTAATTCCTGTACCTAAATACATCCAAAAAATTAAAAGTATAAAAAAAATTCGAACCGATGCGATGTGAAACGATTGCGATGAGGGGCCAATGCTATTTTGCTTTAATTTGTTAAAATGCAATCAACTAACTGCGCGAGCAACGTAATAACAGCAACAACAAAAACAAAAACAGAAATTCAGAAATTAGAAATAGAAAATTTGCAATTCACCAATAGAAATTGGTTCTAAGTGCGACAGATATTTTGTTCGTACTTCATATACATATGTATGATACATATGGATGTACAAATATATAAAAATATACATATATATTTATTTTGTTGTTATGATTATTATTGTGCTGTTGTTGTTTCAGACGTTTTTTATTTTTATTATTTTTTTTCTTTAATTTTATTGTGCGTCAATTTGTGTGGTTTGGTTGGTGTCACTGCGGTGATTGACGTCAAACTTGACAATCAGTTCACAGAGGAAACATACGATCGATCGTTTTTGTTGGTTATCCACCGAACGCCGTACACCACCGTTTCACCAACGAGACAAAAACCAATTGTTTGTCTTGATTTACATATGTATACATATACTATAAATGTGTAGAATGAATACATGCATATGTATGTATAAATATATAATTGCTTTCATATACTGATATGCTGTTATGATGCTTGTTGTAGGAGTTGAGTTGTCGTTGTCGTTGTCAATGGCGATGTCGATGTCGATTTTTTTTCGCAAATGAAAAAATCAAATAAAAAAATTATTATTATTGAAAATGAATGGCGAATTATGAGTAAATTGAAATAAATTGTTGATAATTTTTCAATGATGATGTTTATTGATTTATAAGCGCGCAATCAACGTTGCTGTCATTCATTCCTTCGCCCCTTATCTCTACCAGCAGCAGTTTTTGCCAATAGCAGAAGCAGTAACAGCAGCAGCATTGCTACCAATGCATACACCGACGCCGCCAGCGCAGGCAAGCAAGGCAGGGCAAAGCATTCGTGCAATGGCATTTTAAAAAGTGTTACTGATATCAATACATATAAGCGCTTATACAAACATACCTCCATATATTTTTAGCTGATAACAAGCAGTTTTTTTTCTGAAGTGAAATATTGCTTATTCATTAAAAATAATTTTTATGCTATATAGAATTTCTTCAGAACAACAACAACAACCGAAAAACGTTTGTTGGCGCTTCTAAATACACGTTTTTTTTTATAGGTAATTAGATATTTATTTTATTTTTTTTATTAAAATATTTTGTGCTATTGCTTCTTCTTCTTTGTATGATTTTGTAATTTTGCTAACAATTTTTTATAATTATTTTGTATTATTATTTTGCAAATTCTTTTTGGTTTTTGTTTTGTTTGCATTTACAAATTACTAAAATAAATAAAAAAAAATTGCCGCCGTAGCGTAAATACTTGAAATATTAAACGAGCATTAGGTTACCGCAATATTGCAATATCACTTCTCGTATCTATAATATTTATTAAATAATTTTTTTTTTTCAAACATTTTAAATATTTAATGTGAATTATAGATTTTAAAGATTTTGGTTTGATTTACATATAACCGGCACGACATGATACTGCTGGAATAGCAATGAAACTGTTCCACAAGACATTATCAAAATCAACATCAATGTCAGGTTAATATTTCGGTTATGTTATACCTAACTGGATCAATATATTCGAATAAAGGACATTTCTATTAAAAATAATTTTCTATTGTAAAAATTCTTGTCGTCCTGAGGCGTTCAATATTCCCAGCTATGAGTGTTTGGCTATCGTGGGGATTGAGGATGATTATGTCGTGTCGTTTCATACCGATTAAGAGTGAATCATCGCGATTATTTCTTTATTTTGATATTTCTGATGCTGCTCTTCTGATTGTCCTGGGCTGACCAGTAATGTCAGCAATGAGTGCTTTACTGGTATGGTCGTTGATGCCGTTTCTGTAGTATCATGCCCAGTTGTTAATGCACAGATTTGACCATTGCCATTTGGAGTCGATTAAATATAATTAGCCTCAACCGCACATAAGTTTAACAGTTAGAATAATTAGAAATTCTTAGAGTTACTTTATAAAATTGAGGGGAGTCGGTTGGAAAAAGTCAAAACAGTGTATCTCAAGTTATGCTGGAGAAAAGTGAAATAGAATCCAAACTGTTCTAAGTTCTTAATTTGCATCCATCGTTCATTTTGTAAATCGAATCAGTCGCAGGTGATTTGATATAATGTAAAGCGGCAACTAAAATTGAGCTGAGGAAAAGTAAATCAGCGGCTAGAGAATGAGAAGTCGATTTTGGTAAATTCGGAGTCGTGCGTTGATTTTAGTTTTCGAGATATTTTTGATGAACCATTATTTGAACTTTACAAATCGGAGAATCGGAAAAAATCAGTATTTTAATCAATGTCGCAGAATTTTTTTAATTTTATCCCCCTGCGTATTTTCTTTGAATTATGTACTTTTCAAAATCCTTTTTTTTTAAATAAAAACATTTTTTTTACTTGTTTACTTTATTTCGACCAACTATCAAACATGAAGCAATAATAAAAACAAAAATGAATCAATTTGTTAGCAACTACGGTTGTATGTTAAATAATATTTCGATTCAACCGAGAAAGGATATATAAAGGAAAATCTATGCTAGGGAGTCGAGTTGTCATTTCAGTACTATACTCATTTGGAATCACCTCCAAACTAGTGTAAAACTGTTTGAGCAAACTCAATCAACTGGGAAAAGATAATAAAGTTGCTCTTTAATGGGTCTTTGAAAACGTTGCAATAGAAATGAGTTTACTAATAAAAATCAGAACTTTATTGTAGATTATGGGACAGCATAATCATATTTGAGTTGTAAATAAGTAAGGTGCAAAAACTGTTTGCTAATATTCTGGGCCCGACGCCAAGTCGCTGCTTCTTCTTTTGTATGGCACCCCATGGAGGACCTAGATCGAGCTTTTGTTTGTAAATGATTAGTCAACACACAGGGAAATTGCCCCTATAAATGCAGAGCATTGTGTTAATTTGGAAAGGAAGATAGGTTCATGAGAGGAGGAAAGAGGGCATTTATTCATGGTATACCACTTAAATTTGTACACGAATAGAATCCGAACGGGGAAGTGAAACGTTTTTCTTAATCAAGTTTTACTTTGCCATTGTCCGCTAGCTTTCTTTCTTTTATGATTTTTGATGCCGAGCGTCAAACTCGGCCACCCTACGTGAAAGAAGCTTATCTTAGGATATTAAGAAGCACTGACTTTTACATACATATTTGCTGCTATGACCAAAATAATCGCATTAGAAAAGTGTTGCACTAAAATAATGATTCTAATATTCTGTAGAGATATGCAGAAGTTTAGTTCACTAGATTAGATTAGATTAATACGGAGGTGGGCAATAATTTCCCAGATCACTGCCTATTGTTATATACCTCAAAGATTTATTGTGTTTATAGTTCTCCTATGAGTTTATTTCCTTTGAGAAAATTTAATATCTCTTTAGGAGAACAATCCGCAATGTCTTGCGGTTGTAGGATGGAGTTTCCCAAGTAACGAAGTCGGGTCCTCATTAGACCTTCACAGTGGCATAAAATATGTTCTGCTGTTTCTTCCTCCTCGTTACATATTCGGCACGTATCGTCTTGTGCTAGACCCAAGTTCGATAGGTGTTTTTTGACCCTACAATGCCCTGTTTAGAACCTTGTGGCAATTCGGATTTGGTTCCTGCCTAAATTAAGCAGTTGTTTAGTTCTGCGTTGACAGATCTTTGGCATGAATGATTTAGCTTGTCTGTTACCGGGGGTTTCCCTCCAGTATTGTAGCGAGTTACTGTCCAGCCAATTTTTTAAACTGATTTTAACGGAACTCCATGGTAGACCGCAGAATGGTCGTGGTCCAGTGAATTCACTGGATGATCCTTTCCTTGCAAGTTCGTCCGCCATTTCATTGCCTACATGTCCTCTATGCCCTGGCACCCAAAATTTAAATAATAGAAACACGAATTACTTACCCAAAATAATAACTGTGTTTTATTCGCCAGTCAGTTTAACATGCGTGAATGTAACGACCAAGTTGTTAAGTCTCTTTTTCGTTAAAATGTTATTCACCGCCAGACATTTCAAATACTTTCCTTTTCTATTTTTTGTCAAAATGTCATGCTTCTTGTTTCGCTATTAGTAGTTCACAATAAAATTTGATGTAGTTAAGTATACATAACAGCTATAGTTATACGTGTTATCTCTGCCGCTTTGTTGTCGTTTTTCCATGCAATTATCGCTGCTAGTTATACATAACTAGAAGAAAGTGGCGAATAAAACGCAGCTAATATATTTGTATTTAAATATCAAGCCCTGCTTTTTTTGACGAGTAAAATCAAAGAAAAATGGCAACAAGTATATAACTAGAACTGATAGTTCTTTTTAATAATATTTACTATTCAGTGAAAATAACTGTCTTGTAATTCTCATTTACTTAAAAAGATTTTCACTTATGTAGATTGTTGAAATGAGGGAACTATCACTCCGAAACGATCCTCTGATCTGCTAGTTCCATGAATTTTTTGACATTCTTCTGGCATCATTGTTCATTCAAAGCCTTTTAATTTTAAATAATAAATCAGAAATGTGAACTGCCAAATTTGGAAGAAATTTGCAAAATTTTTTTCCAAATTAAAAATATTAAAATTATTTATTTTCAAATTATTATTTCTTAAAACGAACTTAAAAACTATTCCAATGAGAACAAAACAGAATCAAAGAAGTCTCATTCATTCCTTAAAAAATAACCCGTAATTGCAACTCCAGCAAAATAATTTAACCCATATTGGTAAATCAGATGAGAATCTCCGTTCAGGGAATTATGGTGTAAATTATGTATTAATATGAAAAAAAAGTTAAATGAAAAAAAATTGCAAACAAAAATATTTGTTTCTAGTATAACAAACTGTTTTCTACAAACCATGATATATCATACATATGTATGAATGTATATGTGCATGCTAGAATATATTAGCAATAATCGCTCACGTGATTAGCTTTGTGCGCAAAACTGAATGATGATGATGATGTCTCCTGGCAAACAGTATCAAGCACAAGAAGAACAGCATTATTAAGTACAAGTATCACTAGCACACATACATGCGTGCGTGCGTGCGTGCGTGCGAGTGTATCATCATCAAAAGTATCACTAAGCGATGGATGCTCGCGATGACAAATGAGGAGCACACTGCAAACTGCACATGTCAATGTATTTTGTGGCCTTAAAAAGGTATAAATTACTAATGAATGACATACAATTTAATTGCCAAGCGCGCATAAAGTCAATGGAGGAAAACCACAAACAAGCATGTGTTGCTATTGTTGTTGTTGCTGTTGCTGCCGCTGTAAAACGCAGTAGCGCACGAAGAAAAGTGTGCAGTAAAATAGCAAAAGTAGCAGCAATTGATCCAACAATGGCGGCGATAGACTTGGAAAAGAAATGCTGCTGCTGTTGCTGTTGCTGCTGCTGCTGATGCTACCAATGAAGATAAAGTAGAAAGAAAAAAAAATATTTATGCGTAGTTATTGCACTTTTGAAGTGCGTGCATACAAATTTGTCATTCTTATGGTATTTAACTACTAGATATAAAATATTTTCTAGCATAAGTATTCCCTTTTCTTTAAATTATTATTTTTTTCCTGTTTCTCTTTCATTTTATATACAAACATAAATATGTATTTTATTTATTTAACATGAAAGGTGTAAGCAGCCGCAGCAATTGCATTATGCATCATACATCAAATGTATTTTATAAAATGTTGTTCAGCCATATTTATGCTGAAAATGGTAGTCTACAATCGTTGCTAATGGACATGTTGACATACCAATGTTCCAGATTTGTGTGATTTTAATTTATGTATTTACAGCAATTAAAGGGTGATTTTATTGTTGTTGTATGTTGTGTGTATATTGCATAATGTTATTTGGAACATGGTGTTAAAACGCATACTTTATAATTAAAACGCGTTTTCTTTTAATTGTTTTTAAATTCTTTTATACCATATGCACATAAAGAGAAACCGAAAGCGCGCTATAACGAGCTCCCCAGGGATTCATTTAAATAGTGATTAAGTCTCTAATTTCTAGTTTATGTTTTTAGAATATTAAAATGGTAGATATACTAAGATTATGTACTGGTACATCAGTACTGGATATTTTATAATTATGAAACCTCACGTAATTCCAGAAGTATTCGCACAAAATTTGTAAACGATGTTTCTAAGTTTTTAATGATTATTTCCATGAAAGCCAAGTAGAAAGATTTTGAATTGCGAGAAAAATGTTATGTTCTCTACTAATTTATCAATCAGTAATGGTAGTAAACATGGTAAAGAACCATTTAAGAAATGATTAAAAATTGCGCAAAATTTTAATTGGAATTATAATGTTCTTCTACAGTAAATCTTTCAAAGAAATGTGGAAATCAAAAATCCTGAACGTCTGGTTATCTTAAGTGCAGCCGAAGGTAAGGCTGAAAGAGAATTATTTGCTATAGCTTTAAATAAATAGGTTTCATTAGAATTAGGTTAAACCGTCGAATGTATTTAATTCAGTATTGTAAAACTAAAATTTGTAATAGCTTTTTTTATAAAATTTGGACTACTTCTGTGCTACTTTCATGAACAATTCATTAAGAGTTGATAAGGTTGGTTTATGATGGTGGAATTACTCATCACTATTTTTAACTTGTCAAAGAGAAATAAAAAATCTTTGAACTATATCTGGACTCAAGGACCAGAAAGTCGTTTCTCATAAAATTTGTTATTGCGAAGTTTAATGAGTAAATTTTGAGGAGGGGTATGAAACAATTTTGAAATACTCAAAAAAGCAATGAAATAAAGGAGTTGAACTGTGTTTCATTGTACCAGGGATGCCAACTCATTTTTCTCTCTCCCCGATAACCCACTAGAAATTCCCCGATTTTCGATCGAACTCCCCGCATTAGTATAATTTCGTATAAAGTATGCGTCGTGCTGTTATAATATCAGCACGACACGCACTTTCCATATAAAAAACATTTTACAAAAACGAAAAATTACATAAAATTGACCTCAATAAGTGTTATATTAAGGCGACCCTGAACTTTCTCGGTAAAAAACTTAACCAATTTTTATGGGCTAGTAGATTAATAGAAACGTACTTTCTGACTACGGAATTCTTAACATAAAAGCTTTAGCCCACTTTTGGACATCAAAGTTCTCAAAGGAGAAGATATGCGATTTTTTTAACCCAAAAAAAAAAAATGGTAAAAACTTTGTTTTGAGTTAAACGGGTTCAAAGTTTTTACTATCGGTTTTTAACATATAAAATATACTTCATCTTCTTTATGATAGCTGACCGTAATTTATAAGTTTTGCAGATTAGTCAGCAATGATTAAGAGTTATTAATCAGGAGGTGCTGGACGAAGGCATAGCTAAGCCTTTCTGAATGGCCGAAAGGGATTCGCAGAGCCGCGCGACTGTTTTGGCCTGACTGAAACTCGTCGCCATAATATATACGAAAGAATTATCTTCGAAAGCACTCTGCGGTCTCTGAAATTTTTACAAAATATTTTCAAAATATAATACTTTCAAATAGCACACTTTTTTAAAAATCGATTTTTCTAAACCAGCAGGGCCTGCTTAAGAAAAATTGAAGATTTTAAGACCCAAAATATGAAATATTTCATAAGTTAAACGTTGCTTAATATGCTTATCTTTTTTATGTGGTAATTGTTGTTGTAATTGTCATATTAGTCAACATCATGCAAAATTAGTGTCAAATTGAATTATATTCGTATAGGTCAAAGAGTAGCACTCGCTTGTGTAGGTGGCCAACGCTGTAATAAACTCACACTGTTATGATAATTACTTCCATATTTTCATGGTTTTTTGTTGTTGAAATTTTAGTACATAGAAATTTATAACGCTCTCAGTGAATCCTGGAGAGGGAAGCAAATTTATTTGAATAAAATTAAAAACACAAGCTTTGCTTAAATTGCAACAATAATGGCATGAAAAATTCGCGAGGAGTTGAATTCTCCCATCCATGCTACTTATGCTCATTTCTCATTTGTTGTTGTAATTTTTCAACAAAGCAAAGTATTTTGCGGGATTCAGTATCATGCACCATACACATTAACGACGGCAGCTACAGGACTACATCTGTCAAATTATAAAAACAACATGTTCTTATGGAGACGATTATATTGACGACGACACGACCACATGACCACCAACCACAATTGTAGCTGTAGCCAATTATAAATCTATTTCTAATTTGACAAGCGATAGAGAGAGAGAAGAGAGCTTGCTTTTGTTTTTTTTTGGCTGTGTTTGCTGCAGGTGGTGCCGCTTCCATTGTGTTTAGTAGCTGACTATACGGCGAAAGTTGTAGTCGACAGAATTTCGTAATCGTGTATTCGTGTAGCTGCTGTCGTCAATGTGTATAGACCATCAGTTTTTAATCAGAGCGCTCACAATTGATTGTGAATGGTAATAGTAAATAGTGTAAACTTGAAATATGACGAAACTGTGAACACGACAAATATTTTTTGGAATAGTTGTTAAGAGAACAACAAATATCAACAGCTGCCTTTTCCTCCTGCCGCCTTGTTGTGAAACGTTATCAAAAATTTTGTAAGGCTCCACATAACCTCCATACGGAGGGCAATGAATTAGTCTTAATTTGTTTCCATTTTACTTAAATATTATTGTAAAAAACATTTATACTTAACTTTACTTAAAAGAATTTAGTTGTAAATAGAAAATATCAGCAATAATAATCTATATATTTTAACTCTTTTTGTGTGATGGCGACTGCAAATTATAGCAAGAGTCTAGACGGCAGACAAGACGCAAAAATTATACGCAATATAGAAAAAGAAGAAACAGAAGCTGCTGCAAGCAACAAAAAAAAAAAAAAGTTATTGCATTACAATTCAAAGTCGAGTCGAATCGAGGCTCTCGAGCGATTGATGCGATCTTTTAGACCGTTTTTTTTTTAACTATTTAACTTTATTTTGTAGCTGTTGTTGTTGTCGTCGTTTTATTGATCACAGATAAATGCAACTTGCCATAAAAATGCACCCAAATATGGTCATTAAACTATTGCACATTTCTCAATATGTCGCGCGAGCGAACAAGTGTTGTTGTTGTTGGCGTAGCAGTTGTAGTTGTCCTTATACTTATACGCTTAAAGCCAAAAATGTCTGGCTACCTGGCTGACTGGCAGACAGGCAGCTTGAAAATGTGATCAAACAAACAGACTGCATGACATAGCGTCAAACAATTGCAGCCGCTGACTGACTGACTAACGTCTTGTTGGTGGTAGTGTGGCTGTCGTTTGTTATTCTCTTAGTGCGACGTTTGCACTCCCGCCCAAAAAAAAAACAAATAAAAAAAAATCAAAGCACCGAAAGAAAGAAAGAAACCCGAACATGATCGATGCTGACATATATTAAATTTTCTATGCTTTGCTTTGCTGCTTGCTGCCTGTTTCCACTGTGAACTATTTTAATACATACAAATATTCGCGTTCGTTCGTTCACAAAATCACGCACGCGTGTTCGTTCACTTTATTCATATTATGTATAATGTTTATGCGTGCCGCTTGCGACAAAACTCCTTTTCGCACTCTCTTCACAAAATTTTATGTTTGCACTAAAGCAGCAACAAAACTAGCAACACCAACCACAGTTTCGAACGTCATCATGTCGTCTCTGTATGCGATGCGAGTGATCGTTGTTGAATTTCTTTCGCTGCCGTCCGTCGATCGATCGAGATCCAACGATCGAATGCAATTGATCTCGATTGCAATGTGTTGCACATTTGCTACGTGCTGTTTATGTATGTGTATCAAAAGAGTCGATGTCATTGTTGTTGTTGCTGTTGTTGTCGTCACATGTCGTCGATGTTGCAAGTACAAGTGACGAATGAACGTGTGCGTTAAGCATTTACTGCATGCTTTTTTTTCGTTGGTTTTTTCTTTTTGTTTGTTTTTGTACCTGGTAAACGCGCTTAAATCCGAAAAACCTGATGTGCATTTTAAAAACTGCAACGTTTCAAACAGATTTTCGTTTTTCTGTTAACGTACTTGACCATATGCGAAAAATACAATAACAGCAGCAAAAATCTATAACGTCTGTCGTTGTGGTTGTCTAAATTTTTGTTTAAGCGCATCAACAGCAACAAAAACAACAACAGTAACAAGAAAAAGTATATGTGAAAAAGTTATATATCAAAATGATCTCATGAGATGATACGTAATAAAATGTTTGCTATAGCAAAATAAGAAAAAAAACGCAAAATTTTAAATGAAATTGACTTGTGGCAGCATTTGGTAGTTACACACCAAAATCAAGCGGGTGACAAGATTGGGCAGTAGACTGAAGGCTTAATTTTTGTTATTTTTTGAGGGTTTGTGGGTATTTGTTAGCTCTGTGCTGAAAACAACAATAAAAGCCGTAATAACTTTGTTGGTGATTGGCCATTTGGTATAAATCACAACCTTGAAAGGTTTCTCAAGAGCTTGAATGGGATTGTGATTATATTGCAATACTGGGTACTAGTTCTGATGTAGCTAAGGTAGAATTGCACTTTTTCAATTTGAACCTCAATTTCATTTTCGTTTTTTGCAGCTTTTTCAGAAGTTAGGTACTGAAATTATAGTTTTTGATGCAATTATAGCGCAAAAGTCTGCGAGTACTAGTTAGAATTCATGCTTGATAGTTTTCAAAAAAAAGCTTTGCGCTTTTTTCTTATCAAGAAAAGGTCATTGACTTCAGATTCCTACTTTGCCAAATTTTTCCTACAATTTCTTATTCAGAGTGTTTTTAATGAGCTCAAAGTCAAAAAACTCTTAGTGAAATATTTCATAAATATTGATGTGATTTGTGAGTATGAAACTAAAAAATTTCACAATATTTCTAACTCTATCCATCGCTGATATGTTTCAGTACTTGAAGTACAGTAATCCCCGGTTAATTGAGTCGAAAAAAAGCACAAGCAGGGAACCCAATTAACCGGATTTCCTTTCAATTCTTAAAAACCCTGAGAATAGCAATCGCACGAAATAGATGAAATATATCGTTATACAACTGTTATTTATGCAGATTGCAGCCCCCTTATGGGGCTGAACCATACGGAAAGGGCTTTCTCCATCTGGCCACAAGTTCCACTTTTTATTCGCCATTTTTGAGAAATTTCTAAAAGGTTTTCAACTCCGATTTGTTTACACCATTATGCGACCATTTTGAATTTTTCCTTCATTGTTAAACTTGAATATTTATTTTTCTAACGAAATACAAACGAATTTGTAAAGAAATCAGCGGTCGTCACGTAATTTACTCAAAAATATATAAAAAATTCAATCGATTAATTCGGTACCAGATGTTGCCCGACCATTTATTTTAAAGTACTAACAAAATTATTGAATTGCTACCATATTTTTTTGAGCAGATTGGGGAAGAAAACGTGTGAGAGCTGGTCTTGAGAAAGAACTCTACATCGACGGGTCAAAGATGGACTGCAGGGTCGGTGCTGGAGTCTACTCAGAACACATCAGTATTGTCGAATCTTTTAGACTCCCGAATGAAGCCTGTGTTTTCCAGGCCGAACTTCTGGCGATCAGAGAAGCCTGCAAAGCACTGACCAAAATCCAAAGGAAGGCTAAAGTAGCCATCTTCACAGACAGCCAAGCGGCTATTAATACCTTAGGCTCAGGCATAATATCTTCTAGATAAGTTAACCAATGCAGGGAGTTACTCGCCACCCTAAGTCACAGGCTGGACATTGGCCTTATTTGGGTTCTTGGTCACAGGAACATTGAAGGCAATGAAAAGGCCGATGAATTAGCGAGGCGAGGTTCAGCTCTGGATTTAAATCAGGTGCAATCTGTATCAATTCCCCTGAATCAATTATTATTTATAAGTGCAATTAACGGGGTATATTTTAGTACTTTTGAATGTGAAAGAGCAGAATTATTGGCCCAATTTAAGGGGGAACTCAATTAAACGAGGACCAAATAAGCGGGGAATGATATGAATACTTTTACTGGCTATTAAAATTTTCACAAATACTTATATGCTCAATTAAACCAGGAACTCAAATAACCGGGGCTTAATGTATATTTTTTTTTTTTTTTTTTTTTTTGCTTTTTAGAGATGATAATGAGTAAAGTCATACTAGGTTTGCTTGATTATAGAGACAGGATTTATAGCTCTTGTTACAGCCGCCATTTTTTATGGCTAATAAAGACACATTGATTAATCCTATTGCAATTGCAAAGTAATGTATTGATTATGAAAGGAAGAAAGATAAGAAACCATTCCATAACCTGAAATCGATTGCGGGAACCCAACGGCAAGAGTTTAGCATGCTGCCACAATACAACTTGATTTATAGATGGTTCCCAAGTTTAGAAGGTAACAACATCAAAGAACGGAGCCTCACAATACCATTTTTGCACAAATTTTTTATTTTTTGTAGTAAACATACTTGCAAAACTTCGTGGCCTGCCGAAAATGTGAAACTTTTTCCCAATATCCTCTTGGAGGTATTTATTTTTTAAAGAATAAACTGTGCCCTAATTTATACCACGACAAATTTTTCAATCGCCGTTGGAAGCTAAAATCCGTTAATGTTTGTTTCCGTTATCAATCACCTCAGTCTAGAACAATGACGCCTATTTTATGCGCGTGAGAACAAAGCTTCAGTCTCAATTATTATATTTGAATCCTGGCAAATGACTAATCTTTGGGCTTTAAAGTAAGGTGAAGATCTTGAATGTACGACTATTTGAAAAATACTATGAATAGATTTCTTTGGTTTTTTCGTCTATAAATTTTACAGACTAGAAAAATATAGTATGGGTTAGCACGGAATCAGGCTCATTGTGGTACCACAAAATATAATATAAAAAGTATAATAAGGTAATGTTAAACTCCAATTAAAATTAAGACTAGATAAAATTATTCAGTAATCTTTTAAAACAATCCAATGCAAAAGTGTTGTACAACAGAGAAATCACCCGTAAATTTTCATGTGCCCCATAATAAATGGGCAACAGGCTCAGTTAATTATAAACTTAAAATTTAATTTTTACAAACTTTTAAACGTAAATATTTTACTACCACCACGTTTGCTTTACTCACTCATTCACTGCTCTCAATAATAAAATGTTTCAACATAAAACTCAAGCATACGCTCGCTTTGCAGCATTTAACACTCCCAAGTAAATGGCATGGACTTATTTAAACAAAATGAGCCACCATCAAACCATGCCACCAAACATATCAAAATTTATTGTGTAACGCACAATTTAACGACTTTATAGATACATTTAACACATGCACACATTTTGCCAATACATACAAACAAGCGAGTACAACGAATGAGGCCTTAACAAAATGAAAGAAAAAAAGCAAAAAAACAAAAAAAAGGCTAAAAAGGACACTTCAGTGTGACGCATAATTAATGTTTATTAAATCGTTACACACACACATGCATATGTAGTTGTAAATACAAAGAAGAAGTACAACTTACAACAATAACAGCAATAACAATAAAATTGAATACAAAAACAAGCAAGCAAGTAAATGCTAATGTAAGTATGTATGAGTATGTAGATATTTATGCATATGTGGAGCTTGCACCCGCGCCTCATTTTGCATATTGCCAATTTGCATAAAGGAAATACGCATACGCTACAAATATGCATACGGATGTATATTTATAAATATTTTGCTTTGTTTTTTTTTTTTGTAAGTGCTTCAATGACAATATGTGCCTTTATTGTATGCGTGCATATTGTATGCATGTATGTGTATTTACATTTAAAATTTATAAAATGGGTTAAATTGGTTGCTTGGCAGTAGAGCATTGGTTAATTTATTTTCAACCGCGACAATGAGTAAATGTATTTATGGGTATTTACGTTTAAAACTTAAATAAATGTGTAAATGCATGTATGTATATAAACAACAACTACAAACACAACACAAAAATATATACATAAAATTAAACATACACATACATATGCATGCTGGCATACAATTGTGAATGTATACGCATTAATCAGCATACATTGCATACATTAAAACATTACAAATGCCTTGGCAAAAAGTCTTTATAAATATTGGCAACGTAATGAATTAAGTGCAGATTTTTTCTCTTTTAAAGTCGCTAAAGAAATGAAAATCTGAAGTAGAAGGTCAAGGCATTCATAGTTACCAATTTTATAGTAAAATACCATTGGGTGGAATTTTAAAAGTTCCATGAAAGAATTGAAATTCATGGGAATTTTCAGTTGATATAGAAAATGTTAGCCTTTTGAGAAATTTGTTTCAAAAATTGCTTAAAATAAATCTCAAGTGTCAAAAACAAAACCAGCGATGTTACAGAGGAGACCCAGTGGAGGGTAGACTCCGCAGGGGAATGGTAAGCCCAGTGGGGAAAGAATAGACTCAGAAAAAGAAGCAGACCCAAGATCAAGCTCGTAGTAATTTTTTGGAACATATCTCAGGCAAAGAAGTTATGATCGAAGAAACCAAACACCTTAAATTCTACTTCCGGAACCTTTGGACCCATGGAGTGATGGGAAGGATATGTAAAATTTCTTGAAGGTATATGAGACAATGCAGAGCACTAAACAATAACAGAAAAAAAAATATTTCTGCGCATCTACCAAGAGCACAGTACGAAAGTAGCATCAATAATACTAAAAAAGCAATACTCAATCTCTTAACCCTCTAGTAGACCAATTTTTTCAGCAATAAAAAATATGAGGATTGCTTGATTTTAATTCATAAAACTCGGAAATGAAGTCGAAAATCGTCCATCAAAAAGCTTGTAGTCGCGATATGTGGAAAATTAAAAAATTATTATGTATTCAAATAGCATAAATGTAAATTATATTCAATTCCCTACTTACTAATACCTTTTTCAACTCCAACAAACAACTATATGTAAATATTTTTTTTTCAATAATTAAAAGTATCCATTATAATTTTAATATTGGTGATATTAAATAATTTTTTTTCATGATTTACACGAAATCTGATATATGGCGATAAAAAACGAAACAACGCACAGAGTACTAAAGCTACGCAACGTGCAGCTCCGGTCAAGGCCGTATTTAAAGAGGAGGTTTTGGGGGTTCTGACCCCCCGAAATGTGGAAACTTTACTCTAATTTTTGAGATTAATTGCCAATGGATGGAAAAAAAGTCCAAATTAAATCTATTTAACGATATTTTTTACTTCCATCGGTTTTTTTTTTTTTTAAAAACTCAAATATAATAAATAAATTTGAAATCTTAGTTACACTATGCGATCAAATTCGATTTGTTTTCTTCGACATGAGGTTCGTCTACGGATTCAAAAAGAAAAGGTGATACAGAGCACTGCTGCATTCATAGTTTTTCTGGGTCAGTTTGAAAAGTTTAAAAATTAATAAAAATAGAGAAAATTATCGGATCCTTGTAAAATTAGACTTGCTTTTTCCTAAAACGTGGCGTGATGGGAAGTTTTTGACCTCAGATTCGTGTTTAAAGTGAAAAATTCTTTCGCAAAAACTCCATCTTATTAGCAAAACCCATGCAGTTTTAGGAAGCAATCTTAAAATATAATTAATTTTTTAACGCATTATTGCTCAGAGCACCACGACTAGAAAGATCTCTTTCAATGCTGTGACTTCACGAATTTAGGGAATATAAGCCAACCTCCTCCGGGTTCCTTATCATTGATAATGGCTCAAATTCCCAATGATGATCATTTGAAAAAAATGAGCCTCTACTATTTTTGGTAATTTTTTTGAGGCTGAGTACATCATCAGTAGTAGGAAGTCAATGAGTTAATGAAATTATGTCCCTCGCGATAAAAAAAATGCATTAGAATGCACATTGAATAATATTTATTTAAAAAATTTAATTTGATTATTCTGGGATTTTTTTGTCACTTTTGGACATTTTTTTGAGGTTAAGATTAAAAATAATCGAAAAATTTTTCCTAAAATTTTGATTTTAAAGGGTCTATCAAATGTATCATTTGTTATTACAGAAGTATGAGCAAAACAAAATCCTCTATTTGAACTGTTGTAGTCTGGTTCCTTTTTTTAGAATAAAAAACAATGGAATGCCAGCAAATGTCTAGCTGGTTAGGCTACTTTGGTTGAATGATGAACCTTTAACTATAAAGCATTCAGTTATGTAGTTGTGGCTACCAAAGTATTTATTTTTACTTAATAAACGAATCATGATTTTAAATACTGTTACTATCTATAATTTAAAAAAAAATAGTATTTGTATAGTAATAGTATTGCAGTCGTGCACATGATTTATTTTCAATCATCAAAAACGAATCAATTTTCTAAGGTCATTTGACCACTTTTTTGAAAAAAAAAGAAAAATTCATCATCATAAATGTGTGATAAAAAATAAACAAAATTTTATATAAAGTGTTAATTTTATTGGTAAAGTCAAGTAAAACAAAAACACTGGAAAAATTAAACATGTAAATAAAGCAAAAATAATCTGCCCAAGATCACTCTGTGGCCAGATTTTATTATTTGAATTTTTCTGGGATGTACAAAAAACTAGAAATTAACTACACTTTTTGATTCGCTAAATAACTTTATCTTTGATCTGTCTAAAACAAAGAAAACGAAACCTCTAGGTGATAATCACACCCCTTCAATTAGCAACAGTTGGTAAATTTAATTCAATTAAAAATGTAACATATATACAGAGTATAAAGAAGTAATGCGAAGTTGTAAATTAAACGTGAGTAGCCATTTTGGAATAAATGACATTAAAAAGTAAAAAAAAAAACAAGATTTACCTCATTGTACTATTGTTCATTTAAAATTGAATCAAGATGTTTGAAGCCGCTCATGTATTCATTATCGTGGCTCAATGTTTAGTGCGTGAGGTGAAGGCAACTTGTATTCCGGTCAAAGCAAATGACGTAGGCTATGGTGAAATTTGGCACGTGTGTATCTATTAATCTCCTTCACATGTGCAAAAATATATTATGATCGCTTCAAATGATTATAGAATGCAAAAAATTTCAGTCTTAGCTCATAACTGAGAGTAGATTTTTGAAATATAAATTCAATGAATTAAATATATTAATTTTACGTTTTTTCGTTTTTTTTTTTTTTTGATTTATGTCATTATATAAAGGAAATATACCCGTAATAAAATAAATTAATATATTAATTATAATTTTTTGTGTGTTTTCTGTTTTGTTAATAACATAGAGTACTCATACCCACTGGGAAATGGCGACTACCACATACCAAAGAAGACCAGGACCATATTAAATTACTTAGTCATTAAGAAAATAATTAGTTTACCCAAAATTTAAACGAAGAAAAATAAGCATATTGATCAAATGAAGAAACATTTTTGAGGCACGAATAAATAGCCAAGAATGGCATCAAATCAAAAAGTAACAGCATAATTAAGTGTCTACTTATCCTGATATACAGAAGAGGAAATAAATTTTTGAAATCACGCAATATCTTCAGGTTCCAAAAGGGCCTTGAAAGTTCCGAAATTTTGAGTGAAAATTATGATTTTTTCTAATTTTTTGGCCGAAAATTTTTTGAAATTTCACAACTATCTTATTGGCCTTTACAAATACAAACATAATGCAAAAAGAATTTTTGAGATCGTATAATTTTTATTGATGCCGCAAAAGTTCAAACTAGTAAGTTTTTAGAAATTAAGAAAAAATTGTATGAAAAGTATGAATTATGGTTGGAACTTGTTAATTGTTTTTTTCTTGTGTTCTGTGCTGTAACTTTTCTCAAAAATGTTCCTTCATTCGAGCAATTTTTTGAGATACTGTATAAGGGTTGAACCTGGGATTTTTTTGGATACTTTTCAAGTATTGTATTCAAGAATTGTATTTAAAAATACACAGAAAATGGATAGAAAAATTATATTGGAAAATAATCTGAACCAGAAGCATTAGATTTGAACTTTTTTTTCTTAAATATCAGCTATGGTGTTTTTTTCAGCATCTTTATTCATTGAACATATTTTCCATTAATCTTGTTATTCTGTGTTACAATTTCAGATATTAAATAGCTTATATAGGTTGCTAAAATACTAATAAGAACCAACATAAAGATCACTAATGAGAAATCGTGGCGAATTCCATTTGCTCGCCCTATAGACATTGTTCTCACTTTGCCAATTTGACACTTTGACTGAACTGATGTTCATTAAGGATCGTTTTCTCGATGTCGAGTTAAGCACTAATCAGAACTAAATACTACTAATAACCGACGATTAAAGTTCTGATTAGTGCTTAACTAATTAGAACTAATTACTACTAATAACCGACGATTAAAGTTCTGATTAGTGCTTAACCGGACGATAAGTCGGATAATAATCATTCTAAAATATCAAATAAACTTGTCATAACCGACTCTATTATCTTCTAGTTATGTGAAAATATGAACAAAAACTTTTGCAGCTCGAAAATAAAATATGTTTCGTAAGCTAGTCCCTTTTTACAAGACCTTAAGATTTCCAACTGGGTGTATATATATATGTATATATATATTATATTGACCGCAATCGCATTTCGTTTCCCATGGTGGTGAAACATTTTGCTGTGTTATCAATTCTTTCTGCCGTGCACTGACAAGCATACTAGCTAGAGAGGCGAGCAGCGATAGCGACAAACTGTGTGTGACCACTTTATTACTTACTACGTCAAATGAAATTATCATTTTCTTATTATTTAATAATAATAAAGTAATATTTTAAAGTGGGCTATATTTAGTGGGTATAGAAACACAAATACACTGAAAAAAATTTAGAAAACCGAAAAATTTCAAGCCTGTTGGATTGTGCTTAAAAATACTGTAAAAAAAGTTCAAGTCTCATGGAACGCAAGTCTCTCCTAACGTGAACGCAAAGCCTGTTCGGTAATACTTCCAGATATTATTCCATATTCAAAGCATTGTTAAAATTTATTAAAAACTAACAGATAGAGACTTCACGTTGACAACAAATTGTTTTAAATTTAAATGAATTAATAAATTGATGGAATAGAACTTTCCATTCGAACCATCATACAAAATTAATGTAATGTATGCTCTGCCGAATACGATCAACAACCAGCGAAACACACAAGATATGCGAAATCGAAAATTTTTACAATTTTAAAACTCAGAAAATTTAAATGGATCGGTTGTATGATGCAAAAAAAAAAAAAATCCAATCCAAGCCAGATTTCTTGTCTGGTGCTTGACTGTAATCCGCAAAAAAACAGAAAACACCGCCCTAGTACACCAGCAAAATCGTTGAGTTAACTAAAGCCATTGGAGAAAAATGGAACTCAATGGCGTGGGTGTATTTAGTCCCATTATACTCCGCTTAAAGTTAATTCGGAACTGATGATGAAAAAAACAATACTAAGAAATTAGCCTATGATTAGAAGAAAAAGATGAAAAAGTTTCAGACTAAAATTGTATACACAGTTTTATAAGCAACCAAAATGAGAAATATTATTCCTGGAGACAACATGTTCAATTGTTCAATTCTTTTAGCTTTCTTCCTGGAATATTGCTGGAGAGAATAGTTTAAATAAGTTGAAAGGAAATATGCTTATAGTTTTTGGAATATTGTTTCACAAAATTTTAATTATAATTGAATGGCTGATTGATTGTATTTTAAGTACTTAATAATTAATTATGACATACAATTGAATGCTTTGTTTATTTTACTAGAATACGCAGAATTATTTTATCTATAATTTAGAATACAATTAATCTTAGCCTAACATTAAAATTCAGAGATTATATTGTTCAGGCATTCATAGCTAAGTTAATCACTAATATTAACTAAAATTGTAAACCAACACATACCCTGTACCTTTTAAAATTCTAATTTAAATCATACTGACAAAACTGAAAAACAAAACAAACAAAAAAAAAAAACTACTATGGAAACCTTTTGCACTTGAAATAGTCTATAAACAAAAAATTCTTTATCTGAATTGCTTTCAATTAACGTCATTGGAACGCCGAGAACGGCGTGACCACTCTAATAAACTATTCGCTATAGGCATGGCGTTGTTTGTATTTGTTTTTGTTATTGACCACCCACCCTTAGTATGTGAGGCTGGCCAATATTAGTAACAAGGCCAAATGTTTTTTTTTGCTGTTATCAATAATAGAAAATTTTTTGTTGGTACATTCAAAGTTTTCATTGAACATTATCAAGTAGGAATATTCATTTAATTTTTGTTTTTTTTTTTGTTTTTAGTTTTTTGCTATTTTTATTATTATTAGTTATTGTTGTGTTCTGAGTACTCGTCTGTCCATTTCGTTTTATTTACGTCACATTATTAAAGCAATTAAGCACAATCTATATGAAATTGAAAAAAAAAAAAAAACAAAAACACAAACCTATTAACGTACGTAAATATTAAGCAATTTTTTTTAGTTAACTTTGTGTAAAAAGTAAACTGAGAGCACTTGTAAATATGTTTACCACAAGTACAATAGAAGTAGAAGTTTTCTTTTGTAATTTTGTATTTTGTTTAAATTTTATTGAATTGATAGTGCAACTAATAAAATTTTGTTATTGCTGCGTGCTGGTTTTTCTCATTTTTTTATTGGAATACGCGGGTGTTAATGGGAAAATATGTTCATTGCTCATAATCACTTCATAAAATTATAGTTTCATTTAAGTATGAGCAGCCACTTTTATTTTTATGACTATGTTGAAAATTATGTAAGTGAAATTTTTGAAGTTTTTATTTTTTTACTATTCACTTGGGTTTTGTGTGATTTTTCGGTTTGTTTTTAATTTATTTTATTCAGTAAATTGAAAAAAAGGAAAAATATATTAAAATTAAGTATACTTTGCACATTGCCAGCTGCAGCAGCTAAAAAGCTAAATAGCATTTAATTTCATTCTTCATCAGCAACAACATCATGCTCATCAGCTTCTTGATCATAGTCAATTTCATTGTCGTCGTCAACATAATAATCACCGGCATCAGCATTATCAGCAACAGTATCTAGCAAAGCATAGTGTACCTGCCTCAGCCTTTGAGGAGATATGATTGCTAGAGATTGGTAATTGTTGTTAATCAACTTTTAAGCTTGTATTGCAAGTGCATGTGATATCTGTGAATACCAAGACATGGGAGTAGTTTCAGAATATTATTAATAGTTGAAGTTTAAGCATCAAAGCTGCGTATTCGAACTCATGGATACGGAAATATTTTTTGTTGTGTTAACTAGTTTTGTGATGGAAAATTGAAGCCTGAGAGTTCTATGTGGGAGTAGTCAGTATTATAAAATTATGTGCTGAAATAGACGAAGTCAGAATATTTCGTTGTAGTGAAGTTGAAACTTAAAAAACTAAATCATAATCAATTTCGAAGGTGTTAGACTTGCCAGAAAATTATTTTTAGAAACTTGGAAGTATTCTGCTCTAGAAGTTTTGGCCCTAAAGCAATCTAGTACGAAAAATATATTATGAGAGAGTGGATATCAAGCAAACTACGGTGGAAAAGTCGGAGTCAGAATATTCTACATATAGTAGAGTCAGAAAATTTTGAGTAGGAGAAATCGGTATCTGAAAATTGGAACAAAAAATTTCTATGGCAGAAAAGTCAAAGTCAAAAAATTTTTATATGAAATGAAGGGAGGAAGGGGAAGAGGGAGAAGTTTATATTAGAATCTGTAAAAAGTCATTATTAATTTATAAGATAAGCTATAAGATATTTAAAAAATTATTGTTGCATAATATTTGTACTTCTAAGGAGCCATAAGAGAAAAAATTTAAAAAAAATGTAGCTGAAAATTTTTAAAAATCGGAATTAATTTTTCGAATTTCGGGACTTTCGAGACCATTTTGAAACCTAAAGATATTATCTGATTTCAAAAATTGTTTTCCCTTTGTATTCATCGAGATGAGTAGAAACTTTTGTGCTCTATTATTTTCCGATTTGACGTCATTCTAGGATAATTATCGTGTAGTTTCTTTACGTGAACAGTTTTTTGAGTCACTGTATAAAAATAGAAGTTAGTGATTGTTTTTAAGAGTTAAAAATTTTCTTAGTGGGGCACTCTGTGTATAATTTTAATGTACGCCCATGAATTTCTTATACCACCCGCTCATTCTCCTTCTTATGACTATGCCAGAGACACAAATAAAGTTTGCTGCTGCAACAAGTTTATTTCATTTAATTTTTAGTATTTTTTTTCCTTCACGTTTACTGATTTTTTCTTCGATTTGTAGTTAGTGCTGTTGTTGCTGTTGTTTTTATGCATTTTAATCTAACGATAATGCGCCAAAATAATGCAGCAGTCAAATTTAACGATGCTGCCTGCCCCTCATTGGCATATAATAGTAGTATACGAGTATGAGTATGTAAGTTGTTGTTGTTGTATTATAGTATGTTTATTTGTCTGACTGTCTGTTAGTTTGTCATGTTGTAAGATAGAAAAAAAAAACAATAACAACAACAAGCAAAAGTGCGTTAGCTGACTACTATTACTAACCAAAGCCAGAAAAAGGCAACCTGACAAATAAGTTTCAAATATATGCAAGTGAAAAAATTATAAAAACAGTATATATATATAAAAAAAATTACATATATACATAGTTAATAGATATACTTAGTTCGATGTGTTGTATAAATAACATTATAGCTTAAAATTGACTTTTTATGGCAATAAGCAAAATGCTTTTTAAAACAAACTTATGTGCATTTAGTCAACAAAAAATAAATAAAATATGAAATGTTTATCAACAACAAACAACACAGCCACAGCGCCATGGAGCACCACGCAAGCGCAAAGTCTTATTAGTATCCACACGCATACATACAAATTTGGTACACATACATATGTACATACACATACGAATTTGTATAAAAACTCAAATTACGCATAATATTTTTACATGCAGCAGGTTAAGCTTTTACTAAATTGTTTAGGTAAAACCATGATAAAGGTAAGGTTCTTTTTTTTTTTTGAGGGGAGTTTAGTGAATAAATGGAAATTGAAGCAAAATTTTTCAAAGCATGTAACAGACCATGAAGTATACTTACCTTCAGTTTTTTATCTTAGCTGATTTTTAATTTAAAAATTGTTGACTTTAGTGAATTTTAGCTCGTCTCTTAAAAACTCTTAAAAGATTTAAATAATTATAATATTAGTAAACAAATTATCATCAACCAATAGCATCGGTGTAACCACACAGCGGAGGTTAGTCCGATTACACAGTGCAACAAAAATGTTATGCGCGAAACTTTCCAACGGTTTTATAGTAATTTAGGATTGCTGATTACGACTGCGTACAGTTTTATAACAAGGATTATTTTTATAATTTTTTACAAGGAACATTTTCTTCAAAAACAATATAATTGTTTTCTCAACGGTTTTTATTTTATCGCCTATTCATTGGAAAAGGGGGTTTAAACCCTCATTTTCAAGAGGACGGGAAGGAGATGGAGGAAAAGCGTATAGCCAAAAATTGTTTATTGCTTTATGCTTACCAGCTTTGCTTCAGACTTCAAATTTCTTAACAGACCACTGAAGACCCCATTTTTCCGGCTTCAGGCTCATATTGTGGGACAACTGGATGTGATGGAGAAAAACTTAGTACGCAGTCGTAATTAGCGACCCTAAATGACTATAAAACCGTTGGAAAATCTTGCGCATAACACAAAAGTTGAATTCTTGTTGCACTGTGTTATCAAATATGGGACTACAGTTTGGGGGCCAGCCCTTAGTAAGAACTACTACTAGAAAAAACTAGCCAGAATTCAAAGAACAGCTTGCGCTGGGGCAGCAGGGTCAATGAGATCATGTCCAATTGAAGCTCTAAACATGCTGATGAATCTAGTACCCATTGACATACTACATAAAATAACGCGATAAAAATAAGAAATGCTGGATGCTGGGCAAGTAAGATCTACGGTTACGGCAACACTTAAGGAATTTACAGACTACCTTACAGACTAAACACCGAAATTCAACTGAAAGGATGACAAGTACCATAAACCATCCGACATAACTCTCTACACAGACGATTCTTAATAGGATTGCGGTGTGGGGCGGGTGTATACTCAGCAGATTTAAGTATATCGAAATCCATTCGCCTTTCAAACACAGCTAGGGTCTTCGAAGTAGAAGTTATGGCAATCAGAGAGGCGTATCCCATCCTAGATAGTTGTAAGAGGCAAGAAACCCAAATTATTCTCTGATAGCCAAGCAACAATCAGAGCTTATGACTAAGTCCAAACTAGTCTCAGAGGAAAATATGAGAATGCATCATACACCAACCAAACCCCTGATGGGATGGCATGCAGATATGCAAAATAACCAAAAAATTCTGGCCCGTTTCAGTGCTGCAAGCACTGATAGCCTACTTATTAGAACCCAAACTGATGATGAACGGCCATCCCTTTCAACAATCATTGCCGCAACTGCATCGAAAGCAGTGAGGCTCTTGCAAAAAATTTTCGACAGTAGACTTCAATGAAGTTATCATGTTCTAAAATAAAGGATTTAACTCAGTTTGTAAATTCTTATCCGAAATGAACATCTTAAATACCAGGGTTTTGTGGTTCCAAAATGCTAATTGGACTGAAGCAGCTAGTGCTATGCACTCGGTCACCACCCTAACCTAACAGCAAGTTTGCAATGTTAGCTCCGCCAAAATAGATTAACATGCCCTTTTCTCCCTGAACCCCGAACAGAAAATTTTTTTTTTTTTTTATAAACATGATATTTTTACTAAGAGGAAATGTCGTGTGAAATTCCAATAAAATCGTGGAAACTTTTATGGTATTCTCAAAAACTGAATAAGGAGAGGTTTACTTTGTAAAAGCCATCCGTTCTCTTCGATAAATATCTCAATCATTATGATCAGCTCCAAAAGTAATAGGTTTTTTAACGAACGAAAAGACCTAAACTTTTAGATTCTTTCCCTCCCTTTTCTGTACTAAACTCTTGATCCCCTGGTGATTTACGATGTTAATTTAACTAAACCGAAGTTGTCTTTGACAATTAATGAGTTATCGATTTACCAGATCCTTTAAAATATTCTTTAGAAAGAGGACAAAGACGGAGAGTTACACACGAAATTAGGAAAAACTGACTGAATGAATTACATATGAATATGTATTCTATGAATATGATAAAATTCCGACTTTTCAAATGTCTACAAATTTCAGATGTTGAAAGAGTTGCTTTTCAAAGCATCTCATAAAAGACATTTATTTCCAAAAAAAAAATATATATACATATATATATATATATATATGTATATGCAATCGTTGATTACCGATTTCACAACTCTGAAAAGAGGCGTTGTGGTGTTGTGATGGCTTTAGCTTCATTAGAAAATTGAACAAAATCTGCTACCCATGCCAAGACTATTTGTCTGTTTGTCTATTTATCTGCGTATCTATCTCAAGTCTCAATTTGATATCAGACTATAATTTAGAATATATGTTTATTTATTTATTTTATAAGTATAGGTTTCAATAGCAGTAACACAAGTGCGGTAAGTGTATACGGGTGCATATGTCACAAAAAGCAAAATACCAGGAGTGAAAAATCGAATCGAATGCAGCTTTGGCAGCAGTAACAGCAACACTGCAGCTATAGCAATGAGACAAACAGTAACACAACTGATTACCATTTGATTTAGGCAAATTTGAATGGATTGTTGCAACAATTGCTTAAACTACACATACAAAAATTTGTTGTTGTTGTGCACGGTACGCATGCGTGCATTTACAATTTCATTTGTACATACAAACACATACATATGTATTCATGTGTATATAAGTGTGTGTTTAAGTGGAAAATGTGCTCATAATTTAAAGTTTGTTTCATTCATTCATTAATTTCACTGCTACTTGCTGCTTGTTGCTTCTGCGTTAACATTATAAAATGCTTACAGCTTTTCAATTATTTAGTTTTTCCGCATGTATGTGTGTGTGCGTACATTTTTCATGCGATAAATTATTGCACGCTATATTGGATAAATTAGTTTGATAAATTGTGTTTTTTTTTAACTTTAGTTTTTTAATTGACAAATATAAACAGGCAATTATGGCTTAATTTTTAATAGAAATTCATGTTAGATGCTGCTAATTTTTTATTTTTTTGCTGCTTTTCTTATAATTTTTTTCTTGTCTTTTTTGTCTCTGGCACGCACCTGTCATTTTTGCTTGTTTGCTCCTTTGTTGTCAATTGCTTTTGTTGCTGATTGCTGCTGCCGTTCACACAAATTTGCATAAAAATTCCACTTGTTGTTTGCAGTAGTTGATAGAAATGAAGATTCATCTAAAGTAGCTAACTAACAGCCGTTCGATCACGAGCTGCTTAAGCTAAGCGTATAGTTTTTTGAGCTCATAAATTACAATATCTGTAAATTTGTTAGTCAGCCTATTAAAATTCCAATGATTTAAGCTTTCAAAACTTTGTATATATGTATTGATACTCGCATATGTTAATTTCCGAATTAAAATATCAACAAAAAGAAAATATCAAAATTTCCGTAAATCTTAAAAAATCTTAAAAATGAAATGAAATGAAAGAAACCAATCAAAGTTATACAAAAGTTAAACAAGAAACAAGTGGTCAAATGCCCAAATGGTCTGAAGTGGCAGACGGCAACCTTACGACAGATGCGTGAACTCATTTGCTACTAAAAGTGTGATGAAAAAATATTAAAAAAAAAAGAGGAATTTTTGGTATTTTATTTATAGTTGATAACAAAACTAAGATAATAATGCACAGACAACAACATTCTTCTTTTAAACACAACAATTTATGATTAGTTAGCAACACTATTGTTATTGGCAGCTATTGTGAGCAGTAGTAGCAGCAGTCGACAGTCAGCAGCCAGCGGCAGCAGATGACACAAAGACAGCAGCAATATTGATTGTATTGTTATTACTGCTGGCTGCTGATAGCTGCTTGCTGCTTATTTTAAAGCTTTTTAGGCTTACGTTTGCCGGTGCTTAAGCTTACTGGTGAAGCGTGCGTCTGATATTAGAGTTTATTTTTGGGAGTATATTGAAAAGAGATTTCGTTTCTTTTCTTGTTCACTTTTCAGCGACATTTTCAAATAATGTTTACATTGTTGCGTTGGTTCCACTCATTTTTTCTTTTTTTTTTTGTCAATATTGATAATAAATAACAGCAACAACAATAAGCAACTGCACCAAGAACAACAACTAAAACTGACAACAAATACAGACAGAAAAAATTTAAAAAAAAGCTGAGAAGGAAAATAAAGTAAAAGAAAATACGGATTAAGTCACTGTAGAAGTTGTTGCTGTGATCTTAGTTTTTGTTGTTGTAGCTGGTGTATATGGCTGTGTGTGTGTGTGTATAATTCTAAAAGTCTTTGATTTTTTGTAAGCAAATAAATAATAAAAAAAAAATTATAAAATGAACTGTGTATAACAAGAAAGAAGCAGAAAAACTTGGCTCAAAAGTTAGACATCTTCTTTAGTAAATAGCTTGGCACATTGAATGACTACGATGACGACAACAACACCTCATGCTGTTGCTGCTGCTACAGATGGCTGCTTTTCCCTACTCTCAGTTGTTGTTGTTTTATTTTTTGCTTTAGTTGTGATGCCTTCGTTGTCTCTTTTTTATTCTTGTGGTTGTTGTAGTCTTTTAACACAAAAGTTTACCGCCACATCGAAAAGTGTCAACTCTAATTGCCAGGCGTTATTTCTTGTATTTGTATTTGTTTTTATATTTGCATTTTCAATTTTTTCGTTGTATGCACGAGTATTTGCTTTTTTCGTTAAAGATTTTATTCTCCCTCTCATTCTCGCACTCATTTTCTCTTCCTCATTTACACACATATATAGGCGCATTGATTGGTTTTTGTTGTTTTATCATCATTATTATTGTTGTTGATGATGTTGTTGTTTGCATACTTATCTACTTAGGTGCAACTTTACTTCTTGGCTATAGACGCCTTCACTTTTTTTAAAAATATATATCAGCAAATATCTAAAGTAAGTAATAGAAATGTGTTTAAACAATTTAAAACGATTTCCTTTATCTCAGAGTAAGTAAGGCTTCATTTGAATTTTTTACTCTTGAAGGGTAAAGTATCATGTCTAAGCGGTTTTAGGCAATTGAATGGCACACATCGAAAGAAGAGCAGATCACAGTTGCACTTAGTATCATCCATGCGGATAAATTAATGGTCTTTACCTCCAGAAAAGAGTAATATAGGTGGGCACGATGGTGTGCAACAAAGCTCTCATCTCCCTCTCTCTTTCTCTTCATCTCTCTGAGAATAAATCAATTTTATTACTGCTTTTTGAATATCAAGCGATAAATCGATATTACTCCATTTAGGAACTCAATCCATCAGCGGAAATGGGTGACACTTTTGATCTCACTTATTTTTATACATTTATATCTCCGTACCTCAGAGTAAAATCGCATTAAGTCACAAAATGCAAATTTCACAAAATACAAACAGAATTTTTGTTTACTCCAGAAGCGAAGTGGACTTCATACTTTATAATATGCTATTTTCGTCATTTTAAGTTCAATCGTCTTATATAGTAGACGACTGAATGGAAAGCGATATTTAAATTTAGGTGAGCCAAAAACCCGGAAAATTAAAATTTTGGCCTTTGGCTTTTACTCTAAACTACTGATATTCATATATCCGTATCACACGCATTTACAACTAAGCCAATCACACTCAATTCAATTCTACTTTTTGCACCTTCAATGCCTTACATTTGCAGTGAAAGTTTTTCATTCTCATATTGAGTGAAGTCAGCCATTTTCCATTTTCTCTGACTGAAAGGTGAGAAGTCCAAAGAATATCACAGTGTTAATACCCTATATTTAAAAAAAATTTAAAATTAAAAATAAACTTAAGTGCATCAATATAATAATGCCCATTTAAACCAAACCAAACATAACCACGCTTTCCACATTGAACAGTAGACTCTTTTACCTTAAACCACTGCTTTCCTCTTAACTAGCCTCTTTACCGCTAGAGCTCATCAAGTCTCTATACCTCATCCCATTACCCACAAATAACACTTGGCCTTCCTTCAAGATTCGACCGCCATATAATAATGTCAACTCAACTGCACTCCGGAGTTGAGTAAGTACTTACCAACAATGTATGCTGGGTATATATGACATTTATGTACACTTGTGGACATACAATTAAGTCATACACTAATGAGCAAAAGAATTTTAAGAAAAAATAAAGTCTCTATTGAAAAGAAACAAAACCAACGGTTAAATAAATAAATAACAGTTCAATATTTAAAATTATAAAAGAAATAAATAGTTATAATGTCAAATATGTAAAAATTTTCCAAATTATCGTATGTCTATTTGCGGTCATATAATTAAGTCATATGCTAAACAAAAATATTTAAAAATAATAAGTTTGATGATTTTTAATTTTGAACTGAAATTTTAGTACTTTGTGGAAACCATTTTTGCCTGATAATTTCTGTACATCTCTTCGACTAGTACCAGAGCATTGGGCAGCAGTGATTTGATTCTATTCCTCCTGGATAGCCATAAGGAAGACTTATTTGAAGGTTTTTGCGCTATCATGACCCTTTTTAAAACTTTGGGCTGGCCACTCGAGAATTTTTATCTTGTTTTCATTTAACCAAGACTTAACGACCCGATATGTGTGTTTCGAGTCGTTATCATGCTGAAAGATCTAACCTCGGAGAAGATGATTTTTAAGGATGCCTTTGTACTTTTCTTCAGTAATTCTGATATCGATTTAAGCAATTGGACTAACTCCAGATGAAGTGAAACACCACCAAACCATTACACAAGGGCCCTATGTTTTACAGTTTTTTTTAGTAAATTTTGGGTCCAGCTTAGTACTTGATGGGTACCTAACAAAGAGCCTTCCATCGATCCCAAATACATTTAAATTGGATTAATCGCTCCAAACAATCGTTTTCCAAAAATGCTAGTACTAGAGGAGATATCTTTTAGCGAACTGAATACGATGCGCAATTTTTTTTTTTTTTTGACCGTTGGGTTTATGTCTATTAATTCGTCCTAATATTTTTTTTTCGTTTAATCGCTTGCGTATAGTTCTGGCTGATATTTTCAAATTATAATCTAAGTCCATTTGTGATCTTAGTTTGATAAAAGTTAAGAAATCGTTCATTTTGCTGAGCCTAATCAAGTACCTATCTTCAGCTGGAGACGTTTTAGTTGTTTTTTTGCATTGCAAATTGTGAAATGATTTGAATTTTTTGTAGTATCTTATCTCATTGACCACTTTCCACGTAAAAAAGCTAGCTCTTCCAGGACCATTGCTATAATCCCAAGGTTCTGGGAAGTTTTCCAAATAAGCTCCCTCTTCGAGGGAGTGGAACTCTTATTTTTGCCCATCTCAACCAAAATCAACAATTGTTCAACTAAAGTATACAGAAATGTGTAAATGATCAAGTTGATTGCCAAAGAGTATAAAATGACTTAATTATATGTCTACTTCTAATCTTACTCCTTCACACACAATTGTCGACTACGCGCTGAATACGTCACTCTTTTGTAATTGTTCTTAATATTTTTTAAGGGTACTAATGGTACCGCTAAATGACATTATACAAAATTCTTGGACTGCTACTTAATGCAAAATATTTTTCAAACTCAACATAAAATATTGTTCTAGTGACTTAATTATGTGACCACAAGTGTATGTGCCAACATATTCACAGGTGTATATAATCAATACCATCATCATTGAACCACCAATGGTAATCATCATCAGCAGCGCGTACTTCAAACTTCTTTTCATCTTTCTTCGGTGTTTTTTGTAAAAACTGATTTTTTTCTTCTTCTTCTTCTTCATTTATTAATATTTTTATTTTTTATCTACAAATATTTACTTTGACTTTGCTCAATAAATACTAATAAAATTTTGGTTAATTTTTAAGTTAATATGTTGGCTTGTTGTAGTTATTGTTGTTGCTGTGCGAGCGTTGAAGTTGTGAAGTTGAGTTGCACTTTTCTTAACTCGTTTTAAATTTTTTTTTTTTTTTTTAAGTTTTTGTTGATGCTGTTGTATTCATCTTCTTTTGCTGTTGTACTTCTCTCTAATGGATTTGTTAACAACAAAATATTTATGCAGTGACGTTTTCGTTTTTTCTCAGATTTTTTCTTTTCTGTTTTTTTTTTATTGTTTATTTTGTGGATTTGAAAATAAATACGAAATTACATAAATTAAGTGAATTTAGCGCTTGTTTAATGTGGACTTTTGTTTTGTTTTCATTATTTATTTTGGTTTTTAAAGTATTTGTGTATGTTTATGGAATGTGCTTTTCAGTGGGTTCACTGTTTGCATATCAATTTTTAAGAGTTTTTCTCATCTTTTGAGTGCAGCATTATTGAAATGAATTATCGATTATCCATTGTTTTATGTTTGTGTTTTATTTATTTATTTATTTTTTTTAGTTTTAAGCGGCTTTTGATTCATCAGTTTAGTAAAGCTCTTTAGATTCAAGATATTTAGTTTACAACTAATGAAACCATAAAATTTTTAAGATCCAAGACAGATAATTTCAATTCATTAGGCTTAGATCAAGAATGTTGACTTCATACCACTTACATATATTTTTTTTAATGATTGGTCCAATTCAGCATTTCTCAATTCTTTTGCTTCTGGAACCAGTCATTCTGTTACAGTTATATTCACCTGCTAAACGCAAAAGCTATAGAATCGCAGAAAAATCCAAAAGGAAGAGAAAGCTTTTGAAAACCTTTTTTATTAATACCTCTCAATCCATGCTGAAGATTGCTTCGGTCTGAATTAAAAGAGAGCGAACCCATAAATTTGAACTTTTTAAAACTTATGTCCACAATTTGCACTTGATTAATTTTAAATAATATTTTATTTTCCACACAAATGAGTTTGCGACAAGTTTAAAAATCGAAAAGAAGGGTAAAAATAAATATCAAAATCACGAAACAATTCAATGTGTCTCGTGTATTAGACATAAACGTGCTGCAAATATACATACTCTGGTATATAAATATATGTATATAGATACACAACACTAAAAAAAACAACAAAAAAACAGGAAAAGGGAAGCCTGTTGAGTGGCACAAAGTTATTTCCGATGTCAGTTTATAAAATCAAATAAAAGAGGCAGAAATAAAGACAAAGACAATATAAAGAAGTAAAACAAAACCTGCACAAAGTTACTTAAATTCCGCACTATGACAGACTAAAGTCATTTGCAGACACAAGTTTACTTTTGTGGTTGTTGTTGTTGTTGGGATATTGTCCTGCTTGTTTGTATGATATTTTGTTGTGAATTTGTTTAACGTCTTGGTATATGGCTTTGGTATTTTGTTATTTGGTTTTGTTTGCTGCTGTTGCAAACATTTTTTTTTTTTTGTTTTACAATTTTGTTGGCATTTAAAAATGAGCTTCATGCCGCAAAAGGCGCACACTCTGGCAGCAGCAACATATTACCTTCAAACGCCTCCTCAATATATATTGACAGTATAAAAATTGAAATCACCTTTTAACGAAGAAGAGAAAGAGGACAAAAAAAAAGAAGACTAAGGCTTTAGCTATAGACTGCATACAACAACAATAACAACACTATCAAATGCCAACTCTCTTGCTATTCTTTTACCGCTCTTTCTCTTCTCAACCTGTCGCTTCACTCACTTGATAGTGAGAGTGCCTACATATGCTAGTGTATTAAAGGATTGAGAATGCAATTCAAGTACATATCTACAAAAAATAAAACAACAACAAAATAGAAGAGAAATGTGAAAAAAAACTTTACACAAAAAATAATCTGAATCCGAATGCATTGCAGCAATTGCGAAAAGGGACGTCGTCATCAAAGAGGAAGAGCATGCAGAAATGCAAAACAAAACGAAAAAAAAAATTGAGAAAGGAAGAAAGAAAAAACGATTGAAAAATCAAATCAAAATCCGGTCGCTCGCGTTTTATATGACGTCGACGACGATGACGACGTGTGGAATGAAGTAAATTGATACTTTGAAAGCGGTGCATGGTTCCCACGTTTCAATTTGGTGTTGGTGTTGGTGTTCGTACAGCTCAAAGACGATGACAACAACAAGCACTCTCAAGCTCTGCCTTGTACTTGGATGAATGGACTATTGTGGTTTGGTTTTTTTGTTTTATTTTTATATTTTGCAAAAGGATATGTTTGCATTAAGAATCTTATTAACCACAATATGTGTATATGCTTAAGAAGAGAAGACCAGATGAAAAGAAGGAAGCAAGAGCAACTGCTACGGGAACAAGTTAAAACTCCCACAACTTTTATAGCCGTTTTTGATGATCACTTTAAGCTTTTTTTTTTTTTTGTTTATTCCATTCTTGATGATGATGATGACGACAATGATCATGTTGCTTTATTGGCTTCTTTCACTCGCTTATTTTATACAACATTGAAACCGCAAATAAACACAGAACAGCATGTTTCAGTTTTCTGTTTAGACTTCTCTGCATATCTTTTTCAGTTTAATAAATTCCACGGAAGGTTTATGAGAATTTTTATAGCATTTACCTAAACATCCAAATCGCATATTATAGACAAATATTGGTTCCTTTTACCAGTGACCTTTGTAAAAGTTGTCGCTTTGAGGAGGATGAGTTAAATGCCCATTACCACTCCTCTGCTCTACAAAACCAAAATAAAGTTAATCATTTTCTCTTTTACACGTTAAGTAACTTGTTTTAGATTCCTTATAAACTTATTTGTTTCATATTAGGTAAAAAGGCGAAGTTTTATTCGAGTTCCTTCTTTTTGATTAGTGATTCAATACGAAGTCGAATATTTTGCGACATTACCGACTTCTGTGAAAGAGAAATAAAGACAAAGAGCAAACATTTGGTATAGCAACAGAACAAATTCAAATTGTGTTTTTTTCTTAGTCCACGGTAGTATCCGACCGATTACTCGGCTTCGGTTCTTCGGCTATTCGGCCTAAAATTGCACCTTCGGCTTCTGCAAAAAAATGGCCGAAATCTTGCCCGAAGTATTTTGCCGCAGCCGAAGATTATAAGCATTTTATTTTATAATAATTTTTACTATAGATTGGCAGTAGGAATTTATACAAATAAATAAATGTGAAGTGGTTATATAAAGTATTTACATTACAATTTCTGTGTTATATTTTCTCCGTTTGCTTGTTCCATTTTTAATTTTGAAGTAACCCACAGATTTACAACAGTACAAACAGTAATCAGTGATTTTTTTTAACGAACAACCTGCTGTAGCTAATACAATTAGAGGTAGCAGAAGCAAGCCAAACTTTTTTTCTTTATAAGGAAGACTTGAAACGTATTGAAAAGAAGCGTGAATTGTTAGAGAAGCCGACATTTTCCATTACTGGCGCTTCACTTCTTTTTTTGCTTTCAAGTAGGTCAAAAAAATTTAAATTTCCCCAGCTTTTAAAAAAATGCATTAGTTATGTGTTATTATGATGTTAGCGACAGTTAAAGTCAAAATTTGTCAAAAACAGCAAAATTAATTAAGTATTTTGTTTGAATTTGAGATAAAAATAAATAAAATACTTCCCTTCATACTTGCCAATAATTTTTTATACAAAATATTTATGTAGTAATTAAAAAAAAATTGATAAAAAGTTTATTCAACAATAAATACTTTTTGGCATTCAGCTTTTCCGGCTTCATAAAACCACACCCATTAAATTTTTTAGGGTTTTGAGATCAGATTTATGCTTTTTACATTCAAATTTATCAATCCCAATTTTTTTTAAATCAATCAAAAATTTGGGAACTACAGGGTTCTGGTTCCGGCTATAGGTCTATCGATTAATACGCTGACTTTTTTTTGACACAGGTTTCATTAAACGACAGTCGTTCTACAGATATAAAGTCGATGTAACTGTATATTTTGACGTAAACAAATTTTTAAATGATTCTTGAAATAAATAATATTTGTCAGCTCCTTCGACAGTGAACAGTAATTTAGTGTTACTGGTCAGTTTTTTATTTGGAGTATCTACTATTTATATTTTTCTGTATATATTTGAAAATACATAGCTGGAAAAAATTTACTTTCAGATTTTTATTTTTTATATTTTAAAAATCCTTCAGTCTTCGGCTTCGGCCGAAGGTTAGATGAATGGCCGAAGTTCGGCTTCGGCCAAAAAATCACCTTCGGTCGGTCACTAGTCCATGGTCCATGGCGTTAAATATATGTATTAAGTAGAATTGGCTTTATCAAAAGAGAGCTAAAAATGCAGAAAGAACGTAATTCGTATAGGAACAAATGAAATTCAAATCGTTGTTGTTTTTTCGATAATCTAACAAACATTAAAATGCAATGAGCACGCAATTAGTATAAGAACAAACTTTTGTGGGTTTTTAGACCATTGAATAGTTCTGAAGATTTTTTTTTTGCTAAGATTTCGGCTTCGGTTCTATGCATGGTCGGCTTCGCTGGAAGAGAGATCGATACATTACATTGCATTATTATTATTTTGGAGATGTGCACCGTGTCCTAAAGAACTATTGTGCCCCTTTCGACGATTATAGTATTATCATAGTATAGTATTCCTATGACCCCTATAATCCTTAAAGGGTTATAGTATTTCTATAAGTCCTATACCCGTTATGAATTTTAGTATAAAGCCTATTTCTAAGTTCTTCAGAATGCCGTCTGGTATTTGGTGATCTTCCAAGTACGTTTTCCGACTTTCCGTAAGCGAAGGACATTGTTCTAGAATGTGTTTTGGAGTTTCTGTTTCCTACACACAAAATCTACATAACTCATTATTACACGTTTTCAGGTTTGTCAGGTGATAGTTCAGATTGCAATGCCCTGTCAGAATACCTGTATATAATTCTCTGATTATTTTTTGATAAATTCATACATACCTTAAATCTTTTTAAATGAGTTTTTGATTGTTCTATTCCTGGTACATTATCCCAGTATGATGTTCGCAGTGAGATCAATACATATAACCAGTAAATTTCATTGGAAGAGAGATCAAGACAGAGAGGAACAAACAAAAATAAAGTTTTGAAAAGGTTAAGGGGAAAAACCGTTTGTCAAAGTTTAATCAGCTTTTTTGTGCCCAAACCATTGCAATAGGAGCACAAATAATTTTGGAGTTAATAATTTTTAACAGCAGGAATTTTCAAAAATTAAATCTATAGAAGAAACAAGACACTTGTCTTCAGCTTCACTTGCTCATTAGCAGGCTCTTAAATTGCATCCAAAGCAAAACATCACTAAAGATCAATTGGAAAATTTTATAAAACTTCGAATCTTCTAATAAATATTTTTGTCGATTAATGACAACAAATTAGTTCAAATTAAAAATTAATTTCCTACTACTTCCGGTAGTTTAGAGTTTTTTTTTCTATGATATTTCCTATTGATTGCATGCAATCAAAACAAATCAGAATACCAATTTCGATTAATCATTTCTTCCGTTGCCAGCAGCTAATCATTCAATAACCCCACACTAAAAAAAAGAAGAAAACGATACAATTGATTATTAACAAATTATTAAATAATAAATACAATCATACAATAATTTGTGTAATATCATCATGCATTAATGCTGTGTGTGTTGTTCTTGTTGGTTGGTTGCATTTAATACTTTCTTTCCGTTTTTGTTAAAATTCCAACATATCATCTTGCTAACAAACATACACACACGCATACATGTCTGCACCTTCTTCGTTACCTATGCATTTTTTATAATTTTGAGTTTATAAAACTATCTATATATATATATTTATTCTTAATAGAATTTCACCTGATTTGTTTTTTAGTTCAAATCATGTAGCAACAACAAGAACACAGAACGCATGCATTACAGATTTAGAGTCTGGTAAAATAAAACAAAAAAAAAAAAAAAACAGCACAGCTTAGAGGTTTTTTTTCACTGTGTATGAGTACATTACAAATACCGCGCGTCACTTGTACGTCGAGCAAGAGGATACATTTTTATCGCTTAGAACCGCAGATACTTTACGTATGTCATTCATCGGCGCGTAAAGTGCCAAGCAAGCGGGTGTGTGAGTCTGCTCGTATGTTTGTGTCTGCGTTTGTGTGCTTGTTCTTTTTATTCATTTTTTTTTCTTAACTGACTTTTGATTGTAATTGTTGTTGTTGTTGGCGGCGTCGGCGGTATTGAAGATGATGTTCTCTGCTATAGCTATAGCTGCTTGCTTTGCTAGTCTTCTTCTGCTAGCTGGATTCTGCTGGTGGCCGGTTTGACAGGTGTTTCTTGCTTTGTGCTCCACTGTGCTTTTCGCGTTGCTTTCGATATGAGATTTTTGTCTTTTGTGTGTTGTTTAAGTGTACATTTGTATGTGCTTTTTTTCCTCTAGCTTCAGCTGCGAGCGCGCTAAGTGTCTTTGCTGTGTTGTTCTCTGTAGCGTGATTCTTGTGTTGTTTTCGTTTTACTGTTGGCGTTGTTGCTGTATTGCCGACGCACATTGCAACTTATTCTGATATAAAATGAAATTTCTTTTGATTTTTTTTTTCGTTTTCGGGATTTTATTTAAATTTTTTGTTTTTTTGTCGTTTTTACTTAAATATGTGTGTTTTTAGTTTAATGTGCATTTTTTTTTGTTTGTCTTTGTGCATGTGACTTGTTTTATTTTTCGTATACAAGTTTTTTTTATTTTTATTTTTGTTTCTTTTTTTTTGTATTTTTGATTTTATTTTAGTATTTAACTTTTATTTTTTTGAATTATGACTTATCGATCTCGCATTGATCGCGTCGTCGCATCTCAAATATCACATAGTAGTTAGTGAATTTTTGCTGGCAGGCAAGCAATCACAGGTAGTGCAGCATCATTAGCTTTGACTTTTATCTCGCAGTCTCTCATGAATTGATGAGACTATAACAAGATTTTATGAACTGGATTGATAAGTAAGCAGAAATGCCGACCGGTCGCGAAACGATCGATGAATTCATACGACAAGTTGTCTGTCGCTTACTTAATTGTATTGAAAGAAAAAAAACTAAATATTTATTTTTATCGATTTGCTGCTGTTGAAGTAAATGAAGTTAATAAAAATCGTAAAGATTTTTGCATAAAACAAAAAAAAAAGGGCAATTGCTTAAAGAATTTTATGTTTTCTTACACTATTCAGCATAAAAAATTGCCGACAACATAAAATTTTCGAAAACTCGCTAATATTTGAATTGTTTAACCTTTATGTCAACAGCAGAAAAATTATATGTACGTCAACAGTAGCGTACCCGAGTATGCACGTACATTTTGTTGGGGAAATGACATGGTGTTGTGACAAAAATGCGAATATTTAACGCATTTCTTTTAATCTGCCTAACTTTTTATTGTTAAGTTCTTGAAAAATATATTTATTTTAAGTAAGGAGTGAGATTGAAAAAATCTTAACACACGTTTTACCAAATAATTTTTTTTGGGTGTAAAATTTAAAAATTTCTTTGATTTAGTTATCTTTGAAAAATATGTCAGTTGTTATTTTTAATGACAAACATGTTGATTTATTGTGAGTTTGATCAAAATGAGTGAAGAAAAAGAAGTACATCTTAAAATTATTAAAAATTTTCAAAAAAATCCAAATTGGTCCTACAAAAAAAGAATTGAAGGTCTGCCGTCAAACTGTTTCCAATATTATTAAACAGTTTCAGGAGAATTTGACCATCGATAGGAAACCTGGTTCGGGAAGAAAACAAGGACCACATGATATTCGGAAAGCCAAGAAATTAGAAAGCATATTGAAAAGATCTCCAAACACATCTGGTAGAAAAGCTGACCGGTTAGCCCAGTGCGAGAAGTTAAAGCCAATGCAGGTTTGAAAACATACAAAGTCCCAAAAGTCGAAGAACAATTTAGAATCCAAAAGCAGACAAAATTTCCTAAAAAATTCCTGGTATGGCAAGCTATATGCAGTTGCGGCAAAAGAAGCAAGTTATTGGTTACAGTGGACTCTATAAATACCGAAATATAGCACAATGTGTCCATCTATTTTTGACCCAATTTGGCAGCTTGTCACTATGGCAAGAATGCTCTGGAGTGGTACAAAAATAATAACATAATTTTTGGCCCAAAAGAGAGGCCAATCCTCCAAATTGTCCAGAGCTAAGACCAGTTTAGAGATATTGGACTCTTGTGAAAAGAAACTTAAAGAGCACAAAAAAGGTGTCCCAAAATATCAAAAATTTTAAAAGGAGATGAGCAAACGGCTCCAAAAAGGTGTCTGAAACAACTATCAAATCTCTAATGGAAGGCTTACCAAAAAAGGTCCACGAGTTCATAAATAGTGGTTAGAACTATAAAAGTTATATTTTTCTGTAATTTGTCAAATATTATCAATTAAATAAAAAAAGAATCAAAACTCTAAGATCAACCGTTTAAAAATTATTGAATTTTATATATGTTAAGATTTTTTCGGTCTCATTCCTTATGTGAAAAAAAATTTGAGAAATTAATTATTTTAAAAAAGGTTGTTTAGGTACATTGAGTGCGACAATTTCGTCACCAGCTACAAGTTGGCAAAAAGTTTACTGATGGACAGCAATTTATCGATGTTGGGCATAGTGAATAAAAGACGAAAATTTGTGCAACCACAATTTGCTATTCCAAAAGGACGTGCAGTGGAATCGACTATATTTAGTTTCAGCAACAATATTACCATGTGTTCCTACATGGCGAAGAAAAATATTTCAGTTGTGGTCCTTTCAACAATGCATTACACAACCGAAGTAGAAGGTTCAAAGAAAAAGCAGCTAATGATATTAAATTACAACCAAACCAAAGGTGGCGTCGATAATAGGAATAAATGCCTGACAGGATACTTAACTAAGCGGCGAACGAATAGATGTCCTTTGGCATTCTTTTAAAATATTCTGGATGTAGCTGCCTTAACTGCGTACATAATTTACGTTGGGAACAACCCACACCTGAAGGCCTCTACAAACTGGCTAGGATGTTCTTTCATCAACTTGGTGAACAACTGGCGAATCCTTAAATAGAAGTAAGAGTCTATAGTACTTGAATACCAAGAATATTCTCTATAAGCAACGCCATCGAAGCAATAAACGGCGGTCCCGGTTAGGTTAATGAATGCTGCAGTGGGAGGTGAGGAAGAACGTGACAGCACCGGCGGAAATAAAACAAAGGGTAATTGCTATGTATGCGCTAAACGTCGCCCAACAAGGAAAGCCTGAACATTAAGCAAAAAACCCAAGTGTGCAGAACATTCTACTGATACGTCACAATGCATTAAATTTATTTAAAAACTTAATAATTAACAGTTTATTCATAGATTTTTGCATATTCATATACATACCCGGGTATGCAGCTGTTGACGTAAGGGGTAGAAAACGAAAAATGGTCATATCACTGGACCAGGTGGTTCAATCTCACTCAAATTTTGTAATATTATGTAAAACACTTTTTTTGAGGATATCATGAATTTCAGGTCGATCCGACTTCTATTTTCCAAGATATAGCGATTTGAAAATGCAAAACATACCCGGGTATGTTGCTGTTGACATAAAGATTAATGACATTTAACAATCATCCATTTAAGTTTAAGGGGGTATTCTACCAGAAATGGTGCGAAATATCGATGTTTTCAAATCGTTGTAAATGAAAAGCTTTTCAATATTTTTATTCGAGGTTTTTCGCAAGTTTTTCTACAGGTTTTAAACAATAATTTTCGTTTTTAATGTTAAAAATATCTTTGTTAATAATAGTTCATTCGACGCATCGAATCATCTAGGGAATAAGAAAAAACAATTTTCTTCAATTTAAATCAGATGTTTGAAAAAAATGACGATTTTTTATCCTGTTTCGTTTGTATTTTGCATTAAAAACATTAGCTAAACAAATGCTTTCGCCATAATCCTAGATAAGGCCATATCTATACATTTGCTTAGTAGCCTTGTAAAATTTCAAGTCAATTGGATAAGTGGCTTTTTGTGAATCGTGTGCACCGTCCCGAAAAAAATGGTTTCGAGAAAAACGAGTTTAAAGATTTACAAACATGGTACTTACAAATGATGTAACTTACGGTTTATCAGCGATTCCAGGACCCCCTTTTCTTTCTCATAAAACTCGTTATCTGCATCAAAAATATTAAATAAAAAAAAATCGATTTTTCGGACCATCTCGGGTAGAATACCCCCTTAATCTGATTTCTGGCTAGCAGTAACAGGTTGCAGCAGACCTTTTAGGGTTTTTAATGAATTCAAAAAGTCTTTAAATCCAAGAGCAGTTGAAATATTTACCTGTTCATCTACCACCAGATAGTAAATTAAAGGCCCTTTTTATGAAAGAAGAAATTAAAATGCCCTTCTCTAATCTTTGGATGTACAAGTACACAACAGATCGCACGCCTACATCACTCTAGGTTCACCTTACAGTAGGGTTCCTTGGACTACAGGAAGGCACAAGGCTGCTACAAACAACAATTGATGAGGAAAATTCCTTTTTTTCAAAATCTTTGACAATTCCTAAACAATTTTCTTATATTTGTTATTATTGCCTTAGTGTACTGCCGATTTGATTATTTGATATGTTTTTTTAGCTTTCAGATCCAGTTCTAATATCAATGTGAAGAACGACAAATTCTAAAACAGCGTATGATTTGCATCTTCACAAAAATAATGAGCAAAAAAAAGCGCTGCCACAACCTCTAATTCTATAAATTATGCTGAAAAGCAACACTCATTTTACCATTGTGTTACTGTGTTTATGTGTAGTTGCATTCTGTAGTTAAATATTTTTTATGTAAATAGAATTTAATAATTTCAAAAAATTTTAATTAGAATCTACAAGTATGTTTATAAATATTTCTTGTAGAAAGAACTTTGCAAAATATATTTTGATATTCTATTTAATTGTTTAATTACATTTTATGTGTGCATTACTTACATTAATTTTTATTATTATTTTTTTCCATGGAATTTTGACTATAAATTTAATTTTGCGAACAAAAAGAAAAATAAAAATAAATTATTATAGCAATTAGTATGAAAAAATGGAAAAAAATAAGAAAAATAAAACACAAATCTCATAATTATAAGCAATTATAATTATTATTAGTAACAAACGCAAAAGTAGCAAGTTGCAATGGCGACAACGACAACAACTATGTCTAAGTAACGAAATGTGAAGGAAAAAAAAAAAACTAAAATTATAACATAAAACAATTTAATCCTTGACCCCCTACAAAAATACATATATAAATACATACAGAGAGAAATACATATGACTCTGTGTATGAATATGAAATTTTAGGCCACATAACTATTAGGTACAAAATAGTCAAACAAACTGGCAAAAGTGTAATGCATAAAACTCAAATCGTCGCCGGAGAATTGATTTGGCGTATAGGTATACGAATTTGTACAGACATACGCCAAATCAATTCTCAGGCGACGAAATAGCGAATATACTCATATGTAAATTATATGAAATATAGAGTGCATGCAGATTTTTCTTTTGTAATAGCGAAATTTATAAGCGTAAAAAACAATTAAAACTACGATGAGAAAAACTTGCAACAACAAACAATTTTAACATTTCAACACGCATTTACTGCTACTACTGGGTTCGTACTTTTATAGTGAGTACAGGTTTTTTTGAAGATTTATTGTTGTTGCAATTCACCGTGTTGCCACAGCATTTTACATTTTTTCCTCCCATACCTTGTATTATTGGTGCCGCGTGTTTGTTGCCTGCCAAGCTGTGATTATATATCAATTAACAAATAATTAGCAGGACTGGCTAAGGAAAGGAAAGAGGATGGGGAACAAATCACGGTTAAGGAAAAAGAACCAAAAAAAAAAAAAAAATATCGAAAAAATCTCAAAAAAGAAATATGTGGAAAGTTATGATTTTAATTAGAAATTATGAAATTAAAGCGAAGGAAAATTAATTTTAAAATATTTTAATAATAATTTTATATGCAAAATTGGCATAACTGCATTATACATATATACTACAGCCATAAAGAGCTATAAAATTATTTAGAAATTGATTTCTGTATTTTTTATATTAATTAATTAATTATTTTCCTTTGTTTTCTCTTTTACAGGTAAGTCGATTTTATACACACTGTGGAATACGAAATTATGTACTTACTTTAGTAATCGCTGAGCACATCTACAAATAATTTTACACTATGCTTAGAAGGAGAACAAAACTCTTTCATGAATCTAATGCATGCAAAATCAACCTGTTTTCATTTAACATAACCGCAAACTATGTAGCAATACAAAAGAAAAACGAAAAACTTTAGTCTTGATTGTCTGCAGTAACTGCAATATCTACGACCAGTACTCCTCCACAGCAACAACAACAACACGTAAAGTGGCAAGTAATTCTGACGTCAAAAGTATAAAATTGTTTTTGTTTTGTTTTGTTTTGTTTTTGCAATTGCTTATGCTTGTTAAAACTAAAATAGCAACAACAACACTAAAAAAAACATTCTATTTAACAAGAAGTTGGTTGGTTTTTGTGTTTGCACTTTTCCATTTCGACTGCAATGCGTGTGCACGTGACGCGCCAAACGCTCTCGTGTGATACACTAAAAGAAAATGAGCCCAGAAGTTGAATAAACTGACGGGAGCTTTAGTGCAGTTTAAAATTATTTTATAGCTGGTTTCAATCATAAGTAAAGAGAGTAAATATCCCGTGCTGTGCTTTCAATTGACCAATCGTGGTCGTTGTTCCCTGAGCGTCAATAAAGTCCTCTTTATTGTATACTCAGAAAAAATATCAACTCAAATTGTTTTTTGAATCGCTAAACGATATTAGCTATTATTTGCCAAGTTTTATGTGTTTTTGTTTCTTCTTCTACATGAGTATCACAGTTTCAACAAATAAAGGCATCTACATGAAAGCTGAGAGAGAGCTGAGCTTACGAGGTGAGTAAATCTTCCTCTTACGAAACTCTGTTGAAAAGCTAAGTCAATTTATAGCGAGGAACAGAATGTGAAGCTGAAGCGTGAAGTAACAATCTGTCAAAAGTAAAATGAATACATTTTCATTGTAATCAAAGACAATATGAAGTTGTCGCTGCTGCTGAAGATGAAGCGCAAAATTTAAACTTTTTAACTTTGTCGTGCTTCATTGTTTGCTACGCTACATTTTGTGCTTCAGCTGTGTACTTCACGCTTCACATTTTGTTCCAGGCTTAAATCACATGCTACGCTCTCTTGCTTCAATGACAATAAATGAAATGAGATCACGATTAATGAATTATAAAATATCTACATAAGCATTAGAATTTTCAATTTTTTTTTTTAAGTGTACTTGAACCTTGCATACATTAGCTCTCTATCAAAAAAGTATCTGCAGCAAAGTCAATTGATGTATATACATTTAAACAAATATATGCGAGTATATATGTAAGTATGAATGTCTGTAGCATTACTGCGAAATGTTTTCATGCCATTAAACACGATTTAAGGAATATTTTTGCGCACGGCATAGAAACACATTCAAGCAAGTACACACACATTCATAAAAACTTGTGCAAAACTTTATAGCAACGCTGACTTCCACCACCACCGCCACCAGCAAAACCTTCATCGACACCGCCAAATGCCAATTGAGAGTTAAGCTAAAAGAAACGGAAATTACGGGTGTCGTTGGCGGCTTATAAAATCGCAGCAAATAGCTAAATAAATGCAGATAGTTAGCAAAGAGTTTGGGGTGGTGATAAAGACGACAACGATGATGATGATGAAGATGCGAATAAAAGGAGGGTGTATGTATAATAAGAAAAGGAGTTTGTACTAGTTTAGCCAGAAGAGGTTTAAAACTCAGAAGAAAGTGCGAATAAAATTGCATGAAAAATTGAATTGCAAATAGAGTGTGAGGGTGTCATGGCTTGCATGTTAATGTGATGTAAGAAGAAGAAGCGGAAGAAGTTCTACATGCATACACCTGTATGCGCAATTATTTGAGGCATATGCAAAATGCTTTATTAAAGCTTATGAACTATATTGCTAGTTATATTTTGTGTAATGTTTTTATAACTTTATTGTGACATACAACATGAAAGCGAAACATGTGTGCTTGTTTGAATATAAGCACAATGAAGTCTACATGAATTTACATTGATATATGCATATGTATAGGTGAATATGCACCTTAGTAGAGCAAATCAATGAATTTTTGCCAAGCGACATGTGAAATTTGTTCTATGGTGCGTGTATATACAAATGTGTAATGTAAAATGCATGTTCTATAAGCTTCAAGTAAAAATTAACAAGCATTAAAAACTTTAAGAATTGTCACAACGATTTATTTTTAAAAATAAAGTAAATTGAGAAAAAAAAACAAGAAAAATCCAGGAAATCTAACAAACAACATTGAAGTAAAAGCAATTTTAATATCTTCCTTTATTCAGTTACAATAAAGGAAAGCGCATGCAACAAACGTTAGCGTGTGAGATGAAATTCGGTTTTTCTTTTGAAACTCTCATTGACTTGTAAATTCATGCACTTATTCTTCAATAAACAACATTATATCCCAATCGGAAAAATCACTATAAAAAACATTTTACAGTGTTTTCCTTCAGCATGTCACCCTATTACGTTTTTTACATTGTTTACCCTAGGGGATCAACAAATGCGCACAAAGTAAACATAAAGCAGCGAGAGCTGTATTTGTTTTTTCTTGTAGACCATTACTTTCTTCTAGGTGCTCTACTTAGCATCCGCAGTAAGGCGGAGGAAAAGCATTACTGCAAGCGATTGCTGATTGCAGTGGAATTATTCAAACAGCAAATACGAAATCAAATTTCTGATGTTCATTTTATCATTCCCTTGTAAAGCAATTAAATACTGTGTAGTGTTTTTCATCAGGCTTACTATGCAGGTACACGGAGGAAAAGAAAGAGATTTAACTCATTAATGCTGGATGGGTATTTAAATACCCAAACAAGAATGTTGGCAGGAAATTGAATATCTTCGGACTGGTAGCAAAGATCGGGCCCACGATTTCTTTATTAAATTAAGGAAGAATAGAGCTAGAAATTATCTCTAGCAGGTTAGGTATTATTGCAACGTTTTCCTGCCCTTCTCAAAGGTCAAGCTTAGCGAATTTGCAAAATCCTAAAAATTGACATATGTGTATTGACATATGTGTCGTTCATTATAATAGTGGTGCAACTTCATTTATTTGTTTTTTGTACTATCAAGTGTTTTGCAAAATGTTCTATAAAAAAAAGAGCAAACATTATTTAAATGGTTTTTCAACTTTTATTGCAAAATAATACACAAAATTTTATGAAAGTCATTATAAATTGATGGTTTAAGTCAAAGTTTGTTATAAAAAAATTAACATATATATATGTTTTTGGAGTTACTTCATTGTTATAATGAAATATTATTTATTACGAATTTCGTTAGGATTGGAAAAGGAAAGTTAGCTGAAATTTGGAAAGTTTGAAACAAAAAGGAGAGAAGTTTCTATTTTAATACATATATACGATCATTGGAGCTTGTCCCTCATCTCGCTCTCACCCAATCTTTTTTCTTATACAAAGCGAGTCTCAGACTGGTAGTGAGTTTTTTCCCTGGTGTGGTCAGATATCACCAAAGTAAATTAAATCTGTCAAACGATACAGAGTGTCGCCTATGTAAGGAAGATGATGAGATGACATCCCACATTCTGTGTGAATAGTTAGCCTTGGCTTGGCAAAGAAAGGCAAACCGTTTCAAAAGATAACGAAATTAAAACCTCTCCCACAAGAGATGTTGTGGCCTTCATTAGGATAGCAGATCGCCTTTTGTCTTAATATTTTCTAAGCCGCAATGCCTGACCTTCGAGTTGTCTCAACTGTACCAACAATAATAATGATACGAATCATACATAATTTCATTATGAGATGAATGTTCATCAACGTAAGATGCACTTAAATGGGTTGAAATATTGACTGGAATATTTTTATAGGAATTGTGATAAATTGGTGGAATAAATGCTATAAGATTAAATAAATCGTTTTTCTTTGTACTAGTAATAGTGCTTCTCAATGGATAGAGAGGGCCCTATTAACCCTTTGATGCCCGAATTATAATGGGGCTTGAAAGAAACCTTTTGTTGTGAATTATGGCTACTTAGGTCTTCCACAATCATGACACCAAATTTCTTGCTTCTACATTGATTTGTATGTCCTTTATTAAAGGTTAAAAAAAACATAGCTATGAAGCTGTAGATAACTACTCCAATTATTTGATTTTCATATTCTCTTATCTTTTATACACATATCAGATAAAAAAAAATTTCCGGTTAGTAATAATTTAATGCTATTATTTTTCAAAAAATAGTGCAAAAGATTTCAGATTTTTCTAAAAATTACTTAGGTTTTTTAGGTTTTTTGCTGGACTTCAAAGACAAAACATTAAAAAAAAATTACTTAAGCAAGAAATTTCAAATATTCGGCAATTAGCAAATATGAAGAATACCTAACAGAACCGAATACAAATAGCGTTAAAAGTAATATCTTTCAAACATTTTACTTATGATCCATAAAAGTGAATGTTGCATATGCGCTACATTGGCTATGAAAGAGTTAAATGTAAGTTGCAAGTACTGACCTAGAATCACTACAATCTTCCGTATCTATCATAAAATATAAAACCTCGTATGAAACTTAAGTATAGAGAGTAACTAAAACAAATCGACAAGTCCTGTGAATAGTAATCGTTGCTAGACAAAATTTATTTATTTGGGGTTTCAATCCCTTGCAAGTACTTTTTATCAAAGTACATTATACATTCTGCACTATCAATATTTCATTAAAAGAGGCTACTAAACCCTTTATTTACTTTACTTTTATGGTGACTTAAGACTTACTTCACTATTATTGTGAACTATTTTGTTTTTTAAGTTCCCTGAGTGGACAAGGAGCACAATATCTTAAGAATGAAAATCAAATTTGAGTCAGTTCACTTTTATAATGAAAGATATAATAAGACCTGATAATTTTACACAAAAAACTGTATATTAACAAAAAATGGAGTTACACCATTATTATAATGAACGATATATATGAGTCATTCTTTTACAAATCGTACGGATTTGAGGAAAAAATTTACTTCACTCTTTTAAATGGCACAACATTTTTTTTGCGGTGCCTTCTTATTAATTTAAAAGACACGTATATCGGGATTTTGCCGTAAATGCATTTTCAGAATTATGTGAACTTTTAGTTTTGCTTTTTTACTGGGTTCTGTTTCACTTAAAATTCATTATCTCCGGTTCCAGTTGTCGGATCGACCCCATTTTTTCGCCATTCTATGCCATATTATATAAGCTTTTTAGTTGCATTAAAATTAAATATATATAATAAATTAATAAATAATAATAACAATTGCATTCTTTAAATAGTTTTTTTCAAGCTCGCCCCCACAACGAAAAAAATCGAAAAAAAATGTCACATATTCTATGTGATTTTATTTAAAAAGCCCAAGTTTCAGAAAAGTGGAGACTTAATTGGGTCCGAAGATATTAAACAATATCTAGCGCAAGTCATATGAAATCCAATATTATGATTTTATTTTTACGACAGAAAATTATTCGAATATAAAAAAAAAGAAAATGAAAAGACTAAAAAATATTAAAAATAAAATATTAATATTTGTTTACTTCACGAAACACATGACAAAAGAATTCTGATATATAAAAAATTTCATATACACTAAGAACCCAGAAAGGTGTGAAGTTACCAATCTGAAATTTAGCAAGGAAAAGGAAAGGACACTTCCATTGCCTATGTAAACATCTCCAACGATTTTTAAGAAAATCGTGCTGCGGGATCTATGGGCAGGCTTTAATGAGTTAAATCTCTTAAATCTCTTAATATTGTATTTTTGTCTATTTATTCATTGTCAAAAAAAAAAATATTTGTTCGAAAGCAATTATATTTTTTTGTAATAAATTATTTATCAACTTACTCACGGCAATCTTTGCAAATAAAATATTAAATTTTTCAATTTCAATTTATTCAATAAGAAATATAGTAGTACACTAAGATATGAAATCTTTTCCAACACAAATTTTTAGTTCTAAACTTTCTTTACATATTTAGAAATTCCACGCTAATTGGAATATGCCATTAATTTAGTTGCACCTAATATAAAACTAATTGAAATTACAATTTTAATATATTTTGCTGCAAAATTTACTCAAGTTGTGTATGTGCCATGATGCACATTTTAATAAATCAAAATATTTTTGCTCATTAACACCTAAAAACAAATTTGAAATTCAACACCGCAAGATCACGATCAACTCCTATCGTTGGATAACGATCAAAGTTTTCCAAAGCAAGCAGGCAGCAAAATGTAAGCAAAAGATTGTTATCTCTAGCTCAAGCTAGCCAGAAGAGAGCTTGCAAGCGGTTTGTGTAATTTGCGCAAACAGACGGGCAGAGATATGCAAAGAACAACAAACAACAACTACAAGAAGTAGAAGAGCAAGAGGTTGATGAAGATGATTAAGTGTAATAGTAGAATACACGCAGAAAACAGGAAATTATGCGTATAGAAAAACACGTTTAATTATGCTTTAAACCACATTGTATTAATGTACAAACGAAAAAAAAAAACAGAAAACAAAACTCAAATATCTACAAAGTTAATGTTAAACTGGGCAAATGCGCCCACTAGTATGTAAATGAAAACAAAAAACAAAGTAACTATACACACATCATCATCAATATCCTCAGAAACAGCCAACATTAGCTAGCATTAGGAACGTCAAGCAGTAATCAAACGTGCAACATGCTGAATACATGTAACTATTTTTTACATCAGCATTTGCATTTATCGATGGATGGAATATCAAGAAGAAGAAGAAGAAAAAAAAAATAAGATGAAGGCATAAAGACACTAACGTTGATGCTGTTACAGCCTGCTACCATATTTGCTTTATGGCGCAGCGAGGCGTTACCTTAACCACCCACCCACCCATGCTATAACAAAAACGAAGTAAGTTATTGATGTGCACATGTTGTGTTTTACACAGTGAGTGTGTGTTGCATGCAAAAAGGAAAGAAGTTGCAAAAATTACCAGTGCAGTCAATCAAGCAACGACGACTGCGCATAATTATGCACATTCATTGGTATGTATATGACTGAAAATGAGGATGATGATGTTGAAGCACTTTGTTATAATGCAATGATAATGAAAATGATGATTATGATGAAGATGCTGCTGCTATGAGTTGATTGTATAGTGTTGACGATGACTATGATGGCTACGTCATTTTGTCAGCCGTAACTATTATGCAGTCTTAAAGTTAAAGTTGACTTAGTCATTATTTGTTGATGACCATGGCGCATCAGCATAATACAAAAAAGTTGAACACTTCTCCTCCCAATCCATATAAAAAAACAACTCAAAGAGAACCTGTATATGGCCAGTGAACACCGACAGCGTCGCGTCTCTATCACAACTTCCAAGCAGCAGTTAGTCTCCAGTAATAACAGTAGCAAATATAAACTTCATGCAGCCCCACCGCTACAAATATAATGATGATAATGATGATGATGATAATACCAACCAAGCGGTGACTGAGCTAGTGAGGGTAGACAACAACAAAAACAACAACAATAAAATATCTTTAAAAAAAAAACAAAAAAATCCTACAAAGAAGTTTTGCGCATAAATAATTATTAGCAATTGCTTTAAAAGAGAAAAATTTTGCGCAGGTGCAGCTGCAGCCCAAAACACAAAAAATATGCAAGCAACCAACGCCATCAACAAAAACAACAACAGCCACGAACTAAAGTAACAACAATAAGAAGAAGAACAGCAACAGTTCTTTTTTCCTCTTCAATTTTTGTTTTTGCTACTTTATACTTAATGTTTATATTGCACAGTAATTTTAAACTTCTTATTCTTTGTTGTTTTTGCTTAATACATTTTTCACATTTTAACACACAAGCGAATTTGTGCATTCGCAGCGTAGTGCAGTGCAATCAAAAAGAAGAAGCTGAAAAACTCAATGGGGAAGAAAAAGGAATTCAAAAACAAAAGACTTAAGCAACGAACTTACTTTCATTACTATACACTGGGAATAGTAGAGCAATTTGCTGTCATCATCACCATCAGCACCAAACATCATTATGAGCATTCAGTTGTTGTTGTTGTTGTAATAATTCTGTTTAACACTAATTAGCTAAAAGGATAAGGTTCAAAATTTCAACAGCAGCAACCGCCGCAACAGCTACTGACTTCAGCAACGAAATTTGTTGTGACTGGATGCCTGCGCTTTTGCCACTTTAAGAAGGGGGCAATATTTCTTTTAGAAACAAAAAATGAAAAAAGGAAACCCTAAACTGTTTCAGAAGTACCTAAAGTATCTGTGGTAATTGTTGCAAAGTTTTTTTTTAAGCATTTTTCGACGTTGTTGCTTACGTTGTTTCACGTACTTGCATTTATGCTGTATGCATTACGAAGGAATGCTACCTTATATAGGGGAGTTTCCGGTGTTTGGCGTTTTGCTGCTGCTTAATGCCTTTTTTGTTGCTTTTTTCTTTTGCGTTTTTTGTGCAGTGCGTTAAAATAACAATGTATGTTTGTAGCACATACGGATACATAACTTCAACATAAACCACAAACCAACAATTTCCTGGCCAGTTGCTGCATGGTGCGAGACTTACTCGCATATGCATAAATATTTATTGCTTGCAACTGGTTAGCTTTAATTAGCTAAAGTGTTAATTTCGGAAGCTTTTTTCAAAGTTTTGAATAAGTTCTTTTATACTAGAAACTATTTGAAGTAAACTTATGCCAAAGTAATTTAACTTTAAATAATTTATGTTCTAAGAAAGTGCAAGTTAAAAGTTTGGTAATATTTGTGAAGTGTGTACACAAAAAATATCCAATACAAGGCATAATTTTTTATGAAAAGAAATAATCAAACAAAAGCTAAAGATGTTGTGATGACTACATTTGTTCATTAAGCCTGTTTATATATAACTTCAAATAACGAAATTGACATGAACTTAAGTCATGACTTTGAAAAATTAACCTCTAGATTTAATTTTCATAGTCTCCTAAAAAACTATCATGAACTGATCGAATGGGGACCGTTCAGAAAAAATGACACCTAGAATCATTTTCTCACAAACACACACACTCTCCCATGTACTAGACTTTCAAATAACGAACTGTTATGCAGACTAGCTACAATGGGAAAAAAACAACCACATAAGTGTATAGAACGGTAGTGGTAGTTTCTTTCAATATCTCTATTCAGTGAAGATATTTGGAATCAAATCCGTAATTCTGGGTTATGATTTCAAATATTAGTAGCTTATATGGGATATTGAAAGATTAAGAACTATCACTAAGATCACTGATGAGCAATTGTGGCGGATTCCGAAACGGCCGTCTGATTTGTCCGTCTCTATATACATTGTTGTTGTGATGACTACATTTGTTCATTAAGCCTGTTTATATATAACTTCAAAAAGCTAAAGATGCTGTATTAAAGAAAAATTTGAATTTACATGCATTAAATTAACCAAGCAAACAAATTTTTCAACATAGAATTTCTCAAATTAATATAATGTGAAAACAACACATTTTTTTCTAACAAACAACAACATATTTTCCACATTTCATTTAAGTTGTTTGTTAGCGGCGCTTGTTAACACTCCAACAACATGCAACATAAATTTGTTATTATTAAATTTGTGATATGATTTTGCTTCATTTTAAATGTTTTTCGGTTTTTTTTTTTTTGCGCTGCAATTAAAAAATTTACTCAACACCATAACTTTAATTAAATATGCTCGTTAATATACAAAGTAAAAACAAAAATGGTAAGAAAACATGAGCGCATGCGCAAAGCGCAGAGGCACAGGTGCTGCTTCAATTAAATTTATAGCACACAGAAAAGAAAAAATAAATAAAAAGAAGAAGAAATAGCAGCAGCAGCCAGTCAACAGCAAATAAATTAAAATGTTGCTAAAAGCGAGCGCATCATTAATTTTTTGCAGCAGTAGCAGCAACATCTTTTAAAGCACCAATTTGTGAGGTGCTGAAAATACAATTTAAAAGCATAAAAATTTCAAAAATATGAATGATGGTTAAATTTAATATGTTAGAAAACGCAACTTAGATAAACAAAAATATATTAATTTTATATTTGGAATTATAAATATTTATAAAAATTCTGCTGCAATCATTCATTCATGATTCGAGTGAACTATAGAAGCAACAACAATCACAGTCACTAACAACAACTTGGCAGCTGAAGGCAAAATAAGATAGAGAAAAAGAAGAGTTTACCCTATAGTAATATAAAACCACCCAAGTGGTCATCAATCATGTATTTTCTACACACGCTCTTGCACTCATATCTAGATGCTATTAACCAGCAAACACTACTACTACTACTACTACTACTACTACTTACAACTTTTTCCACATGTAACTACCCAACGGGAAACAACACTTTAGCACATTGAATGCCCCGTCATATAAAATTATACTACATAATATCAATACGATAAGTAAATTAACTCCACTAAGGGACTTAAAAGGATTTCAAACCACAGGATACACATAGAAAAATTGGAAAAATACATTGAATCCAGGCTATAATTTTACTGATTTAAAATGAAAACCAAAAATTAATAAATAAAAATCACATGAAAAAATTTTAGTTGTAGTTTAGAGTCACGACAATTCAGTACTCTTCTCTTTTCAACTCCTTTCAAGAATTGAATTATAAAAGAGAGAGCGATAGAGAGAAAAGAGAGTAAACCAAAAAGGAAAAAAGCAGAATGAAACAATTTCACTCTTTTTAGCTTTCATCAGAAGCGTTTCAAATACTCTTTCAATATCTTTGTCCAATGTCAAGGAAAGAGAAAATAAGTAAAGTATCCTACAAAGATTACACGCTCGCTACTAATATGAAGTCACTCCAACGTTAGAAAAAAAGCGCTTTTTTCGTACATCCTTCCCATTGGGTATTGCTCTGCCTCGTCATTGCATGTGCACCTATAGAAAATTGTTTGTAAAGCGCAACTAAACTATCACTTGTGTGTCTGCGCAGGCGTGTGCACACTCATACACATATACATAGTATAACAAATGTATGTATATAAAAAAAAAATAAAAATTCAAAAAAATTAACTGACATTTTAATGATTATAATGATGCAAAGAAATGTTTTTGTGCATGCTGTAAGATTAAATTATACCTTCATTATTGCTGCTGCTGCTGTGATCAACATGATTTTTATCAATTGTCATCATTATATGACAGCTAGTAATAACAAGCAACAACAACAACCACAACCAACAAAAAACAAATAGAAAGAACATCAAGAAGAGAAAACAAACAACGAACGCAACGCGCGCTCAATCGTGCGTGATGTAAATGTCTCACGATGCCACAGTAGAAAAGCAGCAACAGAGAGGTGAAATACAGCAGAGAGGACAGCAAACTGTTGAAGAAACCAAAGTAAATAAACATTAGTTTTTGTTGTTATGATTATTGTTGTTGTGTTGGTTTTTGTTTAGATGGCGCCAGTTTTTATGTTTCCAATATTTCAATTTTAACTGCGCTCATCAAAAAGTGAAATGTGAAAATAATTTTTTTTTTTTTTTTTTGGAAAACAAACTCACACACTCACATATACATTGGTTACATATTGGAGCTGTGCACGCACGCGTGTTTTTCTATCTTCAAATATTCTAATGAAGTGATGTTTTGCGTTTTAACTTATATAAATTGTTGAATTTTGAGCTTTTATTTTAATTTAACCCATTTTTGAATAGTCTCAATTTAAAAAATTTCTAACAACATTTTTTTTTTTTTTTTTGCAGATTTAGAATTTTTATTTTTATTGGATTTATCAGAATTTAATTATTTTTGTTCTCATCAAGCAATCAGAATAGTTAAACAAATTTTAGAACAAGTCTATAAATAGAGCTGGTAAAAATATATCACTGTATTACTAAAAGACTGTCATAACTCAAAAAACGCGATTTTGCAGAAAACGCGTTTAAAGTTTTCAATTGACTCCCACTTTGCAGAAAAAAGAAGAAATCTCATTATTCTCACGCGCAGAGTATACAAGATATTAATATGAAAATTTTTCACAATATGAAGCGTGACATAATGAATAATTCTGCATCATTAACTCAAAAATCGTGTTTTTTGACTTATGACAGTCTTTTAGTAAATGAGCTATATGTGTATGGAAAAAACTCTCTCAAGTCTTTCTTCTCAATCAGTTCAATGCCGATTACACTCAATTCTTCATTTGTATCTCCCATAACTCAATTTTACGTTTTGAAGTTTTTCTTGTCTTTCCAGTTTTTGTGACAAACTCAAGAAAAAGCTTTCATATTCTTTAATTTTTCTGTCATAACCGCATGCCATCTTTTCTTCCTACCTTTTTTTTAACACTTTTTAATACTCGTACTACTTTCATATATTTTTACGAATTCTTTTAATAAGTTACCCTTAAAACTTATAAAACTAATTTTAAAAAAAATTATATTTCTTGAATGAAATTCAAATATAATTTTCATAATTTTCAAATCCTAATCCTTGCATCAGAAAGGGTTAAAGATTTCATTTCTATGATAAACAAAGTAGAAAAAAAATGTTTAAAAAGTTATTTTTCACATGATTTGAATGCAGTTTGAAGTTTTATTTTAATGGAGCACTTAAATGCTCATTTCATGCGCATTTCTTGTTCATACTCGTAGTCATAGTTTCAAAGAAGCACACGAAGAAAAATGAAAAGAAGCAGCAACCTAAGGGGCAGAAGTGTATTTGTGTGTGTCTGAGAGTGTGTTGTAATTGAAAACACCTTCACACCTTTTAAACAGGAAAAAAATAAATATATATTTTTTTTTTTTTTTTTGTTATTTTCTTTGGTACCTACACGTAGACGAATGGTATATAACTATTATTATTATTATTATTTAAAAGGTCGCATGTAGCACTGAGGTCCCCGCAAAAAGGAATTTTGCAATTTGTTTCCTTTATTATTTTATGTGATATTTATAGGCATAGAAGAATCGATTTGCTATGAAATTTAATTGAAAATTTTTTCAATTTTTTTTTTTTTTCAAAAAGGTTTGTATTTTTATTTTTGAAACCAAAGCCTTCTGCACAGCAGTTGCTGCTATTGGTACAACCTCGACGGGCAACAACAGCAGCACCTACCAACATATTCTTATGTGAAGTTAATCATTTAAACTTTCGTTATGCTTTTTAAGTGTTAAGCAGCAAACGAATGATGACTTCGTATGGCATATCAAGCGTAAAGCAAAAATGATGATGCATTTTTGTCTAGGTTCAACATCAGCCACAACAACAAAAAGTGCACCAGCGCTTGTGTGCAACAATAAAGAAAACAAATTGTTTGTTGTCTTCTTGCAACTAATTTCAAAATCTATATTATTGTCTGAGACTGACACTATATATGTTTGTGTGTGTGTATGTGTGTGTGTGTGTAAAATTCAAATTAAAATTTTGCGCGCTTAAAATGTCATAAAAAAGCCTACAATAATATTAGCTAAGCCCAAAAAAGTGCAACAAATATTTGCAACACTTTTTTGTTGTCGGTGAATAAAATAAAATTCAATTTTCCCATATGCTGCTGCTGCTGTTGCTGTTGTTGTCGCTGCTGTTGCGGCACACATGTCATGGCACCCACAAGGAAATGTTCAAGTTAAGGAAATGCAGCTTTCTACTTGCGTATTCTTAATGCCATTATTGCATGTGCGTATAGCTTGTGCAACAAGTTGCAAGTTGTCATGCGTCATTCAATTCATGCGGATCATGTTGCGTCGCATTCTGTTTTTATTATTAGCACTAAGCAGCATGATTTTTTTTTACTCTAAATTTTATTCTGAGTTAATTTTCGAGGTGATTTGAAATTTAATAATTTTTTTTTACTAATTTTGGGGTCATGATTTGTACTTATTTCTTAATAACAATTCTAGTTAGATTGAATGAGACTGTTGAACTGTTTTCAGTATTGTTTTATATTTTATTTTTTATTTTTAGATCATTGATTTCTACCTGACTCACTGATCTCGACATCTTCATTGTATATTTTCTTTTAAAGCTTCTAATTATAACATTAGTGATATTCACGAATGGAAGGGAACTACAGTGAACTACAGCGAAGTGAAAAGCTTTTCGTAGGCATTTTTTACTCTTGGAGGTTTGCCATTGCCACCTCTTGGCTGGGGTGGTGCCGTGTAGAAAAATTTTTATTTTCTATTTTGGATTTTTGAGCGTGCCAAGCTATGAACCCGGGCACCTCTGCGTAGCAGTACAACACTCTAACCACTGGGCTACAGCTACAGTAATTATTAAATATTATTATTGCTGTTAAATGCAATGCGATCGATTCAAGGACTTAGAAGTTTTAGTATTCATCCTGCATTTATAGAATACAGACTGGCGTCTAGTATTTTATGGTTGCTCTGATGCCTTCTTCGAATCCGCATAAGTGCGGAGCACTGTTCTAGGATGTGTTTCGCAGATCATCTCTTCATCTTCTCTGCAAAACCCACGTGACTCACCCTAGAGCTTGAACAAATTTTGGTCACTGAGCTTTTAACCTAATTTTAAAAAAATGTCCCTAACTTTGGACACAAAAAAGGAAATTATTTGATTGAAAATTATTAGAAGAACTATTAGCGAATCCAGAAGTTGCGGAGAGGAAGGTTTGTGGATTTTCGTTCCTTCTATAAGATCCTGTAGTCAGCAGAACAATTTTTTTCTTTTGGTTCAAAATATATCAGTCAGCTGAACAAATTTCTTGTTCTTATTCCTGTTGCCTAGTGTAATAATAATTATGATAATAATATTGTTGCTGATGATAATGATCATGATCATGAAAACGATGGCAATGGCGATGACGACGGCTTAAAATTTATACATACAGAAAAGAAGAGGACAGATTAGAGGCAAAAGCAAATGAAAGAATGGGCAAACAGACGCACAACGAGACAGAAAGATGGTCAGACAGACAGACAGACAGATATACAGATAGACGGTAAAATTCATATACGGGTGTATATGAATGGACACCACAGCTTCATGCAACATGTAGCAATGTGGCATTTGCAATAATCGCAATCGCAACTTAACGCATCACAACTGACTGATGCGATTATTTGCAAGATATGTTGTATGCACAATGCACGAGGCTGGATGCCGCAGTAAAGCGAAATGCTTATCTACGGTGATCCATCATTGCAGCAGGAGTTATTTTCAACTTGTTTTTCCATGTGCTTTCTTTATTTAAACTTGAGCTTATCCCACAGGCATTAAACATACAGACAGGCAAACATGCATGCAGAGACACAGAGGAATGCAAGGCAGCATGCGTAGCTTTATGCGGGCGTGCGCATGCGCACATGTGCAGCATTCAATGCAAATGCATCAATTTAATTACAAATTCGATGCATCAAAAATTTAGCATGCAAAAAAAAAATAAATAAAACAAAAAATAATCAGAGAAAAAATTTCATAAAATTAAGTATGAATTTGGAATTGAATATAAAAAAAATAATAATAATAATAAAAAGAAATGGGTTTTCAGGGTTTGTTTGTTGTTTTTGTCTCATTTTTGTTATGCCAAGTACAAAATGTCTTCATAAATTTATATTTATACTTTTGTATTAAAGCGTAACTTAAGCGTGTCAATGTCATTTCCTTTTGAGAGCTGACATGACGACAACAATAACAACAGCAACAACACCGACAACTACAAGTAACAATGTCAACAACACAAAGTAACAACTACAGCAACAGCAAAACAAAAAAAAATATGAAACAGGGTAACTATACCACAAATAACCTTAAAGCATAAAAAGAGAACTTTACATCAACTTTACGAACAAAAAAAAAACACAAAACCAGGTAACAAGCAACAGCAATAAAAACTAAAAAACAACAACAACAAAAATGTTGGTCGCATGCTTGTGAATATCGATTACGCTCCCACGGTTTGCAATAACATTTTACGCTTCTCTCCCTCTTCTTCTTCTTCCACTTGTTCCTCTTTGTCACTCTCTTCACTCCTTGCTGCGTCTTTCACCTGATTGCAAGCGATTGCAAGCGGATATTGAATTTGTCCCTATTTGAGTGAGGTACATAGCAAAAAAACAAGTGACCACTATATGGTTGTTGTTGGTGTTTTTGTTGTTGTTGTTGTGTTGTTGGTGGTGGTGGTGGTGCTAGTGTTAATGCTTTGTGAATGCTTTGTGAATGCAACCACAACTTTGAAGGTAGCTAGCATGCAACCGATACTCACACATACAAACAGTTATATAGAAATGTTGCAGCAACAGCAAACAACGCCCTCTAATCAATAAAACGTTTTTTTTTTTTTTTCTTTATTTTTTTCTTCTGTTTTAGTGGCTTTATTGATTTGTTGTTGCTGTTACGACCTCGTCAGCATTTTTGTTTTTTTCCAGTATTTGCGGTGTCTTTGTTTTTTGTTGCAGGAAGCAGTAATAGGAACACTTGAAGTTCTAGCTAATACCAAGGTTTTTGTAAACCAAAAAAGCCACAAAATGTTTTTGCTTTTTTTTTGCGATTATAGGAAAATTTTGCTGACTTTGATTATGAAGTGGTAAAATTTTTTACATATATAAAAACAAACTGAAACCACTTCCGTCCTTATTATTTTTGCAAGCAATTGATTATAATTTGTTAGTAGCTGTTGTTGAGTTTTTGATAGCATGATTGGATTGGCATTTGTAGCTTTATTAATATTTTTTTGTTATTAGATTTAAATGTTGCTTATACGCCATGCAGCACCAAAGAACCTGATCAGTTGAAACTCTGATGGATTTTTACAAAATGCATCAAAAATTCAATAAGCAAAAAAATAGAATCAGTGGAAATTGATTAAAATTAAGTATTAATTGATATGAACGACAAACCAACCGAATGCATTTTTCTCTTTATTTTTTATATAATTTCAATTAGCGCATATAAATACTTTAATTGCGCACTCTTGCACTTTATAGCAAACATAGCAATAAAAGTTTTAATAAGATAAATAACAAGGGTATTCATTAAAATGTGTAAACATGGAGTTTTGTGTGGAACATTTGATGAAGATTTCATTTTTATTTTAGTGATTATGATGGGTCTTCCAAAATTTTCCTTTGATTGCCATCATCAAGATCATAAGTACTTTTTATTGTATAATTGTAGTTTTAAAAATTAAAAAAAAAAAAATTAAATGACGTTGTACATTCCAACACCTCATTGGATTATCTAGAACAGTATGCGTAAAAAATCGAACTAGTGAATTAGTGAAAAAGTAATAATAATTACGAAATTAGTAACCCATTCAGAACCAAAGAACTTCCAACTTTGACTCAGCTAAAAATATGTTTATTTTAATAGTCAGTTAGAAATTCATCAGTTGGGCATAAGTATCATAAAAACGTATGTCAAATATTAGCTCTGCCAAGAGGTTTTTGAGTAATAGTTGAGTAATCTGAAAAGGAGAGTAGGGAGCAGTGGTGCGTCACGCTTACAGGCTTTTATGACATCGTTTTTGAGAATTGATCAAAATCATTAACGCCATCGTATTCTACAGGTTTCAAACTATAAATTTATGCTAGAAATAAAAAATGCATTTTTTCAAACCCTTACATAAGAATTCCCCTTTAAAACCACATCCTCGCTTCCAACTTGTCAGATGGTTGTTATATGGAACGACTTGGTTATTTTCAGTTTTTTCGTTTAAAATAGTTTAATAGCTCTACAGCGTTCTTATTCAACACCAGTTCAAGGTTATTAAAGAGCGGTTTCCCCAAAGTAACTAGCCCTTCCTTCCATAGAACAGGGCATTCACAGAGGTAATGGAGTACGATTCATTGTTCCTCTAGATCTTGACAGCTACGACATTATGTGGCCTGATTTCAACTTGACTATCCGCCAAGATATCGATATTATTCTTCAAGATTTCTCAAACTATATTTTTTTGGATTATTCTAATACTTGCCGTTAGCTGTTTTCATTACGGTGTATTATTGGGAAGATAGTTTGTAAGATAACATGTTGCCGGCTACTTGGTTGACTTAAACTAAACTATTTGCCAGGCCCCAAATGAATATTTATATGAGGCCATTGTTGTGTGAGTTATTTTTAACTTGACTTTTTCTGTCAATTCTACTTCTACTCTATCAAAATTTTATATAATATCTTGACGGACAATTCAAATACTAATATTAATATAAAAATTATAACTTAATTTCGCGGTTCAGCAAAAAAAAGAACCAAAGAAATAAAACTGAAAAACCATTTAAAAATGGGAGACCACACACAAATACAGAAAAATGAAGCAAGTGTAGCAGCTATAAAAACAGAAAAAAAATAAAACAGAACAAAAAGTTAGCAACAACTGAAGTTTCAGTTAAGAATATGCTGACAGCATTCGCATGCTTGGCCAAACAAAACTCTTTATACCCATACACACACACGCATACAAATGAACAAAATTTCCATTGCAGCCATTTTTCTAAGCGCACACAAAAACTTACACAAACAATTACGAGGGTGGACGGTTTAAATTACTACTTACTGGCTGCTTGCTCGGTTGAATATAGTGGCTGCTGCTGCTGTTGCTGTTACTTAGTAATAATTGCAAATTGCCATAGAACACTTGCAGCAGGAAAATAGCACAATAGCAAAACAGAAATAGTAAGTAGCAGCATAAAAGGAAACACTCTTGAGCACACTTTCAAATAGACGACGCCGGTCGGTTTTCATTTTCATGAAGTGTAACACAAAAAAAATACAAAAATGCAGCAAAAAAAATGGAAAAACAAAACCATACCAGGCGAGGCAATACAAGGCAAGCATGGCAAAGGCAAGCCAAGTCAATCCAAGGCATATTATTAGCATTATTACCATGTAGCATTACCGCCAACACCGACGCCATAACAAGCAGAGCAAGTACAAGCAGCAACTGCAATTGTAGCTGCAAAAAAACTAAGCAACAAATGTACCTATATTTTAGCTGTTTTGTGCTCCTTTTTCAGTTTCTTCTAATTTTTTTTTTTTTTTTGGAATCATAGCAGCAAATTGCATTTGGCCTTTTCTTGTTGTTGTTGTAAACAAGCGCATTAACAGCGCGTGCTAAAGTCATTGCAACGAAAAGCCAAGCAAGCAAAGCAGCACCAAATACACAGCACACAAAAAAAGAAGAGTAACATAAATACTGTTTTTATTGCAACAGCAGATTCCTTACTGCAACTACAGCAGCAACAACAAAAACTAATAATAACAAAAGAAGCTTTTCGCTTAACGCTTTAAATACATTTGCTGTGTGGCATGTGCGCACGCGTGCAAGCTTGAGCGCGAGCACCCATAACAATTCTAACGCCCGCCCGCAAAATATTCATGTTGGCTAATATTAGGTACATTTAACAATAAGAAAAAAAACACACAAAAATGGGCTATACCAACAGCAGCAGTAATAGAAGCAAAAGTGCTGCATACAGAGTAGAAGTTGTGTGAATGTGTGTGCAAGTAGAAAAAGTAGGTAACCCTAGTAATTGCAAATCATTACATGGTCTAGCGCTTTTTTTCATTGCTAAAACATAAGTGCACTTTTGGTATTTAATTTTTGTACGTTTTGATGTTTTTGCTTTTGTTACTTGAGAGCAAGCTGCACGTGTGGCGGCAGAGTATAGATATTGTGAGGGTGAATTTGTAAGTACCTAAAAGAAAAATTGTTAAAGAAATAGAAAAGTATAGATTGAATTACTCTTTCTTCTTCTTTAATGGCATAACGGCCCATGGAGGACCTAGTCCGAGCCAAGACATGGTGCCGCACAGTGGTTGAAAAGTGAACAAAAATTATTTTTTTCATGGTACAATAACGAGAATTGACAATGCCATGGTACAAACAAAATATGGGTTGGATTGGCAAAGGGGGTGTGGCACCTTCCATATAACCTGAATTTCCATTATGAGGTACATATCGTAGGAGCCATTTATGGTACGGTACTAAAATTTAGATTCTTTCAGTTGGTTGAATTTGTGGGACCATGCTCCTTTTTTTACTTTCTTCTACTATTTCTACTACAAATTCTACTGCTATTTCTACTACTATTTTCTATTATTTTTAGCCTTCTTTTCTTCTACAATTTTTACTTATTTTTTTACTACTTTTTCAACCAAAATTTTCAACTACTATTTTACTACTTTTTCTGTAGCTTTTTTACTACCTTTTTTATTACTTTTTTACAACAAATTGTAATACTCTTTTCTATTCCTTTTACTACTACGTTTTTCACTATTATTTCTACAGCTTTTTTCTACTACTTTTTTCTACTACTTTTTACTGATTTTTTCAATACTATTTTCTATTACCTTTATTATTATTTTTCCCAAATTCAATGTACGTTCTTTAAGCTTGAATTGTCATTACGTTCTTTAAGCTTGAATGTTCAATTTTAAACACCAAGAAACTTCATTCTTCTTCATTCAAATAAACTTCAATTTTTTCGCAGAACAACGTTTGCCAGGTCAGCTAGTTTCTTAGTAAAAAGATTTAATTTTTCAGGAGCCCCGTCCAGTAATGTTTTTATGGTAGTGCCCGACACTCTCACAGCTGCTGAAGGCCACTTTCTTTTTAAGTCTTGAATGTCCTTGGCCACTTTTGTTGTTAACTTCATTTCCCTTTTTACTAAGGCACAGTATCTCTCAATCGGCCTTAGTTCTGAACAGTTTGGCGGATTGGCCTCGCAAGGCACTAAAATCACTAAAATCACATTCCGTTGGAAGCACTCTAAGGCCGCTTTGCCGTAGTGAAATGAAGCGATGTCAGGCCAAAAAAAAAGTTGCTACTTTATTGTTATGGCGTAAAATTGGAAGCAACCTCTTTTGCAAACATTCCTTCACATATACCATACTTCACCGTTGATTTTACCCGATGTCACGAATGAGCTACTCCTTTTGCCACAACTGCGAATTCCCTGCTAAACATGGAATTTCTTTACGAATTTTGTTACCTCGAGAATTGGCTGTATAAAATTCCTACCCAGGGAACTGGGAAAAGTCAGCTTAAACGTAAGTCTTGTCCATTATGCAGCATTCGAACTAAGGTTGCTTTTGAAAACTTTTAATAATATTTTCTCGTACTTCAAGTTCGCTTGCCATTTTTCCATTAAATAAATTTTTATTGAATATAAGTGACAATTAATATTTTCTGACATTTAATTCAGAGCTTATCAGATACAAATTCTGTAATTTGAATCTTTCAATAGCACAATATGGGAAAAAATAAAGCGGAAAATTTAATTCTGCGCAGTCCTTATTAGAATGGATTTGAATTGATCAATGTTAGAACGATTGGTAAAAGAGTGGAATCTATGCTGTATTTGAAAGCTTAGCTCCAAAATTATAAAAAAGCATGCAAAATTTTTGTGTATTTGTGAAAAAAATTTGATTTTATTTGGTTTTTAACCCTTTAACCCGCAAGGTTGAAATAATAATAAAACACCAGAATTTTTGTTTCCAATTAACATTGATGAAAGAAAAATGAATATGAAGTCCATTTTTTTATTAGTTTTTGAGTTTAGCAGTTAGGTGAGAAAAACGAAAGGCTGCCCTGATGCGGCCTTGCGGGTTTAAGCCAAAAAATAAAGATATATATATATATAAAGTGATAATTGATTTGGCGTATGTGTATAAGTATTCGTATGCCTGTACGCCAAATCAATTCTCAGGCGACGATATGTGGGCAATTTACAAGGTGTCTTATTTGGTGTTGTATCCCTTCATTTGTCATTAATTCTCATTTTTCATGCACAATTATACGAAATTATGATTATAAGACAATATATAACAGTATAAGAGGAGACTTAGAAATATTTTTTTTTATATTTTTATAAAAAACTTAGTATGCGCGACAATTTTTCGTCACAAAACAACACTTTGTAAACATAAATATAACTATAAACAACAATCGTGTGATCGCAGAAAGTGCAAACTGACCACATAATTTGTGTTGAATTTCATTAATTAAAATAGAGTGAAGGCTGCCTCAGTGGGTTAAGCCAATTGGCTATATTTAAAAGCCCTGGAAAAAATCATTTACATAAGCTTTGGTAGACGGATCCTAAAAAACAAAATTTAAATGATCGTGAGCATGTCAAAAATGTATTAAAATAAATAGATTTTATTTCAAACTTTGTTTCATTAAAAACGAACCAAGTTGCGAATATGGAGAAATATGGAAAAACTCAGAGCAGTAAGAAGTTCCATAAAAGTTCCATAAGGTGATTTCATACTTTAATACTATATATTTTGATTCCAGGAAGAGTATGGGACGCCAATGATTATAACTGATTCAATATATACATACATATATAAATATAAATGAAAATTGAAAAAGTTAAGTAAGTCAAACGTAAAATATAAAATAGGTCTGTCTGGATTTGATTACTACTTATTGTGGGAAAATGTTTTTTACTAGTCATAAATATAGTTAGACCGTCAATTTCAAATTATGTTAATTACAAATAAAAAAAAAAACATTGGATTACTATATTCTGAGCTTATTGATTTATATTCATAATATAAACGCCTCTTTTCTCTTTGATTATAAACAATCAAACAAAAAGAGATAAAAGTAAAAGTCTCTGTTCACTCAATTTTACTGTCTAAAATTATATGCATAGCTGTAAGATATTTAACTAAAAAACTCATAAATTAAAACGCATGTTAATATAATATTTTTCCACTAAATTTTTTACAAATATGCCGCCCAATTATAAATCTTGACAAACGCGTTAATATTTACATTCTTATAAATAAACTATCATATGTCATTTTTGAGTAAATTTTTTACGTTTTACTTTTTTTTTTTTGTATTGACATTTTTGTTTTTTTTTTTTTTTTTTTTTTTTGTTGCTATGTGCAGGCAGTTATTAGCAAATTAAAAATGTTTATGTAGGTATAAAAACAACATCAAGTTGATTTATAAAATAGTTTTTTGTATAAAAAATTGCATTCGAAATTTGAGACTATAATAAAAAACTAAATGCGTCGTGAGACACGGTAAAAGTTTACTTTATGCGTGGAAAATTCATTACTTTTTTAAAGAAAATATAAGTATAATTTCGTTGAATTTAAAAAGCAGCGCTGGAGAAAACTGGATTAGAAGAAATTTCGAAATACAACAAAAACATTTATTAACATTGAAATTTCGAGTTTCCGTCGTTTACAAATATATATGTTAAAGAAAATTTTTAGTGCTCATAATTTTCTCAATTCAATGCCCAAAATAAAGGTACTGTAAATTCTAAAATTTCTGTTCAATTTTTTTTTATTATATGCACATACACAAACAGCATTGATAGTGAAGCAGTATACAGACCATACAACATGTGAGCACATTTGGTTCTGTAGGTGCGCATACTCAACTTCTAGTGAGCACACATGATTGGTTGTACAGCATGTGAAAGTGTGCTTACAGTTGTTCCTACTAAGCATATGCACACATGTTCTATCCTACTCGGTTAATTGGGCCATTTCAGTCGTTCCGCTTTCCACCATTCTATGTTTTTTATTATTTTGAAAGTTACATCAGTTCTATGCTTTTAAACCTATAAATCGCACGTGAAAAAGCTTCACATTAAAATATTAAATACAACAATTCAATTGTGATAGGTATGTAGTAGCAAACCATTAGAATGACAAATTAATTTTTCATTGCTTAAAAAATATAGTTGTGTATAAAATAGAGTCAATATTATTATTTAATAAAAATTAAAGTTAATGCTTCATTTTAAATTCAATTCTATGTAATAATCATGTCTCTTTCTTGCTACTGAAAACTTTCTCAAAATTTTTACAATTACAAATTATTGGAGGTTTAGTCATGGACATTTTTAAGTAATAGTAAGCGCAGGTTTCTATATTCGCGAGCGAAAGGATTTAGTGGTAAATAACACCTGGAAACAATTTGACGCAGTTAGCTACTCACTTTTTTTTTAATTTTAGTTGGCTCCACATGGAAGCCTCATGTAATTACAACAACAAACGGTTCCATTATTTACTTACGTAGTGTGAGTGGCTCGATTCTAATGCAAAAAATTCGGTTTTTGCATTATTCTGGGAAATATGTACCACTTCGATTATTCTAATGTTCTAAGGCCCTCTATAATTTTTAACAAGGAATATTTTCTCCAAAAACAGTATCATAGTTTTCTCAACGGTTTTTGTTTTATCAGCTATTTACCGAAAAGAGGAATGATAGGAGATGGAGGAAAAACGTGTACAAAAAAAATGTTTATCTCTTTTTGTTTAACTACTTTGCTTCAGACATCAAATTCGTATCTGTTGAAATTAAGGAATTTCTTAATAGCCCCTGAAGACCACATTTTTCCGAATTCAGGCCCTTATTATGGGAGAACTGGATGTGATGGAGAAAAACTGAGTACGCAGTCGTGATCCTAAATTACTATAAAATCGTTGAAAAATCGCGCCCATAAAATTTTTGTTGCACTGTGTAATTTCTGTATACTGTATTACCGTTAGAAAAATTAATAAACAAACTGCAGAAAAAATATTCTCCATAAAAAAATAATAGGGGTCATTGAAGGTCAAAACCACCTTAATCCAATATTTTCTTAGATATTAGCCTTTGAAAGACTTTCGTTGAGCCCAACTACTTTTCGATAAGAAAATACGTATCGTCTCAAGGTTTTTACGGGTCCTTATTGTGACAACTTATGTACTGTGGGTATAGTGCAAGACAATACTTAGTTACGAAATAATAACTGCAGAACATGTCATTATAAAAATCTGCCTCTCCTAAAGCGATAATGAAATTCCTAACAAGCAATGGACACGATGTAATGGATGAGAAAGCCATAAATCTTTAATTTCATGTTAAGGGACGTATATGAAACGAAGGTGAAACACAACAAAGAATATCTTGTGTCCTTGTGAATTTTTTATAAGGAATACTTGGCTTCTTAAGGAATATTTTTCTAAAACTGCAGAATACAGGAATCACTTCAATTAGTTTTAAATCAGGGCATATTTTTGCTATATTTTTTCTAAATGTGTCTGAATCGCACCTGATCTAATAGCTGAGAGTATTGATCAGCTTCATCAGCTGATGTACACTCGTTAGTTTTGCTTCTGCAGTTGAGGTAAACGAACGTCTCCAAATTAGCATGGGGTTCTTAAATAGTAGCGCGAGTAACGACGGATTAAAGTAAACTTTCCGTTAATATTTTTCTGAGTGTTTCTTTTTCAAGACTTTCTCAAAAGGAATCTACTTTGCTTTTGAAATATTTCATATATTCTCAGAAATTTTTAATAAACATTAATAACCCAGGCTTGCGAGATGTCTATAAACAATGAATATTTTCCTTTATACTTTTGTATATGTGGAGAATGATCAAACTCGGTATTATATTTGGGCTTAGATTTCTCAAAACTCTGAAAAACCTAAAAAAAATTTGCAGATGCAGCGTGAAAAATTAAGTACATTGGGAACTGCTTCTTGTTCTTAATCACCTAAACCAAAGTTTAATTAAGCAGGTATGAGTAACTTTCCTTCTGAAATATTATTCTACTTTATATGAAAAATTATTGATAATAAAATATTATTTCGCATTAAGTTGTTATTTAAACTTTTAATTCGAAAATAATAAAAACACTAAGATCTTAAGTCTTTATTCTATTTATGATTACAAAGATTTAATACTAACAAATTCCATAGCGCAAATTCATTCATACGAAAATTTAGAAAAATTAACAAAACAGTAAATGCTGAATTGATTTTAAAGACTTGTATTAGATACAATTCACATAAACACATTCCATAGTTTATCAAAAAACAGAAGAAAAAAAAGAAACCTTAACTATTTTTCCACTTAATTTAAATAATAAATAAAAAAAAAAAAATAAATTTGTTGCTCGCTCACCCTCACATGGCTTAGTAATCATTAGTAAAGCACCACACAAAATTGAGTAGGCGTTTCCTCAATAACACATTAATATTTTTAAACGAAGCAGTCGAAGCAACAACAACAACAGCAGACTCAATGGATTATAGAGCATCACAGATCATATAGCACAGCATGGAATAATCTTTAAGCGTTCTATTTTACACGCACTTCATTAGAGTAAAAACAACACAAAAAAGGTTAACAAATTCATATATGTATGAATGGCAGCGATAAGAGATTGCTGGCTCATATATTAAGCAGCTGCAGCAACAGCAGGAGATACTACACACGCCACATGTAGCAAATGAGCTCAAGCAATCAGTTACTTTCAAGTGATGATGTTATTGTGGGTGCAATCGTCGAGCGTTGTCGAGCTGATAAAGCTTAACGACAACAACTAAATAGAATATTAAATGAAGAGTTTATCAGTAAAATGACACTGTGTGTCGCTGACGCTTATGTGTATACGCAACTGTGTGTGCGTCTACACTAAAATGTCATTTAACTGTCAATAAATGATGTGAATGGGTTTAAAGTTCAACAAAATATCGAACAAAAAAATTATTATTTTTTTTAATTTAATGCACAAAAGCATTAAAATTACTAAACGCCTTCAGGCAATAAACACCAACGACACTAATAACTGCAACAATATAACAGACAGTACAGTTCAAAAAAATGTCAGTTATAATTGTATGCTGGTGGCAAGTCTGTGGCTCCGGCTATTTAGACAGTCCAGTCCCAGGCATTATCGTTTCTTTTTATAAATTCTCGCAGTTATGTGTATGTATTTGATAATTGCATTTGATTTTCAATGATTTGGCTTGTCTAAAAATCAATTGACAATTGAACTTTTGTAATAAATATTTTAAAAGTAAAAATTATCGCATGCTAAGAAAAATTCAGTGCACCGGCATGGTATAGTGCAAGTACCACATGTGGCAAATAAATAAATTAATGTCTTTAGCAGCAACTTTTCAAAAAGTTTCCACAACTCGTTTTTTTTCAAACGTTTAATTTTACTTTTGTATTTATGTATACAATATTCTTGTTGTACGTAATTTGCACATGTGCGCGCATATTTCTTAAGGTCGTTTAGTTGTTGTTATTGCTGAAATATGCAACAAGTACATATTCACAAGTAGCAACAATCGGTAGCATTTTAGTCCACCACCGCCGTTGGGAAAATTTTCATTGGTTTTTTTGGTTTCTACGTCAGCAGCGCGCACCCGCTATTATTTTGTTCTTGTTTTTATTTTTTATTTTTTTACTTCAAATACCAACGCTTTACATTTGCCAACAAACCACGAGTATTTTGTTTTATTACACACTCTCGTATCTGCATTATTAAAATATTTCTTAAGGCCACCACAAGTCTAGACTGGCTTTATAACTTGCACAGTAACCGAACGTTGATATAGGCGCAAATGTTCAAAAGTCAAAAAATTTATCGCACAAAATTTTTCAGTTTGCTTTCTGTTTTTTTATATATATTTATTTGTGGTTAAGCATCGAAATGACTGTGGCGTTGTGTAGTGTGTGTGTGTGTGTATGCAATTTGCAAGGCAAGTATCCCCAAAAACTTAAAAAAAAGCAACTAAATAAAAATGCCTAAAGTTATGGCATTGTGCGGTGGCGGTGGCGATGGTGGCGGTTGCAATTGTACAAACTCTAAATGTTTACCGCCGCATTCAATTGGCACAAATATTTATCACAGTTAATTTAAATTTAATTGTATTATTTGTGAGAAATAGTTTTTTTACGCTCAACTTCAATAGTCGTAAGGAAAAAAAAGTGATTAAGTCTGTATGTGAGTCAGATGATCACCGACTTTCATGTTGACCATCGAAAAAGAGTCTCTCCGTCTTTCTGATGACTTCTTTTTATTCAGTTAAAATTAACCTGAATAAGCCTGCATATAAATCGCACCCGCTCATCTTCTTTGTGCCCTCAAAGCTTTGAGTTAGTTAAGGAACTTGTAGATCGTATTCAAAAACTCTAAAAAAAATGTCACATGAACTTTCTTTACAGACTTCAAACATACACTTCTGCCAGCGCTTGATCCAATCCTCGAAACATTTTTTATATTCGGTTTTCGGTATGTCCATCAGTGCTTCCTGCGATTTTTCCATTACTTCCTCTCGGCTGCTGAAACGCGTTCCCCGTAATGGTTTTTTAACTCGATTGAACAAAAAGAAGTCACAGGGAACCAAATCAGGTGAATTCGGTGGCTGTTGCATTTTTCGTCAAAAAATTACGAATAATGATGGCGCTGTGCGACGGTGCGTTATCATGGTGCAAAATCCACGAGTTTTCTGTCCACAATTCTGGTCCCTTTTGAAGAATTGCCTCACGTAAACGTCTCATAACGCCCAAATAATACTCTTTGTTTACTGTCTGTCCTTCTGGCAAAAATTCATGATGCACTACACCGTTGTAATCCATTAAAACCCTAGGCATTGCCTTCTTTTTTGACTGAAAACGACGTGGTTTTTTTGGACTCGGCTCATTTGGTGAACGCAATTTACTTGCCTGATGTCTGGATTGCATGTCGTACGCAGAAACCCACGTCTTGTCTGCAGTAATGATCCTTTTGATGAAAGTGGGATCGGATTCAGCCTCGCAAATCATGTCTTTTGCGACGTCAACACAATCTCTTTTTTGCATGAAATTGAGGTTTTTTGGCACCAACTTTGCTGCTACACGGCGGAAACCCAAATCATTAACCAAAATGTCTTGGATGGATCCATAGGCAATATTCAAGGCCTCCGCTATCACTCTGATGCTTAATTTGCGGTTATTGACCAAAATTTCTTTTACTTTATCAACGTTTTCGTCGGTTTTCGATGTCGATGGTCTGCCACTGCGTTCATCATCTTTGATTGACTCACGACCACTTTTGAACCGCTCGTGCCACTGGTAAACGACCATTTTCTTTAGAGAATCGTTTGCCGAAACACTTTTCCAACATTTCCAATGTTCGCGTACTATCAAATCCGTTTTTTACGCAAAATTTAATACAATACAATTTTATAAAATTGTAAAAAATCGACAACACACACAGAGATAGATGTACTCTTGGCTACGTAACTATGACGCTAAGATTTAAAGGGAATATCAACAACAGACGTACCAACTTAACACAAAAAAAAAACAGAACAGAAATCGAAACGATGGGAGCGCCACACGGTGGTTATTCCAGGAAATTTTTGATCAAGGTGGTATCTTTTTTCAGTTTACTGTAGTTTCTCTCAGTTAGCAAATGCATAAATGGAAAATTATTGCGCTATACAAGTCAAGCAGTGCCAGTAAGGGGAATAAAAAACCAAAATGGTAATGAAACGTACAGATCCTACCTGAGATCACCAACAGTATTGTATGCCAAGCACTGTGATATTCCACCAAATCGAATCAGATTCAAACCATTTGTAGAGGCCTTAAGCTCCATTAGCAGATAAAAATTGCACACAAATGCTGAAGGTTATTTCACATGTATCAGGACTTAATAAGACTGATATTTTAACTAAGAATAAGGACGACAAATTACATCAAAAATGATTTACATGAGGCAGTCGTCGAAATTTCTGACCGCCAAGAAATAAAACAACAACATTCTAAAACTCTAACGAAACTTGAAAACAGTACGGATTTTGGAGGCATCTAGTTGTTGTATTTACCTTTGCCTTTTCATCCCCATTTTAGTCATGACGTGTCATGTCGTGTCTTGCCGTGCCGGTTTAATGCAAATCAATCTTAATTAACCTTTTTTCCGGGACAGCACGACATAAATGGCAATGAGTGATAAAATAATAAATTGCACAAGTGTTTTGTCGTGTGCACAAGTGTAAATTAAATTTACTTATTCCTGTGTTGTTTCGATGGCGTTGCGACCATTTTGAGTCATGCTGGTCAAATATGAATCAACCTTAATTTAATTTTAACCCGCTCAAAATGTCAACGGATGATGAAATAATACACGAATGAATGCGGCGATTAACTTTAACTAACATAACTGAAATGACAATCTAATGCGATTGTTGATTTCGGTTGTGTCGTATCAAACAGATAACCGTGGATTGAATTGGATTCTGCTTCTAAGGTGTCATAACTCGATAAGAAGACAATCACAATACCAAATACAGAAGAATACAAAATGGTAAAAGATGTCCATAAACATCATTGAATAATAATAAATTTTAAGTATGACATTTTAATATAATATTATAATAATATTATAAATTAATTGCAAACGAATTTGGTAATGCTTTTTGTAATAGCCATAATAATGCAAGTATGTAATTCGAAAAATTTAATAATATTTAATTGCATATAATTTGCATTTTATTTAAATTAAATTAAATGATTATAATTTAGTTGAATCAACCAAATCCTCTTTAGCTTAATTACTTGCACAGTAGCGTGAAACTTTTTCCTAATAAATACATACAACAATAGCAACAATTGTCGCTTTGTTTTGTCAGATTTGTTGACATGTTATTCGTGCCACTTCCATTTTTGGGTAGAAAATAAACATTAAATTTTATTTTCATTGCAGCTTTTGTTTCTGCTGATTTGTGGATGTTGTTTTTAACAACAATTAACAATATTTTTTATGTACTATGAACTCCGAGCAACAGAGAGAATATAATGTAAATTATTGTAAATTTATTATGACAATTGTCAACATCGTGTTAGATTTATTTGTATACAAAGTAATTGACATTTGACAGTTCAATAAAATTAAGTAAAAATAATTCCACGTTATTATCCATAGTGTTGTACATATTTGCTAGTTTTTTTCTGTTCTTGTATCTTGTCCACATTCCCACACACAAAGCAAAAAAAAAAAAAAGCTACAACAAATGACAGGATATTTTCATTATATTTTGACATATTTGCTTGTACAAAAAGAAAAAAAAAATAGTGCAACAATTTTTTTTTTTTTTTTTTGTAAACTTAATTTTACTTTGTTTGCAATAATTACAAATGTCGAACATATTGATTTGGACTAAAGAATGGCATGGTATGGTATGGTATGCCACACACAAACACACTCACTCTTGTATATAAATGTGCATTTGTAATACTTTCCGTCTGCTACTGCTACACACGCCACATCTACCAGAGTTGCTATGAAATTTTTGCTACGTTTGTTATCAAAAACCCCATACGCCTGTGTTACATTTGTAATGTCAAACATTATGTTGTTGTGGTCTCGAGTTGTGTGAATGTGTGACTGTGCGGTGAGTGTGTGTATGCGGTGTGGCACTTCAACTTGCAAAGCAGACACAATCACATTTTTTATTTTGACCAGCCTCATATACGAAAACCACCCAGCAAATGCACCACAAATATGCACTCGTAGCTGCCACTTGATATTGCTTGCTTTGCCTTGCCTTGCCATGCCACCTGTTGCAATTATTTTTATGCTATTGCATTGCATTGCATTGCGTGTATTTTGAGGTATAAAATATTTGCAGTTTGAAAAATATTTCATGAATTATACGCACTGATTTTTTAATGAAGTTTTCATTTGACTCCCCTCTGGTGCTCAGTGGCGGATGTAAAATTTTGGTCTGGGGAGAGGGAAGTAAATTAATAAATTTAAGGTAAACTCTGTTAATAAATTTTAACATGCCAATTTTAAGATTTTTGGGAAGCTACAAATCTATAGCTTCCTCTGAATCTGTTACTGCATGTGTTCAATATTTTTATTAAACTTAATTTGAATAAAGTTCATGAAATTCAACTTAATAGAAAAACAACTACAATTTCATCCAAATTTAAACTCTTTTACTGAAATACCTCAGAGAGACAGAATGACAGAGAGAAACAGAGCAAAAAACACAATTTGATGTTTTTTTTCCTTATATACTTATTAATTATTTTCCCTTTGATTCTCACAGTTAGTAGCAAAAATTATTCAAGCTCATAGATTTTATAACATACATTTGGATAATAAAAACAACAACAATTCTAATTCTATTTGTTTCTATCCGCTCAACTGTGTGCAAATGACTAGGTTCAAGTTCGGATCGGAAACAAAAATGTGTAACACATCAAGACATTTGGTAAAATTTTTTAAAACTAAGTTCAAGTATCCCGATATTTTAATGAACAACAATATGAACTAGGAATGTAAACCGAAAAATAAAAAATGTTAGCTCTAAGAAGAGTCAAAACTTCGATCCAAAAACAAAAGCTTCAATCAAAACCATTTTTCTCTGGGGAAACGGCAAGAAGAAGTACTGCGCCGTAGTGACGTTGGACATCAAAAATGCCTTCAATTCGGGAACTGGCCGCAGATTATGAGTGCACTGAGAGGATTCGAAGTACCGGAATACCTGTTGCAAATAATCGCAAACTACTTCGACAACAGAATTTTAATATACGATACTGATGACGGCGTGAAGCAGTATCGTGTCAAAGGAGGCGTTCCGCAGGGCTCCGTTCTCGGCCCAACACTATGGAACGCAATGTATGACGGCATCCTTAAATTGGATCTCCCGGAGAATACAACAATCGTAGGATATGCAGACGACATCGCGATAGTGGCAGTAGCCAAGAACCTGGACTCGCTACAGGCTATATGTAACGATGTCATCTCAAGAGTGAGAAGATGGCTGTACAACTCGAAGCTGGAATTGGCGGAGCAGAAGACGGAAGTCGTGGTATTGAGTACCAGAAGAGCACGTGCAGAGCTGGTCATCACGGTTGGTGATCATAACATCACCTCGTGTCCACACATTAAGTACTTAGGAGTACTTATAGATTCTAGAATGACTTTCAAGGATCACCTGAAAGCTGCTAGTGGAAAAGCAGCACGAATAAACAGCGCATTAACACGCATCATGCCGAATATAGGAGGCCCGCGTGAGGGCAGGCGCCGGCTGCTTTCAACGGTTACTACGTCAGTAATTTTGTATGCAGCACCTATCTGGACGGACAGCAAGAAAACACACCACAAGGATATCCGTGCGATATATAGGCTCAGTGCCCTGAGGGTTGCTAGCGCGTATCGCACAGTATCGGACGATGCTATTTGTGTCGTAGCAAGTAAGGTGCCCATAGATTTACAGGCACAAGAGATGAAGCGGTTATATGGCCGTGACACAAAATCAACCGAAGCCATAAGAAGAGAAGAAAGACAGCGTACCATCATGGAATGGCAGCGAAGATGGGAGTCATCCGAGAAGGGTCGATGGACCTACAATCTCATTACGGATATAGAAGAGTGGATATCACGCAGACATGGTGAACTAAATTACCACAATATGCAGCTGCTTAGTGGCCATGGGTGCTTCAAGCAGTACTTGCATAAAATCAACACCGGAGAAGAAGACCCGTTTTGCCCAAGATGCCCAGAGGAACGGGAGAACGCGCAGCATATACTTTTTATATGCCCACGTTTTAACAAAAACAGAGATGAGCTGGAGAAAGCCTTTGGAGAACCCCCTACAGAAAGGAATCTGACGACACAGATGTGTAACACAGCGGAAAAATGGAATGCAGCATGCAAGGTTGCTGCAGATATGATGACCACTCTATATGATGCAGAACGTGCGCGCAAAGTCGAGCGCACGGCAAATACTATAAAACCGAAGATATCGTCAACCGACGATAAAACCGAACAGAATTGGACAGAAACCAACACGGACGATTGAGCACTAAGCTCATTACGGCCTTCCGACGTAATACCTAACGGTGGTTCCGGGAGGAATATCCGTACGGACAAGAGGTGGTTTTAGCGTGAGAATGTCATGCACTGACTGGGTGGCTTTTTATGATTTCCTCCTCGTTAAGAAAAAAAAAAAAAAAAAAAAGGTTAGGTTAGGTTAGGTTGGAATTGCTTTCGAGAGACACACTTAGGACTGAACGGCTTGTGATACCACTTAGTTGGGCCTACAGTTTAACCCTGATTCCGAACGTCGGTGTGGCAATTTTTTATCGGTTCGGTGGTTTTGCCATTACCAACCAGTGTGTGTACTTGTACACTATCTTATAATTGTCATACACTTCATATTGATAGTGAATATAAGAAAGTTATGAAAATTAACCACCAGACGAAGACGGGAATCGAACCCGAACCTCTCGGATGAAAGTCTAGTGCACTATCCACTAGACTATCGAGGTCACCTAAACACTTACGGAACCCCATTTAACATAATAAAAACAACTACTATACATTAGCTCTAATGCTAATTATTTTTTGTCTTTTACTAACAGGTGGAAGCAAAACTTTTTATAATCTCCTCAAATTGAAATCGAAACAGCAATCTCAAATTTTTTATTCCTATAGGAGCTAATACTAATTTCCATTTATTTGAGGCCTTCTTGTTCTTAAAAAATCTATCTATAAAAAAAGTAATAAAACAAATTCAATTTCAATGATGAGTCTCGAGAATAACCTTTAAATTAGCCTCTCATGTTATAAAAAGAAAAAACAAGACCAGCCTTAACTACCACCTGTTCCTATCCTACAAGAATCTGTTAACAAAAAGTGCAAAGTCTTTCAATAATAACGTCGAAGCAATTGTTTGTTGTTGTCTGTTTTTGTATGAAAAATTTACAAAAATATTTCAAAAGTTTTTCTGCTTCATTTAAAAAATTTAGCTTCTAACCAAAAAGGCTCATTAATCATTGGTCGCTAAACGCTTTTATTTTCCATAATTATTTTACATACGACCTTTTCTACAAAAAAAAAAAACCAGAAATCTATGCTCCTATGCTACAGACTAAAACTAAAAAAATAATATTTTTCAATTTTTTTTCAACGTTACAAGTTTGCCGCCAGAGCCTCCACCACGCACATACAACATACAAAAACAACAAGAAAAAACACGCCCACTTCATTTTCTAAAAAAACTAAAATAAAAATCACTATTATTATTTTGAGGGTGGTGGCAACTACACAATCCAACGAGCAATAGCGAAAAATGGAAAATAGCTAAATCTTTTCTATTATTTTTATTAATTTTTGTGGTATTATAGCTGTGTGGATAAGTGTGTATGTGTGTGTGTGTGTGTGTGTTTCCTAATCACTGTTTAAAACGTCGCTAACACTTAATCAATCAATGTCCAATGCAGTCAACCAGCCAACCAACTTTCATAGTTTTCAGTTATGATTAAAGCAGCAGCAACAGTTGAATTAAGTTTTCAGATGCTTGCAATAAAAACAACAACAACAGTGCCAGTAGTAGCAATATTCAAGTAAACAGTGGCAATGAGATGATGGTGGCAAATGTTGATGCTGATGTTGATAGTGATGGTGGCGGTGGCGATGTCAGCGTTAGCAGCTAACAAACAACAACAACAGCAACAACAAACTTGTAAGACACATCAAACATCAGCTAACAACAACAGCCCAGCAGCAAAATATTTTCACAACACTAACAACAACACTAACAACGACACATTGTGAGTAGTGAAAACGGAAAAAAAAACACAACAGTGAAAAAATTAAAAATTCATAAGCCAAACATCATCATGGCTAATTCGCTAAAAGACACGCTGTCTGTCGCGCTCAGCTAGTAGTAGCTAGCTGACTCTGGTGTTTGTTAATCGAAAACTGCAACTGCATATACACACACACACACAGTCTACTAATACTTTTACATATGGCTAAATGCAAAACGCTTTCGGCCAAAAAATACGGTTTGTTTTTCTCTACTGCTCCTTTAAGTTTTAATAATTTCATATACGTCTTTGGCCAAGCGCTTTAAAATCTCTTACCACAAGTGTATATGTTAACACATTCGCTTTTCAGTTAGAATATTTTAACATACAAGAATATTGCAGCGGCAGCATCAACTTGAAGTAGAAGTAAAATCTTAACTGATTTTGGTTTTCTCTTGAGCTGTAATTTTGAAAGTGTTTCTATGAAAAGGTCTGTGAAAAAAATCAAAAATATACTTAAACTTGTTTTCATAGACACACACACAGCTATACATACTAACGTTAGTTTCTTTCTTGATATTTTTTTTCAAATTTTGGAGGTTATGGTAAACAGGCACAAATTATGATTAATGATATAAAGGTCTTTAAAGTAAAAAAAAAAATATTGTTTAATTTTTTTCAATGGCTTATAAATATTCAAGCCTCAAATTTGTGGTTACTTTTTGTGGAGGTAACGTAAATATGATTTTTCCTGCAGCAAATTTAAGTTATTTTTTTTTTGTTTGTGGCTTTGCCTAAAGGATGTTTAACCCGATGTGTAGGCAATAGTTTTATTCTAAGTTGAACGCTATTAAAATAATGAGCGACCACATATGGCGCATTTAAGTTTTTGTAGTAGAAATATAAACACACAATTAGTTATACGTAACTATGTATAGAAACTTTAAAAAATATCATTAGTAAATTTGCCATTAATGCTAAAAATCCTACAAATAAATTTGAAACATTCGTTTTAAAAAAGTTATTGAATGAACGCAGAGAGAGATATGTTCTCTCATGGTTTTTCGCAATTTAATATTGTTGTCTACTTAATTTTGGGCCAAAATACTTAATATATTTAAGGACTTCAAAGCCAGTTTGATATCTTCAATGATATTAATTTTTTTCGAACCTGTCAAAATTCAAAATTTATAGTAATCTATTTCAATTGCTTCCATTTTTTTTTTTTTTTTTTTTGTTTCCCTTTCTCTTTCGAAAAATGTTTCATAGTATTTCAAACCGACGTTTTTCGCAAAATTTAAACATTTACTTCGTCACTCCGCTTGAGCTAAAATCTACTACGAATTTATTTGTTGCATACCACTTGAGCGAAAAGATCTGGCACCACTGTTTTTCAAAAATCCACACATGTCAATTGCTTGAATATGGTAGCTCTTTTACTTGATGAGCTTACCAAAAGAAAGGAAACACAGATAAAAGGTTTGCGCACGATGAAACTAGTGCATACGTTTTTACTCTGGTTCAAATTTAAAATTTTTTCACATCAAAGTAGCTTTGTTATACATGTCCAAGCTCTCATGTCTAATTTTGAGAGCATTCGATGGTTTTTGGCTTCAAAACGAGCAGAAAAACAGAAGTACGTGAAACAGCTATTAGACTGCGCAATGAAAATTCAAATTTGGCATTCAAAGTAATTGCTTGAAAAGCACGTGTTTCGCGAAATACCGTTTCGTGTGTTATTAAAGTATACAATGAACGCCTGACCATTAATAGGAAGCAAAGAAGTGGCAAAAAGAAGGGGTTTATTAACCCTGCTATGGCTAAGGAGGTGATAGCTCTTTAAAAAAAAAATTCCATAAACAGGCAAGAAACAGTTTAAAAACCAGGATACTCTGAAACTTTTGTGAGAAAAGTTAAGAGAAAGGAAGAGATGAAGTCATACAAGGTCTAAAAAGTTCCAGGTAGAAATTCGAAAAGGAACAAAGAGGCAAAAGAGCGAGTCAAAATATTGCACCGTGATTTCATAATGAATTTGGATTGCTGCATGATGAACGATCTATGTACTGGGTGACTTTTCATAGCTTCCAGGCGGATTTTTATGTTGCAGATTGTAGAGGAAATGTTCAGGAGCAGTATAAGGCCTAGTAGAAGTCTAAATTCACCAAGTAGCTTTTTGTGTGGCAGGCAATCTGTGGTAAACGAAGCAGTTCATTTGTAACAACTAGGACAATCAACTCCGTCCGATATATATATATATATATATATTTATTTATTTATTTCATTGAGTCAATGGAAATTATAAAAATTCCTTACATACTAAAACAATTGTAGCTTAGAATTAATTAAAAATAAAAATAGATTTAAGACAAGCTTAAGGATAGAATTCATTGAGTAGGTTTTTAAATGAAACTTTAGTTTAGTGCTATCAGCGAGTGTCTGCAAAAGAGACTTTTGCCATTCATAAAGCACACGTAAAATGAAAAACATTTACTTAAAATTATTCACATTTGAACACATGCATCCAAACCTAGGAAAACTTTTAATTATATACTCGAAATAAGTTAAATGTTTTTTTTTTAATATATTTATTTACAATTTATTTGCTGTTTTAATTTATTCAATTTGTTTTTTTTTTTCCTTTTTTAATTTGTTTATTTACAAATTTTAAATATAACATTTGTGTAAGTACTTGATATATTTTTGTATGTAATTGTATAAGACAAAAGAAAGTAAAACTCAATTAAATATTTTTTAATTATTAAAATTATTAGGCTTTGAATGAACAATGATGCCAGAAGAATATCAAAAAGCATCATTCACCACGCACTTTCTGCTTTCTTTTGGCCTGATTTAGCTGCGTGCCATTTCAGTAAAGCAGCAGTTAAATGGTACGAAAAGAAAAATGTAACACTTATATCCAAGTATGCGAATCCACCTAACTGCCCAGAGCTCAGACCAATAGAAAGATATTGGGCTCTGGTAAAAAGGACCATGAAGGATATAAAACAAGTGGCTGTCATCAAGTACAAAAATTTCTGAAAACACTATTAAAAGATTAATGAGAGGCATTTCGGAAAAAATCAAAATATATTTGTTGATGAATAAAAACATTAATGAAATTTCTGTACAATAAGATTTTTTCTTCTTATTATCAGAAGTCGTTTGAGTTAATTTGTGCACTAGTTTCATCGTGCGCAAAAATTATGAGGAAAAAGAAGCTGAACGTAAAAATCAGAGTAAAAACAATTGATTGAGAGAGCAGTGTTCTCTCTGTTAGCAAAAACATTAACAACACCACTTTATAGCAGCGTAGGTCAAAGAGTTGCACGCAAGCAAATAAGCGTAAGGAATTTCAAACGTACGTTATTTCCATAGAAAGGGTGCTCAATCGATCATTGTGTATGTATAGGTGACCACCGCTGCTTTATAGCATAATTTCAGAGTTAGATCTTTCCAAACTTCATGTGATAATATTTTTAAAAAATATATTGGAATTAACATATGTAAATAGGTAAGAGAGAAAGAAAGCTGGAGCCTTAAGACTTTAAGATTGGTACTATCTTCTAAATATTTAAATGCCTTATGCCAAAAATATATATGAATTTGTGAAAGAGGGAGAAAGGGTATAATTCTTTTTCTCTTTCCCAAAGAGCAAGTTTAAAACATCAGAAACACCAATATTGTTTTACCACTGCCTGTGCAGCAAAAAAAGTATTTTAATTTAAGTTTTAGTTACGAACCTGTTTAATGTATTACAAGGTTTTGGTAAATAATGAAAGCTACAAAAAAATAAGTAAAAACGGAAGTTGAAACAAAAACGTAAGCCAAATCTTAAGTATTAAATTAAGACTTGCATACAGAAATAGTTAAACTACAAAAAAAAAAATTACTTTAAAAAAAAAATTAGTAACAGAAATCTTCTTTTGTTTGTTTATCTATATAAAACATTAAAAACTTCCACTCTTATAAAAATAAATTCTAAATAAGCACGCACAAACTAAGAGCATATGAAAGAGAGAGATCGAGGGAAAGAGAGTGAACAAACAAAAATAAAAAAGATTTAATTTAATTGCACTTTTAATGTTGCCCAGTTGGCTTGTATGACCTCGCCTAATTTGTCATAACAATGTTTTTGTTTTTACTAACTATTTGTAATTTTTCTATATATTTCTTTTTTCATAAACATCAAAAATAAAGTTGCTTCTTAAACAATTAAAAAAAAAAAAAAAAAAAAAAAAGTGGAAACCTACAAATGAAAATGTTAATTTAAACCACTACCACTAAAAAACAAATGTGTTTTGATGTGTTAATAATATTTAATATTTTTGCACACATACACACACCTTAATAAATACACAGCTACATTTGCAGCTGCAAATATAAAAAATGTCAACCTTTAGGTTCACATAATATTAAAAACAAAATAATATGAAATAAAAAAATTTCACAATTTTAAAATGGTTATAAGTAGAAAATAAAGTGTGTGCAATAAAAAAAATTATGAAAATCAGCTGCAAGCAATATTTCGTTAAGTTGAAAATGTCACCTTAACTTTATTATTTTGTTTTTACTATTTTTTTTTTTTTTTTCAACTCATCTGTTGCAAGTAAATAGTTGACAGTTTTGACATGGTCAAATGCATATGCTCAGTGGCAATGGAAATGGCAGGAAAAACAAATGAAAGTAGTAATTTATCATTTGACACATTTCTTTATATTTTTTAAATGTGTTCATAACTAATGTTTATTTAACGATGCATGTTAACGAGTTACACTCTTTTTACAAATGCATATACATATATGCTTACATGAACGTTTACTAGGATAAAGACTTACAGTAGATTAGCTAAGCAAAATCTTTTATGCAGTAAAGTGAAATCGTTTTACAATATTTGATTAGCTAATTGTATCCTTATTATTTGATGATGGCTTCTCTTCTTGCTGTAGAGGTCTATAGTTTTTTTAACTTTATGTACTCGTTTTTTAAGGCTAAAATTAATCCTAAATTACCTAAATATTTTTTTTTAAACACAAAAGAGTAAATAGTCCCAAAAAAAGAGTGACTACTTAAGAGTCATGGAATTTTTTTTAATTATAAGGTCTTAAGCTTATATTCCAACCCTGTTTTTGTTGCTTCAATTGTTATTGCTAACTATGCTTTTTACTTTTCATATTTATATAATTTTTAAATTGAACTTTGACTGACAGTTTATTTTGTATTTTGTTTTCTTATTTGCATTTTGTTTTTATTATTGCAGGCTTTCAACTACACAAATAAAAAAACAATGCGCACATTGTTAACTTTATGAGCTGCTCAACGAAATACTTAAGATTGATGTGGTAAGTTATTATTTTCTTTAAGCTTTAAACTGAATTTATTTTTTAGATTTAATTTGTTGTGTTTTTAGAAATTTAGTTGAGCCTAAAATTAAAAAATAGTGAAAGCAAAAATAGCGAATTTTATAAAAAATTAATTTAATATATGGAATTGATGATCTACCAACATTTTTTTTCTTAATAAATAAAAATAAGTTAAATATATTCCTACCAATAGCCGATACGCAAACCGATAAATTCAAAGACTTTTTGAAAGACATTTTCCGCAACTTTTATATTAGTCCAGTCATTATAAAGATTTACATCGTAAAAATTCTGAACTGAGATTTGTCTTCAGTAATTGTTAGTGGGGGTATGATAGATTCAGAAACCACAAAATCAGTCCTGGGGTTGCAGAGCGACCCTCCAAAAAATCCCCTCTTTGGTGAAAAAAGCCTCTTTTTACTAAACTGGTTAACCGTTGGAGATATCAAAAAATTACTTACCACAAAAAAAAGCTTGAGTGATTTCCGAAAAAAAAGGTCCTAAGTAATTTTTTTGTATATGTTATAGTTTTCGAGATATTCAATATTTAAGAAATTGCAAATTTAATACTTTGGATGTACTGTGAATGCGGGCGCATCTTTGTTTATTTGAATTTTTGTGTGAGATTTGTCTTCAGTAGTTGTTAGTGGTGGTATGATAGATTCAAAAACCACAAAAATCAGTCCTGGGGTGGCAGAGCGACCCCCCGAAAAATCGTCCCTTTGGTGAAAAAAGCCTCTTTTTACTAATAACTGGTTAATCGTTAGAGATATCAAAAAATTACTTGCCTCAAAAAAAAAAGCTTGAGTGATTTCCTAAAAAAAAGGTCTTAAGTAATTTTTTTGTATATGTTATAGTTTTCGAGATATTCAATATTTAAGAAATTGCAAATTTAAAACTTTGGATGTACTGTGAATGAGCGCGCATCTTTGTTTATTTGAATTTTTATGTGCGGAGCCTATAGGAAAAATTGAATTACTCGAAAACCAAAAGCTAGGAAGAAAAATCAAAAAGGGATTTGAAGGGGATATAAAGTACAACATCCTCTGCCATTTTCATTGACAACGAATAATTTTTGCGTGTTGGTTTTAACTACTTTTACTATTTGCAAGCCTAATAAAAATAAATGGTTTCACCATATGTTATAAATTTATTATCTTTTAGTTCAAGACATTACTTCTGAAAATGCTGAAAAGTTAGAAATAAAAAAATTCACATTTAGCGAAAAATTCACATTTAGCGAAGTTGGCCAAATTTTTGGCGATTTTTTTATTTATTTTTATTTAGTTACTCTACCGACTGGGCTATATGTAGTGCATGCTAATTAAAATTAGGTATCATTCTCAGATTTCTCTCTATCGCTTTAAAGCTTATGCATTTTGCATTCATACTTAACATTGTTTTTCTTTACGGAGAGAGCAATCATGTTAATATAGAAAAGTTATATAGAAGAAAATGAATTTTATTACATTAAGAGCAACACAGTAATGTTAACTATTCTCTTGAACACCTCCTTCGCGTTTTTATGGTTTTTTAAACTTTATCTAAAAATAACCTACATAAAACAAAAGGTAAAATAAAATCTTTTAAATTCAGGAAAATAAATTCCTTAAAATTTCATTTATCGATCCTTATGAAGTATGAAAGCATCGGTCATTCTTTATCAACCTCAACCTAAGATTTCATAAAATTATTTCCAATGAAAACTTTTCTACTTATCTTTTCAATTAGCATTAAAATATATATATATAAATTTTTTTTTTTCTTTAATTTTATGATGCAGTGAATTCTTGCAGCAATACCATTTTTGGCATTTAAATACGTGTATGCATGCATTCGAAGCTTAAAATTTATGTGTAAAAAATTTTTCCGGCATCACCTGCGCACCAAATACGCCTTAAACTAACACTTGACCATAAACATATGTGTGACTTGGAGGCTTCATAAATCTTTTATTGTTGTTGTTAACCATCAACACTGACAACAACATCATCGTCATCATCATTGTGATTATTATTGGCAGCACAGTTTATTGCAGGCAACTGCTGATGCTGCTTTGTTTTAAAGGCGAAAAATTCCACAGAGTTTGTTGCCAAATAAAGTCAAAATGCAATGCAATTTTGATTCTAATCAGTTCGTCAGTCATTCGAGTTCGTCAGTCAGTCGAGTAGTTTGTCATTTGTTGCAGTATGCCTACCATATTTAATTAAAAAAAAATTAAAAAAAAAAAAAAATGCATTACCATTTTAGTTTAACAAATAAACTCGTGCGGCACGCCTTAGTTCCATCCCTACTACCCCCAGTGTTTTTCCTTTCTCTATGACTATAAAATTATATAATCATTTATAAAACTAATATTTCTACTAATTGCACATAAGTATTTTATTAAACAATCTTGTTTTTTTTTTGTTTGTTTGTTTGTGGATATTGTAGTAAAAGGTGTTATTGTTGCTGTTCGTTGTTATTGTTGCAAGTTTAGCAACATCAAGATCATTTTTTACAAATTGCACTACTATATCAATCTTCTGAAAAGAGACTATCGAAAAAGTATATATAAAAATCAATTGGAAAAGCAAACAAATAAGTGATTGTCTCTTGCTGTGTGTGTCTGTCTATTCAAGCTTCTACCTAATCGAGCTCTCCACCTGCTCCTGTTACTGCTCCTCCTCCATCTTCGTCATTATCATCATCATGACCAAAGTATAGTTGGGCATATAATATTTAATTTAATGCGTCGCATTTCAATTCTGACGATGAGATTATAATCGCGTACACACTTGCATAGGCAAACGCACATTTTACGCACACACATACACACAATTATATTCAATGCACCACGCAACTGCAACAAAGATCGATCATATGCGCTTGTCCGAGAAGTGTTGTCTCTTTTGTAGTTACTGCTGCTGTTGCATCCATTCGCTGGCTGCATGCCTGTATATCTATCTAGCTATCTGTCTGTCTGTTTGTTTTTCTGTTAGTGGGCATCAAAATGTCTTAAAAAGCAACAACTTTGAAACTTGCCAAATGCAACATAAAGTTTAGTTTTTATTTTCTATCTTTTTATTTTTTTGTTTTCTGTGCGTAAATCGCATGGGAGGCGAAGGAGTCAAGTCACTTCGATTCACTCACTCACTGCCTGGCTGACTGACTGACTTAATGTCAGTTGTATAAGCATTGCACAAAAAATAAAATTTAAAACAAAAAAGCAAAAGGCACACGCAAACGTAAACGTAAACTTTACGACCTTCTATGCTGCCGCAAAGGAGTTGGAGCTGCTTTTTTTTATTTTTGTTTTTTCTATTTTAGTTGGCATCAACAGCAACAGAAACAACAAAAATCAAATGCCATTGAAAAATGAATTGAAAATGTTGAACGTTTTGGACAGATTGCCACTTTTGTCATAAAATCGTTTTCGTTGTTATTGTTGTTGGTTTATATGCGTTTGTTTGTTTATTTGTTTGTTTGCCTCTATAAAGCAGGTGGATTTTTGTTGTGATTTTGATGATATCAGACAATCTGTATTGAGATTGATTGCTTGCGACAGTTTGTAATTTTTCTATTTAAACTCTTAACGTTTAGCTGCTCATATCATAAAATTTATTAAAAAAAAAAAAACAAAAAAAAACAATCGTTGGCAAAAAATGTTAGAATACAAATAAAATTAGCCGGCATTTTTCTGAAGAAAGTTGCTCACTTCGGCAAAAACTGTTCTGCTTGCTTAATAAACTATCAGATGAGATTACTTTACAGATTGAAGATTCAAAACTTCTCTTTTAGTACGAAATTCATGCAAAAAATAAAAATGTTTACTCCAATGATGTATTATAATCAACTGAGCTCTTTTTCTATAGAAATGAGCCCTGTCAGTGAGAAATTTGTTATCTCCTTATGAAAGCGTGCTCTTCTTTAGCCAACCATGATTTCGTGAGTCTTGATCGAAAAGCTCTGCAGTGAATACTTCTTCTTCCACAGGGTAATCATTAAGTATTTAAAAGTCCTGTTTAAAATTGTATAGCATTGCATAATATTGCGGAAAGAGTAATCATGTAATCATTAGAAAGTTAAATGTGAAACAAGATTGCCTTATGTTACAAATAATAAGGACTTTTAAACATTTCGATCTTTCACTTTTTCTTAATGTCATCAATAGTTATTGATTATAGTTGAAATTTATTGTCCCCAAACGCAATGGAAAATTCAAGTTTTCATAAAAATTGATCTATGCTTGAAGGTAAGCTTGAGAGAATTGATTAGTTACCTGAATTGTAGACGAAAATATTAAAACTTTAAACATCAACAACACCAAAAAAAATATTATACGGTAACAGTGTTGCCAGGTTTTTTTTACGAAAAGCGCAAAACGCTAAAAAATTTATAGCCCAAAAGCGCCCAAAATAATGTAATGCCCACTATGTTTTTAAGAACATTATCTATTTAATAAAGCACAAGAAATTTTATAAACTTGATATATTGTTTTTGATATTTCGATTTGTGTTTAATAATTTTTCAAAGTACCTAATTTCTTCAACACTAGAGAGAATTTCTTAGAAATTTAGGTGTGCACAGCGGTGCCATATTAACAGATTTATCTGTAAATTACAGTTTTTTGGGTCAGCATGCAGTTTTACAGATTTCCCTCAAATATTACAGTTTATTCCCCAATTTTACAGTTTTTGCAATAATATGCAGAATAGACTTAAATATGTTTTGATTATCAAATGTAATTGTATTTCAGGGTAGCACTTGCACGTAGCGAATGTGGAAAGAATATTTCCCCAAATTGATACTAACAAAACTAAAATTCGAAAATTACCTGAAAAGAGCAAAAGACTTACTGAAAAAAATTATAAAATTTAACAAATTTTGCGGCATCAAGAGAAATGTGATGAAAGAAATTTGATGAAACCATTTTGAGAGCTTTTCAAATTGTTGTATTGATTACTGGTGAACTATAACTACTCAAAAAATCGGACCCAGGAATGTTCATTTAATTTTGTAACTAGTCAAAACAAGAATGTTATTTCGTTTTTCTTATTTATTTATTTGATTTTTTATAATAAACAGCATATATTTGTTTAATATATTTTTAAATGAATTTGTTTCTTTTTTTATTGACTTATTTTACTTAATTTTAAAGGAATCAGTTTTTTTGATTTTATTAATATTATTACATATTTATTTATTAACTATTTCAAAGCATTTTTGCAAGTAAAATCTGACACCAGTTAAGCGTTATTTTTTTTTTTCAAACAAAAACAGTCTGATGGCTGATTGTTGTTGTCGTTATGATAAATAACGCAAATCAAATAATTTAAATTTTTTAAATTTTTCCTTTCGTTAGAAAGTTTTATAAGAACTGGTTTAATATTAATACAAAATTTGTATGTTCATTTGTTTTTTATTTCCAAATCATGCCTAATCATGAGAACTTTCTTTTCCAAATTTTGCACCATTATTGTATTAGGTTTCCCTGAAGTTAAAGGATTTAAAATTTCTGTCCCGTTCAAGAAATCATAGCATCTCCCAAACGTGAGGAAACTATTATATTATTAGACCTATTAAATTTTGAATGTTTGGTGGAATAATGGGCAAGTAACTGAGAAACTTTTCAAATTAAAAATTTTAGTTTTGTTTGTTTGTTTGCTTTTATAAGTTACAGTTTTTTTCCCCAAAATACAGTTTTTGTTTTTACTTTTTACAGTTTTTGCCCAAAAAAATATGGCAACACTGGGAATCGAATTTAGTTTTTGACGGATTACAAGATTGGAAAAGAAGAAGAATTTTTGTGTGTGTTTTGTGAAATAAAAAAATAAATAAAAATGTGTCCTTTCAATTAGATTTGGATAGAACGAATTTATATAGCAATTATGGATAATTAGAGGAATATCATTTTGTTGGCCACACTGAGTAGTTTCCTTAAGTTTTAAAACTATTGTTTTATTTGTGTGCCCATATGGAGAATTTTACTTAAGTACAAAGACAAATGTACGAAAAAAATGATTGCAATGAAAAACTGTATAAAAAGAGCCCAAAAAGGCTGACGGCGGTTTTTTCTTAACATACGCGCGAGTTAAGGGTAAAAAAACGCCCAGCCTAACAACTCTATACGGTAACACTGTTGTTAACATTTTGAAGAGAATATAACTATTCTCTTTATCTGTGCTTTCTCCTTTTTTACTTTCTCTTTTTTTTAATTTTGGTGCCAAAAATAAGTACTTTTTTTTATTAATTTTTATGAGCTTGCAATTTCGGTAAGAAATGTTTTCGTTTTCTTTTGCAATAATTTTGCTTAAATAAATCATTTTTTGACATAACATAAAATCAAAGAAATTTTAAGTTTTTCCAGTTCTGGTTCATCATTTAGCACAGTGCTCATATTTTTGAAAATTTTATTATTGATTTTATATATATGTACTTATTGAAAGGTGCCAGACAATAAAAATTTCACAGGCCAAAATATTTTTCTCTGCTTTTTAGTTCTCTTAAAATTCTCTTATCTGTTTTATGTTTTATTCTATATAAATTTCAAGTCTTTTGTAAGATACTAGAAATTTTTGAGTAGAACTTTAGCCATCCTAGGTTAAAAAAATAGGATTTTAAAGTTTCATTAATTTTATGTCTACACAAAATTACTAGCAGGCAATAAGATTTGTTTAAAATATAATAAAACCATATGGGTTATAATGATTGCTCACAACATTTTTTAGCATTTTTATTGATTGAACTTTAAATAATGTTTATTACAACAAGATACAAAAATTACAATGATTAAACACAAGAGATTAGACTGGTAACCTTACAGTCGAAATAAATAAATAACCATTTGAATTTTCATGCATATACGCATTTTTGTATATCTTTTTTATCTTAGATCATAAAATTCTGCAACAGCAAAAAATTGCAATGAGCAGTGGCAAGCAATAGCCACAACAACAACAACAACTCTATCATAAACACATTGATATTGAATTGCAACGCACTTTAAAAATGTCAAGCGAGATTTTTTTCTTCGAAATTTTTTCCATATTTGGTTTTAAGCGCAACCAAAAAAATAAAAAATTAAATAAAAAGTTTACACAAAAATAGCAAACGATTAAGGTCAAATATAATTTGACTGACAACACTAGTCAAAAAAAAATAAAAAAAAAAAATAGCAAAAAAAAAGTTTGCATGCAATATTTACTTACACTTTTTTTGATTGTTGATTGCAACTTTTTGAGCGCTTGTTAACTATTTTAGTTTAATTTAATTTTATTAATGCTTATTTTTTTAAGTAGCACATTTTTTTGCTTGTTTGTTTTTTTTTTTTTTTTAACTATTATTACAAAAATGCTTGCTTGACACTTGTGAATGCCAAGTAAAACATTTCAATTGTGAATGAAACACAACGAAACGAAAATTTTTACAAAATTGTAACTACAAGTTTTAATTTGTGTTTAACTAAAAAGAAACAAAATAAAAAATTTTTAAACATTTTTTGGTATCATTTGAGGTTGCTGTTGGTTTTAGTTTTGCTTTTTTTTCTTCATTTTTTGTTTGGTGCTTTTGTTGACACCAAAAGCAAAATAAATTTTTCTGTTATTCATAAATTTTTAACAATTTTCTTATTCATAATTATTATTATTTTTATTTTTTTGGTAAAATGTTATGCAATTTTTATTTAATTTTCAGTGCTAAATTAATTTTGCTTAATTTGCATAATTTAGAATTTAAATGTTATAGTTTTATAGATGTTATACTCATAGCTCACAATTTGAAGCGTGCAGCCAATTAGCGAAATTGAAAATCAAATTAAAATTTATTACTACATTTTTGCTGAATTTGTTAATTACAAATTTTGAAATAATATTTATTTATGTGTGAAGTACATACAAATACATAGAAGAAGAAAAAAGTGGAAAATTTTAAACTGGCGCCTTTGAAAATGTCGACAATTTGTTGTGATTAAGCACTAAAAAAAAAATATTGTTAAGAAATAAAATAATGAAACAAAAATACAAGTAGCGCAAAACGTTGCACAACAACTTGCATTTTTTGCAGCTAATGCTATAGCATAAAAGATAGTAACAGCAGCAGCAGCAAACTTCAGCAACATCAGCAACAGGAGCAACGTGTAGAATAAATAAAAAATGATGTACCCTTGGGGTTCAAATCGTCGGTTGCTCGCTTTGCTTTCGCTTGAGACTCTTTGCAAAAAACAAAAACAAAAAACAAAAATTAAATAATTCACTAGCTGCAGCAGTAGCAATAATAATAATAACAACAGCAGCAGCAATAGCAGCATCTTCATTTTATAATCAACAACAACAAACAACTACTCGTACAATATAAATATGCTGCCACTTAAAATGCTACCAACTTGAAAATAATGCAGAAAATTAGCCTTTTGGAATAAAAAGAAAAGATAAAGCTGCGCAAAAGTAAAAACTAAAAAGAAGAAGTGTGGCTGGCATTTTACTTCTGCTTTTTTTGATTGTTTTTTTCCTTGAGTGTAATTACGAAATTCCATTGCAAGTAGGAGTGTAGTGCAAGTAGCAGCAAGTGGCGGCGGCTGTTCCTGTTGCTGCAACACAGAATTACATTTAAATGAAACGAGCATTTGGTAGTGTTTATTTGTAACACAGGTACAATTATTTTAGTTCCTTGAGTTGATTTGAATTCCTAATTTTGCAGCTGTGATATGCGTATATAATTTTAGGTAATTTGTATATAAGAGAATCCTTTAGATTATGGAATGATAATGATGGTGAGCTGTTAAGATTTCAATTTCTAACTATTAGTGTGTTGACTACAATTTTATTGTGTTTTGTATTAGATAATAATTTGCAAAAGCTATACATATATAAAAATTGCAGTTTTTTATGGATTCTCACGGTTATTGTATATGCCAAATGGTTTGAGCTAGAGTTGTACACTCTTAGCACTTATACTGAAAATAAAACTGATATAAAAGTATTTTGTTGAATGAAACCCAACGATCGATTGAAAACATAAAAATTGCCAGAAACAACAGAAATACTCTGTAAAGTGGTTGATTTATGGAATCCTCTTTAAAATACGAGTATCCCAATCATAGTGACCCCAATTATCATGACACTAAACAAACAGCGCCTAATTTAATTTGGTTTTTGAAATTTTTGTTAGAAATGTATTCTTTCTGGTTTCAAATTAATGCTTGATGATCCTACGATTCAAAAGCTACAAATTCAAATTGGGTCGCTCTGAATTCTTCAGAATTGAACTTGGCTAGTCTGAATTCAATTTGACTATTGTAAATTAACCCTTACGTCGATTTTGTACAATATATTGGACAATCGCTTTTATCCCATTCATTCAACAAAGGACAAACTTTGACAGCAAGTAATTTGTTTTTAAATTACATAACCTAAATACTATTAAGTACTTTTATGTTTTTGGATTACCGATCATTAGAGTTTATGCTATTTTTTAAGAGCTTTTTTCTTTTTTTTTCTTTGAAGTCAAGTCAAAAATGCAATGTGCAAAAATTTATCATAAAAACTGATTGCATTATTTTAATAAAAAAATTGATAATTCTTTGCTAATTGAAAATATTACTTTCCAAATCTGTTCATAAAAGATAAAAAATATAAAAATCCGAAAATTGAAGAAAAAGCGTTAACGGATTTTTGTCTATAGCTTCAGGAGTATAATTATTGAACCTTTAATAGAGGTCAAACAAGGATATGTAGAGGCCTGAAACTTATTTATGTTAGTTGTAGAAGTCTTAAGTAATCATAAATTTCACTCAAAAAATATCGATCGACCCCAATTAACAAAAGGAGCTTAAAGGGTTAAAATTGACGCTTTCGTAAATCAGTTTAATTATTTCACAATGAAATTGATTTTGAATTATCCAAATTGAGCTTAACTTTTTCGAAAGTCAGTTGAACGATTCACTTTTCAAACTGACGGCGTCAGGGTTAAATTTGATAATTCCAAATTCTATTTGACGCTTTAGAAAAACAATCTCTGAATACATTCTGAAATTCAAATTGAAACTTTCAATAAACTTTCCGAATCAGATTGAAAAATTAATAGGTATAAATATTATTAAATGTTGTGTGAAAATAAAGGAATTTCAGGTTATTTATATCAAGTAGCAGGATACGAATTATAGTGATATGTGAACTGAAAAGTTCCCGTAGCAAATGCAGAGATTAATAATAGTAATAGCTATGTAGCCACATCTGTTAAAATACGATTTATATGATTACGTTTTGTAAAAACTGAAAGTTTCTTTTCCGATTTCGATATTTACACTTACTTTTTTGAGCTCGACTAGTGCGTATGGAAGGACAATAATGAATATCAAACTGCTTCGTAATTCCTTTGCTAAACTTTAACCAATTTTTGAGACCATCAATTCAGATCGGCTTTAAATTTTTAAGGTGTTTTTTTAGGTAAGGTGTTTTTTAGGGCCTCAAAAAAATTCCTAACAAATCGCGGGTAGGCGATTGATGACGAATACATGTGTAAAACGAGTATACAAATTTTCATTTGCCCCTTTATTCTTAAACAATAGTTATTTTCGATAGACCTATTTTACTTAGCTATAGGGTTACCGTAGACATTAACTACACTACTCAACAAGATTTTCCACAACGAGCGGCGATAACATTTTCTATAGTAAAATTTTCCGTAGAATCCGAATATCCTAATGATTTTTTGCGATTGGCCCCAATTTTCAATGTAAATGGCAAAATTCAAAAAAGTGGACTGTTGAGAGCACATACTTCACATAAATGCCTGTCAAAACTTTAATATTCAGTCAATGAATTTTTAATAATGAATATTTTAGATGAGTATCAGACAAAAGTTTTAAGGTATAAAAAATTCCACCAGTAACAGTAATATTGCTGTTATGATCGAAAAAAGGTAAGAAAAATCACGTTTTATCTTTTTTTTTTCAACAAATCTCAACTTTGAAGCCCAATATCTCAAAATAATTACATGGGTGACAAAAAGTTATCCTTTTTATCTTATAGGAAGTTTTGGAAAAATCATAATTTACGATACTATAGAATATTTTTAATATCAATGCTAAAACTATTTTTTCTTTTACAACAGTTTTAATTTAGACAAATAAAAAATAAAAGGACAACCAAATTTTATTTTTTTTTTTTTTGTAAATTAGGGTGGCTGATCACGACTGTGCAGTCAGTTTTTCCCACCACATCCAGTTCTCCTACAATATGGACCTGAAATCGGAAAATGGACTCTTCAAGGGCTATTAAGAAATTTATTTATTTCAACAGATACGAATTTGATGTCTGAAGAAAAGTTATTAAACACAAAGAGATAAACAATTTTTCCATATACACTTTTGCTCCACCTCTTACCCTTCCTCTTAAAAATGGGGTTTTTCGATAAATGGCCGATAAAAAAAACCTTTGAGAAAACTATTACACTGTCTTCGAAGAAAATATTTTTTGTTAAAAATTATAAGGAATGCTATAACATTAGAATGACCTACGAAGTACACTTTTTCCAGAATAATGTAAAAATCAATTTTTTGCACTGGAACCAAGCCACTCACACTACGTCGTCATTCGTTGCGGTGAAAGTTTTTGTAAATTTGTAGAGTAGCGCTCAGAACAAAACTATTTTCATCTATTCAAAGATCAAACTATGCTGCAGACTTTGCAATTCTATATCCAAAGTATAAGATACAAGAAGTCTTACAAAAACTGTCAGCACTAAGTTTAGCTATATTTTATTCGATACAAACATTTGAAGGATATTAAAACTGTGATCAATCTGTCACACAAAAACAGTTAGTTTTGCCATGGTCTTTTTATTCAGTTTAAACAATGATATTTACTTAAACAATTCACACATAATTATTCTGATTCTGAGGATTCAATAGAATTGGCTTTATTTTATGTCACAACGGTATGGCTTCAACAAAAATAGTTTTCCCTCAAATAATCGATATTCTTATTGAATTAAAAACTCAGGAAATGTCAAAGCTCTAATTTTTTTCACAGCTGCAGATTCTGTGAATAAAATTAGAATTATATATTCAATTCTGAGTGTCCTGTATTTAACCGTGCAATACTCTTAAAAAACTGAAAAGAGGTGTAAGAGATAAAACGTTAATAACAAAAATGCACCTTTTCTGAAGTAGATTTCTACAAGGGTCACTACCAGTACTGCGGAAGGTACTCCGATCCTAGAATTCGTACTCCGCTCATATCTCAATCATCCTGTCCTCCCCAATCGTAAAAAATCCTCATATTTCATATTCTCGAATTTTTGGAATTCTTGAATTTTTGGGTTGTAAACTTAAATCAAAATAAATATGTTCTGTTGGGTTATTTTAGTTTCTGTCTGTGAAATATTTGTTACTATGACTAGCTCTACTTTATTTATCGCTGGATTACTGTCAAAACTTAAAACATCGTGTTCTATTTCCAGAAGCTTTTGCTTGTCTTTGTGTTAATGCTTGTAATTTTTGACAACTGAAATCAATAATAGAAAAACCGCGTAAAAGTAAGTTTGCATATTTAATAAATATCATTAAATTAGTAATGAATTTATATATATATTACATTTGGAACTGGAAGAATTTTGGTGTAAAGTTCATTTAAAGAATGCTTTAAAAGAAAAAATGCTTTCAAAACTGGAAAATTTATTGGGGAAATTTTAAGTTTTTTATTTTAGCAGTGCAGCGCAAATAGAATTTTTTCTCAATTGAATCAAATAAAGGACAAAAAACGAAATTGCTTACTGACTGCAACTGTTATTGCAGTAATGGTTGATAAGAAAAGCTTTAAAAAATGATGCTTCCAACTAGATACCTTCGATTAAGCTTGTTCAAAGTACCACAAATAACGTTCTACTTTTTTTACCCGGTTTTGAGGAGAAGGAAGACAAGTTTGTTGTAGTTTTTTAATCATTATTGCTTCTTTTTTTTATTATTATTTACTAATATTACTAAAAATATGTTTAGTATTATTTACTGATACTACCGTTTGTTTCCAAAGAAGGAATATTTGGTTTTTATATGATTTTATTTTATTTTCATAAATTTTTTAGCTTTAAGTATGACTGAAGTTGTAACAAAAAAGCTTTGAATAAAAAATTGTATTTTTTTTTAATAAAATTTCTATACATTAGTGCAACTGTTTGCAATTATCTAAGTAATGCTTATTTGAAAACTTGTAAGACATTTTGAAAAATTCCTCCCCTGTAAAGCAAAATCCTCCGCTTGAAAGGAAAAATTCCTTCCCTTAAAATTTTCAAAACGACAGCACTGGTCACTACCACTACCCAGAATTTTTCAGGAAATCGGTTCTTCTATCATTCTCAATTGTTGTTCATGATCTCAAAAGCAAAACAGCTCAGTTAAACTCAAAAATTAATATATGCCTCACTTTATTTCTGATATAAATTATTCGATTGAAAAACAAAAGTTGCAATTTATAAACTCAATACATTTAAGTTATTTGAAGCGAAACAAAAACAATAAGAAGGCAAAAAGAAGGTGCTAAATTACAAATCAATTAACACATTTGATATAATCGCAAAATTTGCCAAATTTATGCTTTTACAAAAACACAGACACACACAAAAAAAAACACATTGAGACACTGAATAAAAACAAAACAAAAAAAAAAAAAGAAATACAGAAAAAATTAAAAATTTCAACAAAAAGGAAAAAAAAATATCAATTCACTTGTGCTGCATAAATTAAAATTGTAAATTTTGTGTGTGATACAACCAAACACCAACGAAAAACAAAAAGCTAAAAAGGCAAATGGAGGAATACTGAAGACATTCATATACTTGTATATGTGTGTGTGTGTGAAATTTGCATAAAAAGCACTGACTGAATTTGAAGAAAATTAATTAGCATATCAAATACAACATAATTGCGATAATCGCACACAAATACACGCAACAACAACAACAAAAACAGTAATAACCAACAATAAACAGCAGCAACAGAGTTGTCTCAAATGTCTTTAAGCTATTTTCATGTAGATAAACCATTAAACATAATAATTAATTTTAAATAATTTTTTGTTTTTTTTTTTTTTTACTAAATATATTTGACTATTTTTTTTATTTTAAGCATTTGCTACATGTTTGTTTATTGATTTGTTTCATGTTCATAATTGCTGATAAAAGAAAAAAAAAGTTTAGGTCTTAAAAATTTCCTGGGAGGTAAAGCAGAAGATTTTCAAAGACAGTTTGCAGCCGGTTACATAGTAATAATAATTTGCCAATAACTACCAGACTAAATTTATAATTGTGTGTCAAATTTTGTGCAAATTTTTTAATCATCATACATTATTTTTGTGTGTTTTTATATATTTTTGTTTTTGTTTTGGCTAATTGCCTTTGGACTTTGTTTGAAAGTCATCGCCTGTGCAATATATGTATGTTTATTAATTATATTTCCATATTTTCTTGTTACTACATAGTTATATACACTTAGTTTTAACCTTTTTTTCTCTCTCTCTTTTATGCGCAACAAATTATAAACAACTTGTTAAAATTGTTTTAATGAAAAGTGACGCTGCCGAGGTGGTTGCTGTTGTTGAAGTAATCAAGTGTAGCTGTAGAGTCCCATATTGATGTTTGTTACAGGCTAAATTAATTTGCTCGTAAACTAAGTAAGATATGTAGATGCAATGAAAAGATATGAGAGTGAGAAATTAAAAAAATAAATATGGTGTTGAAATTACAAATAGTTAAATTAATGAATCATTATTTATTTGAAGAAATATACAAATATTTTTTGACTCAACTTTTTGTTTACTTACTTTGCTGGCACTAAAATCGATAATCGGTAGTGGCAAGTTTCAAAAAGCATCAATAGCCGCTTCTGTAGTACTCGCATGTGAAGTCTATCTGTAATTGGTATTTCTAATAGATATTAGGTCGTCTTCTTCTGCGTGCTTCACTACCGTAATATTTTCGTTACCTGAGTGCTTTCTTCTCAACACAACTTAGCCAGCTAAATTCGATTTTTATGCGCTTGACTTGTCAGTGGCAGCTTCTAACTTATACAGCCATAATGTGGTGTCTGTGGTGCTCCAAACAACCTATCATCGATGTTCGTCATTGTGTATGCCTATCGCCATACATTAGGCTGAAAGACTTTTACTGCCCTACTTGATATTAATTACTCATCTGACACTTGGAAAGTATTTAAATATTAATTATTTTGTGGTTTTCTAAAGGGTACTTATCTCTCAATGTTTTTCTTTTTAAGTATGATCGTCCAAAATTTTAAATAGAAATAGAACGATCTAAAATTTCGATAAATAGCAAATCATTTGAAACATAAATTTCGTAGGGTTGATGAGTATTTTATACTAAGTAAAGTGTAGATAAATAATTTCTGCTAAGTAAAGTTGTTTGCTTATTTTGATTATGATTTTTAATTGTTAAGTAAGATAGATACGTTTACCAAATTTCCCGTGAAGTTGTTCCTACTTCATGCAATGCTAAATATGACCCTAACTCAAAATTTTTAATACTGCCAGATGAGTAGTTTATAATAAATTCAGTAAAAATTCTTTTTTTACGCAACAATTTAAAAAAAGTCACCTTTCTAAGCTAAACCTTTTTTAAAAATTTTCTAATTTCATGTTTAATTATATCTTTTCATAATTAATTTATAAAAATTAATTAAATTAATTCTTTTTTTGAAAACTTTGAGTTTTATTTGATTTTCTTTGAAAAACTTTAAAAAAGAGGGGAGCTCACATTAAAGAAAGTTGAGATAATAAATGACCTACCAAACAATGCTAGAAGTCTTTAATACTTAATATCTTTATTTAAAAGTTTTCTCATAAAAAAAATAAAAAGAGTGTCGAATTCATTTCATCTTTCTCTACTGAGTTTAACCAATCACTGCTAAATAATTTAAAAGTGTTAACCAAAATAATCTGTTGATCTAATATTGCTCACTTCTACACTTTGAATCTCTCAATCTCTTTCAACATCTTTCGCTTCAACTCATCTAACAATCTTCTGCTTCCTCCTAATCTCTCTTAGTTATGCCGCTCTCTGTCTCCTCTCCCTCCCTCTTCATCACTCTCACTCCTTCTAAAGGGTTTTCCATTAAGGACATAACAATTTTATCTATTAATAAAACACAGAATTTTTTGAGATATTGAGTTCATATTTATTATGGGTGGGTGGGTGTAGTGCAAGCAATACATTTTATGAATGAAATTCGGTTTCGGTCATATGACTACCATGATCCCGTTTACAGCGATCGATTCTTTGGACCCAATTTTCCACCACTCTCGCTGGAGGCAGCTTAAACTCATAAAATCCCTAATGCATTAGCCCTGCCTCCTACGGATAAGGAAGCTGAAGTCGAAACAAATAACTCTTGCGAGCTATATAGATTTAAAGTTAAATTTATATTGTATACTCCTTTTCTCTTTCCCCCCCCCCCCCCCGCTTCTATCAACAATGCATTTAGTTCATTTCTCGATGAATTTGGTTCATCACTCTCTGCAAATTTAAACAAACAACAATAAAATCGATAATTACAACAAATGAATCATTTACTCGGTTATTGTCCAATTAACTTGATTCTTAACATTAACGTTGGCAATCCCGCAAAAAAAAAAATTGTTTCCACTCTATCAAGTTGAACCATCATTCCGCTTCTACCATTTTCCGCAATCAAGAAACTTCAGATTTCAAATCGAGCACGACTTCCTGTATATAATAAAAAAAGAAAATCATCTTCATATTTTAATAGTTAAGTCTTAAAATCAAACTACCATTTGTTTCTTCGTTGATACTTAAATATTTATTTGAATTTCATTTAAAACTTCAAATACTTTTTGTGGTTATACAAAAGAGCTTAAAAGAGTTTGAAAGCATTAAAATCAATTTTGCAAACATTTGAACAAAATGCAATTTTGTGGTCAAATCTTAAACAAAGCAAAGCAAACAAAATATTTACAATTGCAACACTTGCCAAAGCCAACAGCCAACAACTACAACAACAACAACCAACAGCAAACCGAAACAAAACAGGAGGGTGCCACAGGAATGTTTGACTAGTGAAAAAAAGAAATAAAAACGACAAGGTACTCACAGCTACGGTTAAATAAATAGAAAGGGCGAATGAAAAATATTTGAATAACTCGTAAATAATATTTCAAATCATGGCAGTGATTTCTTAAAACCTTTGTGAATAAAATTATTATTATTATTTTTTTTTTTTTTTTTTGTAAATTTAAAAGACTTCAAAAATATACTACTTAATATGAAACATTTTTCTTTTGTGTCTTCTATTTATTTGACCGTAGCTGTTCATACATTCAGAGTTGTCTATATATGAAGACTTTAAAGAATAAAACTATAACTTGCGGTCAAGTAATTCAAGCTCAAAACTATTGATTTTTATTGCTTTTGTATGTACATAGAATGACAAGTTTGCACAATTTACAACTAGCAGCATTCACAGTCAAAGTCACACAGAGACATAGAAAGACAGGCATACACATAGTAAAAGATATGACTTAAGTTGAATTTTAATTTTTTTTTCTTTTTTTTTTTGTATAACAATTTGTTGCTAAATGCGTGCAGCAGATTTATGCTGTACTATACTGTTTCATGAATGCGGGTGTTTGTGATTTTTTTTTTAACTATAACTTCAAGGATATATGAGAGAACGCGTGCAGCTAAAGTTAGCTGTGCATGAGGTTGATGACAATTGTTATTGCTATTTGTTTTGTTTTTCTTTGTTTTGCTACCTTTACATCAAAATCAGGTTACACACATCTACACTTGTGTGTGTGTGTGTCACGTTAATTAATGCGGGAGCTGCTGTTATTGCAGCTGTCTCTCAGTGTTGTTTGCTTTTTCTTAAATTATTGCCAACATAAGATTTCGCTTAGCAAATAAATTTTACAATATTTTTTTTATTTCACTTTATGTTTATCAACGCTTTATGCGGTTTTGCGTTTTGCTAAAAACTATAAAAAGTTATTTATGTAGACGCATATAGGATGCATATGAGTATGAATTTGTGTGTGTGTGTGTGTGTGTGCACGTAAGCTTCTTTTGAGAGTGTGGGAAAATGATCTGCATAGTAACCGTGCATAAGTAACCGCAAGGTGCGTCGTCGTGGTCGTTGTCTGTCAAGTGATTTAATATTAACGCTGCAGCAGCGACAACAATAACAACAACAGCAACACCAGAAAAGCAAATAGTGAAAAATCTGCAACAGAAACCACAAATGCAACACTTGCGCACTCATAAATTAATTGTGATGTTTTGATAGGTTTTTTGGTGGTGATAGCTGAAGTGCTGGTGTTGATGGCGATGCTATTGAAGTTAATGTTGGTGGTGAGACAATTGTCTCTTTCTCTCTTTTTTTTCTCTCTGTTTAGAACCAAATAAAACATTACTCAACAAACAAAAGATCCTTATCAGCAACTAAATGCATTCGCTGGTAGAACGAACACTGAACAAATAATGATGAAGACAAACTATAATAGCAACAGTGGCTGGCGACTACTGTTGCTTGTCTATGAGTCTGTCCATCAGACTCAGTTGGTGTTGCTGTCGCCTGACAAACAGACTGCATCCTGATAAAAATCTTTGCAAATTATTTTTTTGACAATTTTAAATTGAACAGATATGTATGATATACAATTAAACAAGCATATACATACATATATATTAAAACCCTAGCAGCAATGAATGCAAATTTCTGTTGCTTGCCAATTTGGCAAATGTTGCACCTACTACTACTTTTTGTTGTATTTTTAATTTCAAAGAAACTGCATGTACGACTTTTTTTAGTACCCTCACACAAATATTTGCAATGTACCTATAATTTTATTGACGATAAGGATCTGTGCTTTTTTCATTCTTGGCCTTTGGTGTATTACATATTTGTAGTTCTTGTCTTTGTTGCTGTTGTAAAACATGTTGGCGGCGATGGTGGCAGTGTTGGTGACGGTGATGATGTCGGCGGCGGTGGGCAGCGCTCATTTTTTGGCGTCACTCTTCTTTAGTTTTTTTGAGTACAGAAATTTCTTTTTTGAAGAAAAAATTATCAAATTTTCATAATCTAAATTGCATTTTTTTTTTTAGTTGAATTGACTTGAGTTGGATTGCTGCAAATTTTTAATATTAGTCGCGTTTCTTTTGAAAATTTCACCTGCTTTCACAAAACACAACAAAAGCAAAAGCAATTCAAAATAAATACGCACTTTAATGAACATCTCAAAACTAAAGTAATATCAAGTATTTATGAAATGATTACGCTCACAAATACAAGCATACGCTGTAATTTTTCTTCATGTTGCTGCTGATTTATGCTATACTGATAAGATTTTGTTTCATGCTGCTTCGTGAAGCATGGTCAACGATTCAAAGCGATTAATTGAAGGTGGAAAGTACGTACATGCCTCCTCCTCACTTTAGAAAGATCAGCTCGCTTCTTTCTTGTCGGCATACATAAATTTCCTATACTTATTTAAAAGTTGTTAAAAAGGCATAAAATTTTGATTGGTTTCAGATTTTTGTCTTCTTGTTCATATGTAAAAATATATAGCAACAAAAAAAAAACAAAAATAAATTATTGAAAAGCAAAAATTCCAAAAAATAATATAATAAGTAATAAAATTCATAAAAAAATAAAATCCCCTAAAGCAAAAAAAAAAAACAAAAAGAGAAAAACAAAAAAAAAACAAAAGTCTACATAAATTTCAAAGCAACGCTAAATGCTCAAGCTCCAGCTTCAGCTCAAATTACGCGAAAGAAGATGAAACTGCAACTACAGAAACTAAAACTCTCATCTCAACTCACATATACGAAATTGTGAAAAATATTATAAATTGACCTAAAACACCAGCCAGCCACCAACGAAAATGTGTTTATGCGCGCCTTTGCGTTGGTTAATGATGATTGCGCGCTGCCCCCTAAAGGTTAAATTTAAACAATTTTTGCCCTAAAGCCAAGCTCAAGCTAAACTTTATAAACCTAAGCTAAAGCTAAACTATACATAAAGCTCAGCTTAAGCTGAACTACACATAAACCTAAGCTAGACTGAGTAAAGCAACGCAAGCGAGCAGTTGCCGCATAAGTAAGCGACTCTCTAAATAAGTCAAAGCAGCTAAAGCTTAAAGACCTTTGCTCGCTAAAGGGGAGCTACCGAGGCTAGACATGTAATTAGCATAAAATGAGGATTTTTAGATAATTTTTTTATTTTTTTTTTTTTTGTTTTTTTTTTGTTTCAATTTCGTTTCAAAGGGGTTTGTTGCGAACACACAGACGCACACACTCACAACTTGGGTTTTTTCTTAGCTTTCATTTTACTAATAAAAGTATTGAGAATATATATATATAAATGTGTGTGTTTTAAAAGTTTTAAAATCTGATTTTGTGTGGCTTATGTAAATTTGCCAAAAATTTGTGTATTTTTTTTGTTTGGTGCTCATACACCTTCAGTAGTTGTGGAACATTTATTTTGTTTAAAACAATTAAGCTAAACAGCCGCCAACTCTAAACAAAACCTTAAAGTAATTAATAATTTTAGCTAATTAGCTCTATGTATCTTTGTCTTTGATCCAAGCATGATGGGGGAGCGCAGAAGGTGGGAAAGCAAAGAATGGGTTTTTTTTCAAATTTAAACAGAATAACCAGAAGAATAATTGCAAGGTTTTTCCTCCCTTGGCGAAGAAGCCTAAAACACATTTTCTTAATTGTTTTCAAATATTGCAGAAGCTAATGCCGCCTTGTTGGTCAAGTGGCTGCGTGCTAGAATATTTTCTCTGGGGTCCTGGGTTCGATTCCCTGCTAATTTATGGTTTCTTGATTATCTTTCTTCCTCTCATAACCAACACAATACTTAGGATTATCCTCAGTATGTTGTGCATTAAAAAAAATAAGATTTTCGCAACAATTTAGTGTTTCAATGACGTCATTTGATGTCTTTGAGCGTGCTATGTACTCTACTGGAAGGTAGCGCTGCCTTTTGGCGTTTTTGCTATCACCGCCGTATAAACTAGAATTATCATTGTAAACTAAGCTCATGGTCTGCATCTGTTTTTTGACTCCACAATATCCGTTTAAGATGCTGACTTCTGCTAGGTTACTAAGTTGAAGCCTGCGAGAAACCCTTAGACTTCTGGTTACAGTAAGCTCCTCACCTGAAAAGTGACACCTTAGACTTTAACCACTCATGGAGACTACTTTTGTCAGTGCTTAGTGATATGCCACAGAATTGCCACGGTATCAAAAATTCTACATTGAAAACGCATTGACATACATCTGGAAATCGGATTCAGTCATTAGACGTTGTTCTGCCCTTTCTACGAAGAATCGGGAAAATTTAAGTTTATTTCAATGAAGAAAAATGAAGTTTCTTGGTGTTTAAAACTGAATATTGGTAATGACAATTCAAGCTTCAAGGACGTACATTGAATTTGGTAAAAATTCTAGATTTAAAAATGAGGCATAAAAATTGGCATTTTTAAAATTATTTAATTTGTAGAAGAATATCAAAGACATTTCTAGAAGTTATATCTAATTCTAAAAACTATTTAAAAATATTTATTATAAAAATTTAATTTATTATAGAATTTATTACAGCGCCACCTATCGGATTTTGACATAGCTAGGCAGGTTGTGGAGATATTTCATAAATTAGTAGAAATAATAGTAGAAAAAGGAATGGAAAAAGTAGTAGAAAATAGCAGCAAAAAAGTAGAAGAAAATAGTAGTAGAAATAGTAGTAGAAAAAAGAATAGAAAATTGTATAATAAATTTTTGTAAAGAAGTAGTAAAAAGGTAGCAGAAAAAGTAGTAGCAAAATAGTTAAACATAGTAGTACAAAAATAATAAAAACGAAGTAAAAAATAGTAGTAGAAAAAACTGTAAAAAAGTAGTAAAAAATAGTAGTAAAAAATAGTAGAAAATAAGAAAAAATTTATTTAAAAAGTAGTAAAAAAAAGTACAAAAATAGTAGTAGAAAATATTGGTTGAAAAAGTAGTAGAAAATAAGAAAAATTTGCAGAAGAAAAGAAATTTGAAAGCAGTAGGAAATAGTAGTAGAAATAGTAGTGGAATTAGTAGTAGAATTAGTAGTAGAAATAGTAGTAGAAAATAAAAGTGAGGCATGGTGCCACACCCACTAATCCAACAAACTAAATGAATTTAAATTTTAGTACCGTACCATAAATGCCTCTTAAGATATCTCATAATGGAAATTCAGGTTATATGGAAGGTGCCACACCCCCTTTGTCAATCCCATTTTTGTTGTACCATGGCATTGTCAATTCTCGTTATTGTACCAAATTTCTGTACTGTGCTATAAATGGTTCTTGAGATATACCCAAAAAACTATTAGGATTGTATGGGAGGTGCCACGCCCACTTTCCTAAAAGTCATTATGAATAGCTATGATTCATTCTCCCGCCTAAGGATATAGTCTGGAAATATGACTTCAATGGGTCTAGTTGTTCAGAAGTTACACGATGTCATACACACAACACAAAACTCTTCGATTATATATATAAAGATAGATTATATAGTTAAATATTATAAATAAATAAAAAGTGTTTAGGTAGAATTCAGCTGCATTCGATTAGCAGATTTTTTTCATACTTTTTCTGAAATATTTATGCAGAATTTTTGGGGTACAGTAATTAATTGGTAGCAGAATATAACAAATTAATTAAAATGAATTGGATTGGTTACAAATACTTGGCACATATTCCAAACTCTTATACGAAATGTGTTGAGATAAAAGGCAATAGCAGCTGTTCTATATTTCCACAAACTTTTATTTTTTGATATTATAAAAAATATAAAAGCAACAACTACTACAGAAACCAAAAAAAAAGAAAGAAAAAGAAATGTTGAAACCCACAATTTCTGATGAAATAAAAATTGGCTCTTATCATGCTACACTTGCATTTTTCTTTTTCACAAACCTCATGTTAGGTTGCATGCAATAACATCAACAGCAACAATACCGACAACAACAACAAGCTGCATCAAGAAGAAGAAAAAAAAATGAGTTGCAAGTGGATAATTTCATATAATATCAATTTCCTGCTGTTTATTGCTGCTATTGCTATTGCACTATTGTTGCTGTTGCTGCTGTTGCTTTTTCTGTTGGTGTTGTTGCGGTTCACAAATTCATTTATCCGCCGCCCCCTCTTCCTGTTAATCTTCCTGTTGCTGTTGTTGTAGTAGTTGTTTTTATTACTGCTGCTGTTGTTGTCAGCTTACCGCAACTTTTAAGTAAAATTACATTCAAATTCAATTGTAAATGCATTTTATCTGTTAGTTACAATGTTTTTTTTTTGTCTTGTAGCTGCTGTTTTATAAACTGCAATCATGTTGCACATTTTTCTTGAAAAATTGTTAAAGAAAAAAAATTGCTGAGTTTTTTTTTATTTTATTATTGCAATACTTTTTTTATTTCTTCTACCTCTGCATTTTCCCCTCTCCTTTCGTTTAGATACAGCCAAATGTAATTATTTTTGCAATATACTCGTACACCTTAAGCTGTAGAAAAAAACTTGGTCAACAGAGAAGGGAAAAATAAAAAAAAGCAGCAATCCAATGGCCAACAACAACAAAGAAACAAACTCAATGCTAACTTCCGTTCCGTAAATATCACAAACAACTACAATAACAACAACAATAACAATAGCAACAGCATCGAGATGAAGTAAAAATAAAAGCGGCGGCATTACTACAATAACAACAGCAGCAGCAGCAGGCGTTGCAATTGTGCTGGTCAACAGCTTACAACAACATCAGCAATAGCAGCAGCAGCCCCCAGTAGCAATATTGCAAAAGGATCGCGTGATCAAAGTCAATTTAGCACACGAAATTTAACTTGGTTGCATTTGTTGTTGTTACTGCAGTAGCAGCAGCAAACTAACAGCCAGGAACAACAATCAAGTACACACACACACACACACACACACTAGCCATAATCGCAACGGCACCAGCACTAAAAATGATCCTGTCGTCATCTGCTTCTGCTGTTTGCTGCCGCTGCTATAGTTGTTGGCTCTCGCTTGTTGCAGCAATTCAAATCTATTCTACTTCACTGCATTACGCTGGATCTCTTGGCTGTTCATTGCCAACTTCATTCAATTTGTGAGATATATGCACAGAAGTGAATGTCTGTCTGTCCTTCCTTCCTTCTGTCCGTCTGTGTGTCTTACAGTAGCTGTGGCAATAGTTTTTCTGCTAAATTAAACCATTGCAATATTATTATGCTGTAGCTGTTGCGTTGCACTTACTGCTACAGTTGTTGTTGCTTTTGTTTTTGTTGTTGAAATAAGATTAGCATGTTAAGGTGTAAAAGCGTCTACGTGCGGGTAGCAGCAGCAGCTTTACTATAATAATGATGAAAATTAAATAAGCATCAAACAGGATCATGCATACATCTGTGGCACAGGCGCAGGCGCTTCGCACGCACACAGTTACACGTGTATGGGTGTGTGTGTGTATATTTATGTGTACATTTAGATTAAACTTAAATATTGTTGGCTAGAAAACATTTACATTATTTAAATGCAATTTTCTTTAGCGTAAACGCATAAAGTTGCTTACTTTATTAGTGAGCAGGACAATTGAGATTTAGATATTACTTGACTACAATGTAAAAGTGGCGTGGGTTCATTGCAAAAATTATTCTACGCCTTTAAGTTCGTTCTACTGGTTTTCTTAATTAAATTGTTTGCAAAATGTATTGATAAAATTTTATGGATAACCGAAATGTAATTAACAAAATGCCGATGTGGTAGAGTTGCCAATTTGCGCAACGGAAATGTGTGAAATATCAGCATCAGTTTAGATAAGGCACTTCAGGAATTTGTGTGTATTATGAAAGGTGTCTGCCGAATATACAAGTCGAACCTTAAACTTTTTTTTGCGTTTTGGAATGCAAATTTGCTTTGCTTGTTTTGTTCATCATCGATTTGAAAGCTCTTTCGGAAAAAGATTATTTGAAAAAAAAACATTCGTCCTTCATTTGCATGCATTTGTTTCATATTCTATACTTTTAATTACTTTTCCATTATCACTTTAAAAACAAAATTTATATTGCTTTTAAAATTAAATGGCACCAAAAGAGACAGCTTTGAAAAATGATATTTGACTTAGATTTTAAAATTATTCTTAATTGTACACTAAAGGCCAAAGCTTTATGAATTTGTATTTATGGAAAATTTACATTTTTAGTAATTTTTTGTTACTACGTTTTTATTTTATAAAAATATAACAATTTTAATGACACTCAATCATGATAATGCAAAAATTTAAGTGAAACAGAAAACAATACTTCAATGTTCATGCGATAGCAACACCAATAAGTAACAAAATTCAAGTACTTCACAATTATTTTACAGATCAATATTACGTGAAAAAAAACAAAACTTGCAAGTACATACTCGTATATTAACACCAATTTACTGCATTCATTTTAACTGCATAGGCAAGTAACTAGGTAGGTGCATGCCCCCACTTAAGTGTTTCAACAACAACCCAGTAATGAAAGATATTTGTGGATAAACTTAGTATCTCAATAGAGCAGGCACACTTAAATTTTGATTAGTGCTGTCCTAGTCAATCGAGTTAATGTTTTATGACCCCGATCAAGAGGGTCTAAGCACTAAATTAAAAAAGAAAAAAGCAATATAAAATAAAGAAAAGATCTTTGAGTGATTCGTTAAAAAAAGTTTATTTCCCGGATAATACTGAAATATGGTTTGTCTAAACTTATTGTCCTGGTTGGCCCCAAAACCCAAAATTAGCAGAGTAAATAAAATAAAGTTTATTTTTTCCAATTATTTACAGCTGTGACTGTAGGTATGGGACAGAATTCTCATTTTGGCCACTTGCTCACCAATAGGGAAGGTGTCAGTAATAACTGCCGTCATCCTTAAGGTATCATTTTGATTTTTGCTGATTAATTGTGCTGATCTCTTCTAATAGGAGTTTGACCATAACTCTCTGCTGGTTCTGTGGGTTGTCAGTTACACTTACATCTTCAATGTATTAACTTAACTCAGAAATATATACAAAACTCAATTTTATATTAACTTGTTCACAAACATAATTGAAAAAATTTATGTGAGTGCATTCGTTATACATTCGCAAAATGAATTGCAAATGCTTATGTCAAAATTATGAGAATGTTTTGCATGTAACGTATTGCGAATGCAGACTAACATGAATACTAATTCAGCGTGAGTTTCATTGCGCCAACTCGTCTGCATTTTCATTGCCTTCTATGTTCCGACGATCTATGTATTATGTGATGGCTGAATACAGATCCATGATTGTAGCCTGACTATCCGATAGAATAGTGATACAGTGGACGCTCGGAATTCTTAAGTTTTTCAAGAAAAATGGGGCACCTAGGTAGTGAATTTTGTATGAGTATACTGAGCTCAGATCCATTGGCTGAATCGGCTCTAGTTTTAGAAAAATCCGTCTTTGAATTTTGCTGATTTCAGTCGGGTTCGCAGATCTTATAGGTCCAAAACCGTTTTCAATATCTCATTACTGTTTTCGGCAAAATTGACCAATAAATTTTCTGAACACACTCAATTAAAAAATAGCATTGTTAGCTAAATCCAATAGGTTTTGAGCGACTTGCAAACTGTTGAATACACTATAGTTACAAGTACGATTTTGAGCCTTTAGGGGTAAATAGGAGAAAATGGTCCATCCAAATGGTCTCTAGACCTAACTCCTGCTTCATAACTTCTTGTACAGTCTTGTAGAACATATATGATTGGAAAGCCCGTCGTTGAACTAATTAAACAAAATTATGAATTAATTTCAAAACAAATATCACATGTAATCAATAAACTCTCTGTTCCATACTGGGGAATACACTACAGCACACTTTAATATGTCCACATACATACATATAAAATCGTATAAACATTTGTATGAAGCTAAAGGTTAAAGGTCGCTGCTCGTTTGCGTAATATTATAAATGAAGAAAAAAATTACTATCAATTGTTGCTGCAATAGTTGCTGACAATGCTATTGCTGTTGTTGTTGTAATCATTAAAAAGGTATTAAATATACCAGCTTTAAAAAAAAGCAACAAAATCCAATTCAATTTAAATTTCAATTGATTTTAATTAAATTGCTATAATCAAAGCTTAATTACTGTGCGCCTGCTTGCTTAACGCTAAATATATGTAAAAATATAAGCTAATAGATATGTTGCAGATATGAGTAGCTATTGTTGTTGTGCATATATATATTGAAAAAAGTTAACAATTTTTCATTGAAGAATATAGAGGTATTTTGCAAAGCTTTTACAAAAACTAAAAGCTTAAATTAACTTTATTTTATTTATTTTTTGCATAATAGTGTAAGTAAAAAGCGCTTACATGATCACCAATACAAACACAAATACGTATACCACATACAAAGAAAATTGCACCTCTCAGTATATGTTGCTGGCGGTGGTATTGTTGTAATTGTGTATGACTGTTTTTGTTACTGAGTAGTGGGGGCGTGACAACACATATTAACAAATACATTCATACACACCAAAAAAAAACATTGTTTATTGTATTTTTTAGATTTTTTATTTTCATTTTGTTATTGTTGTATTAGTAGTATTCAAATAATTCAAATACATACACGCTCAAGTGCTGTAATCTCATTGGTCGTTGTTGTTGCTTACTGCTGCTG